>CM051237.1:4257680-4999659 GCA_027917425.1 Gastrophryne carolinensis
TAACCACAGTATATATATATATCCATAAACCATAGTATATAGCCATAACCACAGTATATATATATATCCATAAACCATAGTATATAGCCATAACCACAGTATATATATATATATCCATAAACCATAGTATATAGCCATAACCACAGTATATATATATATATATCCATAAACCATAGTATATAGCCATAACCACAGTATATATATATATCCATAAACCATAGTATATAGCCATAACCACAGTATATATATATATATCCATAAACCATAGTATATAGCCATAACCACAGTATATATATATATCCATAAACCATAGTATATAGCCATAACCACAGTATATATATATATCCATAAACCATAGTATATAGCCATAACCACAGTATATATATATATATCCATAAACCATAGTATATAGCCATAACCACAGTATATATATATATCCATAAACCATAGTATATAGCCATAACCACAGTATATATATATATATATATAGCCATAAACCATAGTATATAGCCATAACCACAGTATATATATATATATATATAGCATAAACCATAGTATATAGCCATAACCACAGTATATATATATATATATATAGCCATAAACCATAGTATATAGCCATAACCACAGTATATATATATATATATCCATAAACCATAGTATATAGCCATAACCACAGTATATATATATATATATCCATAAACCATAGTATATAGCCATAACCACAGTATATATATATATATATATATATATATATATATAGCCATAAACCATAGTATATAGCCATAACCACAGTATATATATATATATCCATAAACCATAGTATATAGCCATAACCACAGTATATATATATATATATCCATAAACCATAGTATATAGCCATAACCACAGTATATATATATATATATATATAGCCATAAACCATAGTATATAGCCATAACCACAGTATATATATATATATATATAGCCATAAACCATAGTATATAGCCATAACCACAGTATATATATATATATATATATATATATATATATATATATATATATATATATATATATATCCATAAACCATAGTATATAGCCATAACCACAGTATATATATATATATATCCATAAACCATAGTATATAGCCATAACCACAGTATATATATATATCCATAAACCATAGTATATAGCCATAACCACAGTATATATATATATATCTCCATAAACCATAGTATATAGCCATAACCACAGTATATATATATATATATATATAGCCATAAACCATAGTATATAGCCATAACCACAGTATATATATATATATATAGCCATAAACCATAGTATATAGCCATAACCACAGTATATATATATATATATATATATATATATATATATATATATATATATATATCCATAAACCATAGTATATAGCCATAACCACAGTATATATATATATATCCATAAACCATAGTATATAGCCATAACCACAGTATATTATATATATATATATATATATATATATATATATATATATATAGCCATAAACCATAGTATATAGCCATAACCACAGTATATATATATATCCATAAACCATAGTATATAGCCATAACCACAGTATATATATATATACATAAACCATAGTATATAGCCATAACCACAGTATATATATATATCCATAAACCATAGTATATAGCCATAACCACAGTATATATATATATATCCATAAACCATAGTATATAGCCATAACCACAGTATATATATATATATATATATCCATAAACCATAGTATATAGCCATAACCACAGTATATATATATATATATATATATATCCATAAACCATAGTATATAGCCATAACCACAGTATATATATATATCCATAAACCATAGTATATATATATATATCCATAAACCATAGTATATAGCCATAACCACAGTATATATATATATATATCCATAAACCATAGTATATAGCCATAACCACAGTATATATATATATATATCCATAAACCATAGTATATAGCCATAACCACAGTATATATATATATATCCATAAACCATAGTATATAGCCATAACCACAGTATATATATATATATAGCCATAAACCATAGTATATAGCCATAACCACAGTATATATATATATCCATAAACCATAGTATATATATATATATCCATAAACCATAGTATATAGCCATAACCACAGTATATATATATATATATCCATAAACCATAGTATATAGCCATAACCACAGTATATATATATATATCCATAAACCATAGTATATAGCCATAACCACAGTATATATATATATCCATAAACCATAGTATATAGCCATAACCACAGTATATATATATATATATATCCATAAACCATAGTATATAGCCATAACCACAGTATATATATATATATATATATATCCATAAACCATAGTATATAGCCATAACCACAGTATATATATATATATCCATAAACCATAGTATATAGCCATAACCACAGTATATATATATATATATCCATAAACCATAGTATATAGCCATAACCACAGTATATATATATATATATCCATAAACCATAGTATATAGCCATAACCACAGTATATATATATATATCCATAAACCATAGTATATAGCCATAACCACAGTATATATATATATATATCCATAAACCATAGTATATAGCCATAACCACAGTATATATATATATATATATCCATAAACCATAGTATATAGCCATAACCACAGTATATATATATATATATCCATAAACCATAGTATATAGCCATAACCACAGTATATATATATATATATATATCCATAAACCATAGTATATAGCCATAACCACAGTATATATATATATCCATAAACCATAGTATATAGCCATAACCACAGTATATATATATATCCATAAACCATAGTATATAGCCATAACCACAGTATATATATATATATATATATATATATATATATATATCCATAAACCATAGTATATAGCCATAACCACAGTATATATATATATATATCCATAAACCATAGTATATAGCCATAACCACAGTATATATATATATATATACATAAACCATAGTATATAGCCATAACCACAGTATATATATATATATATATCCATAAACCATAGTATATAGCCATAACCACAGTATATATATATATCCATAAACCATAGTATATAGCCATAACCACAGTATATATATATATATATCCATAAACCATAGTATATAGCCATAACCACAGTATATATATATATATATCCATAAACCATAGTATATAGCCATAACCACAGTATATATATATATATCCATAAACCATAGTATATAGCCATAACCACAGTATATATATATATATCCATAAACCATAGTATATAGCCATAACCACAGTATATATATATATCCATAAACCATAGTATATAGCCATAACCACAGTATATATATATATATCCATAAACCATAGTATATAGCCATAACCACAGTATATATATATATATATATGCCATAAACCATAGTATATAGCCATAACCACAGTATATATATATATATCCATAAACCATAGTATATAGCCATAACCACAGTATATATATATATCCATAAACCATAGTATATAGCCATAACCACAGTATATATATATATATATCCATAAACCATAGTATATAGCCATAACCACAGTATATATATATATATATATCCATAAACCATAGTATATAGCCATAACCACAGTATATATATATATATATATATATTATATCCATAAACCATAGTATATAGCCATAACCACAGTATATATATATATATATCCATAAACCATAGTATATAGCCATAACCACAGTATATATATATATATATCCATAAACCATAGTATATAGCCATAACCACAGTATATATATATATCCATAAACCATAGTATATAGCCATAACCACAGTATATATATATATATATAGCCATAAACCATAGTATATAGCCATAACCACAGTATATATATATATATATATATATATCCATAAACCATAGTATATAGCCATAACCACAGTATATATATATATATATATCCATAAACCATAGTATATAGCCATAACCACAGTATATATATATATATCCATAAACCATAGTATATAGCCATAACCACAGTATATATATATATATATAGCCATAAACCATAGTATATAGCCATAACACAGTATATATATATATATCCATAAACCATAGTATATAGCCATAACCACAGTATATATATATATATATATATAGAGCCATAAACCATAGTATATAGCCATAACCACAGTATATATATATATATATATCCATAAACCATAGTATATAGCCATAACCACAGTATATATATATATATATCCATAAACCATAGTATATAGCCATAACCACAGTATATATATATATATAGCCATAAACCATAGTATATAGCCATAACCACAGTATATATATATATATATATATATATCCATAAACCATAGTATATAGCCATAACCACAGTATATATATATATCCATAAACCATAGTATATAGCCATAACCACAGTATATATATATATCCATAAACCATAGTATATAGCCATAACCACAGTATATATATATATATATCCATAAACCATAGTATATAGCCATAACCACAGTATATATATATATATATATATATATCCATAAACCATAGTATATAGCCATAACCACAGTATATATATATATATATCCATAAACCATAGTATATATCCATAACCACAGTATATATATATATATATATCCATAAACCATAGTATATAGCCATAACCACAGTATATATATATATATATCCATAAACCATAGTATATAGCCATAACCACAGTATATATATATATATATCCATAAACCATAGTATATAGCCATAACCACAGTATATATATATATATATCCATAAACCATAGTATATAGCCATAACCACAGTATATATATATATATCCATAAACCATAGTATATAGCCATAACCACAGTATATATATATATATATATCCATAAACCATAGTATATAGCCATAACCACAGTATATATATATATATACCATAAACCATAGTATATAGCCATAACCACAGTATATATATATATCCATAAACCATAGTATATAGCCATAACCACAGTATATATATATATATCCATAAACCATAGTATATAGCCATAACCACAGTATATATATATATATATCCATAAACCATAGTATATAGCCATAACCACAGTATATATATATATATCCATAAACCATAGTATATAGCCATAACCAGTATATATATATATATATATCCATAAACCATAGTATATAGCCATAACCACAGTATATATATATATATACATAAACCATAGTATATAGCCATAACCACAGTATATATATATATCCATAAACCATAGTATATAGCCATAACCACAGTATATATATATATATCCATAAACCATAGTATATAGCCATAACCACAGTATATATATATATATCCATAAACCATAGTATATAGCCATAACCACAGTATATATATATATACATAAACCATAGTATATATCCATAACCACAGTATATAATATATATAGCCATAAACCATAGTATATAGCCATAACCACAGTATATATATATATATCCATAAACCATAGTATATATCCATAACCACAGTATATATATATATATATATCCATAAACCATAGTATATAGCCATAACCACAGTATATATATATATATCCATAAACCATAGTATATAGCCATAACCACAGTATATATATATATATCCATAAACCATAGTATATAGCCATAACCACAGTATATATATATATATCCATAAACCATAGTATATATCCATAACCACAGTATATATATATATATATATCCATAAACCATAGTATATAGCCATAACCACAGTATATATATATATATCCATAAACCATAGTATATAGCCATAACCACAGTATATATATATATATCCATAAACCATAGTATATAGCCATAACCACAGTATATATATATATATATATATATAGCCATAAACCATAGTATATAGCCATAACCACAGTATATATATATTATATATATATAGCCATAAACCATAGTATATAGCCATAACCACAGTATATATATATATAGCCATAAACCATAGTATATAGCCATAACCACAGTATATATATATATATATATATATATATATATATCCATAAACCATAGTATATAGCCATAACCACAGTATATATATATATATATATATATATATATATATATATATATATATATATATATATATATATATATATATATCCATAAACCATAGTATATAGCCATAACCACAGTATATATATATATATAGCCATAAACCATAGTATATAGCCATAACCACAGTATATATATATATATAGCCATAAACCATAGTATATAGCCATAACCACAGTATATATATATATATATATATATATATATATATATATATATATATATATATATATATATATATATATATCCATAAACCATAGTATATAGCCATAACCACAGTATATATATATATATATATATATATATATATCCATAAACCATAGTATATAGCCATAACCACAGTATATATATATATATATATATATATATATATATATATATATATATATATATATATATATATCCATAAACCATAGTATATAGCCATAACCACAGTATATATATATATAGCCATAAACCATAGTATATAGCCATAACCACAGTATATATATATATATATATCCATAAACCATAGTATATAGCCATAACCACAGTATATATATATATCCATAAACCATAGTATATAGCCATAACCACAGTATATATATATATCCATAAACCATAGTATATAGCCATAACCACAGTATATATATATATAGCCATAAACCATAGTATATAGCCATAACCACAGTATATATATATATATATCCATAAACCATAGTATATAGCCATAACCACAGTATATATATATATATCCATAAACCATAGTATATAGCCATAACCACAGTATATATATATATATCCATAAACCATAGTATATAGCCATAACCACAGTATATATATATATCCATAAACCATAGTATATAGCCATAACCACAGTATATATATATATCCATAAACCATAGTATATAGCCATAACCACAGTATATATATATATATATATATATAGCCATAAACCATAGTATATAGCCATAACCACAGTATATATATATATATAGCCATAAACCATAGTATATAGCCATAACCACAGTATATATATATATATATATATATATATATATATATATATATATATATCCATAAACCATAGTATATAGCCATAACCACAGTATATATATATATATATATATATATATATATATATATATATATATATATATATATATATCCATAAACCATAGTATATAGCCATAACCACAGTATATATATATATATAGCCATAAACCATAGTATATAACCATAACACAGTATATATATATATATATATATATATATATATATATATATATATATATCCATAAACCATAGTATATAGCCATAACCACAGTATATATATATATATATATCCATAAACCATAGTATATAGCCATAACCACAGTATATATATATATCCATAAACCATAGTATATAGCCATAACCACAGTATATATATATATCCATAAACCATAGTATATAGCCATAACCACAGTATATATATATATAGCCATAAACCATAGTATATAGCCATAACCACAGTATATATATATATATATCCATAAACCATAGTATATAGCCATAACCACAGTATATATATATATCCATAAACCATAGTATATAGCCATAACCACAGTATATATATATATATATATCCATAAACCATAGTATATAGCCATAACCACAGTATATATATATATATATCCATAAACCATAGTATATAGCCATAACCACAGTATATATATATATATATCCATAAACCATAGTATATAGCCATAACCACAGTGTATATATATATATATATATATATATATATATATATATATATCCATAAACCATAGTATATAGCCATAACCACAGTATATATATATATATATATATATATCCATAAACCATAGTATATAGCCATAACCACAGTATATATATATATATATATATATATATATATCCATAAACCATAGTATATAGCCATAACCACAGTATATATATATATATATATATATATATATATATATATATATCCATAAACCATAGTATATAGCCATAACCACAGTATATATATATATATATATATCCATAAACCATAGTATATAGCCATAACCACAGTATATATATATATATATATATCCATAAACCATAGTATATAGCCATAACCACAGTATATATATATATATATATCCATAAACCATAGTATATAGCCATAACCACAGTATATATATATATATATATATATATATATCCATAAACCATAGTATATAGCCATAACCACAGTATATATATATATCCATAAACCATAGTATATAGCCATAACCACAGTGTATATATATATATATATATCCATAAACCATAGTATATAGCCATAACCACAGTATATATATATATATATATATATATCCATAAACCATAGTATATAGCCATAACCACAGTATATATATATATATATATATATATCCATAAACCATAGTATATAGCCATAACCACAGTATATATATATATATATATATATATATCCATAAACCATAGTATATAGCCATAACCACAGTATATATATATATATATATCCATAAACCATAGTATATAACCATAACCACAGTATATATATATATATATATATCCATAAACCATAGTATAGCCATAACCACAGTATATATATATATATATATATATCCATAAACCATAGTATATAGCCATAACCACAGTATATATATATATATATCCATAAACCATAGTATATAGCCATAACCACAGTATATATATATATCCATAAACCATAGTATATAGCCATAACCACAGTGTATATATATATATATATATCCATAAACCATAGTATATAGCCATAACCACAGTATATATATATATATATATATATCCATAAACCATAGTATATAGCCATAACCACAGTAATATATATATATATATATATCCATAAACCATAGTATATAGCCATAACCACAGTATATATATATATATATATATATATCCATAAACCATAGTATATAGCCATAACCACAGTATATATATATATATATATCCATAAACCATAGTATATAACCATAACCACAGTATATATATATATATATATATCCATAAACCATAGTATATAGCCATAACCACAGTATATATATATATATATATATATCCATAACCATAGTATATAGCCATAACCACAGTATATATATATATATATATCCATAAACCATAGTATATAGCCATAACCACAGTATATATATATATATATATCCATAAACCATAGTATATAACCATAACCACAGTATATATATATATATCCATAAACCATAGTATATAGCCATAACCACAGTATATATATATATATCTCCATAAACCATAGTATATAGCCATAACCACAGTATATATATATATCCATAAACCATAGTATATAGCCATAACCACAGTATATATATATATCCATAAACCATAGTATATAGCCATAACCACAGTATATATATATATATATCCATAAACCATAGTATATAGCCATAACCACAGTATATATATATATCCATAAACCATAGTATATAGCCATAACCACAGTATATATATATATCCATAAACCATAGTATATAGCCATAACCACAGTATATATATATCTCCATAAACCATAGTATATAGCCATAACCACAGTATATATATATATCCATAAACCATAGTATATAGCCATAACCACAGTATATATATATATATATCCATAAACCATAGTATATAACCATAACCACAGTATATATATATATCCATAAACCATAGTATATAACCATAACCACAGTATATATATATATCCATAAACCATAGTATATAGCCATAACCACAGTATATATATATATCCATAAACCATAGTATATAGCCATAACCACAGTATATATATATATATATCCATAAACCATAGTATATAGCCATAACCACAGTATATATATATATCCATAAACCATAGTATATAGCCATAACCACAGTATATATATATATATATCCATAAACCATAGTATATAGCCATAACCACAGTATATATATATATCCATAAACCATAGTATATAGCCATAACCACAGTATATATATATATAGCCATAAACCATAGTATATAGCCATAACCACAGTATATATATATATCCATAAACCATAGTATATAGCCATAACCACAGTATATATATATATATATCCATAAACCATAGTATATAGCCATAACCACAGTATATATATATATATCCATAAACCATAGTATATAGCCATAACCACAGTATATATATATATATATCCATAAACCATAGTATATAACCATAACCACAGTATATATATATATCCATAAACCATAGTATATAACCATAACCACAGTATATATATATATCCATAAACCATAGTATATAGCCATAACCACAGTATATATATATATCCATAAACCATAGTATATAGCCATAACCACAGTATATATATATATATATCCATAAACCATAGTATATAGCCATAACCACAGTATATATATATATCCATAAACCATAGTATATAGCCATAACCACAGTATATATATATATCCATAAACCATAGTATATAGCCATAACCACAGTATATATATATATATCCATAAACCATAGTATATAGCCATAACCACAGTATATATATATATATCCATAAACCATAGTATATAGCCATAACCACAGTATATATATATATATATATCCATAAACCATAGTATATAGCCATAACCACAGTATATATATATATCCATAAACCATAGTATGTAGCCATAACCACAGTATATATATATATAGCCATAAACCATAGTATATAGCCATAACCACAGTATATATATATATATCCATAAACATAGTATATAGCCATAACCACAGTATATATATATATATCCATAAACCATAGTATATAGCCATAACCACAGTATATATATATATATATATCCATAAACCATAGTATATAGCCATAACCACAGTATATATATATATCCATAAACCATAGTATATAGCCATAACCACAGTATATATATATATCCATAAACCATAGTATATAGCCATAACCACAGTATATATATATATCCATAAACCATAGTATATAGCCATAACCACAGTATATATATATATATATCCATAAACCATAGTATATAGCCATAACCACAGTATATATATATATATCCATAAACCATAGTATATAGCCATAACCACAGTATATATATATATCCATAAACCATAGTATATAGCCATAACCACAGTATATATATATATCCATAAACCATAGTTTATATATCCATAAACCATAGTATATAGCCATAACCACAGTATATATATATATCCATAAACCATAGTATATAGCCATAACACACAGTATATATATATATATCCATAAACCATAGTATATAGCCATAACCACAGTATATATATATATATCCATAAACCATAGTATATAGCCATAACCACAGTATATATATATATATATATCCATAAACCATAGTATATAGCCATAACCACAGTATATATATATATATCCATAAACCATAGTATATAGCCATAACCACAGTATATATATATATATCCATAAACCATAGTATATAGCCATAACCACAGTATATATATATATATATAGCCATAAACCATAGTATATAGCCATAACCACAGTATATATATATATCCATAAACCATAGTATATAGCCATAACCACAGTATATATATATATATAGCCATAAACCATAGTATATAGCCATAACCACAGTATATATATATATCCATAAACCATAGTATATAGCCATAACCACAGTATATATATATATCCATAAACCATAGTATATAGCCATAACCACAGTATATATATATATCCATAAACCATAGTATATAGCCATAACCACAGTATATATATATATCCATAAACCATAGTATATAGCCATAACCACAGTATATATATATATATCCATAAACCATAGTATATAGCCATAACCACAGTATATATATATATCCATAAACCATAGTATATAGCCATAACCACAGTATATATATATATATATATCCATAAACCATAGTATATAGCCATAACCACAGTATATATATATATCCATAAACCATAGTATATAGCCATAACCACAGTATATATATATATATATATCCATAAACCATAGTATATAGCCATAACCACAGTATATATATATATCCATAAACCATAGTATATAGCCATAACCACAGTATATATATATATAGCCATAAACCATAGTATATAGCCATAACCACAGTATATATATATATAGCCATAAACCATAGTATATAGCCATAACCACAGTATATATATATATATCCATAAACCATAGTATATAGCCATAACCACAGTATATATATATATCCATAAACCATAGTATATAGCCATAACCACAGTATATATATATATCCATAAACCATAGTATATAGCCATAACCACAGTATATATATATATATCCATAAACCATAGTATATAGCCATAACCACAGTATATATATATATCCATAAACCATAGTATATAGCCATAACCACAGTATATATATATATCCATAAACCATAGTATATAGCCATAACCACAGTATATATATATATCCATAAACCATAGTATATAGCCATAACCACAGTATATATATATATCCATAAACCATAGTATATAGCCATAACCACAGTATATATATATATCCATAAACCATAGTATATAGCCATAACCACAGTATATATATATATCCATAAACCATAGTATATAGCCATAACCACAGTATATATATATATATATATATATATATATATCCATAAACCATAGTATATAGCCATAACCACAGTATATATATATATATATAGCCATAAACCATAGTATATATATATATATATATATATATATATATATATATATCCATAAACCATAGTATATAGCCATAACCACAGTATATATATATATATATAGCCATAAACCATAGTATATATATATATATATATATATATATATATCCATAAACCATAGTATATAGCCATAACCACAGTATATATATATATCCATAAACCATAGTATATAGCCATAACCACAGTATATATATATATATCCATAAACCATAGTATATAGCCATAACCACAGTATATATATATATATATAGCCATAAACCATAGTATATATATATATATATATATATATATATATCCATAAACCATAGTATATAGCCATAACCACAGTATATATATATATCCATAAACCATAGTATATAGCCATAACCACAGTATATATATATATCCATAAACCATAGTATATAGCCATAACCACAGTATATATATATATATATATATATATAATATATCCATAAACCTTAGTATATAGCCATAACCACAGTATATATATATATATATATCCATAAACCATAGTATATAGCCATAACCACAGTATATATATATATCCATAAACCATAGTATATAGCCATAACCACAGTATATATATATATATAGCCATAAACCATAGTATATAGCCATAACCACAGTATATATATATATCCATAAACCATAGTATATAGCCATAACCACAGTATATATATATATCCATAAACCATAGTATATAGCCATAACCACAGTATATATATATATCCATAAACCATAGTATATAGCCATAACCACAGTATATATATATATCCATAAACCATAGTATATAGCCATAACCACAGTATATATATATATATATCCATAAACCATAGTATATAGCCATAACCACAGTATATATATATATATATATCCATAAACCATAGTATATAGCCATAACCACAGTATATATATATATAGCCATAAACCATAGTATATAGCCATAACCACAGTATATATATATATAGCCATAAACCATAGTATATAGCCATAACCACAGTATATATATATATATCCATAAACCATAGTATATAGCCATAACCACAGTATATATATATATCCATAAACCATAGTATATAGCCATAACCACAGTATATATATATATATATATCCATAAACCATAGTATATAGCCATAACCACAGTATATATATATATATCCATAAACCATAGTATATAGCCATAACCACAGTATATATATATATATCCATAAACCATAGTATATAGCCATAACCACAGTATATATATATATCCATAAACCATAGTATATAGCCATAACCACAGTATATATATATATCCATAAACCATAGTATATAGCCATAACCACAGTATATATATATATATATATATATATATATATATATATATATATATATATCCATAAACCATAGTATATAGCCATAACCACAGTATATATATATATATATAGCCATAAACCATAGTATATATATATAATATATATATATATATATATATCCATAAACCATAGTATATAGCCATAACCACAGTATATATATATATATATAGCCATAAACCATAGTATATATATATATATATATATATATATATATCCATAAACCATAGTATATAGCCATAACCACAGTATATATATATATCCATAAACCATAGTATATAGCCATAACCACAGTATATATATATATATCCATAAACCATAGTATATAGCCATAACCACAGTATATATATATATATATAGCCATAATATAGCCATAAACCATAGTATATATATATATATATATATATATATATATCCATAAACCATAGTATATAGCCATAACCACAGTATATATATATATCCATAAACCATAGTATATAGCCATAACCACAGTATATATATATCCATAAACCATAGTATATAGCCATAACCACAGTATATATATATATATATATATATATATATCCATAAACCATAGTATATAGCCATAACCACAGTATATATATATATATATATATAGCCATAAACCATAGTATATATATATATATATATATATATATCCATAAACCATAGTATATAGCCATAACCACAGTATATATATATATATATAGCCATAAACCATAGTATATATATATATATATATATATATATATATATATATATATATATATCCATAAACCATAGTATATAGCCATAACCACAGTATATATATATATCCATAAACCATAGTATATAGCCATAACCACAGTATATATATATATATATATATATCCATAAACCATAGTATATAGCCATAACCACAGTATATATATATATATATATATATCCATAAACCATAGTATATAGCCATAACCACAGTATATATATATATATATATATATATATCCATAAACCATAGTATATAGCCATAACCACAGTATATATATATATATCCATAAACCATAGTATATAGCCATAACCACAGTATATATATATATCCATAAACCATAGTATATAGCCATAACCACAGTATATATATATATCCATAAACCATAGTATATAGCCATAACCACAGTATATATATATATATATATCCATAAACCATAGTATATAGCCATAACCACAGTATATATATATATATATATAGCCATAAACCATAGTATATATATATATATATATATATATATATATCCATAAACCATAGTATATAGCCATAACCACAGTATATATATATATCCATAAACCATAGTATATAGCCATAACCACAGTATATATATATATATATATATATATATATATATCCATAAACCATAGTATATAGCCATAACCACAGTATATATATATATATATATATATATATCCATAAACCATAGTATATAGCCATAACCACAGTATATATATATATCCATAAACCATAGTATATAGCCATAACCACAGTATATATATATATCCATAAACCATAGTATATAGCCATAACCACAGTATATATATATATCCATAAACCATAGTATATAGCCATAACCACAGTATATATATATATAGCCATAAACCATAGTATATAGCCATAACCACAGTATATATATATATAGCCATAAACCATAGTATATAGCCATAACCACAGTATATATATATATCCATAAACCATAGTATATAGCCATAACCACAGTATATATATATATATATATATATATAGCCATAAACCATAGTATATAGCCATAACCACAGTATATATATATATAGCCATAAACCATAGTATATAGCCATAACCACAGTATATATATATATCCATAAACCATAGTATATAGCCATAACCACAGTATATATATATATCCATAAACCATAGTATATAGCCATAACCACAGTATATATATATATATATATATATATCCATAAACCATAGTATATAGCCATAACCACAGTATATATATATATCCATAAACCATAGTATATAGCCATAACCACAGTATATATATATATATATATATATATATCCATAAACCATAGTATATAGCCATAACCACAGTATATATATATATCCATAAACCATAGTATATAGCCATAACCACAGTATATATATATATATATATATATATCCATAAACCATAGTATATAGCCATAACCACAGTATATATATATATCCATAAACCATAGTATATAGCCATAACCACAGTATATATATATATCCATAAACCATAGTATATAGCCATAACCACAGTATATATATATATCCATAAACCATAGTATATAGCCATAACCACAGTATATATATATATAGCCATAAACCATAGTATATAGCCATAACCACAGTATATATATATATAGCCATAAACCATAGTATATAGCCATAACCACAGTATATATATATATATCCATAAACCATAGTATATAGCCATAACCACAGTATATATATATATAGCCATAAACCATAGTATATAGCCATAACCACAGTATATATATATATCCATAAACCATAGTATATAGCCATAACCACAGTATATATATATATATCCATAAACCATAGTATATAGCCATAACCACAGTATATATATATATATATATATATAGCCATAAACCATAGTATATAGCCATAACCACAGTATATATATATATATATATCCATAAACCATAGTATATAGCCATAACCACAGTATATATATATATCCATAAACCATAGTATATAGCCATAACCACAGTATATATATATATCCATAAACCATAGTATATAGCCATAACCACAGTATATATATATATAGCCATAAACCATAGTATATAGCCATAACCACAGTATATATATATATCCATAAACCATAGTATATAGCCATAACCACAGTATATATATATATATATATATATATATATATATCCATAAACCATAGTATATAGCCATAACCACAGTATATATATATATCCATAAACCATAGTATATAGCCATAACCACAGTATATATATATATATAGAGCCATAAACCATAGTATATAGCCATAACCACAGTATATATATATATATATATATATATATATATATCCATAAACCATAGTATATAGCCATAACCACAGTATATATATATATCCATAAACCATAGTATATAGCCATAACCACAGTATATATATATATCCATAAACCATAGTATATAGCCATAACCACAGTATATATATATATATCCATAAACCATAGTATATAGCCATAACCACAGTATATATATATATCCATAAACCATAGTATATAGCCATAACCACAGTATATATATATATCCATAAACCATAGTATATAGCCATAACCACAGTATATATATATATATCCATAAACCATAGTATATAGCCATAACCACAGTATATATATATATATATATATATATATATATCCATAAACCATAGTATATAGCCATAACCACAGTATATATATATATCCATAAACCATAGTATATATCCATAACCACAGTATATATATATATCCATAAACCATAGTATATAGCCATAACCACAGTATATATATATATCCATAAACCATAGTATATAGCCATAACCACAGTATATATATATATATCCATAAACCATAGTATATAGCCATAACCACAGTATATATATATATCCATAAACCATAGTATATAGCCATAACCACAGTATATATATATATATCCATAAACCATAGTATATAGCCATAACCACAGTATATATATATATATATATATATATATATATCCATAAACCATAGTATATAGCCATAACCACAGTATATATATATATCCATAAACCATAGTATATACCCATAACCACAGTATATATATATATCCATAAACCATAGTATATAGCCATAACCACAGTATATATATATATCCATAAACCATAGTATATAGCCATAACCACAGTATATATATATATCCATAAACCATAGTATATAGCCATAACCACAGTATATATATATATATCCATAAACCATAGTATATAGCCATAACCACAGTATATATATATATATATCCATAAACCATAGTATATAGCCATAACCACAGTATATATATATATCCATAAACCATAGTATATAGCCATAACCACAGTATATATATATATATCCATAAACCATAGTATATAGCCATAACCACAGTATATATATATATATCCATAAACCATAGTATATAGCCATAACCACAGTATATATATATATCCATAAACCATAGTATATAGCCATAACCACAGTATATATATATATATCCATAAACCATAGTATATAGCCATAACCACAGTATATATATATATATATATATATATATATATCCATAAACCATAGTATATAGCCATAACCACAGTATATATATATATCCATAAACCATAGTATATATCCATAACCACAGTATATATATATATCCATAAACCATAGTATATAGCCATAACCACAGTATATATATATATCCATAAACCATAGTATATAGCCATAACCACAGTATATATATATATATCCATAAACCATAGTATATAGCCATAACCACAGTATATATATATATCCATAAACCATAGTATATAGCCATAACCACAGTATATATATATATATCCATAAACCATAGTATATAGCCATAACCACAGTATATATATATATATATATATATATATATATATATCCATAAACCATAGTATATAGCCATAACCACAGTATATATATATATCCATAAACCATAGTATATATCCATAACCACAGTATATATATATATCCATAAACCATAGTATATAGCCATAACCACAGTATATATATATATCCATAAACCATAGTATATAGCCATAACCACAGTATATATATATATCCATAAACCATAGTATATAGCCATAACCACAGTATATATATATATCCATAAACCATAGTATATAGCCATAACCACAGTATATATATATATATCCATAAACCATAGTATATAGCCATAACCACAGTATATATATATATATATCCATAAACCATAGTATATAGCCATAACCACAGTATATATATATATATATATATATATATATATATATCCATAAACCATAGTATATAGCCATAACCACAGTATATATATATATCCATAAACCATAGTATATAGCCATAACCACAGTATATATATATATCCATAAACCATAGTATATAGCCATAACCACAGTATATATATATATATATCCATAAACCATAGTATATGGCCATAACCACAGTATATATATATATATCCATAAACCATAGTATATATCCATAACCACAGTATATATATATATCCATAAACCATAGTATATAGCCATAACCACAGTATATATATATATCCATAAACCATAGTATATAGCCATAACCACAGTATATATATATATATATATCCATAAACCATAGTATATAGCCATAACCACAGTATATATATATATATAGCCATAAACCATAGTATATAGCCATAATCACAGTATATATATATATATATATATCCATAAACCATAGTATATAGCCATAATCACAGTATATATATATATATATATATATCCATAAACCATAGTATATAGCCATAACCACAGTATATATATATATATATATATATATATATATATATCCATAAACCATAGTATATAGCCATAACCACAGTATATATATATATATATATATATATATATATCCATAAACCATAGTATATAGCCATAACCACAGTATATATATATATCCATAAACCATAGTATATAGCCATAACCACAGTATATATATATATATCCATAAACCATAGTATATAGCCATAACCACAGTATATATATATATAGAGCCATAAACCATAGTATATAGCCATAACCACAGTATATATATATATCCATAAACCATAGTATATAGCCATAACCACAGTATATATATATATCCATAAACCATAGTATATAGCCATAACCACAGTATATATATATATAGCCATAAACCATAGTATATAGCCATAACCACAGTATATATATATATCCATAAACCATAGTATATAGCCATAACCACAGTATATATATATATAGCCATAAACCATAGTATATAGCCATAACCACAGTATATATATATATAGCCATAAACCATAGTATATAGCCATAACCACAGTATATATATATATATCCATAAACCATAGTATATAGCCATAACCACAGTATATATATATATATATATATATAGCCATAAACCATAGTATATAGCCATAACCACAGTATATATATATATATATATATCCATAAACCATAGTATATAGCCATAACCACAGTATATATATATATCCATAAACCATAGTATATAGCCATAACCACAGTATATATATATATCCATAAACCATAGTATATAGCCATAACCACAGTATATATATATATCCATAAACCATAGTATATAGCCATAACCACAGTATATATATATATCCATAAACCATAGTATATAGCCATAACCACAGTATATATATATATCCATAAACCATAGTATATAGCCATAACCACAGTATATATATATATCCATAAACCATAGTATATAGCCATAACCACAGTATATATATATATATATATATATATATCCATAAACCATAGTATATAGCCATAACCACAGTATATATATATATATATATATCCATAAACCATAGTATATAGCCATAACCACAGTATATATATATATATCCATAAACCATAGTATATAGCCATAACCACAGTATATATATATATATCCATAAACCATAGTATATAGCCATAACCACAGTATATATATATATCCATAAACCATAGTATATAGCCATAACCACAGTATATATATATATCCATAAACCATAGTATATAGCCATAACCACAGTATATATATATATCCATAAACCATAGTATATAGCCATAACCACAGTATATATATATATATATATATATCCATAAACCATAGTATATAGCCATAACCACAGTATATATATATATATATATATATATATCCATAAACCATAGTATATAGCCATAACCACAGTATATATATATATATCCATAAACCATAGTATATAGCCATAACCACAGTATATATATATAGAGCCATAAACCATAGTATATAGCCATAACCACAGTATATATATATATATCCATAAACCATAGTATATAGCCATAACCACAGTATATATATATAGAGCCATAAACCATAGTATATAGCCATAACCACAGTATATATATATATATCCATAAACCATAGTATATAGCCATAACCACAGTATATATATATATCCATAAACCATAGTATATAGCCATAACCACAGTATATATATATATATCCATAAACCATAGTATATAGCCATAACCACAGTATATATATATATCCATAAACCATAGTATATAGCCATAACCACAGTATATATATATATATATCCATAAACCATAGTATATAGCCATAACCACAGTATATATATATATCCATAAACCATAGTATATAGCCATAACCACAGTATATATATATATCCATAAACCATAGTATATAGCCATAACCACAGTATATATATATATCCATAAACCATAGTATATAGCCATAACCACAGTATATATATATATCCATAAACCATAGTATATAGCCATAACCACAGTATATATATATATCCATAAACCATAGTATATAGCCATAACCACAGTATATATATATATATATATATATATATATATATATATATATCCATAAACCATAGTATATAGCCATAACCACAGTATATATATATATATAGCCATAAACCATAGTATATAGCCATAACCACAGTATATATATATATAGCCATAAACCATAGTATATAGCCATAACCACAGTATATATATATATCCATAAACCATAGTATATAGCCATAACCACAGTATATATATATATATCCATAAACTATAGTATATAGCCATAACCACAGTATATATATATATCCATAAACCATAGTATATAGCCATAACCACAGTATATATATATATATATATATCCATAAACCATAGTATATAGCCATAACCACAGTATATATATATATATATATATCCATAAACCATAGTATATAGCCATAACCACAGTATATATATATATCCATAAACCATAGTATATAGCCATAACCACAGTATATATATATATCCATAAACCATAGTATATAGCCATAACCACAGTATATATATATATCCATAAACCATAGTATATAGCCATAACCACAGTATATATATATATATATAGCCATAAACCATAGTATATAGCCATAACCACAGTATATATATATATATATAGCCATAAACCATAGTATATAGCCATAACCACAGTATATATATATATATATATATATATATATCCATAAACCATAGTATATAGCCATAACCACAGTATATATATATATATATCCATAAACCATAGTATATAGCCATAACCACAGTATATATATATATAGAGCCATAAACCATAGTATATAGCCATAACCACAGTATATATATATATATATATATATATATATATATATATATATATCCATAAACCATAGTATATAGCCATAAACCATAGTATATATATATATATATCCATAAACCATAGTATATAGCCATAACCACAGTATATATATATATATATCCATAAACCATAGTATATAGCCATAACCACAGTATATATATATATATCTCCATAAACCATAGTATATAGCCATAACCACAGTATATATATATATATATATCCATAAACCATAGTATATAGCCATAACCACAGTATATATATATATATATCCATAAACCATAGTATATAGCCATAACCACAGTATATATATATATATATATATATCCATAAACCATAGTATATAGCCATAACCACAGTATATATATATATCCATAAACCATAGTATATAGCCATAACCACAGTATATATATATATCCATAAACCATAGTATATAGCCATAACCACAGTATATATATATATCCATAAACCATAGTATATAGCCATAACCACAGTATATATATATATATATATATCCATAAACCATAGTATATAGCCATAACCACAGTATATATATATATATATATCCATAAACCATAGTATATAGCCATAACCACAGTATATATATATATATATATATATCCATAAACCATAGTATATAGCCATAACCACAGTATATATATATATATATCCATAAACCATAGTATATAGCCATAACCACTATATATATATATATATCCATAAACCATAGTATATAGCCATAACCACAGTATATATATATATATCCATAAACCATAGTATATAGCCATAACCACAGTATATATATATATATATATATATATATATATATATATATATATATATAGCCATAACCACAGTATATATATATATATTCTAAGCATAAAGCACATCCTGCTCCAGATATAGTAATTACATGTGGGTAATCCTCCGCCTACAAAAACAGGCTCCTCCCGGCCCCTCATACACCGAGGGACCTCCCACAAATCCCCAGATTTCTCTGCAGTGCTGAACTGCGAAGACATGAAGTATCACGCTCTCACAGGCGAGCGGGGCTTTACAGCCCGAGGCCCTGCGGGACTATTTCCACCCGTCCTCCTTGTGATGTGCCTCCCAGCCTGGGCTGCGTTGGTCGGGTGAAGGTAGGCAGCACCTCGTGTGCTTATGGAGCCATGCTCCACCGCAATCCCCCTCCATAGGGTAGGCGGTTTAGGCTGATGGTGAGCCTCTAGTGGATGCCCCTCCCGCATTATTGCCCCTTACCCCGGGTAGCGGTGGACCCTGTGTAGAGGGTCGCCATCCTCCCTCATTTCCCCATCTAGTTAGGGGGAAAAGAAAGGGGGGGGGGTATGTGTGTGGCGGTCCCAGTGTACCATTATGTCACGATTATGGCCTTATTTCTGCCCTTCATTAACATTTGGGTGTCAGAGCCGCGCTGCTTGCTCCTTATTCTGTGTCTTTTCTACATAGTTTGCTGCGTCGTCTAGATGCTGAAGCGCTTTTCCTTACAAAATGCATTGTGATTCTATCCTTGCTTTTTCGACTAATACCTCAGAGCTTCGCGCTCTTCGGAGTGGGCGGGGACTTGACTTGGCGCGCTCCGCGTCACGGCCGAGCATCAAGCCCGACCTTCGAGGTTCGCTGGGCGCCATTTTGTTGATCTTCGCGCTCGCATGGTGGCGGTTCCCCTCCTCCCTTGGTCTGTAAGTGCCCTCGTGGGTGACTCCTTTTTATATGTTTTTTCCAGCTGCGCATGGCTCTGACACCACTTTCCCCTTTATGTCTTTCAGACGCCGAGTCTCCGGTGCCTTCTCCCGGATATATATATATATATATATATATTATATAAAGATATTAGCAGGCCTTCCTACAATTCTCCCACATTAATCAGCGGGTCGTTGGGGCATCCAGGGTTGCTTATTGCATAAATCCCTACGGGCATACTGTGCCTAGATAATCACCATATGGAGGCATCTCAGGATTGTGTTACCGGGGTCCCTCTGGGACAGGACCGGCTGTGTATAGCGTGTGGTCCCCCCCATGCTGATGCTGACAGGGCACGGGTCTGCGCGCCATGTGCCGAGCAAGCACTGACCCTACGAGCGGCGCCTGTGGCTGCACCTCGCTCTTTCTCTCCCCTTTCCTCTTGCCTAAATCTCACTCCTGTTGAGTCATATACAAGCGGGGAGTTACATTTTCACGTCTCTCCTAGACGACCTACTCTTGTTCAGATTGTTGAAGGGTTGTCCGGACGCTTGGGTCCTGGCAGGCAATGGCCCTTGACGCCCCCGGCTTTGGCCTTTGCTATGGGTTCGGGGGAGCTCCCTTCTGCGCGTGATAGTGCTCCGTCTGACGATGGAGATCTGTTCTCTGACCCGGGTTCCTCTGATGAGAGACCGAGGAGTCATGATGATTCTGGCCAGGATGACTGGGACCAGCTTGACATTGATGGTATGTTGCTTAGGATTTTTAAGGCCCTATCTATTTCGCTCCCTGGTGCGGTCCCCAGGCCGAGAGGGGAGCGCTTCCATACTGCGTCTGCGCGCCTGGAATTTCTCGAGCAGGCTCACTTCCATGCTCTTGTACTCAAGGAATGGGAGTGTCCCACTAAACTTCAAGGGACCCCAGAGGACTGAAATTGGAAATTCCCATTTCCCCCTGAGATGGTTGATTGTTGGTCATCGTCTCCCGTGGTAGACGCACCGATCATTGGGGTTCCTAACCCCCCTTCTTTACAGCCCCGGCTTACAGCACCCTGCGGGATGTCGAGGACCGGCGCATCGATAGGCTGGCTTCACATGCCTTTGCTTGTGCAGGAACAGCGCCGCGTCCTGTCTGTGCCGCGGCCATCACTGCAGTGGCCGCTAGAACCCTCATAAGAAAGATGCTTGAGCATCAACCTGAAGATTTACCCTGGGAGGTGTTTAATGCACTCTCCAGCTGTGATATTTTTGTTAAATTTATCCTTTTAGCTCTGGATGACACCATCAGAATGTGTGCGAGGACCTCTGCCCCAGTGGTAGCTATACGTCGCCTGCTCTGGCTGCGACAGTGGGGGCCTGACGATGACGCTAAAAGGACTCTGACGGGGCTCCCCTTCAGAGGGCAACGCCTGTTTGGAGCCCGTCTGGACCTATTTGGAAAACAGGGCAATTCACCCCATCAGGGGCGGCCGTCCCGCCCCCCTCCGAGCAGGGATACCCCTCCCCCTCCATATCATAGTGTTAAACAAGAACCAGGGATGCCCTGTCGGGGTCTGGTTCAGACTCCTGCCCCAGGAGCGGCAGACAACGCCCGGGGTCTTCCGGCCGGGCTAAGTCCGAATCCTTCATCAAAACCCCCCAAGCATGATGGGACGCCCTCACCCGCCTGGGTGAGGGGATGGCCACAGCACCTTACTCCTATCAGGAGGCATCATGCCTCGTTCTGGTGGATTCAGGAGGTAGTTCCTCCGGATGCGGGACAGTGTTTGCTGGGTGGTCCGTCCCCGAGTTGGTCAGGGGCCTTCCGGTCCCCTGTTTTTCTTCAGGTGTTGGTGCAGGCCTTCCTTGGCCTGCTAGGTCCGGGCTCCTTGGCAGGATGCCCTTAACAGATAGAGGCAGGGGCCTCTACACCAGTTTGCTCCACATTCCTCTTGAGGATAAGGGTCTCGTCCATTCTAACCCTCCATGGGTTCGGCGATTTGTATCCACAGGCATTTATGATTGGCGTCTCTGAATTGGGCCGTCGGCGCCCTGTAAACCAGTGGGCCTCTGGCCGTCCGTGGAATGCTAAGATGCTTATTTGGCTCCCAGGTGTCTTCGGGACACTGAGGCTTTTACAGGTTGGGGTTGGTGGTCATCCCTGCTGATTGTGGCCGTGTTATTGGGCCCCTCTTCCGCTCCCTGTGTTCGCTAGGCTCGGATGGGAGTGATGTCTTGCATGAGACCAAGGGGCAGCCACGCAGGGACCTATCAGGTCGTCCTTCTTACTTACAAGGGGGAGTTGTTTGGATGGAGTTTAGTCACCTCAGTTCCTATTTTGTTCCGTCCTCCCAGTTTCTCCTTTCCTAGGATTGCATTCGGATTCGGTTCCGGCTAGTGCCTTTTTTCTTGGCAATAGGTGATTTTGTGGGGCAAGGTCTCTGTCCCTCCTTGCTGTCACCTTACTTTCACCAGGCAGAATTGCAGCTGGTGGGGCCGTTGGTGGCTGTTCAGATGATGTCCCTTATACTCAGAGCCCTTGGGCTCCGCGGCACCTTAGGTTATTAATATTGGACAGGGTTTCCAGCACCCTGGACCTAAGTCTGTGCACCTTCCTCCTAGCCGAGGTGGTTCCTCTTCTGATGGTTAATTCAAGGAATCTGTCAGGGGGCATCCCCTCCCTTCTCGCATCTTCCTGTTGATGGTCACCATAGGAACCAAGTCTTGCAGGTTGACGGGGGGATTTGTCTCTTCTGGAAATCGCCCGTGATTCCTAGGTGGGACCCATTTATCTACTGTTTTTATTGAATCAGTGAGCCTTGGTGTGCTCTATCTTGCTGGACTACTCCTCTTCAGGACCTGTCCGTTTGGGGGGCTCTTGGTCTGTTTGAGGACAGTGGCCTGTGCTTATTATTGGTGTGAGTCCTGGAACAGGATGTTCCCCAGGAGGTTTCTGATCCTGATCTATGTGGGGGGTCAGCCTTCCTTGCGCTTCATTAGCTCCGATGGCTGTCCTTCTGTGGCAGGAGGTTCTATCCTAGTGTCCCACTGAGGTCCAACTGGTATGGCTCTGTTGGGCCCTGTCACTATCACAGGGGCTATGCCCTTGTTTATTACTACAGAATTTTCTGGCCTTGGTCATGGGGTCTTAGTCACTTTTTATGTCTGGACGTTATATTCTATAGGGTCGATTCAAAGAAACATGTAACAGCTTTGATTTTGGTGCCGATCATCCTATTTTTCCCGTACGCTCGTGCGTTCGTATGAACTTGCGAGTGATTCTATAAGCAAATACGTTTCTATCCTAAAATATACGTCCGTTCATATGGCAGTTCGGGAATCAGACCTATGTCAGTTTCCATCCTGAATTTTCCGTTTCATTTCTCAGGTTGCAACATTGGTTTTGCCCTTTTTCCTTTTTTGTCTGGACGTAAATCCTTCTGATCTTGCGGCTCCGCACTACAAACTTACCTCATTAAAGTGCATTCTAAATATTTGGTCTTTTATTTTTCTTTATTTCATTCATTTTGTAGTAACCAACCATTAATGAATGTATTTGCATAAGTAAATCTTACTTTGTTTAATTTTTAGTTAACTTGCATTTTTTACTTGTGGATTTAATTTTAATATTTTGGCTTCAAATGGTACAACTTAAAATGTTGTGTGTGGTTACCCACACCCTCTACATACAGATTGCTCTCAAATATAAAAAACACCCAGCAACTTCTGCATGTTATGAGCCTAGAAACAGCCAAGATGGCGGCTCAGGTATTATCAGGCAGCCTGCAAACAGAAAGGGCCTTGTGACTGTGTTGCTCTGCATTCTTTGATTTCTGACCTTTCCGTGCCCCCAGCTCTGCTGTGTCTGTGCAAAATACAGCAGTAACCCACATCCTGCACTTTATCCCGCTCTCCTCTCCTCAGTAAGTGTGATGCATCTGACCAAAGATGTGCTTAAATAGTTAAACAAAGCAAAGGTAAACAACTACACCAATAAATGCAATCTAAAAATATTATTCTAGTACATCAATTTAAAAATAAATACCAAAGGACATAAGTTTCTTTAATTAACACAAATATATTGCAAAATAAAGGTTTACATGCAAAGGACTAATTAAGGTCCACATTAAAATGCTTTTATAAGGCATACATGAAATGTATTGAATCAGGTATGCATTGCCATACAATTTATGGCCTCGGCCATGCTGATACATGCAGTTCATTGGAGCTCAAGACGCGCAGACTCCTCCACATAGCCAAAAAACCTGTTCAAGAACAGCAATCCGACTGCTAAAAGGTGTCGGCAGTGGCTTTCTTTTAAAACGGATTTAGAGGTTTGAAAACTGTTCTCTGAATCACACCTAAACACATCCGATTAGCCTAAGTTTTAGGTTTTGATCCTAAGTTTTAGGTTTTGATCCTAAGTTTTAGGTTTTGATCCTAAGTTTTAGGTTTTGATCCTAAGTTTTAGGTTTTGATCCTAAGTTTTAGGTTTTGATCCTAAGTTTTAGGTTTTGATCCTAAGTTTTAGGTTTTGATCCTAAGTTTTACGTTTTGATCCTAAAATTTAGGAACAAACTTGCGATGATCGTAAGAGCATATACGCATTCGTACGTAGGCTCGTGCGAGTCGGAAATGGCCAAAAAAACAGGAAAAAATGACTAACACCCACCCAAACTTACCATTCTCGATCCGAAATCAATTAACTTTTGCTCTTTGAATCGAGGGGTATATGTCTTATCTTCGTTCACCCTGCTAGGCGGGGTTCTGCGCAATATTGCTGAAGAAAGGCAGAACCGTTATGCTGGTGGCCCTGGGTGGCCCAGTGGGGTGGTCCGCAGATGTTTCTGCCAAGGACAGCGGTCCTGTACGCTCTCTCACGAGGGCTGTTCTGCCTACTCAGACTTTTTACTGTGTCGCCCCAATCTTCAGACTCTATTATGGCGATCTGTTGGTTTTATTCTTCACCCCGATGGAGACGGCGCATTGCTGGGTGTTTTGTTTCTATTAGAGGGCTACGAGCTAGCTTCCTCCTCTTCAACCCCCTTTTCGGCCTTCTATGTTAGGGTACGTTGTACCGGTATTGCTTGGTTGGGTCCAGCTCTCTCCCCTGTTGGACGTTCCTTGTTCCCAGGGTTCTAGAGTTGTTACAGCTTGGTTGGAGTTGGCTCCCCAACTCAGTCCTCTGAAGGTTTCAGGTTTCTCCCTGTTCGCTTTACTGTTGAAGTCTGATTCAATCTTCCTTGTTAAGCATTCTTCAGGGGTTGCTTAGGTGCATTCCCCAGGGAATTCTATGCTCCCTTTTGGGGATTACTTATTCTGATTGCCCTGCGAGGGGTTCCCTTTGGGCCTATTCCGGTTCTTGTCCGAACTGTCCCTTCCCTCATGTTTGCTCTTCTGGGGACCGTCGCTTCAGTCAGAAGTGTGCCGTAGAGGACGGCTTTGTTTCGTTGGTCCTAGTCATTATATAATATGCATATGTACACCATGAGGTGGGGGTGTTCCGCCTTACGCCGGGCTTTCGGTCCAGACTGTGTTTTCTGCTCCTTTCTTCTAGACCTCTTCTGCCTCTGGGCATTTTCTTTGATAATTTTGAGCTAAGGGGATTGGCACCTCTCAACAAGTGTTGGAGATTTTCCTGGTCTGTCTCTTGTCCCTGAGAGGGACTTATGTCCCTTGGGGCTTGCAGGTGTCTCCATCCTTGAGTGCCGGATCTTGACTGCTCCCAAGGGTGTATGTGCCCTTTGGTTTGGTCTTACGCGGTTGAATTGTCCTTCTGATCCGAAAGTAAACGTTTCGGCTCTTGCTGAGTCTTGTTAGTGTAGTGGTCAGTATTCCCGCTTGTCTCGCTGGAGACCTGGGTTAAAATTCGCCGATGGGGAGAGTTCTAAGTTTACCATGGCTACTTTTTTTGCAGTGGCATGGTCAGGCTGTTACTCCGGCCTATTCTTTTAGGGGAAGAATCTTCTTCTTCTTCTCTCCTTTTGGTTCTGTTTCTACTTGTGCTTGGCTTGGGCCTTTCAGCACTAGGTTCCGTTGAACAAGCTTGCTGGTTCGCTGCTTGTGTTCAGTTCGTACCTTTTCAAAGGTTTTCATAGGTTGACGTTAGAGCCTTTGCTCAAGTTGCTCTTGGTAGCAAGGTTTGCGGGTGACAGCACTTGTACTGTTGGCTGTGCCTTTTTTGATGGGGATCCCATCCTACTTATGGACACTGCTATTGGATGTCCCATGCGTAAGTATTATAGATGGAGCAGGACGTGCTGTCTGCTTAGAATAATACAATTCTGTGAAATACTCACCTGTAGAATTGGTATTATACGCATACAGCACGTCCTGCTCCACCCCACCCTGGTTTTCACTCTGTTCTGGATCCCCTGTATGGTGATTGTTATCCTTCTTATAATTGCCAGGTTTTGGGTGGTTGGTTTCTCCTGGCTTCTCCTTCTCACTGCTTTTCAATGCTGGGGATTTGTGGGAGGTCCCTGGGTATATGTAGGGCCGGGAGGAGCCTGTTTTCTACATGTCTGCAGTGAACAGCGCCGGAGGCGGAGGATTACCCACATGTTATTACTACATCTGGAGCAGGACGTGCTGTATGCGTATAATACCAATTCTACAGGTGAGTATTTCACAGAATTGTATTATATATATATAGCCATAAACCATAGTATATAGCCATAACCACAGTATATATATATATATATATATATATATATATATATAGCCATAAACCATAGTATATAGCCATAACCACAGTATATATATATATATATATATATATATATATATATATATATATAGCCATAAACCATAGTATATAGCCATAACCACAGTATACACATAAGATACAGAGAACATACAGTATACACATAAGATACAGAGAACATACAGTATACACATAAGATACAGAGAACATACAGTATATACATAAGATACAGAGAACATACACTATACACATAAGATACAGAGAACATACAGTATATACATAAGATACAGAGAACATACAGTATATACATAAGATACAGAGAACATACACTATACACATAAGATACAGAGAACATACAGTATATACATAAGATACAGAGAACATACAGTATACACATAAGATACAGAGAACATACAGGATACACATAAGATACAGAGAACATACAGTATATACATAAGATACAGAGAACATACAGTATATACATAAGATACAGAGAACATACAGTATATACATAAGATACAGAGAACATACAGTATACACATAAGATACAGAGAACATACAGTATATACATAAGATACAGGGAACATACAGTATATACATAAGATACAGAGAACATACAGTATACACATAAGATACAGAGAACATACAGTATATACATAAGATAAAGAGAACACACAGTATATACATAAGATACAGAGAACATACAGTATATACATAAGATACAGAGAACATACAGTATATACATAAGATACAGAGAACATACAGTATACACATAAGATACAGAGAACATACAGTATATACATAAGATACAGAGAACATACAGTATATACATAAGATACAGAGAACATACAGTATATACATAAGATAAAGAGAACACACAGTATATACATAAGATACAGAGAACATACAGTATATACATAAGATACAGAGAACATACAGTATATACATAAGATACAGAGAACATACAGTATATACATAAGATACAGAGAACATACAGTATATACATAAGATACAGAGAACATACAGTATACACATAAGATACAGAGAACATACAGTATATACATAAGATAAAGAGAACACACAGTATATACATAAGATACAGAGAACATACAGTATATACATAAGATACAGAGAACATACAGTATACACATAAGATACAGAGAACATACAGGATACACATAAGATACAGAGAACATACAGTATATACATAAGATACAGAGAACATACAGTATATACATAAGATACAGAGAACATACAGTATATACATAAGATACAGAGAACATACAGTATACACATAAGATACAGAGAACATACAGTATATACATAAGATACAGGGAACATACAGTATATACATAAGATACAGAGAACATACAGTATACACATAAGATACAGAGAACATACAGTATATACATAAGATACAGAGAACATACAGTATATACAGAAGATACAGAGAACATACAGTATATACATAAGATACAGAGAATATACAGTATACACATAAGATACAGAGAACATACAGTATATACATAAGATACAGAGAACATACAGTATATACATAAGATACAGAGAACATACAGTATACACATAAGATACAGAGAACATACAGTATATACAGAAGATACAGAGAACATACAGTATATACATAAGATACAGAGAACATACAGTATATACATAAGATACAGAGAACATACAGTATATACATAAGATACAGAGAACATACAGTATATACATAAGATACAGAGAACATACAGTATATACATAAGATACAGAGAACATACAGTATATACATAAGATACAGAGAACATACAGTATATACATAAGATACAGAGAACATACAGTAAATACATAAGATACAGAGAACATACAGTATACACATAAGATACAGAGAACATACAGTATACACATAAGATACAGAGAACATACAGTATATACATAAGATACAGAGAACATACAGTATATACATAAGATACAGAGAACATACAGTAAATACATAAGATACAGAGAACATACAGTATACACATAAGATACAGAGAACATACAGTATATACATAAGATACAGAGAACATACAGTATATACATAAGATACAGAGAACATACAGTATATACATAAGATAAAGAGAACATACAGTATATACATAAGATACAGAGAACATACAGTATATACATAAGATAAAGAGAACATACAGTATATACATAAGATACAGAGAACATACAGTATATACATAAGATACAGAGAACATACAGTATACACATAAGATACAGAGAATATACAGTATATACATAAGATACAGAGAACATACAGTATATACATAAGATACAGAGAACATACAGTATATACATAAGATACAGAGAACATACAGTATATACATAAGATACAGAGAACATACAGTATACACATAAGATACAGAGAACATACAGTATACACATAAGATACAGAGAACATACAGTATATACATAAGATACAGAGAACATACAGTATATACATAAGATACAGAGAACATACAGTATATACATAAGATACAGAGAACATACAGTATACACATAAGATACAGAGAATATACAGTATACACATGAGATACAGAGAACATACAGTATACACATAAGATACAGAGAACATACAGTATACACATGAGATACAGAGAACATACAGTATACACATAAGATACAGAGAACATACAGTATACAACTATAATAATCATCTTCAAAGCCGCCCCTATGTCCTCCCCACTTACCTCACCGACGCGCTGCGTGCTCCTCAGCCACTTCACCTGGGTGCCGGTTTCTATGTATACATGCCTGTCTGAATACTATAACTGCCTCACTCTACATGCTGAATACGCATAGATAGCCTAATGCCGCTTTCCTTACAGTAACTGTATGTATATAACATAATTATATATCATATAACATAACATTACACATAAGTTAAAAACACATTAAAAACCTGGATTCTGTGCCTTAAGCATGATTCACCACCAGGGGGAGCCCACCCACCCTCATAAACCCACATTATATCAATACATATTTAACCTAACCATTAAAGTGAATACCCATCAATATATACAATTATATCAAGTGCAAGTGCCTATATCTCAAGTATAACATCCAATACACAAATTCATGACCCATAAAGGCTGACTGTGCAAAATCGCAAAAAAAAATAAAACAAACAACAGAGATGTGCTGTTTATGGCCGCGAGCACGCGTCCACTGGGACACGAAAAGCGTTGGTCGCAGCCCGGGAGGGGGGGGGGGCGCACTGCTTGTTGGATACTGTAAGCACATCTCTGTTGTTTGTTTTATTTTTTGCTACTTTGCACTGTCAGCCTTTATGGGTCATGAATTTGTGTCGATCTTCATATTATTAACTGCATAATATTATATTAACTCCATATTATATTATTATATTAACTCCATATTATATTATTATATTAACTCCATATTATATTATTATATTAACTCCATATTATATTATTATATTAACTCCATATTATATTATTATATTAACCCCATATTATATTATTATATTAACGCCATATTATATTATTATATTAACTCCATATTATATTATTATATTAATTCCATATTATATTATTATATTAATTCCATATTATATTATTATATTAACTCCATATTATATTATTATATTAACTCCATATTATATAAATATATTAATTCCATATTATATTATTATATTAACTCCATATTATATTATTATATTAACGCCATATTATATTATTATATTAACGCCATATTATATTATTATATTAATTCCATATTATATTATTATATTAACTCCATATTATATTATTAACGCCATATTATATTATTATATTAACTCCATATTATATTATTATATTAACGCCATATTATATTATTATATTAACTCCATATTATATTATTATATTAACTCCATATTATATTATTGTATTAACTCCATATTATTAACTGCATAATATTATATTAACGCCATATTATTTTATTATATTAACTCCATATTATTAACTGCATATTATTATATTAACTCCATATTATATTATTATATTAACTCCATATTATATTATTATATTAACTCCATATTATATTATTATATTAATTCCATATTATTAACTGCATATTATTATATTAACTCCATATTATATTATTATATTAACTCCATATTATATTATCATATTAACTCCATATTTTTAACTGCATATTATTATATTAACTCCATATTATATTATTATATTAACTCCATATTATATTATTATATTAACTCCATATTATATTATTATATTAACTCCATATTATATTATTATATTAACTCCATATTATATTATTATATTAACTCCATATTATATTATTATATTAACTCCATATTATTTTATTATATTAACTCCATATTATTAACTGCATATTATTATATTAACTCCATATTATATTATTATATTAACTCCATATTACGGTATATTATTAACTCCATATTATTAACTGCATATTATTATATTAACTCCATATTATATTATTATATTAACTCCATATTATTAACTGCATATTATTATATTAACTCCATATTATATTATTATATTAACTCCATATTATATTATCATATTAACTCCATATTATATTATCATATTAACTCCATATTTTTAACTGCATATTATTATATTAACTCCATATTATATTATTATATTAACTCCATATTATATTATTATATTAACTCCATATTATTAACTGCATATTATTATATTAACTCCATATTATATTATTATATTAACTCCATATTATATTATTATATTAACTCCATATTATTAACTGCATAATATTATATTAACTCCATATTATTTTATATTAACTCCATATTTTATTATATTAACTCCATATTATATTATTATATTAACTCCATATTATTAACTGCATATTATTATATTGACTCCATATTATTAACTACATTTCATGTTTGGGTTTTTCCTTTTTCTTATCCTAAAATTTCTTGGTTACCGATATCCTGTGTGCTAGAAGGCAGGTTAGAAAGACCCCATCTATACTTACATACTTCTACTCTAACCCCGCCCCCTGTACCCAACACCCATCCACTACTTCTACTCTAACCCCGCCCCCTGTACCCAACACCCATCCACTACTTCTACTCTAACCCCGCCCCCTGTACCCAACACCCATCCACTACTTCTACTCTAACCCCGCCCCCTGAATCTAACACCCATCCACTACTTCTACTCTAACCCCGCCCCCTGAATCCAACACCCATCCACTACTTCTACTCTAACCCCGCCCCCTGTACCCAACACCCATCCACTACTTCTACACTAACCCCGCCCCCTGTACCCAACACCCATCCACTACTTCTACTCTAACCCCGCCCCCTGTATCCAACACCCATCCACTACTTCTACTCTAACCCCGTCCCCTGGATTAAGCCACGCCCTCTCTGTGTGTGCTGGATGAAGCCACGCCCCTATTTGTGTGCTGGATGAAGCCACGCCCCCTCTTTGTGTGCTGGGTGAAGCCACGCCCCCTCTTTGTGTGCTGGGTGAAGCCACGCCCCCTCTTTGTGTGCTGGATGAAGCCACACCCCCTCTTTGTGTGCTGGATGAAGCCACGCCCCCTCTTTGTGTGCTGGATGAAGCCACGCTCCCTCTTTGTGTGCTGGATGAAGCCATCGCCGTCCCTTCCACAGTATCTGCCCCTAAATACTGAAACTTCAATAACATTAGTTTCAGAGCCCTGCCCCCCACCTCTTCCCCCCCCTTGCCTGTCTTCTAGTCATTTCTTCTTCTCCTTCTCTCTCTTTTTCTCATTGGTTCAACGTCATCTTTATCTCTTTTCCCAGTTATTATAGAGTCTCAGCTGTGTGTGTGCTGCTGGGATATCTCCCCACCTGACTCCTCCCATATCTCTGATGTCACATCTTGTCTTCTAGAGCGACGCCTACAAAGCGGACAGAGGGGGCGACACCAACATCTCTACAGGGGGGACACCATGATGGAGGCTCAGCACCTCCTCCCATCACAGGGTAAGAGGCGGGGCTATATCTGATTACAGGGGGAGTATGGAGACACCAACCTCTCTACAGGGGGGACACCATGATGGAGGCTCAGCACCTCCTCCCATCACAGGGTAAGAGGACGGGGCTATATCTGATTACAGGGGGGGAGTATGGGGACCCCAACATCTCTACAGGGGGGACACCATGATGGAGGCTCAGCAGCTTCTCCCATCACAGGGTAAGAGGCGGGGCTATATCTGATTACAGGGGGGGGAGTATGGGGACCCCAACATCTCTACAGGGGTGACACCATGATGGAGGCTCAGCAGCTCCTCCCATCACAGGGTAAGAGGCGGGGCTATATCTGATTACGGGGGGAGTATGGGGACACCAACATCTCTACAGGGGGGACACCATGATGGAGGCTCAGCAGCTCCTCCCATCACAGGAAGAGGCGGGGCTATATCTGATTACAGGGGGGAGTATGGGGACCCCAACATCTCTACAGGGGGGACACCATGATGGAGGCTCAGCAGCTCCTCCCATCACAGGGTAAGAGGCGGGGCTATATCTGATTACAGGGGGGAGTATGGGGAAACCAACATCTCTACAGGGGGGACACCATGATGGAGGCTCAGCAGCTCCTCCCAGCACAGGAAAAAGAGGCGGGGCCACTGAGCACACCCTACACGCGCATCTTCTCATGGCCTCGCCCTCATCTTTATTCACAGACCCCGGAGACTCTATAGTGACACATGTGACCCCGGAGGAGGAGGAGGGAGATGTCGGGGTGATGAATGAAGGGGAGGAAGTGAGTCTACAGATGAGCCCAGGTGAGTCATATTATTTGGCCACGCCCCCTCTCTGCACACCTTCCTGTGTCTCTCAGATGTCTATAGAGTTGCCAATAACCTGGTCCATTAGCCAAAGCTGGGCTGAGCCTGGCCTCTTATCTGTGGCCCCATTGCCAGGACCCTAAGCCCCTCCCTACCACCCCCCATGACACAGTTCCCAATACCATTAGGATTATTCCATTATCCTCCATTTCCCCCTGTGTCTGGTACAGGCCACATACTGTACTGAGCACATCCAGCAGGTAAGTACCATATCTTACCTCCGACAACAGGGAGCCGTGGTTTTATGGGCCCATCCACAGATAAGGGTATCTCCTAAGATGGGTTGGTGACCAGACCCGCCCCCTTCTAAGAGCTTGCCACACAGCTTCAAAGCATAAATCCAGACACATGGGTGGCAGTGATTATATAAATGAATCTTGGGCTGCTCTGTTATCTTTATCCTGAATGTTCTCTCGTCTGTCTTGATTATATCACATGGGACCGGGCCGGTCCGATATAAACAGACTGGGCGATATCAGACAGAGCTGTTGCCATTCCTACTGGGCTAGCAGGGCTCTGTGGTGCCGGTGAAGGGGTCCCACAGCCGCTCGGGGTCGTTTGGACCCGTATTAACAAGAACGTACCTTGTGATTTCGGTGACAGTGACGAGGTGCGCGTTTCGTCACAGCTTGGTTTCCAGCTTTAAACCTCGGGTATTTTGTTTTTTTTTTTATTGTGAATTGGGGTCTTTTGCACTGACATAAACGGGGCCCTGAACTGCCTTTGGCCCTGGGGGAAATTCTAAAATTCTCTAAGCACCTTAATACTGCTCAAACTTTCTAACCCCAAAAGGGTTAGGGTGGTGCAAGAAGGTTGGTTCCAACAAGGCACCTGGAATCCATCTTAAAAAGCAGGAAGTCATAGGGAGGGTATACAGTCCCTTACGTGCTTTGAAGAGAAGTGTCGCGGCACTGAAGCGGAGAGACATGTCCTCTCGAAGATATATAAGCTTCTTGTGGCCCCGCCCGACCTGGAGGACCCCCCATACTTGGGAAAGTGGGAAAAGGACCTTAACTTGTCATGGTCCCCTGAGCAGCGCCAGAAAATACTAGCGCTACCGCACAGATCCTCAATTTGTACCCGGACACAAGAGTGCGGGTACAAACTGCTCTCTAGATGGTACGGAGTTCCAACGGACCTCAACCAATGGTTCCCTGACTGCCCCCCAAATTTCTGGAGATGTAATGGAGAGAAAGGGGATCTTTTGCACATCTTTTGGTCCTGTCCTATGCTTGGGGAGTACTGGAACCAGGTCAGAGGGGTCACGGAGAAAGTCTCAGGAGTAAAGATACCAAACGACCCCGCCTTCTGTCTCCTCCACGTCTCTGAGATCCCTTTGAAGCGCTACAGGTACTCAGCAAAACGCAGAAAAAGCCTTCATCCCGCAGATGTGGAAGAGCAAGGACCCGCCCTCTATTGGTATGTGGTGCCGAAGAGTGAATGACACCATGAGGTATGAAAGCCTCTTGTCATCGCGTGACGGCACCCATGAGAAATTTGCCACGACCTGGTATGGCTGGATGGTGTATATGAAGTCCCCGGAGGGTAAGAAACTTATCTGCCCAAAGCCGTTGCCCTCGCCCCGCCTGCCCCCTCCCGTTGCGGTCTCAGCTAATACAGTGGGTGTTGACCCGGTCCGTGGTGAACTGTTTCAGTTGCTCGGTTCGCAGCGATCTGCTGGAGAACTCCGACCCACTTGTTCCAGCTTGTGGGGGCCACTCCCCCCCTCCTTCCCTTCTTGTACTGCCCCAGTTCTTCCCCCCCCCTGGTTTCCAATTCCATGTTTACTTTCCTGCTTAACGTCAATGTCTATGACCGCTTTTTGTGTATGGAGATTTTGCTCCTGATCAGAAGATCCTACAGTGAGGCATTAGCAGCGGGATTAAAATGTTTATCTTTTATTAGTACTAGAACAACTTGTGTACTCCGCACCACCCCAACAAATTGTATGTGTGCAGGCCTCCAACCTGGATTCAACCACCAATTGTCTGGTGGTATTCCAAGGACAACAAGGATGGGGCCGTCAGACTAAGCGCCCAATAATCCAGGAAAAAATGGTGCCGCACCACTTCAATTACAATATGTATATTTAATTTGTATTAAATTATTTGAAACCATGCATGACATGACATACTACATAAATTTTAAAAGCCACTTAAAAAACATTGGATCTCATCCAAGCTGGCTAATTTATGATATTGTATAATATAATAGCAATGAATATAATGGGTTCCCTAATGTTACCCCAAGAAAAGGTGCTAATAAAGATACAAGATCAATAAGTGAAATAAGTTTAAACAATGTGACAACAACAATATTTAAACGATGTGACAACAACAATGTAATATCAAGTCTAATTAAACAATATAAAACTGTGTACAGATCTATGTGCAAAACTGCTGCAGGTTAAAGTGCTAAGTGCTGTGCTTGAGAGTCAATGTGTACAGACAATCAAGTCCAACTCCCTTAAATACAGTGCTAAGTGTTAAACATTATAATGGGAACTAGCATGAGTATAAAAGTAAAGAGTTTACATCACCGTATATTATGTAGCCAGCATCCAACGATATCAATAGCAAACGACGCGTTGCGTGGTCAGGACATAACCACTTCGTCAGGCTGCTCAATTGTAACTGCTTATTGTAAATCACATGTTGGAATTGTGTTAAGATTTGTTTTCTCCTTTCTTCTGAAATGCTCAATTAACATAGAATTAAAAAAAAAAAAAGCAGGAAGTGGGAGGCGTGTCCTGGCTATGGAGGAGTAAGGCGGCATCACCGTTAGCTCCTGCGACCTGACCCCTAAATCGGACAAATTCAGCGTCCTAAATCACCGGCAAATTCACAGGCATGGCTAAAAAGAGGAGCAGAAAGGGGAGTGGGGGGGATCGCTCGCGAGGGCCCCTGACACCTGGAAGGAGAGAGAGGAGACTGTCAAGATGGCGGCGGCTGCGATAGAGGCAGCAGAAGACAGCGCGGCTGCGGAGGAACCGATGCGCCGTGACTCACCTGCCTTGACAGACTCGGGCAGCGGGGGAGATCAGCTGTTGCTGGTCCCCGGTCGGCGGCGAGGCAGCTCCCCTGGCACCGGGAGCGAGAGGACGACACCAGAATCAATGCGAGGTGGGTGCGGGAACATGGCGGCCGGCTGCTGTGACACGCCGCCTGAGAAGACAAGAGCAGGCTCTACTTCCCTGGAGGCTGGAACGGGAGCGGGAGAGAGCAGAGCGGTCATCAAGACGGAGGCCCTTGCAGATGATCGGGGGGAGAGTTGGGGGGAAGCTGAGACACCCCAAGCATGCAGAGTGCCTAAGCCAGGTGGCCCCGCAGCCATAGGAGAGAGCTTAACCCCTAAAGGGCCGGGCAACAGACCCCAAACAGGGGCACCCTCACTTAAAAGGGGCGACAGAGGGGAGCCTGAAACAATATAACACCCCGACCCTCTCCAACAGAAGCACTGTGTCTGGGACGCAGAAGCTGAGCCGGTTCGCCTATACCCCGCGCAGGACGCATAGCGAAGCAAGGGAGCACGCACACGCGCAGGAGAACACAGGCAGAGCTACATGGCTGGAGGCCTCAAAGACTGGCTCCCCCCTTGGAACCAGAGGTTGTAGTGTTGACGAGAAGGCCGGTACCCTCAAGCCCCCCGACCCTTCCAAGCTTGTCGCCACAGAGTTCCCTGGGACTCCCCGGAACAGTCAGCCCGAGACCCATGTCCCCCGCCTCGCCCTGTTTTTCCCCTGAGAGCCATGGAGCGATTGGACGACCGGCCGCCCAGACGCTAATACCGAGGATTGGAGAACGGGGCACGTCACAACACACATAGCTCCTGGGAGCCTAGAAGACACAGGAAGAACCTGTCATAATGACATTCACGCTGAAACAATCTCGCTCCTAAAGGGATTGCCTGACCATTGGTTTCTGATAGCATATCTCGCTCTACTTTATGTTTAAATACGGTTTCACTGTTGATGTATGCTGTTTAAGATTATGTGCTTAAATTGGGGTCCGGGGTAGGTAGCTGCGTAGGCAGTTGCACCTCCGTATCGACAGACACTCTACCCCCAATAGGGCTGCCCTGTGGGTCCCCGGATTTACAGGGCCTTTTCTATTCCGTATAGGAAGTATTTCGTTTTGTTAATTCAATTTTCTATCCCTCTTGTTTTTCTCCCCAGTTGTCCCTGGGTCACTAGCTCTTTTGTGAGCCCCAAGACCCGAGATCCGTAACAAACCCTACTGAAGATAGTACTAACGGCGGTAGGTGTTCCCTTGGCTTCTCCCGGGTGAGAACTAGAATATCTGAAATCAAGGTTGTATCCCTGAACGTTAAGGGATTTAACAGCCCAGAGAAACCGTCACTGGTTCTGAGGCACCTGAAGGGGCTTACGGCTAAGGTGACATATCTACAGGAAACCCACTTCAGGGCCTCCAACCCCCCCCCCCCTTTCATTAGGAAATAAGCCCTTCCCCTGGTCTTATCACAGTTACTCATATATTGATATCACGAGACCTCCCATGGAAACTGCTGGAATCTAAAGCAGATGACAAGGGTAGATTGCTTCTTGTGAAAGGGAAGATATATTCCCAGGTGTACACGCTTGCAAATATCTATGCCCCTAACGTGGGGCAGACCTCTTTCATAGGGAATGTTTTGGAGTCACTGGCGACCTTTCAAGAGGGTGAATTAGTTCTAGGGGGCGACTTCAACTTGGCTTTGGAGCCGCTTTAGTCACCTCCAGGGGAGCCCCGCATATAGCATATGCAAAACCTGAAAGGCTTAAAGAAAGCCCCTTTGCTTAACCAATTAGTGGACCCCTGGAGAAGCCAACACCCTAGCACTCGTGTATATAATTTATGGCACAGAGCAAAAAAGGGAATTGTATTCACGAGCAATTCATCAAAAAAGAACACACACTTGGCCCCAAAAGGGCATATACTGTCACCAATTATAGCAGTTCTCAAATAAAAACACTCATTTACATTTACAATGTTCCTCAGTAGATATTTCACATTTATCCCAAAGTGCATGCACTAATGCTGGATGTAGCAGTTCTCCAAAAATAACAATTATTTGCTGAATTCAGTGGATATCCCAAAACGCATGCACCCTTCAAAAGTGATCACCCTCCAATCGATGTGCACTTACCAGAACCAGATATAAGACACGCCTTATAAACAACGTGCTCCGTAGATAGTTCCAAGGGAATAATATTTGTATTCCAGCTTTGAGAAAGCTGTTTATCAGTGAAACGCGTCAGGCGGGCAGCGGCATTTATTATTTTAAAAGGGGAAGCGCACTTACTTGGGCACAATCCTAGATCCTACCGTACCCATACCTACTACTGGCCATAGTGGATTAGGGAAAGGAGGACTACTTCTTCAGTGTATCCATTTGTGCAATTCTGTTGGATTTTTGTAAATGCAGTTTTATTATTAAATATTTGAAAACCATTTGGATGGGGTTGCACTATTTTTTCTATGTGTTTTCTTTCATATGATGAATTGACTATCACGGATTGAGTTTTATGGAAATTTATGGAATACAAATATTATTCCCTTGGAACTATCTACGGAGCACGTTGTTTATAAGGAGTGTCTTATATCTGGTTCTGTTCACTTTTGAAGGGTGCATGCGTTTTGGGATATCCACTGAATTCAGCAAATAATTGTTTTTTTGGAGAACTGCTACATCCAGCATTAGTGCATGCACTTTGGGACAAATGTGAAATATCTACTGAGGAACTTTGTAAATGTAAATGAGTGTTTTTATTTGTAAGGAGAGAAACCATCTGGTGACCCTTGCATTTCTCTCCTTATTTTGCTTCATCCAGGTCAGCGGCACATGATCTGTCATTAGGACAAATTCTCGACCCAACAAATAATATTTTAGGGCCTCCAAAGCCCACTTAACAGCGAGACACTCTCTTTCCACTATCGCGTAGTTTTTCTCTGCTGGAGTCAGCTTCCGGCTCAGGTACAATTCTGGGTGCTCTTCCCCATTCACCTCTTGTGACAGAACTGCACCCAAACCTGAATCAGACGCATCCGTCTGTACCAAGAATTGTTTGCTGAAATCTGGGGACACCAGAACAGGCTGTTTACACAGGGCAGATTTTAGGCTTTGAAAAGCCTTTTCTGCCTCGGGGGTCCATTCCACCATTACTGACTTACCCCCCCTTTGTTAAGTCAGTTAACGGGGTAGCCATTGACACAAAATTGGGCACAAAACGACGGTAGTAGCCGGTTATACCTAGGAAGGCTCTCACTTGTTTTTTTGTAAGGGGTCTGGGCCAGTTTTGTATTGCCTCCACCTTATTAATCTGGGGCTTAACCAACCCTCTACCAATGACATAGCCCAGGTATTTTGCCTCCTCCAGACCGACTGCACACTTCTCAGGGTTTATGGTTAAGCCAGCATTACTGATAGTCTAGGACGGCCTGTACCTTGCAGAGGTGACTCTTCCAATCAGACGAAAAGATGACCACATCGTCTAGGTAAGCAGCGGCATAATTCCGATGTGGCCTCAAGATCACGTCCATCAGCCTCTGAAAGGTAGCAGGGGCCCCATGTAACCCAAACGGCATAACCCGATAGGGAAACAGCCCTTCTGGGGTGGCAAACGCGGTCTTTTCTTTAGCATCCTCAGCCAAAGGTGTCTGCCAATACCCTTTTGTGAGATCCAGGGTTGTAATGTATCTTGCCCTCCCAAGCTTTTCAATCAACTCATCTACCCGGGGCATGGGATACGCATCAAACTTTGAGACCTCATTGAGTTTTCTGAAGTCATTACAGAATCTCCAGGTCCCATTAGGCTTTGGTATTAAGACAATGGGACTGGACCAGGCACTAGCAGACTCCTCAATGATGCCCAACTCTAACATGCGTTTTATTTCAGAGGAGATCGCCTCTCTTCGTGCTTCAGGAATCCTGTACGGCTTTAGGTTTACCTTAGTGTAGGGTTCAGTTTTAATCTGATGCTTTATCAAATGCGTTCGGCCCGGCAGGTCAGAAAACTTGTCTCTTATTTCCTTGCAGAAATTCCCTAACCTCCTGCGTTTGATGACCTGACAAGGACTCACCTATCTTGACTGGGGGAATGGTCTGCACCGCCTCTTTAACTCTAGCCGGGGCAACTACCAAAGCTTCACGATCTTTCCATGGCTTAATCAGGTTCACATGGTAAATCTGGTAGGGCTTCCTTCTACCTGGTTGGTGAACCTTGTAGTTCACCTCACTCACCTTCTCTACAACCTCATAGGGACCCTGCCACTTTGCCAGAAATTTACTTTCAACTGTGGGCACTAATACCAGGACCCGGTCCCCAGGATTAAAGGCCCTCACCCTGGCCGATCTATTATATATCCTGCTCTGGGCCGCCTGAGCCCTTTGCATATGCTCCTTTTTTATCGGCATTACATTTTCTATACGGTCCTGCATCTGGGCTACATGCTCAATTATACTCTTGTATGGGGTGGCCTCAGTCTCCCAGGTTTCCTTGGCGATATCTAGCAAACCCCGGGGATGCCTACCATACACCAGTTCAAACGGTGAAAACCCTTTAGACACCTGGGGAACCTCCCGTATGGAAAACATGAGATACGGCAACAAACAGTCCCAATCACGGCCATCCCGTTCTACAACTTTCTTTAGCATGTGCTTAAGGGTTTTATTAAATCTCTCTACCAAGCCGTCTGTTCGAGGATGGTACACTAAGGTGTGGAGATGGGTAATCTTAAACAGCTTGCACAGTTCCTTCATGACCTTTGACATGAAGGGCATGCCCTGATCAGTTAGGATTTCCTTTGGTATTCCTACACGAGAGAACATAAGAAACAGCTCCTTAGCAATATTTTTGGACGCCATATTTCTTAGCGGTACTGCTTCCGGGTAGCGGGTAGCATAATCTAGTACCACTAATATATATTGGTGTCCTCGGGCTGACTTCACAATAGGCCCCACCAAATCCATGGCAATTCTCTCAAAGGGGACCACCGTTGAAGCTTTGGCGGCAGGGACCGAAAGAAGCGGTCCACCACGATTTTCTCGATAATCTGCGCAGGGGTTGAACGCTCTGGCTCCAACCACTTTTGGACGAGATGTATTAGGTCATACAACTGTGACCGGGCAGGCTTATCAACGGCAAAAGTCCAGTTATGTATTCGACTTGCCCGAACCGCTGGCTTGACTCCCAGGCGAGCAAGGATCTCCTGTTTAAGCTTAGCATAGTCCCGTACATCCTGCTCCCTTAAGTCAAAATATGCCTTTTGCGGCTCACCCGTTAAGAACGGCGCAATTACGTCGGCCCATTCCGCTACTGGCAGCTGTTCTCTCTCGGCCACGCGCTGAAACACTGTGAGGTAGGCCTCGACATCGTCGTCCGGGGTCATCTTTTGTAAAACCCGCTGAACGGTTCTTCTCGCCCCCTCCGTCTCAACCGGGCTTCTCTCCTGCGGTGAAACTTTGGCACGAACAGTCTCTCTAAGCGCGGCCATCTGTTCAATCAACAGGCGATTTGTCTCCTGCTGGTTAGCCACGGTCTGCTGCTGCATTTCAAATTGTTGTGCCAGGGCCTGCTCCTGTGCTCGCTGCTGTTGGGCCAGAGCTTGCTCATGCCGGAGGTCAGCTTGTATAAGGTGTTTTATCACCTCCTCCATGTGAGACATCTTGGCGACGGCTTTCACCCAGGACATCAACTGTTAAATGCAGCGTCTTGTCACTCCGTTGCCCCTAGCAACAGTCACCTTGCCCGCATCCTCCACCAACTGTGGGATATTGGAGGAAACGGTAGTGACACAGACAACAGTTATCTCACGGCAAAGCAGGTTTATTTCAAAAAATGAAGTATTCAAATGAAAATATTTCTCCATTCATAAATTGCAGCGTCAATGCAGAAAATCAAAACAAACGGTTACTTCACCAAATAAAGGTAAATCCAGGGCTGGAGATTCCAGCAAGCTGTGGGTCAAAGGAAAGTCCAATCCAGATTTGCAGGGCAAACCAGCTCGCCGCTGCTCACCCCCAAAAGGTCCAAGAGTGGGGCGCAGAAGCCAAGTCCTCCGGCTTAATAGTCCAGTATTGTTATTCACAAAACATGCAGTTCAGCCTGAGCTCCCTCCATCAGGCTGGTCCAAAGACAAATGACTGGCTCAGTGGGAGCCTTTTATTCAGGCTCCTTCCTGAAATCACTCTGACCAGGTGTGCAAGGCCTGAGATCAGAAGAAACCTAGGAGTGGGGAATGTGACCAGGGTTCTGAAATCCTGGCATGGATCGTGCTCTATACAGCACTGTAGGGGAAAAATATACTCCATCCAGGACTTCTCCACACACTTTACCACAAAACATAGAAGGTTGACGGAGGAAGGAGACCATACAGTCCATCTAGTCTGCCCTTATGTGTATACTGTATGTTCTCTTTATCTTAGGATAGATGTGTGCTTATCCCCGATCGGGGTGTCCCACTGAAGTGGACCAAAACCCAGGATAGTCAAAATCCTGGGTGTTGGGCCACTTTAAGTCTCTCCTGATAAGTTTAAGTCCTTCCACCATTTTTGTTGCCCGCCTTTGGACCCGTTCTATTTGAATAATGTCTTTTTGCAGGTAAGGTCTCCAGAGCTGCACACTCTATACAGCGACATCACAACCTACCTCTTCCTACTGGTAATGCCTTGAGCTATGCAGCCGAGCATCCTGCTTGCATTTCCCACTGCCTGGCTACACTGTCCACTCATCTTGCAGCTATCAGTAATCAGTGTCCCTAAATCTCTCTCCTCCGAGGTACAGTACTGCCCATACGGTACTCAGAGCAGGGATTCCTTCTACCCAAGTGCAGGATTTTACATTTAGAGACATTAAACTCTAGTTTCCACAGTTTTGACCATCTATCCAGTAAAGCTAAGTCATTTTCCATGTTGCAGACACCTCCAGGAATATCCACCCTATTACTAACCTTTGTATCATCAGCAAACAGACAAACTTTTCCTACCAAACCTTCTCCTATGTCACTTACAAATATATTAAAAAGAAAGGCGCCCAGGACAGAGCCTTGCGGCACACCACTTGTAGCTCGCCTTTGTTCAGATTTCACACCATTAACAACAACAACACTCTGATACCGATCCTTCACCCAAGTGGAAATCCACTCAACTATCCAGGAAATGAGTCCTACCTTCAATACCTTGTCTATGAGTTCTTTATGTGGTACAGTGTCAAAGGATTTGCTAAAATCCAGATAGGAAAAAAGTTGTATCTCCCCTCTTCATAGATTTGGCCATTTCTTCCTCCTTTTTGCCCTTTAGCAGTCCTTATAATTAGTTTTGCTCCCCTCTGTTTAATTTTATACACCTCTCTGTCAGCTCCACTTTCACTTTCTTTACACTTCTTTTAGGCAGACTTCTTATCTTTTATGATAGTGCTGACTTCCCTAGTAAACCATAATGGTTTCTTCTTCCTTTTATTCTTGCTAGTTTGTTTCACATATTGCTTTGTTGCCTTTAAGATGGCCATTTTTAATAGTGACCACTGGGCACTCGCTTCTGCTACTCTGTTCCACTCCCCTAATTTTCTTTCTACATACTCCGCCATTTCCTTGAAGTTTGTCTTCCTAAAGTCTAGCACTTTGGTTCTGGTGTGTGATTGCACAATGTCTGTTTTTATTCGGAACCATAAGCATTGATGGTCACTGGAGCCCAGATTTTTTTCAACCCTGACCTCGGACACCAGATCCCCATTGGTGAGAACTAAGTCCAGAATGTTATCTCCTCTAGTTGGCAATGTCACAAGTTGTTTTAGAGACACTCCATTAAGGGCCTCTAATATAGTCCTGCTCTTGCATGTCGATGCACTTGGGATATTCCAGTCCACATCAGGCATGTTGAAATCACCTGTAATTACAATGTCCCCCTTCTCTGCCATTCCCTCCTTAGTCTGCATGGTAACTCAGAGTTTCTAGTTCATTATGTGTATGCTGAATTATTGTTGATTGAAGGGTAGTCTTGACATACATGGCTACTCCACCGCCTTTCCTATCCAATCTGTCCTTTCTGTACAATAGTGTTGTGTTCTGCTGTTACAGGGAACCCATGGGTAACCTAGCCTCTCACTGATAAGGGATTAAGTAAATATGTTTTTTGCAGGACTAGAGACACTTGTATAAGTGAAGGGAATGGAGGATCAATAGTTCAAGACTGAAGCTGTACCATTGGAAAAACTTCTGTCATTCAGCAAAAGGCTATAAAAACTTTCAATTGTCTTTTGCTTAAACTGTTCAATACAGTAGACTGTTGGCTTCCCAGCCAGTAGTCCTGTGGTAATGACATGTATGTTGCCTTTCTTTCCTTCAAGGAAGGTATAAAATACATTCACATATTAATACAGAGGAGTTGGGGAGTCGGAAGTATAATAAAACTGAGGAGTCGGAACATTTATCTACTGACTCCACAGCCCTGGTTGGAAGACCAAGCCGTGTTGGCAGACATCCAGGAGGAGCTTAAGAGCTTTTTTGAGCTGAACTCAATGCCTGGAGTGTCCCCTGGGGGGGTTTAGCCAGAATTAAAAGGGAAAAAACTAAACATACCTTGAAGCTCCTGGAGGAGATAGGCAGACTTGAGACCCTCCACAAGAAGTCCCTATCCGCCGCACACCTGGTGACCCTTACCTCGCTAAGGGAGAAGCTTAGAACAAGCTGTTGTGGTAGGTTGCTGGCCAGTGCGCTGCAGACGGAAAGGGCTAGAACATAAGTCCCCAAAATTGTAGATCCCGCAGGGCGTATGGCTCACCTCACAGCTGAAATAGCAGAATCCTTCCGGAAATTTTACGAGGGCCTGTACAACCTCCTGTGGGCTGCAGGGAGACCCCCAGAGGCAATGGGCTATGCAGTATATCCGGGGGTCTGGGATGCCAAGCCTGCCCAAGGAGGTGATAGCTGACCCGGAGGCCCTGATTTCCCTTGCGGAGCTTCAGGGGGCTGTGGCCAATGCGGCTTTTGCTAAGTCACAGGCCCGAATGGCTTTAACCTTCAACATTTTTCCTGGCCCCAAACTCCTAGCTTTACTGAACTCGATTAAGGAAGGGGAATCCCTCCCGGAGGAAACCCTCAGAGCTAACATTGCAGTGATCCCAAAGGAGGGAAAGGACCCAACCTTATGGTCTGGCTATAGACCCATATCTCTCTTGAATGCGGACATTACATTATTTGCCAAAGTGTTAGCGACTAGACTCACTCCACACTTGTCTCGGGTGATTGGGCCCGACCTGGTTGGTTTTGCGCTTCATAGAGATGCCAGAGATAACACTGTTAAGGTGCTAAACTTAATAGATTTGGCGCAGACAGGGAACAGTCCGGTCCTCCTTCTTGCGTCCGACGCGGAGAAGGCGTTTGATAGGGTTGATTGGGGTTTTATGAGATCCTCGCTTAGACATGTGGGGCTGGGGCCAAACATGCTAGGCTGGATAGACAGGTTGTATGGCTCCCCCTCCGCGTCAGTCCGAGAGAATGGCTTTACTTGTGGGTCCCTTAGAATCTCCAACGGGACAAGGCAAGGATGTCCCCTTTCACCCCTAACCTTATCCTTACGCTCGAACCTTTTCTATGTAGTGTGAGGAAGAACCTAGGTGTGAGGGGTCTGCAGGGGCCCGCGGGGCACTATAAGGTGGCAGCGAACGCTGATGACTTAATCTTTTTTCTGACCAGCCCGGAGACATCCTTGCCAAATCTCATGGAGGAATTAACTCGCTACGGAAACATTTCTGGCTACAAAATAAATTACCAGAAGTCAGAGGCATTGAATGTCAACATTCCAGGGGATAGATTTAGAGTGATCCAGGGTTCCTTTCCTATTCGATGGGTAAGGGAGGGGGTAATTACCTAGGCACCAAGATGGGTAGCGACCTCTCGGGCCTGTTTGCCCTAAACTTCCTGCCCTTAAGAGGTGTGAGGAGGAGACAGCCAGTTGGGCAAAATGTAGACGCTCGTGGTTTGGCAGAGGCAATGCAATAAAGATGATCCTCCTCTCCCACCTGCTATATCTGTTGCAGGGACTGCCGGTGTCAATACCCAGAGCTTTCTTGGTTAGGGTGCGATCCCTGTTCACCACCTTTATTTGGGCAGGAAAGAAGCAGAGGATAAGCGGGAACCTCCTCACAAGGGCAAAAGACAATGGGGCCTGGGTCTTCTAGACCCAGTCCGTTATCAAGCGGACGTGTGATTGGACGTTGGATTGGTGCCTCCATGAGAAACACAAGCATTGGGTGGAGATAGAACAGGGTTACCTGGAGGCGCCACTACCGGGGGTCCCCTGGGTGGCGGGAGAGGGTGGCCTCTTAGCTAAACAGCACTCCACAATCAGCCCCACTCTTGGTGTCTGTAGATCCCTCTTATAGAAGGAGGGGGGTCTCACCTTCTCTATCCCCCATGTACCCTGTCCTGGGAAATCCGAAGTTCCCCCCGGGATGGGAGGGTCAGCCGGCGAAGAGCTGGAGAAGACCATGCCTATGTAGGGTGATATGCTTCATATCAGGAGATGAATGGATCGATCTAGGTGAGAAGGCCTGGGAAAAGGGCATCCCGGGTTGGTTCAGCTGGCAACGCTTGCAGCTGAGACATTTCCTCTCCTCTCAGGGGCCCACAGAGAGGGGGTGCGAGCCCTTACAGAATATGAGGATCTTTGCCTGAGCGGCCACCCTGAAAGACATACCTTGTCGAGAATGTATAAGATGTTAATGGCTCCAGTGGGTGCAGAAGACCCTCCCTGTCTGGCCAAATGGGAAAGAGACTTACACGTTAAATGGGCTCCTAAGATCCGAAAAAAAATCTTATCTCTACCACATAAAACATCCATTTGTACCAGGTACCAAGAATGCAGCTACAAGCTGCTGACCCGGTGGTACAGGGTGCCAACAAACCTGCATAGGTGGTTCCCAAGTGTGTCAGAGGATTGCTGGAGGTGTGGGGCAGAGAAGGGGGACCTACTACATATTTTTTGGGCCTGTCCAAAGCTGAAAGGGTTCTGGGAGACCGTGAGAGAGGTGGCGGGAAGGGTCTTGGGTTTGGACGTACCTGCGGACCCGGCACTCTGCCTTCTGCATCTATCGGAAATCCTGCTTAAAAGTTACCGTAACTCCCTGTTGTGCCACCTACTAAATCCGGCCAAGGCGTGTATACCGCATGTTTGGAAGAGCGCGGAGCCCCCCTCTATATCGCTGTGGTACAAGAGGGTCAGTGAAATCATGAGGTTCGAAAATGTAATGATGTCAAGAGATAAGCGATTTGAAAAATTCACTAGTACCTGGTACAGCTGGATGTTAATTACAGATTCCCAAGAGGGCAGAAGAATGCTCGGCTGGGATAAGTGGCTTGGGATTTCCCCCTTCCTCCCCTCCCCTCTACCCCTACTCATTCCCTGCTAATATTGTGTATTGTTTGATCTAGTGCTATAAGGTTCAACTGTTGTGTGCCGTCCACCTGGGAAGCCGCAGACTTAGTTCCCTGGGCAATTTGCCCTCCTTGACTGACTGTTCATCTGCGGGCTCTGCTTTCTGCGGGTGCCGCGGGTCCAAAGGGGCTACTCCCCCGGACGCCCTGGCTGGGACTGACGGCCCCTGCTAGCGGCTGACGAGGTTTATAGACGGGCAGATGGGTTGGGACTGATGAGAATTTGCTGGCCTAGGACTGATTGAACAAATCTGGACTGTGGTTTCCAGGTGGGACAGCGCCCCAATGTGCAGAATTACAAAGGTTCCAGATCTCCCTGGACTTTGCCATAAAGGTCCCCTTGGCTGCTGCTGTGAAGGTCTTGTTCCCCGTGGATGCTGCTGCTAAGGTCCCGGTCACCCTGGGTGCTGGCATAAAGGTTCTGCCCCCTTGGGCAATGCCACAAATGTCCCAGTTCCTCAGAATGAGACTAAAACAATAATGGCAAATATAATGGTGCACTCTCTATTTCTTATTTTCTTCAGGTGGAAGATTCAGCCAGAAAACTATGACTGATGCTGCTGTCTTCTCTCCAGATTCAAAAACAGAAGAGGATGACATCATCTTAAAGGCTACAGGAGCTCCGACTACCGTTAACTCTTATCCCGCACTGCACACTGCAAGCCTCTTATCTCTACCCTCTACACATGAGGAATGTCAACCTGTTCTCTCTCCCCGTCATACTACTCAATCTAAGAAGCCGTATTCCTGTGCTGAGTGTGGGAAATACTTTTCACGGAAATCAAGCCTTATCAGACATGAAAGAATACATACAGGAGAGAAGTCACATTCCTGTTCTGAATGTGGGAAATGTTATTGTCAGAAATCAAACCTTATCGAACATGAAAGAGTTCATACAGGAGAGAAGCCATATTCGTGTTCTGAATGCAGAGCTATTTTTTCTAGTAAATCAGACCTCCGCAGACACAAACACATTCATACTGGGGAAAAGCCATTTTCCTGTTCTGAATGTGGGAAATGCTTTTCTCAGAAATCAGCCCTTATCACACACGAAAGAATTCATACAGGGGAGCCATATTCATGTTCGGGATGCAGAGATAGTTTTACTGATAAATCGGCCCTCCGCAGACATGAAAGAGTTCATACAGGGGAGAAGCCATTTTCCTGTTCTGAATGTGAAAAATGTTTTTCTCAAAAAGCAGACCTTATCAGACATGAAAGAGTTCATACAGGGGAGAAGCCATATTCATGTTCTGAATGTGGAAAATGCTTTTCTCAAAAAGCAGCCCTTATCAGACATGAAAGAGTTCATACAAGAGAAAAGCCATATTGCTGTTCTGAATGCGAGAAGTGTTTCTCTCGGAAATCACACCTTATCTCACATGAAAGAGTTCATACAGGAGCAAAGCCATATTCATGCTCTGAATGTGGGAAATGTTTTGCTCAGAAATCAGCCCTTATCACACATGAAAGAGTTCATACAGGAGCAAAGCCATATTCATGCTCTGAATGTGGGAAATGTTTTGCTCAGAAATCAGCCCTTATCACACATGAAAGAATTCATACAGGGGAGAAGCCATATTCCTGTTCTGAATGTGGCAAATGTTTTCCTCGAAAATCACACCTTATCAGACATGAGAGAGATCATACAGGAGAGAAGCCATATTCATGTTCTGAATGTGGAAAATGTTTTTCTCTTAAACCAGACCTTATCAGACATGAAAGAGTTCATACAGGGGAGAAGCCGTATTCATGTTCTGAATGTGGAAAATGTTTTTCTCTTAAACCAGACCTTATCAGACATGAAAGAGTTCATACAGGGGAGAAGCCATTTTCCTGTTCTGAATGTGGGAAATGTTTTTCTCTTAAACCAGACCTTATCAGACATGAAAGAGTTCATACAGGGGAGAAGCCATATTCATGTTCTGAATGTGGAAAATGTTTTTCTTGGCAATCAGATCTTATCACACACAAAAGAATTCATACAGGGGAGAAGCCATATTCATGCTCGGGATGCAGAGCTAGTTTTACTGATAAATCGGCCCTCCGCAGACATGAAAGAGTTCATACAGGGGAGAAGCCATATTCCTGTTTTGAATGTGGGAAATGTTTTTCAAAGATATCATACCTTGTCATGCATGAAAGAGTTCATACAGGAGAGAAGCCATATTCCTGTTCTGATTGTGGAAAATGCTTTTCTCAAAAAACAGCCCTTATCAGACATGAAAGAGTTCATGCAAGAGAAACGCCATATTGCTGTTCTGAATGTGGGAAATGTTTTTCTCATAAATCAGCCCTTATCAGACATGAAAGAGCTCATACAAGTGAAAAGCCATATTGCTGTTCTGAATGTGGGAAATGTTTTTTTCATAAATCAGCCCTTATCAGACATGAAAGAGTTCATACAGGAGCAAAGCCATATTCATGCTCTGAATGTGGGAAATGTTTTGCTCAGAAATCAGCCCTTATCACACATGAAAGCATTCATACAGGGGAGAAGCCATATTCCTGTTCTGAATGTGGCAAATGTTTTCCTCGAAAATCACACCTTATCAGACATGAGAGAGTTCATACAGGGGAGAAGCCATATTCCTGTTCTGAATGTGGGAAATGTTTCTCTTGCAAATCAGACCTTATCAGACATGAAACATTTCATACAGGGGAGAAGCCATATTCCTGTTCTGAATGTGGGAAATGTTTCTCTCGCAAATCAGAGCTTATCGTACATGAAAAAGTTCATACAGGAGAGAAGTCATACTCATGTTCTGAATGTGGAAAAGGTTTTTCTCATAAATCGCATCTTATCATACATGAAAGAGTTCATACAGGGGAGAAGCCATATTCCTGTTCTGAATGTGGGAAATGTTTCTCTCAAAAATCATATCTTGTCATACATGAAAGAATTCACACAGGAGAGAAGCCATATTCCTGTTCTGAATGTGGGAAATGTTTCTCTCAAAAATCATATCTTGTCATACATGAAAGAATTCACACAGGAGAGAAGCCATATTCCTGTTCTGAATGTGGGAAATGTTTCTCTTGCAAATCACACCTTATCACACATGAAAGAGTTCATATATGAGAGAAGCTATATTCCTGTTCTGAATGTGAAAAGTATTTCTCTCGCAAATCAGAGCTTATCACACATGAAAGATTTTATACAGAAGGAAAGGCATATTCCTATTCTAAACGTGGGAAATACTCCTCAGAAATAGGACTTTATCTCACATGAAAGAGTTCATACAGGAGACAAGCCATATTTCTGTTCTAAATGTGGCAAATATTTTTCTTTATCACATATCACATATTTTGTTTAGCTGTTTTATTAAGATATTTTGGGGGGTCAAGATTTTCCAACTTTGTTCTGATGTGTGGCAAGGACATGATTCTATATTGTGTGTTTATTTTATCTGACTGGGGTGGTGTCTAAGGTTTAAATTTATTGAATAAAAAATGTCTTATGAAATGTAGGAATAGTATCAGTATGTATAATACATATTTTCAAATATATGACTGAGTGTGCCTGTTCTTAAAGGGACTGTTCAGGCAAAAATTACATGTACTCACCTATGGGGCCACACAGCTGATCGACTCTATTCTGGTGATTTGAAACTTACCTCCACTAGAGATCCACACCGATGGCTGGCCACAACCTGCTCCATTCACTTCAATGGAGGGACATGCCCCCTCGTGATAGGAATGGGCACAGTGGCTGATGCAAAGGGACAGCCATTCCACATCGGACAATGGAGAAACTACAGACAGCAGATGAATCGGCTGTGCGGGAATGTAGGTCAGTACTTGTTTTTTGTCAGACAGGGAGTTAACTTTTTGCGATCTATGGATTGTTGTTTTCTAAGCTCTTGCAATAGTTTGTTTAGTAGCAGGACATAATTAGTGTTATTATGAATTGGGCTGCAGTTAATTCTTTTTTTTTTATGAAGCTTCGTATGGTTGTTTTCAAAAGAAGATTCCCGGGGCAGGATATGTCATCTGATCTGAGTGTTCCCAAAGAGATCGACTTTAGAACATTCCCATCATATGTTCAGAAAGATACCTGTCTGTTTGGTGTTAGGTGTAAAAGCACTGGGGAGAATATCCAGGAACATATCTGGCTATTTATGCTGGAACCATATACCATCTATATAATAGTCGGTCGCATTGATAGAAGCTTTAACCCTTTAAGTGCCAGCCTACCTGGAGTTTTTGTCACACTCTGTTGCCAGACCATTTTGCACTATTTTGCGCTCCCCATGTTCAAATGTGATTTTTGAAGGGATTTCAAGGGATTTGCCAGGAAAATGATATATTGTTTTTTTCAGCAAACTCTGAGCTTTAACATGAAATGTCTTGTTTGTAATTTTTAGGTGTATTCTCAATATTTTTTGGCGAAATATATGCCCAAAAATGTAAAAAAATCTATTTTTTACAATTTGTAATAAAAAAATGTAAGTTTGTCAATAAAATCTTGTTGCGTGTGAAATCCCAATTTCTCCCGGTTACAGCAGTACCACATATGTATAGGTAGACACCCTTTCCAGCCCAGGAGACTCCCCCAAACTGAAACAGAGCTTTAGGGGATTTTCAGAAAAAATACAACTGTGATATGCGCTATGCGCACCTTACAGTTTTTCCAGAAAAACAACCCTTTACATTTGAAATACCCCCAACAAACTATATACCTCAGGCTTTCTATTTGTACCAGGCTTGTTGATGTGGCCACAGTTTTCTGGAAGTAATCCCTCAATGTATTCTTTGGTTGCAAAGAGTTTCCCTAAAAAAAGGATAAAAAAGCAGCATCAAAGCCACATTTTCCTAAAAAAAACTATATACAAACAAGAAAAAACAAATAAAATCTGAAAAAACAACATCCCCCGAACAGAACGATACCCAACATGCATTGCTACTGTTAAGGGAAGAGTTGCCAAACACCCCAAAGTAAAGCATGAGCATAACGGTAATTTTTTTTGAAAATGTCAGCTCTGCAGACAAAGTGCGCACCTTGCGATTTTTCAACCAAAACAACCCTTTACATTTGGAATACCCCCCATAAACCATATATTCCCTGAAAGTACACATGCTAAGCTTTCTAAGCGTACCCAGCTTGTTGTAGTGGGCTCATCTTTCTGGAATTGATCCCTCAAAGAATTCTTTGGTTGCGCAGGGTTTCCCTAAAAAATGTATAAAAAGGCTGAATAAAAAACACCTTTTCCTAAAATATAAATATACAAACAAGAAAAAACAAGCAAAGTCTGAAAGCGCAAGGTCCCCCGAACAGAACAATACCCAACATGCAGAGGTACTATTAACCCTTTTTATTGCCAGTCTACTTGAGATTTTGTCACCCTCTGTTGACAGGTCATTTTTCCCCATTTTGCGCCATGTTTTGCGACATTTTTGCTGGAATTTTCAGGAAAATTATATATATATTTTTTGCAGCAGAGTTTAGGCTTTAACATGAAATGTCTTGTTAATAAATAAAAATAATAATAAATAAAATTTACAATTTTACTAAAACAAAAAAATAAATAAATTTTTTTTTTAGAAAATTGCCTCCTTTATTTTAAATAAAAAATGTATTTTATTAGGGAAAACCATATTGCATGTGAAAGCCCCATTTCTACCGATTAGAACGGTACCACATATTTATCGGTAGCCCCCTGTTCCTGCCCAGGAGACCCCCCTAACTGAAACAAGTCATTTTTAACATTTACAAATAAAATACAACTACCATCCACACTACAAAGGGTTAAATTGAGAAAAAAAAATGACATAGGGTCCCCCTTACCCAAAGTAACCAGCCCGGGACCAGCTATGCAGGGCTTGTAGACCAGCTTTTGTGGCCCCTGGCCCTGCAGGCTACAAGCCTGCATAGCCCGTGGGCCCGGGCTCTTCTGCCCCCCCTGGCCTTTGGGGAGGCAGGTAATGGGGGTGCCGTGGGTTAATGGCAAGTCACCGGCTGGCGCAGGTGACTTGCCATCCCCCCAGCCTTTAGAACTGGTATAGGGGTCTCATGAACCCCTTACCAGTTCACAAGGGGAGAAATGTAAAAAAAACACACCACACAGAGAAATAATATTTTATTATTATTTTTTTTTTTTAATACTTACCTCCCATCCATACTGGAGCACTCTGTCCCTCGGCGATCACTGGCTTCTGCTCACTTGCTAGAAGCCTTTTATATCTGCTGGATGACAGAACACAAAAGGGTTAATTAAAAAAAAAATGACATAGGGTCCCCCCTCCCGGGGGGGACCCCATTTTTTTGGGAATTTTAAGGGTTAAAAACCCTTAAAAATCCCCCCAAAAAATGACGTAGGGTCCCCCCTACCCAGCATTACCAACCCGGGCCAGCTATGGGGGCTTGTAGAACAGGGCCCACCAACGCTGGCCCCTGGCCCTGCAGGCTACTAGCCCACATGGCCACTAAGTGGCCCGGGCCCTTCAGCCCCCCCCCTGGCCATTGGGGAGGCAGGTAACGGGGGGGCTGGGGGTTAATGGCAAGTCACCCGCTAGCCGCAGGTGACTTGACAGACCCAGAGCCTTGTGAACTGGTATAAGGGGTCTCATGGACCCCTTACCAGTTCACAAAGGGTTAACTGTTCAAAAAAAAGACACCACACACAAAAGTATTTTATTAAAAAAAAATAACAATTTTTTTACTGTACTTACCTCCAATTGTAAGCTCTTGTCCCTCGCCGCTCTGATGACAGATGCCGGTGATCGGCATCCAGAGAAGGGGGAGGCAGAAGATCAGAGGATCTCCTGTCACCTCCTTACCCGGCACCGATCACCGGCATCTGACAGCTGAGAAGGCTGGAGCCGGTGATCGGGGCTGGGATGACGTCATGCAAGATGGCGGCCGCCATCGAGGATGAAAGGGGAGAGAGCCTCCCGGGCTCTCTCCTGAAGATCCGTAAGTCCTGGGGGGGATCGGAGGCCCCCCAGGTGAAGAGGAGGGACAGTGGGAGCCAGCGCACACGGAGGTAAGTGAATGTCATTTTTATTTATTTATTTTTTTTACAGTAAGCAGCTGCTGCTGCCGAAGCAAGGGGGGGTGGCCTATTCCGGGGGCTCTCCTGGAGCCATCCGACCCCCCGCGGGGGATCAGATGGCACCAAATTAAAGAGGAGACCCGGCTGGATCCAACGAGGGGTCAGGTGAGTATTTTAATGTTATACATTTTTTTTTACTGTGGGGTTTAAAATCAGCTACGTGAGTCTCACGTAGCTGGCACTTAAGTGGAGTAGAGGCTGCTACATGAGACTCACGTAGCTGGCACTAGAAGGGTTAAATGTATTGGACCATATTTCTACCCAGTCTTTGCAAACTGGTTGGGGGGCCTAGAATCATGTCACTGACTCCCATGTTGGCATCGTTTCCCAACATGGGAGTCAGTCCCTCCTGCTCTTTCCAGGTTTTCCAAGAGACGATGATTGGAAGGATACTTTTGAAAGGCATTTGAAAGTTCGGCTGAGTTTGCCGAGTTCGGCTGCACTTGCTGCCAAAGTTCAGGTCCGGGACCTCAAGTCCAACCCTGAACCCCATAAAAGTGAATGGGGACCCGAACTTGGGGGCCCAAGAATGGCTGTAAAATGGGGGTAGAAAGGGCTAGAGGTCTGCAAATCGAGGGAAACTCCAGGATGATTGCCCTGCACAAAATGGGCCAGGGAAAGTACTCAGAACTATAAACAAAAACAAAAAATTTAAGAAATACACAAAAAATGAAAAAAGAAAATTCCCAGCACCAAATGGGCTAGGGAAAGTACTCAATATAATCACAGAAAAGAAATTATATATATATATATATATATATATATATATATATATATATATATATACAAATATATATTTACTGTATATCAATAAATAAATATATACATAAATTTATGAATATTACATATACATATATTATTATATGCACTATAGCAAAATTGTGTAATATAAAAATCAAAAATGCATATAAAAATGTCCACTAATAAAAGTTAGGGTCACGTATACACCTGAACTGAATAAAACTCCTGTCAAGCTTGTGATTGAATCTTTGATGGTAGGAATAAAATCCCCCGATCGGGGTGCCCCACCAAAGTGGACCAAAACCCAGGATAGTCAAAATCCTGGGTGTTGGTCCACTTTAAACGTAAGAAAAACAAGCCTGGCTGGATATTTCTTGATGCCGGGTGTTTAAGTGACCTCTGCCCCCGCCATCTGGTTAATTTATATGGATTTTTTTGGGATAGTGCTCTTTTAACATCAATAAATATATATACATAAATTAATCTTTACATCAATAAATTAATATCTGGTGCAATGAGGTGCTAGGGTTTGCAGCAGGTTCTTGTAGGCCCCAATACCGCTGCCAGAATGGTGAGGCAAGACCAAGTTGAGGCAGTGATAGTTTAGATGGCAGTTTTAATTGACAAGGGACTGGCAAAGCAATTAAAAAAAACATTACTAGTATTGTATTTGTGATGCCCAGCGGGACACCAGCCTTCTGTAAGCAGTAAACCCCTCAATCTCCACCGCCGCTTCTGCCTATAGTCAAGCCCTCGTTTGCCGGGACGCTAGATACGCTTCACCGGACACAGTTGCCCCCAGGTCTTATTAGGCGCAAAGGATGGCTGCTTACGGTGAAGGCCAGTGAACCACGAGTCGTTCATAGGTAGTCAGTCCGGAGGGTGCATCAGAGTACAGGGATGAGACAGTCGGGTAGCCAAAGGGTCAAGCCGGGAGGTCAGAGATCGCAGGGTATCCAAAGGAGCAGGCAGGTTCGTGGTCAGACAAAGCAAAGGTCGGTACAGGCAGCGGACAGGGATGGTCAATCAAGTCGGGTCGGAAACTGATAATAACTAAATGGAATCACACCCTAATCAAGCTACTATCATGGTACTGAGTAGTGGGCTGACTCCATATTTATTGGGGAATTGACCAATGGCCACCCTGGGGGGAGTGTATGTGCTAATTGGTGCAACTTACAACACTGTGAGTGATTGGAGACACTATCCAGGGACTGGCTAGTCTTGGCAGCAAGGCTGATCAGCCTCTGATTCCCATCAGGTGTGGAGGCCTGCCACTCGCAGCCAGCGCCTTCTAGTGGCGAAATTTACAGACTGCGGAGCGTGCGTCTCCACAGCTAGAGAGGGGCAGGGGAGGCTTCCAGAGTGACGCACCACGCTCCCTGTCATTCAGGAGTGGCGGCCGTGCTCAGCAGCAGGAGCGCCGCGTTGAGTGCCAGTGCCCCCTGACAGAGGTAAGTCCCTTACAGTATTGTATTCCATTGTGCTGTAAAAATTACAGGAGGCTGGGACACTGAATAATCTTCTACAGGAACCTGCAAAGCAAACAGAAAAACATTGATTTATTATTATTGGATTTTACATCCCCCCCTTTTTTTCTCTGGCTCTGTGCTATTAGATTCTGTCTGTGCTATTAGGGTCTGCCAGCATCATATGCAAAGCAGTTTCTTGTATTTCAGAGGGTCTGTAGAATCGCATTGCATAGACACCTTGAAGCAGCTTCTACATTGTGATGTGTTTCCACCAGAGATTTATGTATAAACTTGTTCAGAAGCGAATCGGCTGAAAAGTCCTCACTTTCAAGATTGGAGGAGGAACCTGCATGAGCTTCACACTTGTAGGGAAAACCAATTTATGTTATTGGCAGCTTTTTTCCTTAACACTGGAAAGACGGCTGCATTTGTACTTGCAGTGCAGTCTCTGCATGGGGTCCCTGATGGACCTGCAAAGCAAACCCAAAAACATTATTAGTAAGGCCACCTTTGTCTAAGTCCACATGAAGTACACTGAAGGTTTGGCTTCCACTTGATGAATTACCATGCCAGTCCTTTTGAACCATGTTCTTTGCCAAATTCCACTTGTTCCCCAACTGGGCTTTCCACAACCTCTCCTGGCTCTCTTTCCGCTGGAGGAGAATCTTTAGAGTCAGACATGAAACAACGATGGTCTCCTTGTTTATAGTCATCTAAAAGCAGATACATGTATAGAACAGGGTCTTTTTCATATGTTCTAAAAAAACATGTGTATTATTAAAAATTATATAAATATAAAATAATTAAAATTATAAAACAGGAAGGCCTAGTAGCATTTTCCCAGCTACCAGGCCACTCCGCATGGGTGGGTTGCTTGACTGACAGCACCCAGCCAATGGTGAGTTTTGAAGGCTTCTGAGGAGGACTTTCATGGTAGCATGGCAGGAAATGAGAGGTGCAAGAAGACCACGTAGCCCAGCAACTGGCATAACAACATAACGAACTCCATCACCATGGACCTGCAAAACAAACAGAAAAACAGTATTATTAAAAATAATATTCAAATAAATACATGCAAACACCTGAGGATCCCTCTGCTGCATCTGTTGTCTCAGCCTCTACCACCGTCTCCACAACAAGGCCACCTGTCTCCCTTCAAATGGAGCATGTGAGACCACGTCAGTCTACCGAGTGTGAACACTGAATAGACCAGCTCAAATCTAAGGACCAACCTGGTTTTAACTTGAGCCCCTGAAATTGGAGACAGACTGGGCTGGAGGAAGGTCCCACATTGTGTATATGCGCCATCAGCTGGATTGTGCACACAAGCACATGCATGCCACAACACTAAGATGTGCTGCTGCAGCCATGAGTGCATGCGCGCACTCACTGACACCTCTCTCATAGTGTGCAATTGTGAGAGCATAAGGGAACCTTGGAGCCCTCTGCTGGGAATCAAGGGGAACAGTTCTGGTTCTATGACATTGACCCCCTTAAGGGAGGCCTCCGGCCGAGTCTGGGCCAAGGTCTCTTGGGGTGGAACCTATGAAAGTTCTTAATCAGGTGTGGAGACTAATATTGTAAGCCCACTCCTCTGCAATGGACACACACATTTTGTTCAACCTCATATTTTAACTCAATCAGGGAATCAGAACATTCATCAGTGGTTTTGGTGGAGAAAGCTGGTTTAAGTAAGGAGACATGGAACACAGGATGGATGTGGAGAGATGCCCGTAGTCAGAGTTCAATGGCCACAAGATGAATAAGTCTCTTGAGAAAAGGACCAACAAATTTTGGACCCAGCTTCTTAGATGGACAAGGTATCCTGAGGCTTCAAATGGAAAGCCACACCTTGTCACCGATATAGAGGACTGACAAGGATGACCTGCATTCTATTTATAATGTTCCTGGGCCTTACACTTCCTAAACTCCTGATGTGTCTTTGCCAAAGAAAAAGCCAGCTCCTGGGCAGCCGGTAAGTTGATATCTTTCAGGAGATCAGGCAAGATATTGGGGTGGAACCCACAATTTGCAAAGAAGGGTGACCTGGCTCTGGAAATGTGGCAACATTTCTAGGAGAATTCTGCCAGGGGCAGTAACTGATACCAATCACCTTGGAGGGCAGAAGAATAACAACGTAGGTATTGTTCAGATTGCCCATTATACAAATATTGCTGGCTATGCACAGCCAAAGAAATCAGATAAAATAGATTAAGTGATGCTGCTGGGGTAACATTTAAGGTATGTGTAAAGAACAAGGACGTCAGGTCGGCCCAAGTAATTCCCCCAGGTCAATAACCATGCTACACACTCTTAATGTATTGAAAACTATATCATTTTACTGTAAAGAATTAATAAAGCAACGAACAGAAAAGCATATCAACATCAACAAGTTAAAAAACACATAGGAAGAAGCAAAGGCGGCAACAAACTGTCTTTATATAAAGATCATATACATATGTAATAATGGGATATTATAAAACAGAATGTTAGTTCCTGAAATAGCTACAAATCCGGCTCCATATAAAACCAGGAATCACCCATAGACCCCCAGTGTTGAAAAGCAGTTATGCAAGAAATCGGGAGATAATCAAGATAACAAAGATAAAAGCCTCACAACTAAACTTTGGCACAAATCACCATAAAGAGGCAACCATGTATAACGATAACAAGGGAGGGACGAAACAGGCCGTGGAGTACACAGTAAAAACAATTCTACAGGTGAGTATGAGAGGTGAACAGAAGACCAAGTAGCGGCCTTACAAACTTGTTCAACAGAAGCTTGGTGCTGAAAAGCCCAAGAGGCACCAATAGCTTGAGTGGAATGAGCAGTAACACGGAAGGGAGGTTCTTTCCCTTTAGCAGAATAGGCTTGCACCACCGCCTGACGGATCCACTTGCTTATAGTAGATTTGGCCGGAGGCAAACCCTTCCTAGGTCCAGCGGGAAGAACAAAAAGAGCATCAGATTTCCTAAAGGACTCAGTAGCAACCAAATAAAACTTCAGAGCCCTGACAACATCCAGAGAATGAAGGGTCCGTTCCTTAGCATTCGCAGGGTTAGGACACAAGGAGGGTAAGACAATGTCCTGATTGAGATGGAAAGCAGATACAACTTTGGGCAAGAAATCCGGTTTTAGCCGGAAAACTACCTTATCCTGATGCCGCTCAAAAAAAGGAGGTTTCATGGAAAGCGCCGCCAGCTCAGAAACTCGCCTGACCTTAAGAGTCAGAATGGGCAACGCAGCCTCACGCATAGGTTCAAAGGGAGGACCCTGTAGAGCAGACAACACCAAAGTCCCAAACCGGTAGCATAGGCTTAGGCGGCGGACGCACATGAGTAATCCCAGGAAGAAAGTCTTAACCAGTCTGTGATTGGCAAAAAATTGCCAGAGCCGACACCTGTCCCTTGAGAGTACTAAGTTGAAGGCCCGAATCCAAACCATGTTGTAAAAACTCCAGAATGCTGGGGAAAGAAAACACCCTACAAGGAAGAGACTTGAACTCGCACCAGGCAATGTAAGTATGCCAGACCCTGTAGTAGATAAAAGACTAGGATTTCTTCTGAGCCTGTCATGGTATCAACAAACAACAAAGGCTGGTAACCCCTTGCCCGTCAAGATGGAGGTTTCAGCAGCCAAGCCAAGCGTTTGTAAATTGGGATGGCGCAGCTGTCCCTGAGTGACAAGCTCTGGATCCTCGGGTAAGACGTACCTATCTACTGCCATCTGTATGACATCCGCGAACCACACCCTTCTCTTCCAACAGGGGGCCACCAGAATGGCCAGTACCCCTTCCTGGGCTATCTTGTGCAGCACCCGACCTAGCAGAGGAAAGGGAGGCACATAGAGGAGTTAAAACTCTGTCTGGGGAATTGCTAGCGCATCCGTGGCGAAGGCCAGAGGATCCTGTGACAGGGAGAAAAATCTTGGAAGCTTGTGATTGTGACGGGACGCAAACGGGTTCACATCCGGGTGACACAGGGTGTGAAAAACCTTGTTGCTGAGACACCATTCCCCCAGCAGAGATGTCCCCCTGCTTAGGGAGTGTGCCTCCTGGTTCTCCACCCCAGAATGTAGACGGCCGAGATGCAGGGAACATTCTCTTCCACCCAAGACAAGATCAGGGACAATTCCTTGAGGGCTCACTGGCTCTGAGTCCCTCCCTGATGATTGATGTAGGCTACCGCCGTCTGGTTGTCCGAGTGGACCTCAACAGCATGACCCCGAAGGTGGGGAGTCAACTGGGAGAGAACCAACCTGATCGCCCACAGTTCTAGAATGTTGATGGATGCATGGGCCCCACTGACCCTGGAATTTAAGAGACTTCCAAACTCCCCCCCAGCCTGTCAGACTGGCATCTGTGGTGACAATCTCCCAGCACGGAGGTAGAAAGGTCCTGCCCACTAGAAGATTCCTCGAGTCCAGCCACCACAAGATGGACTGCCTGGCCAGAGGGGACAGAGCAAATTCCTGATCCAGGGACACAGGGTCCTGATCCCAAACTGACAAGAGATGCAACTGAAGAGGCCTCAGTTGACTGAGCAAAGGGAACCGCCTCGAAGCAGGACACCATCAGGCCCACTAACTGCATCCCCTGCCGAATGGAGGGATGAGGACACAAGAGCAGAGCCCGTGCCTGCATCTGAAGGCCCTCCACTTTCTGCTGAGGGAGAAATACCTGGACCTGAGAGGTAGAAACATAGAAACATAGAAACATAGAAGGTTGACGGCAGAAGGAGACCATACGGTCCATCTAGTCTGCCCTTATGTGTATACTGTATGTACTCTTTATCTTAGGATAGATGTGTGCTTATCCCAGGCATGTTTAAATTCAGTGACTGTTGATGTTTCAACTACCTTTGCTGGAAGTTTGTTCCAAGCACCTACTACTCTTTCTGTAAAATAATATTTTCTAACATTCCTCCTGATCTTCCCCCCGACTAGCTTCAGGTTGTGCCCCCTTGTTCTATCGTTAAGTTTCTTCTTAAAAACACTTCCCTCCTGAACCTTATTCAATCCTTTCACATATTTAAAGGTCTCAATCATGTCCCCCCTCTCCCTTCTTTCCTCCAGACTGTACAAATTAAGTTCTTTAAGTCTCTCCTGATAAGTTTTAAGTTTAAGTCCTTCCACCATTTTCGTTGCCCGCCTTTGGACACGTTCTATTTGAATAATCCAGAGTCATGCCCAGAAAGGACCTCGCCAAAGGCGGAGACAGTGAAGACTTGGGATAGTGGATCACCCAGTCGAAGGAGCAATCAGAATGTTGTTTAGGTAAGGGAGGAAGCGAATGCCTTGGTTCCTCAGGAGAGCCATTACGCCAGCCAGCACCTTGGTGAATACCCGAGGAGCCGAGGTGATATCAAACGGTAAGGCCACAAACTGCTAATGCTGATCCTCCAGAGTGAACCTCAGGAATCTCTGATGACCTGGGAAGATTGGTACGTGAATATAGGCATCCTTGATGTCCACAGTGAAGTTGCCCGGCCAAAGAGAACTGGCAGCCGAGCGTAGCGTCTCCATACGCAAGTGCTTGAACCGGACAAACTTGTTGAGACCCTTCAAGTCCAGGATGGGCCTCAGAGAACCATCCTTTTTGGGCACCGTGAATAGATTGGAGTAGTACCCCTGACCCTGTTCCTGGTGAGGTACCAGACAAATGACTCCTGACACCAAAAGGCGTTAAACGGCTAGGCACAACCCCTGAGCTGACAGAGGATTTTGAGATATCCGGGATCTGAGGAATCTTGGGGGCGGCCAGGCTGCAAACTCTATCTTGTAACCGGAGGACACCTCCTCCTGTATCCACTGGTCTGAGACACAAAGCCCCCAGATGTGAGCAAAGAGCCGAAGCCGTCCCCCCACCCGGTCGGGTGAGGGCGCCTCCTCATGCCTGAGGGGCCTTGGGAGGGGGTTTAGGCTTGGATCCCCATGAGAGACCGGGACGACCACGGGATCTGCCATGGCCCCAAGAGTCTCTGTGACTACCTGAGAAGTGGGAGCCACGGCCTACAAAATCAGAGCAAAGCAAGAGGTCTCTATAATCCTCCTTTCTCTTAGCAGACATGGCGCCGTCAGCAAGATGCTTGAGCTTCCTCTTAATGGCAATGGCCGTAATGGCTGCGGCGCAGACCGGACGCAGGCCTGCCCCTACAAAGGTGAAAGCATGACAAGCCAAAGCCAGCTGATCCATACGACGGTCCGCGCTGTCACGCAGTGCAGTAGTGTCAGGGGACGGCATGACCGAAGTGTTAGACAATCCTAGAACCGAAGCGTCCACCTCAGGAGGGCACGACCAGCGCTTAACCAAGTCAGCCAAAAAGGGATACCTTCTGTCCAATCCCTTGGACACCGTGGGTATTCTGTTAGGATGTTCCCACTCCTTGAGCACTATATTGGAGAAATGGCCCTGTTCCGGGAACTCCAAGCGTTGCTTGCCAGGGCGAAAGAGCTCACCCTGCTTCCTCTTCGCCGCCTTAGGGGGGGGCGATGTGTAAAGTCTCGAAAATAGCCGACAGCAGTCCATCAGTGTCATCCGGGAGCCAGGTATCCTCATCAGAGGAGAACCCCAGGTCACTGTCATAACCTACTTGATGACCCCCAGAGGAGTCTGAATCACAGAAAAGCTCCCCCTCCTCTAGGGAGTTACGACCGCCAAACACATCAAGGCCCTCATCCTCCTCGGCAAATAGGGAAAGCACGGTGTGAAGATGCAGCGTCTTGCCAGAGGCCTTGCTCGCCCCCTGTCGGGCCAACTGCCTTTCCATGCTGGCCACGCGTAGTGCCAGATCAGATTGGGACTCCCTGCTAGTATCCCCCTCACTGGGAGCTAAATTCAGACGCGGGGGAGCAGGAGATGCCGGCGGGAGCGCAGAGCTGGAAAGAGAAGCACTCATCCCAGCCTGGTCTGCGATAATACTTTGGGCACACAAACCGCGCCACCACCACTCAAAGGGGATGCCCCGCACATGACACATAGCCGAGGTTGCCCCAAAGGGCCCCCAAGCTCGCTATCCCCAGAAGCCTCCATATGGTGATTATCACAGGCACAATAGGCCAGTATAGGGTAAGGGCTAAGAAAAGCCACCTGGGATGCCCCCAAGGGATGCCCACTGAGAAGGCCAGGAGGGAAAAGGGGGGAGGGATAGGACCCGGAGAAACCACAACACACAGTTATCCCGCCTAAAAGGCATAATCAAAATGACACAATAAGTATCCCGCAGCCCCAACAAGAATCCCCATGGAAGACTCACGGACCAATAGCACAGCACACACAGGCGACCAGAGTACAGGCTAAAGGTCCGCGGAGGGTAGATCGGGAAGAGCAGAGTCACCGCCGCAGCCCGCGCTGAAAAGGAGCCTCTAGAACTCAGTTCACGTGCAACGCAGCATGCCAGACAAGATGCCGCCACATTCGAGCACCTTGAGGGGCAGGACGCGGGAGTATGACACGATACGCGTCATCCCCCCGCGTCATCCCCACGTCACCAGGCGCCCAGCGCCATGACATCTTTTCAGTAAAAGACAGTAGTAAAAGCGCCGCCCACCGAAGAGCGCAGTATGCCCGCGGCGACGAGAAACAACCACAGGGGCAGCACTCCACAACCACCACCTCCCGACAACACACGTCTGGGAGAGGGAGTGCGGAGGAGAGGTCAGGCAGCGGCGGGAGCCACACAGTCTAAAAGGAACCGGAGGGGAGGGAGGGTGGCAAGGGAGACATACATCCAACAGGGGAAGGGAGCCAAGGTGAAAAACGGGGAAGACTGGCCAGGAACATAAAGTCCCCTAAGCACAACTCACCACCTACACTTGAATAACAGCAGTGCAGATCTTTATCCCTCAGCAGGCTCACCATAAAAGCCTGTCGCCGGCCACCCTTTGTTGTACAGGGTCTGTGGCTTGGAGCAGCGCTCCCCGAGCACCCGACCCCGGTGCTCCCCTACCATCACCCGATCCAACAGCCGAGGCTGGGAGGCAAGAGGGTCCGGAATCGGGTGGAAATAGGATTGCAGGGCCGCAGGCTTGGTTGCCCCGCTCACCTGCGGAAACAGAGAGCCATCTTCTATCTTCGCAGTATGACTGCAGAGAAAACACTGGGGATCTATGGGTGATTCCTGTTTTTATATGGGGCCGGGAGGAGCCACAAATCTTCTGCAGTCCACTGCACCACCTTGTGGCGTAATACCCAGAAGTAAGGATTACATGAAACAGGCTGTGCTTTGCATTAGGAAAAAGTGGGGGTATGAGGGAATTCAATCCTCAAAAATTCATAGGTGGTTTTATTATTCACCCTGTTCTCCAATGCATCTTTCAAGATGCTCTCAAAATCATACTGGTATTGTCTGATTGGGTTGCCTGTGAGTCTCTCGTATGTGTCTCTGTCATTTAATTGCCGTGAGATCTCCTTCTAATAGTATTCTCTTGAGAGAATAACTATGTTTCTTTTTCATCTTTTTTGGGTCGGGATTAAATTAGACACGGTATAGTATGTTTTGATAAGTATGCACTTTTCTAATAGGTTTTATACACTGGTTAATTATGTTTGTCTTTATATCATAGAGTCACACGTGTGGAGCACTATCTAAATTGCTGCAGGAGTTCCCCCCCTCCCCCCCCTGTACCCATATGATAAGAAGCCAGCGAGAAGAAGATGGGCAGCCCTGATGAAACCTCACACACAGAGCACCTTAAGACAGATATGAGATCTTATTATTGCTTTCAACACACGATTTCAGCAGTATAGTTGTGATGCCCAGCGGGACACCAGCCTTCTGTAAGCAGGCAACCCCCAATCTCCACCGCCGCTTCTGCCTATAGTCAGGCCCCCGTTTGCCGGGACGCTAGGTACGCCTCACCGGAAACGGTTGCCCCCAGGTCTTAATATGCGCAAAGGATGGCTGCTTACGGTGAAGGCCGATGAACCACGAGGGTATCCCGAAGCCGAGGTCGTTCACAGGTAGTCAATTCGGAGGGTGCGTCAGAGTACAGGGATGAGACAGGTGCGTAGTCAGGGGTAGCCAAAGGGTCAAGCGGGGAGGTCAAAGATCGCGGGGTATCCAGAGGGGCAGGCAGGTTCGTGGTCAGACAAAGCAGAGGTCAGTACAGGCAGCAGACAGGAATGGTCAATCAAACCGGGTCGGAATCAGATAACTAACAGAATCACACCCTAATCACAAGAGACTATCACGGGCACTGAGTGCTGGGCTGACTCCATATTTATTGGGGAATCGATGGGGGGGAGTGTATGTGCTGATTGGTGCAACTTACAACACTGTGAGTGATTGGAGGCACTATCCAGGGGCTGGTCAGTCTTGGCTGCAAAGCTGATCAGCCCCCGATTCCCATCAGGTGTGGAGCACTCTGCGCTGCCTGCCACTCGCAGCACAGTGGCGAAATTTACAGACTGCCAGAGTGACGCGCCGCGCTCCCGGCAGCAGGAGTGCTGCGTCGCCCCGCGGATGCTCGCCGCCGGCCCCCTGGCAGAGGTAAGTTCCTTACAATAGTTATTATGCATAATATGCCCTGCATTTGGTAACTTGGCACGCAGTACCTTATTATATATATAAATATATATTATATGTATATACATAAATACACTGTATGTAATTCCCTAGATATATATAAATACAACACGCCTCTTATTTGGTATCACGACAGATAGCCTCACTGTGCATATATATATATGTAAATACTGTATGTAATCTTTCAGTTATATGTAAATGGGATGAGAGATATGCCCAAATCTATATTGCATATATGGGCAGAATTGACCAGCCCACATGTAAATATGTAAATAATAGATGTAAAAGTATAGATGCAATTCACACACACACAAATGTTTTTATATTTTATTTTTCATTTTTTATAATATATGTGTGTCCCTTCCCTACCGCTGAGTGTTTCCAGTGGGGTGCATTTTGCGCATGCCCCAGGTAGCTGGCAGGTGGGCTGTGGGAAGCGCGCGCGTTGCCGCGTGTCGCCTCCTACTGCAGGGGAGTGCGCCTGTGTGTCATTCTAAATAAGCTTAACTTGGTCAATTTGCCAACAGGGATTCTACTTATTACCCGCGACGTAAAGTCTTTATATACCAATATTCGCATGATATGGCAATACATACGGCAAAATATTTTTGGGACATGGAGTCTCTAGAAAACAGACTGGAACATGAGTTTGTACTGAAGCTCATGGATTTTGTGCTCACACACAATTTTTTCACATTTGACCTCAAATACTACAGACAGATATGGGGGGTGGCCATGGGGGCGCGCTGTGCACCCTCCGTGGCCAACCTGTTTCTGGGGTGGTGGGAGAGAGAGGTAGTGTGGGGCAATGATTTTGAACTATACTATCAACACATATTGGGCTGGCATCGCTACATTGATGACCTGCTCATCCTTTGGCATGGGCCAGTCCACTTAGGCAGAGAGTTCATTAAAGAATTTAAAGGAGCAGTATCGTGAAATTTGCATTAAAAAAGATAAATAATTAAATAGTCACACAATAGCTTCTAACATGTGTATAAATAATGTGGCGATAGAAAAAGAAAAAAATATCTGCCTTTCTTTTAAATTGTATAATGACAATGGCTCAGTCCATTTGCTGAATAGGGGGTCTGCTGGGTTGTATTTAGTGAGCTGCTTCATTTAGCCCACTGGTCTCCTGACACTGTAATCAGTGGTAACGGCTGTGTGTGTGTGAGGTGAGTCCAGGTGACTCAAATGTGTAAAATCTATACAAAATAAACTAAACTGACTGAAAATGACTGAAATTCTTCTTTGAATAACTGTGCAGGAAAAGGTATTAAAGTGGAACAAAACCCTGAGTGGCCGACCCTGAAGTCTATAAGACCCGGCCATTGACCTTCCCCCTTGGGCATTCTAAATCGGGATGCCCCACTGTGTGAAACGACCCCTGGATAACCACACATCCCCCCATTTTTCTGGTGCGCTCACGCAGATAGTCATTTAGACAGGCCAGGCGGCCAGGAAGGTTACTGCTCAGGCTCCCCATCTGCGTGCAAACAGCGCTGATTGGATGAGAGCCCGCGCATGTGCTGTGGGACAGGGAAAGGTACGTTTTCACAGGCGAACATGGGGATTTCACATATCAGGGCATCCCAAGTCGGGATGGGGCACAAAACAAAACTCCAGATAGTTAAAATCCTGGGTTGGGCTTTGCTCAAAACACACAAAGCTGAAAGAAAGATCATATGGAAAAATGTGTTGAGAAAAGAGAGAGAAAATGGTAAACTGAAAGATTCTGCAGCAGAGCCAACATGAAGGGAAAACCGTCAAAATAAAAAAATTTTAGAGCAAAAAAACAGGATGTAAACATAAAAATCCGATTCTGAAATAAAATAACCCCCCCCCCCAAAAAAAAAAAAAAACTGGCGAGTCTGAGATTTGAACCAATGACTCTCTGGTTCAAACTGACATTGAATTTACCAATGGGCTAAATGACTTCTAGAGCTTTTCTCTCTGTTTTAGATATATGAGTTCTGGCCAGGCAATGTTGTTATCTTATGCTGGACGGCTGCCAGCACTGAACAGCTGATTACTTTGTTACATTGTTTCTCCCTCTCCTCAGCGTGGAACAGGCCAGAGTGTCGGGTCCCAACACTCAGCAGACATGAACATGAGCTATTAGTCTCCAGCTGCACAACACATATCATTTTTTTCTACATTTGTAATTCTTACTCCAACACTTACCTACATTCAAAGTACCATTTAAATATAAGTCACCAAGAAAAATTCGCGATACTGCTCCTTTAAGCAATGAGGAGCCCTGGAGAAGCCGCTTCCGGTGTTTCTATGGTGACACCAGGCCCCGCCCCTTCCTGCAGCCTGGCAAAGCAGCAGTTTGGTTTTCTTCCAGGTGGGGCTGTGTATGTGTGTGTGACCCCGAAGGAGGGTCCCGGAAACTCACCCACCCACTTATATATACATATATATATATAATATATATAATTAATAAAATATATAGTTATATATAATATACATTATAATAGACATAGGGGGATGGTGCATGCACCTGGGGAGGCCCCACTGACTGACACATGGGCCCCTGCTATTAGCCAGAATCACACTATCCATAAGCTGATGGTGACCTCTGGGCAATCTCCATGTTTACCTCATTAAAGGTTTCCATGGTTACCCCACCACAGGTCTCCACCCTGGCCCCCCCTTTTGGGAAGCTCAGGCCTCCATGGTTACACTGTCACAAGTTTCCATGGTAACCCTGCAACAGATCTCCAGCCTGGCACCCCTGATAGGAAGCTCAGGTCTCCATGGTTACCCCGTCACAGGTTTCCATGGTTACCCCACAACAGGTCTCCAGTCTGGCACCCCTGATGGGAAGCTCAGGCCTCCATGGTAACCCCGCCACAGGTTTCCATGGTTACTCCGCCACAGGTCTCCATGGTTACCCCACAACAAGTCTCCAGCCTGGCACCCCTGATGGGAAGCTCGGGCCTCCATGGTAACCCCGCCACAGGTCTCCATGGTTACCCCGCAACAAGTCTCCAGCCTGGCACCCCTGATGGGAAGCTCAGGTCTCCATGGTTACCCCGCCACAGGTCTGCAGGGTTACCCCGCCACAGGTCTCCAGCCTGGCACCCCTGATGGGAAGCTCGGGCCTACATGGTAACCCCGCCACAGGTCTCCATGGTTACTCCGCCATAGGTCTCCATGGTTACCCCGCCACAGGTCTCCAGCCTGCCACCCCTGATGGGAAGCTCAGGCCTCCATGGTAACCCCGTCACAAGTTTCCATGGTTACCCCGCAACAGGTCTTCAGCCTGGCACCCCTGATGGGAAGCTCAGGCCTCCATGGTAACCCCGCCACAGGTCTCCAGCCTGATGGGAAGCTCAGGTCTCCATGGTTACCCCACCACAAGTTTCTATGGTTACCCTGCAACAGGTATCCAGCCTGGCACCCCTGATGGGAAACTCAGGTCTCCATGGTAACCCCGCCACAGGTCTCCAGTCTGATGGGAAGCTCAGGTCTCCATGGTTACCCCGCCACAAGTTTCCATGGTTACCCCGCAACAGGTCTCCAGCCTGGCACCCCTGATGATAAGCTCAGGTCTCCATGGTTACCCCGCCACAAGTTTCCATGGTTATACATCACAGGTCTCTAGCCTGGCCCCCCTGATGGGAAACTCAGATCTCCATGGTTACCCCACCACAGGTCTCCATGGTTACCCCACCACAGGTCTCCATGGTTACCCCATCACAGGTTTCCACCCTGGCCCCCCTGATGGGAAGCTCAGGTCTCCATGGTTACCCCACCACAGGTCTCCACCCTGGCTCCCCTGATGGGAAGCTCAGGTCTCCATGGTTACCCCGCCACAGGTCTCCATGGTTACCCCATCACAGGTCTCCAGCCTGGCCCCCCTGATGGGAAGCTCAGGTCTCCATGGTTACCCTGCCACAGGTCTCCATGGTTACCCCACCAAAGGTCTCCAGCCTGGCACCCCTGATGGGAAGCTCGGGCCTACATGGTAACCCCGCCACAGGTCTCCATGGTTACTCCGCCACAGGTCTCCATGGTTACCCCGCCACAGGTCTCCAGCCTGGCACCCCTGATGGAAAGCTCAGGTCTCCATGGTTACCCAGCCACAAGTTTCCATGGTTATCCCGCAACAGGTCTCCAACCTGCCACCCCTGATGGGAAGCTCAGGCCTCCATGGTTACCCCGCCACAGGTCTCCAGCCTGATGGGAAGCTCAGGTCTCCATGGTTACCCCACCACAGGTCTGCATGGTTACCCTTCCACAGGTCTCCAGCCTGGCACCCCTGATGGGAAGATCGGGCCTACATGGTAACCCCGCCACAGGTCTCCATGGTTACTCCGCCACAGGTCTCCATGGTTACCCCCCCACAGGCCTCCAGCCTGGCAACCCTGATGGAAAGCTCAGGTCTCCATGGTAACCCCGTCACAAGTTTCCATGGTTACCCCGCAACAGGTCTTCAGCCTGGCACCCCTGATGGGAAGCTCAGGCCTCCATGGTAACCCCGCCACAGGTCTCCAGCCTGATGGGAAGCTCAGGTCTCCATGGTTACCCCGCCACAAGTTTCTATGGTTACCCTGCAACAGGTATCCAGCTGGCACCCCTGATGGGAAGCTCAGGTCTCCATGGTTACCCCACCACAAGTTTCCATGGTTATACATCACAGGTCTCTAGCCTGGCCCCCCTGATGGGAAGCTCAGGTCTCCATGGTTACCCCACCACAGGTCTCCATGATTACCCCACCACAGGTCTCCTCCCTGTCCCCCCTAATGGGAAGCTAAGGTCTCCATGGTTACCCCACCACAGGTCTTCACCCTGGCCCCCCTGATGGGAAGCTCAGGTCTCCATGGTTACCCCATCACAGGTCTCCACCCTGGACCCCCTGATGGGAAGCTCAGGTCTCCATGGTTACCCCGCCACAGGTCTCCATGGTTACCCCACCAAAGGTCTCCAGCCTGGCACCCCTGATGGGAAGCTCGGGCCTACATGGTAACCCCGCCACAGGTCTCCATGGTTACTCCGCCACAGGTCTCCATGGTTACCCCGCCACAGGTCTCCAGCCTGGCACCCCTGATGGGAAGATCGGGCCTACATGGTAACCCCACCACAGGTCTGCATGGTTACCCCGCCACAGGTCTCCAGCCTGGCACCCCTGATGGGAAGATCGGGCCTACATGGTAACCCCGCCACAGGTCTCCATGGTTACTCCGCCACAGGTCTCCATGGTTACCCCGCCACAGGTCTCCAGCCTGGCCCCCTGATGGGAAGCTCAGGTCTCCATGGTTACCCCGCCACAGGTCTCCATGGTTACCCCGCCACAGGTCTCCATGGTTACCCCACCACAGGTCTCCACCCTGGCCCCCCTGATGGGAAGCTCAGGTCTCCATGGTTACCCCACCACAGGTCTCCACCCTGGCCCCCCTTATGGGAAGCTCAGGTCTCCATGGTTACCCCACCACAGGTCTCCACCCTGGCCCCCTGATGGGAAGCTCATGTCTCCATGGTTACCCCACCACAGGTCTCCACCCTGGCCCCCCTGATGGGAAGCTCAGGTCTCCATGGTTACCCCATCACAGGTCTCCACCCTGGCCCCCCTGATGGGAAGCTCAGGTCTCCATTGTTACCCCGTCACAAGTTTCCATGGTTACACATCACAGGTCTCCAGCCTGGCACTCCTGATGGGAAGCTCAGTTCTCCATGGTTACCCCACCACAAGTTTCTATGGTTACCCCACATCAGGTCTCCAGCCTGGCACCCCTGATGGGAAGCTCAGGTCTCCATGGTTACCCATGGAGCTGGTGGAAGGTAAGAGAAGCCAGGGCCAACCAGATGGCGGGTGTCAGAGGAAGAGGCGGGGTGTCATTTGGCTCCTCCTCCTACTCATTGATAGTCCCCTCCCCTCACACTTGTCTCTCCTTGTTTTGTCTCCTCCTTTGCTTCTCTTCATCTTCTTTCTCTTGATGGGCTGAAGGTGGGGGAAGGTAAGAGAAGTCAGGACCAACCAGATGGCAGGCGTCAGAGGTAGAGGCGGGGTCTCATTTGGCCCCTCCTTCTTGCTTTTTCTGCCCCATTCCCCTAGTCTCTCTTCTGTTCTTTGTTTTTCGCGCCTTTGCTTCCCCTTTATTTTCCCCCCTCTGGGAGACTTTAGCTGGGCGTGTGGCACATGGAAGTTGCCTGCAGATCTTCTTAGAGTGACGCTTGCCTCTGACCCTCTGGCTCTTGGATTATGACCCTGTTTAGTCTCTGACCCTCTGGCTCTTGGATTACGACCACACTCCTGCTCTGACCCTCTGGCTCTTAGATTACAACCCCGCTCTGGCTCTGACCCTCTGGCTTTTGGATTGTGACCCCGCTCTGGCTCTAAAACCTCTGGCTCTTGGATTGTGTCCCTGCTCTGGCTCTGAACCTTTCGGCTCTTGGATTACGACCCTGCTCTGGATCTGACCCTCTGGCTCTTGGATTGTGACCCTTGGATTGTGATGCTGCTCTGGCTCTGATCATCTGGCTCTTGGATTACGACCCCGCTCTGGCTCTGACCCTTGTATTACGACCCCACTCTGGCTCTGACCCTTGGATTACAACCCCGCTCCGACTCTGACTCTCTGGATCCGAGATTACGACCCTGCTCCGGCTCTGACCCCCTGGCTCTAGAATTGCGAACCCCCTCCGGCTCTGACCCTCTGGCTCTGGGATTACGACCCTGCTCTGGCTCTGATCTATGGATTACGACCCCGCTCCGGCTCTGACCCTCTGGCTCTGGGATTACAACCCCGCTCTGGCTCTGACCCTTGGATTACGACCCCACTCTGGCTCTGACCCTTGGATTACAACACCGCTCCGACTCTGACCCTCTGAATTCGGGATTATGACCCTGCTCCGGCTCTGACCCCCTGGCTCTAGGATTACGAACCTCCTCTGGCTCTGGGATTACGACCCTGCTCTGGCTCTGATCTATGGATTACGAACCCCGCTCTGGCTCTGACCCTCTGGGATTACGCCCCCGCTCCGGCTCAGACTCTCTGGCTCTGGGATTATGACCCTGCTCTGGCTCTGACCCTCTGGCTCTGACCCTTGGATTAAGACCCTGCTCTTGCTCTGACACCCAGCTTGGGGGACTACCAGTTTTGGCTCTCTTAACCCCGGCACTGGCGACAGTAATGGGGCCCCAATTTTTCTGCAGTGCAGTCCGTTTTTCCTTGCAAAGACTCTGGTGAAAACCAGATCGGTTGGCAGACTCCCTAGGCTGAAACCAGTGCGTGGTCTAGCACTCCACCAATTATCCCCCGCTGGCTCCCCTCAGTTACTGTCAGCTTTAATTCTCTATTGCTTTCCAGATCTCCCTCTGTTGCCACCTGCTGTTCCTGATTCTGTATCACCTTCACACTTGACACTCTGGCCCTTCCCTCTGCTGAGTTACCCCTAAGTCTCCACTCCCTGGGGAGGCCACAGGCGCTATTGCTTGCCTGATCTCCAGAAAGGTACGTATCATCATCTGCAGGCCAGACAAAATGGCCTCGACCCACACACAGGCAGTATTTGAGATCAACACTCAATTGAACTAACCCAAGTTGTGGGGGAACGCTCTGTCTCCTTGCAGTCCAAGGAATGACTCCCTGCCCAAGGCACACCTTCCTGAATACTTTTTGGGGGACCAGATTTTTTTTTTTTTTTTTTAAGAACAGTTGTCAGTTCTTTACCCTGCACCTATAGAAACACATAGGCGGGTGACGGCAGAAGGAGACCATACGCGCCATCTAGTCTTCCCTTATGTGTATACTGTATGTTCTCTGTATTTTAGGATAGATGTGTGCTTATCCCAGTTAGGTGCTCATTCACTGACTGATGATTTTTCAACCACCTCTGCTGGAAGTTTGTTCCAAGCATCTACTACTCTTTCTGTAACATATTTTCTAACATTGCTCCTGATCTTCCCCCCGACCAGCTTCAGGTTCATCCTTGTTCTATCATTAAGTCTCTTCCCTCCTGAACCTTATTCCCTCCTGTCACATATATAAAAGGTCTCCATCATGTCCCCTCTCTCCCTTCTTTCCTCCAGACTGTACACATTAAGTTGTTTAAGTCTCTCCTGAGTTTTAAGTTTAAGTGCTTTCACCATTTTTGTTGCCGGCCTTTGGACCCTTTCTATTTGAATAATGTCTTTTTGCAGGGGAGGTCTCCAGAACTGCACACAGTATTCTAGCTGTGGCCTCACCAGGGCTCTATACAGCAGCATCACAACCTGTCAGTCTCCTCGCCTTTCCTGCCCTTTAAGGCATCGTGAGCGCGTCATACCACGGACTACATGCAGCAGCAGACATGCTCAGCTGCATGGTTTTAACAGAGCAGGCTCTTCTTCTATCGCATGCTCCACAGTGACACCTGCTGTTCAGCCCATTGGAAGTGCACAAGGCCTAGAGTGTAAGCTCTTGGACTTGATTTCACCTCCTGATGTCCTGAGTTTGAATGGACAGGAAGTGACTTCACCAGACTCTGGCACATCCCTCCCTGTGCTGATTGATAGCCCTATTTAAGAGGACAGCTGGCCTACAGCCAATGCTGTGTTATCAGCTTACTACCTGGACCTTGTTTTTCCTGATTCCTGAATACCTGATCGAATACCTGGATTTATATACGGATGGATAACCTGATTTTTGACGCGGATTGCTTATGGACTTTGCCTGTTTTCTGCCTGCCTCTGACCCCGGATTCACCATTGGACTCTGCTCAGACTTTTTATTTGCTCTTTGGAGTTTTTTCTGCTTCACTTCGCCCCATACCTGGAGCTCAGCTCAGCTCTCCCCATGATTGTAGCCAGGAGGCTTGACAGTATAACACAGCCATAACATGAGCTTCGGTGGGGAACCGTGTCAATTTGATAATTTGATGCAGCAAGTCTTTTCCCTCTGTGCAGCCGTCCAGGGCTTACAGGGAGGCTTTACTCAGCTTGTGGATCGGCTAAATCAACTCACGCCCCCGACAGTATCTTCTGCTACAGCTGTTCCTACCACACAGGGGGCAGATTCCGGGGTCACCCCTGAACCCCAAGTTCCTTTCCCGGAATTTTTCTCAGGAAATCGCCAGAAGTTTCGTGCTTTTAGGAACAGTTGTCAGTTATTATTTTCTCTGCAACCACGAACCTATGCTGCTGAGAAAGTCCGGGTCAGAATTGTTATTTCCCTTCTGCAAGGGCCTCCCCAAACATGGGCCCATTGTCTTCTGGAGCAAAATCATCCTTGTCTGGCCTCTGTTGATCTTTTCTTTTCTGCTATGGCAGCCATCTATGATGATCCCGGACATGTTGCATCAGCAGAGGCAGCTCTCCGTAATTTGCGACAGGGTCGCCGTCCAGTTGAGGAGTATGTTGCCGATTTTCATTGCTGGAGTTTTGACACCCTGTGGAATGAGCCAGCTTTAAAACATCAGTTTCGTTTTTTGTCTTTCTGAACTGATTAAGGATGAACTGGCCCACTTCGACACTCCTGAAACTTTAAATGAACTTATTCTTGCAGCCATTCAGGTGGATCGCCGGATGCGGGAACGCCGTGAAGAGCGTTCAGCCCTAGCCCAATGGTTTGCTCCACGGTCCTCGCCTGCATCACCTGACTCTCCGCAGACCGATTCGGGGGTTATCAAGCCCATGCAACTGGGAACCATCCGGGCTGCTTTGTCCCAAGAGGAAAGACTGCGCCGGAGGCGGCTAAACCTTTGCATGTACTGCGGGAACCCCGGACACTTTCGAGTTAATTGTCCCACCAGACCCGCAGCTATGAAGAGATCAACACCTCTTATTAAGAGCACACCACTTCCTGTGCCTGGTTCTCACCTCTCTGTGCTTCTTAGTTTACAACTTCCTGGAGGAAGGGTTGAGACCAGGGCCATGATTGACTCCGGGGCCTGCAGCTGTTTCATGGACTAAGAATTCGCACAGACTCACAATATTCCATGTGAAGTTCGGCCTACCCCTCTGCTTCTCACTTTGGCCGACGGATCTACCGTCAAGTCCGGACCGGTGTCCCATAGAACTAAATCGCTTGGCTGCTCTACTCCTGATGGACACTTAATGGACACAAGGCCTAGAGTGTAAGCTCTTGGACTTGATTTCACCTCCTGGTGTCCTGAGTTTGAATGGACAGGAAGTGACTTCACCAGACTCTGGCACATCCCTCCCTGTGCTGATTGATAGCCCTATTTAAGAGGACAGCTGGCCTACAGCCAATGCTGTGTTATCAGCTTACTTCCTGGACCTTGTTTTTCTGTTTTCTGCCTGCCTCTGACCCCGGATTCACCATTGGACTCTGCTCAGACTTTTTATTTGCTCTTTGGAGTTTTTTCTGCTTCACTTCGCCCCATACCTGGAGCTCAGCTCAGCTCTCCCCATGATTGTAGCCAGGAGGCTTGACACAACCTCCCTCTTCCTACTGGTGATGCCTCGAGCTATGCAGCCGATCATCCTGCTTGCTTTTCCCACTGCCTGGCTACACTGTCCAATCATCTTGCAGCTAATCAGTAATCAGTGTCCCTAAATATCTCTCCTCCGAGGTCCTGGCTAACACAGTGCTGCCCATACGGTACTCAGAGCCGGGATTCCTTCTACCCAAGTGCAGGATTTTACATTTAGAGACATTAAACTCTAGTTTCCACAGTTTTGACCATCTATCCAGAACATAGTCGCAAGCCAGTATGTGGAGAGACCCATGTTAGGCTTAATATAGGGGGGCTAAAGAGACCAAAAAACCTTCTACTTAGGTAAAGGAAAAGAGTGGCTTTCCTAGAACGGAAAGTATTTGCACAGTACCCAGTCCAAGGACAGATAGCATTATCATCTCTTTACATCTCTATGCCATCCAAGGCCCTTAAAACCGCTAATCCTTGGCATTGCACCCTTAGTGGTTCTAAGGGCCTTGGATGGCACAGAGACTTAAAGAGATGATTTGCATAGCTCCGCCTACTGCAAGGGTAGATGGGTAATGCTATCTGTCCTTGGACTGGGAACTGTGCAAATACTTTCCGTTCTAGGAAAGCCACTCTTTACCATCTATCCAGTAAAGCTAAATCATTCTCCATGTTGCCGACACCTCCAGGAATATCCACCCTATTACTAACCTTTGTATCATCAGCAAACAGACAAACCTTTCCTACCAAGCCTTCTCCTATGTCACTTACAAATATATTAAAAAGAATGGGGCCCAGGACAGAGCCTTGCGGCACCCCACTTGTAACTCGCCTTTGTTCAGATTGCACACCATTAACAACTCTAATACCGTTCCTTCAGCCAACTGGAAATCCACTGAACTATCCAGGGATTGAGTCCTACCTTCAATAACTTATCTATGCTTTGGACATTACCCGGGTGCAATTCCTGCTTCAGGGGGACCATAGTCGTGGGCCCTTTTGGAACAGGATGATCCTTCCTTGAACACCCTGAACAACTTCTTCAAGGCATTGGGTGATTTGTAGGATGACCTGGGCCGCATGTCTTCCGATGAGTTTGCTCTGTACAAGGTGAGCAATGAAGGAGGCCGGTAGAGTAGCAATATGCTGCAGAATGTTAATGTTTGACAAGCGACACAGGTTGGCATGACAACACTCTGAAATTTCAATTCAGATCAGGACTTTAAGACTCTATTAGAGATGAACTGGGCTGAGTTAAGGGTGTCCACACTCCCTCTGCAAGCTATCTGTGCCATTGCTTCTAAAAACCTACCAAAACCTTATATTGGGTTTCATGACATAGCTAATGAAAATGAGGCAAACACTTTACCACCACATCGTGAAATAACAGAGCTTTGTCAGGGTAACAGAGCTTTGTTAGACCCCTTTTTAATACTGGCACCACGTTTGCTATGCACCAATCCTGTGGAATAGACCCCGACCTTATGGAATCTTGAAATATTAAAAATAGTGGCTCGTCTATTACTGTATATAATTCTCTTAACACACGGGAGATGAATGCCATCTGGTCCTGGGGCTTTGTCTATTTTAATCTGTTTAAGACGTTGCCGCACTTCATCCTTGGTTAAATGACATTTAATGGGGAGTTTGAGTTATTGATCCACATTTCACATGGCATATTATGTTCCTTGGTGAATATGGAAGCAACGGAGAGTTTTAATGCATTGGCTTTTCCTGCATCCCCCTCTATAGTTGCCCCCTTCTTGCTTTTCAGGGGGGCCACACTTTCATGTTTGTATCTTTTACTGTTTACATAGCTGGGGAACATTTTGGGGTTAGTTTTACTCTCTTTGGCAATCCGTCTTTCTGTCTTCAGCTTTGCCGCCCATTGTTTATTTCATTATAACTTTGTCATTCTTCCACAGTTCCTTCTTTCTTAAAATGTTTAAATGCCCTGTTTTTGTTATTTATTGGCCCCTTTTGCTTATATACATAGGTCTACTCTTGTTTCTACCCTTTTTATTCCCGTGAGGTATATATCTATTGCCTTTAGTATTAAGAATTTCTTTAAAAGTATCCCATTTGGGGTCCATGCTTTGGTTTTTGAGGACATTTTCCCAGTCAATGAGGTTTAAGTCATCTCTCAGCTGGTCAAACTTTGCCTTCCTGAAGTTCTGTGTCTTTGTGGCCCCTTGATAAGTAATCCTAGTGACAGTTAAAGCGGACCTTCACTCTGAATAGGAGTCTCTTATATGTTTGCCACACTCTGTACATACAGATTGCCCACATTAAAAATCATCCTACCTGCATCTACTGCAAGTTGTGAGCCTTTAAACATCCAAGATGGCGGCTCATGGAACATCAGGCAGCCTGCAAACAGGAAGTGCCTTCTGACTGTGCTGCTCTGCATTCTGGGATTGCTGTCATTTACCTGACCCCAGATCTGCTCTGTCTGAGCAAAGCACAGCTATAACCTGCCCCCCACTCTCCTCTCCTCAGTAAGTGTGATGCTTCTGAGTCAAGACGGTGGCGCCCGTATCCTAAAGTCCTGAACAGAGTTGCAGCCCAGTGGGGGAAAGAGTAAGTGACTAAAAACTTAAAATATATTAACTTTAGATGCTGGGCAATCGTTTTTTAAGGGTTTGGGCTTTTCCATTAAATCACGCTGAAGGTCCAGTTTAAGTAGAAATTAATAATTTTATGATCAGCTTCCAAGGTGTTAGTATTAAGTCCAGATGGCTCTCCGCCCAGTTGGAGCGTGTACTTGTTGGGAGAGGCAGCCATCTTTATTTATTGATAGAAATCTTTTAGATTTCTGGGACCCACAACTTTCAGCTTCCCAATCTATAGCTGGGTAGTTTAAGTCCCCCATAATAATAATGCAGTGCAGTGAGCAGCAGACTCCTTTCCATCATATCAGTGTGTCTTAGTGTTGCCAGTTGCCCATTTAAATCCAGAATCTGGGCTCCCAAATGTGCAATGCATCTTGTACAACAATATTCACCTTCAAACTTCTGTTCAAGTAATGCACGCGTAGCACAGGAAGTGCACTGGACCACATTGCTAGGCATGAAGCACATTTTGGGTAACACCAATAACTCTATAAGATATAAAAGCAGTTTAATATACAGACAGCAATCAGTTGAGAATAACAAAGCAAATAACGTAGTGTAGACATGTCACTGGAGAAGTGATCGAGGGGGTGTACATTTCACCTAGGTTACTACGCTGGGTGAGATGGTAAGTCCAGGGTTGATTTGTTTCCCAGCAGTGGTATGCTGCTGAGGTGTTGTTCAATTTTGCCGGGCCTGGATTTATATGGAATGGCAGGTAGGTTTGGTAGAGGGACCTGTCATTCCACACCCCTCCGATCCGGTTTGGGTTTTGAATCAGGTGAGCTCTGATCCTAATTAGCCTGGGAGGTAAAAGCTCTGCAGAGACTGCAGGCTATTGCTCTCAGCCAGGAATGAACAGCCTGTCTGTGTGTGTGAAGGAAGCTGCGAACGCAGCCACTGCTGGAGCTAAAAACTCACCCTGCGATGTCCAGGCGAACGCTGTATTTTGAAAGCGTCAGCTAGGTGAGAAGAACCTGCTAAGTAAGCGCCCAGACGGGCTAGGTCTTTATTTTGTTTTGTACACTAAAGAAGCACGCTGCTGCTGTATGTTTTGTTTACTGGACTGTTTATGCCATGAATAAACGCCAAGACCTGCTTTTATAACACCTAAGTCTGTCGTGAACTGTGTCCAAACACACCATCCCCCGGGAAGATCCCTACAGTAGACATACGATCAAAGTCCTCTTCTATGTTAAGTCCACTGACTATTTACCCACTTTGTATTTTACCCACTCACCAAAGCTCTTTAACACTTGCTTTATGCAATCTGTTTTATAGCAATATTCATTCCTTTCTCTCCACCAGTATTGCTTTCTGGCAATAAAAGCATGTATAACTAACTGCATGTGTCTGTGATTCCTTAAGAGTTACTGCCGTATGAACTTAGAGAAACGAGGTGCAATTAGAGCTGGTATATATGTGTCTTCTAATTGCCTCAAACATTCAAAGGCTGCAAATATACTTATATATTTTAAAAAATATTACAGCAAAGCTTTACACATGGGCACAGTTTTATATGTTGATAACATTTTCTTGATAAAGCAATAACTGCTCACCTCACCTTTTAAAGTGATACTTAGTAGTTATTTGTACTCCTTGTATCTGTATCAGAATCACTTATTTTTATAAAATTTTCAGTTTGGATACAGTAAGTGAATATAAAAAAAAAATACGATTATAAAATAATTTATTTCATAACTTGACATACTTCAGAACAATGATCACCTGATGTACTTGGATCCTCCTGTATTATACAGTAAAAAAATCTTATTGTTCCTCCTGGGTGTGGATGTGAAAATGAATGAGGGTGTCCCTGGGACATGCACCGCCATCTTCTTAAGTTTGTGCTACCAGTTGCCAGTGGGCCTTTACATCCCCACCTCCTGTTTGGAACATATATATATATATATATATATATATATATATATAATATATATATTTATTACAACTCTGTGAAGTACTCACCTGTAGAGTTGATATTATATGCATACAGCACGTCCTGCTCCAGACATAGTCCTTACATGTCGGTAATCCTCCGCCTCCAGCGCTGTGCACTGCAGACACGTAGAAAAACAAGCTCCTCCCGGCCCTACATAAGCCGAGGGACCTCCCACAAATCCCCAGCAGTGAGAAAGAGAAGCCGGGAGAACCAACCACCCAGAAAAAGGCAATAATATCAATGATAACAATAACCACACAGGGGATCCAGAACAAGGTGAACCAGGGTGGGGTGGAGCAGGACGTGCTGTATGCATATAATATCAACTCTACAGGTGAGTACTTCACAGAGTTGTATTATTCTAAGCATACAGCACGTCCTGCTCCAGACATAGTCCTTAAATGTGGGACATCCAATAGCACTGTCCATAAGTAGGGTGGGATCCCCGTGAAAAAAGGCACAGACAACCATAAAAGTGCTGTCACCTTAACCATGCTACCAAGAGCAACGAGAGCAATGCTCTAACCTCAGCCTTTGAATTCTTGTAAAGGCAGAACTGAACACAAGCAGCGGACTAGCCAGCTTGCTCAACAGAACCTAGTGTTGAAAGGCCCAAGCCAAGCACAAGTAGTAAGAGAGCAAAAACCAAGAGAGAAGAAGAATCTTCCCCTAAACGAGTAGGCCAGAGTAACAGCCTAACCATGCTACTGGAAAAAAGGGTAGCCATGGCAACCTTAGAGCTCTCCCCATCTAGGAATATGAACCCAGGTCTCAGGCGAGACCAGCAGGAATACTGAAAAACAACGCTAACAAGACTCAGCAAGAGCCGAGACGTTTACATTAGGCTCAGAGGAACAAAAGCGACCGAGCAGGACCAAGCCAAAGGGCACCTACACCCGTGTTAGCAATCAGATCCAGTACATAAGGATGGAGAACCTATAAGCCCCAAGGGCATAATCCCTACCAGGGACAAGAGACAGACCAGGAGTCTCCAACACCTGATGAGGGATACAGATCCCTTTCGCTCAGAGTAATCAAGACAATAGCCCAGAGACCCGAGGGTCTGGAATAAAGGAGAATAAAAACACCGCCTGGACCCAAACGGCGTAAGGCGGAACACCCTCACCTCATGGTGTACTGATATATAACCTATATATATAATGACTAGGACCGCTAACAGAGCCATCCTTAATGGCACACTTCTGACTGAAGCAACCGTCCCAGAAGAGCGATAGGGAAAGAACAGTTCAGACAAGAACCTGAATAAGACCCAAGGGAACCCTTAGCAGGGCATCCGGTTAAGACCCCCCCCCCCCCAAAAGGGAGCATAGAATTCCCTGGGGAATGCACCTGAGCAACCCCTGAGGAATGCGCAACACAGAAGATTGAACTAGACTCCTGCAGTAGGTGAACGGGCCGAGCCCTGAAACCTTGGGGAGCCAACTTCAACCGTGTTATAATAATTCTAGGACCCAGGGATAGGGAACATCCCGCAGGAGAGAGAGCTAGTCCAAGCAAAGCAGACTAGAACAGCATACTCCAACATAGCCGGCAGAAAAGGGAGAAGAGGAGGAGGGAGCTAGGCCTAGCCCTCCAGTAGAGAAAAGACACCCAGAGATACCCATCTCCAATAGGGTGAAAAGCCAACCGACCAATCGCCTAAAAGGCCTGTAGGTAGGGGCGACGTAGTAGGGAGCCTGAATAGGCAGAACAGCCCTTTTGAGAGGGCATACAGTACGAATGCCTTCAGCAGAAAATCTGCAAACCACGCCCCGCTGGGCCCCCCAGGGCCCCCTGCATAACGGTTCTCTCTTTCTACTGCAATCTTATGCAGAACCCCGCCTGGCAGGGTGAAGAAGTTAAGACATATAGAATATAATGTCCTGACAGAAGCAATACTAGGCCCTCATGACCAAGGTCAGAGAGTTCTGGGACAATCACCCAGGACAATAACCCAGGACAGAGTCCCTATAATAGCAAAGGGGCCCCACAGGGCCACACCAGTAGGGACTCAGTAAGATACTAGAATAGAACCTCCTGCCACGTTAGGGCAGCCAGCCAAGCTAATACCAATGAAGTGCAAGGGATGTAAACCCCCACTTAGAACCGAACCGGAACCTTCTTGAAGGGTCAACCTGTTCCGAGACCTTCACAGATAAAAAGGGACAAGCCACTGTCCTCAGACTGACCGAGAGTCCCCAAAAAGGACAAGTCCTGAAGAGGAGTAGTCCAGCAAATTAGAGCCCACCAAAGGCTCAATGTGTCAACCAAAAAAACGTATGAAAATGGATCCCGTAAGGGGACCCCTTTAGGAACCACGGGGGATTTCAGAAGAAATAAGACCCCCCAGTCCACCTGCAAGACTTGGTACCCATGATGACCATCCCAGACATCTTCCTTGAATTTACAACCTCAAAAGGAACCCCCGTAACAAGGGGGAGCGTACTGACCTAGTTCCAGGGGTGCTGGAACCCTGTCCAGGATAAGTAACCTAAGGTGTCGCCCAAGGGCTCCTGAAAATAAGGGACAGCATCTGGGCCGCCACCAACAGACCCACCAGCTGCCATGGTGAAGGTAGTGTGACATCAAAGAGGGCAAGGCCCTTTCCATAACAAGTCCACATTTAGCAGAAGGAAGGTTCTAACATGAACCAATCTAAATGCCACCCCGTAGGGGGATACTGAACCGGGGACCACTAAGTAAGTGATGTGCCCGAGCACCAATCCACAGGACTCCCCAGGGAGCCACAAGCCAATAGCCAACACGGCCTGATGCAAAAAGAGGAAGCAAAGAAGGACAATAAAGTAGAACCTAGCTCGGACGCCACACGGGCGCGTCCAAGACACCAGTCCCATACTCGCCTTGGTGAGTCATCTGGGAGCAGGAGAGGAACCAAAAACAATACCCCAATGCGCAGAGTTGGACCTTCAACACTGGCTGGAAGTGGCCTAGGTGTCCTGAAGGCACAGGGGACTAAAAAGGGATTATAAATCCTCACATGCATCAAGAGGTCTACTGGACCAGAGCGCCTGCGGCCCAAAAGGTAGATACCATGTAGGAACTGCCTGTGAAGGTATAAATGCTAGGCCCTGAATGCCAACCCGGGTCAGACTGCTTCATCCCGGAGGGGAAGGGTAATGTGGATGCCATCACAGGTCGAGGGGCCAACCTGTAAGAGAGCCCAGACCCTACACGCCAAACTCGGCCTGCCTCAATTCCCGAAGGGAAAACAGGGACTAGAAGAACCCTGATAACCTTAGAAAAAGGACCGCCCAGCAGACTCCATTCTGCATCCGGGGGAACTACCTTCTGTAACAACCTGAAAGAAGCATGGCGCCCTGCGATAGGAGCCCAGTGCTGCGGCAGTCCACAAGGCGAGGGCGTCCCTTCACGCTTGTGCGGTTTTGGCAGATTTGGACTTCGCCCTGCCGGAGGTCCCAGGGCGTTGCCTGCCCCCCCTGGGGTGGGCCTCCACTCCAAAAAGTTGGAAGCACACTTCTGGTTCGTGCTTGACACTAACGTAGGGAAGGGGAGGGGTGTCCCTGCCCCTGGGAGGCCGAGACGGCCTTCTGCTCGAGGGTGCCTTACTCCCTTTTTTCCAAAAGGTCCAACCGGGCCCCAATAAGCGTCGTCTCTAAAGGGAAGGCCGGTAAGAGCGTTTTTGAGTATCAATGTCAGCCCCCTACTGTTGCAGCCAAGCAGGCGGCGAAAAGCCACCACAAGAACCGAGGTTCTAGCGCACATTTTAACAGTGTCATCCATCGCTGAGAGAATAAACTCACAAAAACATCACAATCAGACAGTGCCTTAAAGACCTCCCAAGGGAGATCCTCCGGCTGGTGGTCAAGTATCTTCCTAAGAAGGGTCCTGGCGGGCACCGCAGTGACGGCCACGGCACAGACCGGACGCAGAGCCGTCCCTGCACACGAAAAGGCGTGGGAAGCCAGACTGTCAATGCGCCGGTCCTCAGTATCCCGAAGGGTACGATGAGTAGAGGCTGTCATGAAGGGAGGGTTAGCAACCCCAATAATAGGTGCATCCACCTCGGGAGGGACTGACTAGCAGCCAACCACAATAGGGGGAAAAGGGTACTTCCAATCCCAGACCCCCGGAACCCCTGTAAGTTTACAAGGTGAATTCCATTCCTTAGATATAAGAGCCTGGAAATGATCCTGCTCCAGAAATTCCAGGCGCGGCGTTGCCGTGTGGAAACTCTCCCTCTTGGGCTTGGGAGACTCTCCCGGAGGAGAGATGGACAGTACTCCAAAGATCTTTATAAGTAATTTATCAGTGTCACACCGGCCCCAGGAACCAGGGCCAGAATTATCACGGGTCCAAGGTATCTCGTCTGAGGAACCGGAACCTGAGAACAGTTCACCTTCATCAGAAGGATCAAGGTCCTGCATAGCAGCAGACTCTTCAGTTTCATTGGGAAACATAGAACCAGGAAGCGTCAGGGACCGCTTCTTTCCAGCGCCCAAGCGCTCCCCCAAACCAGACATCACCTTCTCAGCTGTAGATAGCCTGCGCGGCACCACCTGCTGGTCATCCCCGCTCAAGTGCGACTCATCAGGAGTGAGATTTAAACACAGGGAGACAGGAGTATTGAAGCGAGGTGCAGCCACTGGTAAACCTGATTGCAGGGCCAGTGCTTGTTCAGCACACGGTCCGCAGACCCGTGCTCTGTCAGCATCAGCATGGGGTTGTCCACACGCAGTACACAGCCGGTCTTGTCCCCGCGGGACCCCGGACACATAATTCTGAGATGCCTCCATATGGTGATTATCAAAGCAATATGCCAGCAGGGATTTATGCTATAAGCGACCCCGGATGCCCCAAGACCCGCTAGGAATGTGGGAGAATATAAAAGTGAACCCGTTTAAGATATATATCAGGCCGGGAGAAGCCACCGGAATCTTAGCGTCTGAAAGACATAAGGAGAAGAATGGGTGTCAGAGCCATGCGCAGCTGGAAAACATATAAAAAGGAAGTCGCCCGCGAGGGCACTTACAGACCAAGGGAGGAGGGAAACCGCCACCACACGTGCGCGCGAAAATCAGCAAAATGGCGCCCAGCAAACCTCGAAGGGCGGGCTCGATGCTCGGCCGTGACGCGGAGCGCGCCAGTTCAAGTCCCCGCCCACTCCGAAGAGCGCAAAGCTCTGAGGTAACGGCAAAGCAAGGATACAATCACACGCTTAAGGATTTGGAGAAAAACCGTTACGTCTAGTAAGGAAAAGGCGCCACAGCATCTAGACAACGCAGCAAACTGTGCATAAGACATACGGCGGCAGCCGAAAACCAAATAAAGAGCAAGCAGCGCGGCTCTGACATTTCAATGTTAATGAAGGGCAGAAATAAGACCATAAGCGTGATATACTGGTACACTGGGACCACCACACACATACCCCCCCCCCCTTTCTTTTCCCACTAACTAGTTGGGGAATGAGGGAGGACGGCGACCCTTTACACAGGGTTCAGCACTACCCGGGGAACGGGGCAATAATGCGGGAGGGGCATCCACTAGAGGCTCACCATCAGCCTAAACCGCCTACCCTATGGTGGGGGATTGCAGTGGAGCATAGCTCCATAAGCACACGAGGTGCTGCCTACCTTCACCCGACCAACGCAGCCCAGGCTGGGAGGCGTATTCTTCACAGAGAGGACGGGTGGAAAAAGTCCCGCAGGGCCTCGGGCTGTAAAGCCCCGCTCGCCTGCGAGGGCGTGATACTTCATGTCTTCGCAGTTCCAGCACTGCAGAGAAATCTGGGGATTTGTGGGAGGTCCCTCGGTGTATGTAGGGCCGGGAGGAGCCTGTTTTCTTCATGATTCTGCAGTGCGCGGCGCTGAAGGCGGAGGTATAACCACATGTTATTACTATATCTGGAGCAGGACGTGCTGTCTGCTTAGAATATATATTAATTTTAGATGCTGGGGAATCGTTTTATAACAGTTTGGGCTTTTCAGTAAATCACGGTGAGGGTCCGGATTAATGAGAGCAGTTATGTGTGGGACAAGCCATTCCTATAGGCCCCTATTGGTCACGTGTTCCTATTCTGCAGTGCGCAGACACAGAACGGAGGGGAGTAGTGATGGTTTGTCTCACACATAACCGTTCTGTCAGTTATATATAAATATAAAGAAGAGGAGGAGGCGCGTGAGAGGTTAATGTCTTCCGCACTCACCGGACACGGAGCCGCCACACCGCCCTGTACACCACTTCCGCCTGCAGCAGGGGGCGTGGCTTTAGTTATCATGTGACGCGAGATTCGTGCATCGCTTTGGCCCTGCCTCTACTGCAGAGTTCTGCTTGCTTCCCCGTTTAGGGGGTGGAGTTGTCATCGTTAGGGGGCGTGCCCTGATTCTTCACACATCAATCTGTGCGTCGCTACTGTTTGAAGGGCGTGGCCTGAGGCATGAGGCGCGGCGGCCATTTTGCCGAAGTCCGGTGCGGGGCAGAATGTGAGTGTCGTCACTGCAGAGCGCGGCCATGTTGGTGTAGACCAGAAGCTGGGCGTGTGAGGTTAGCCACTAACCCGGCTTCTGAGCCAGGGAAGCCCCTCGCATCTCATTGGTGGCCTCTGTCCCCTAGGAGACGGACACGCCCCCTTCCTCTCTGAGGTTTCTAGACAGTGAGGAGCCCTGGAGAAGGCGCTTCCGGTGTTTTTATGGTGATCCCAGGCCCCGCCCATTCCTGCAGCCTGGGAAAGCAGCAGTTTGGTTTTCTTCCTGTCAGGCGGGGGGAGGGGTGTGTGACACCAATGGAGGGTCCCGGAAAGTCACCCCCCCACTTATAATAGACATGGCGGGATGGTGCATGAGCCTGGGGAGGCCGCACTGACTGTCTCCATGGTTACCCCACCACAAGTCTCCAGCCTGGCCCCCCCTGATAGGAAGCTCAGGTCTCCATGGTTACCCCACCACAGGTCTCCATGGTTACCCCACCACAGGTCTCCAGCCTGGCCCCCCTGATGGAAAGCTCAGGTCTCCATGGTTACCCCGCCACAGGTCTCCATGGTTACCCCACCACAGGTCTCCACCCTGGCCCCCCCTGATGGGAAGCTCAGGTCTCCATGGTTACCCCACCACAGGTCTCCACCCTGGCTCCCCTGATGGGAAGCTCAGGTCTCCATGGTTACCCCGCCACAGGTCTCCATGGTTACCCCACCACAGGTCTCCACCCTGGCCCCCCCTGATGGGAAGCTCAGGTCTCCATGGTTACCCCACCACAGGTCTCCACCCTGGCCCCCCCTGATGGGAAGCTCAGGTCTCCATGGTTACCCCACCACAGGTCTCCAGCCTGGCCCCCCTGATGGGAAGCTCAGGTCTCCATGGTTACCCCACCACAGGTCTCCACCCTGGCTCCCCTGATGGGAAGCTCAGGCCCCCATGGTTACCCCACCACAGGCCTCCAGCCTGCCCCCCTGATGGGAAGCTCAGGTCTCCATGGGTACCCCACCACAGGTCTCCAGCCTGGCCCCCCTGATGGGAAGCTCAGGTCTCCATGGGTACCCCACCACAGGCCTCCAGCCTGGCTCCCCTGATAGGAAGTGCAGGTCTTCATGGTTACCCCACCACAGGCCTCCAGCCTGCCCCCCCTGATGGGAAGCTCAGGTCTCCATGGTTACCCCGCCACAGGTCTCCATGGTTACCCCACCACAAGTCTCCACCCTGGCCCCCCCTGATGGGAAGCTCAGGTCTCCATGGTTACCCCACCACAGGCCTCCAGCCTGTCAGGTCTCCATGGTTACCCCACCACAAGTCTCCAGCCTGTCAGGTCTCCATGGTTACCCCACCACAGGTCTCCAGCCTGTCAGGTCTCCATGGTTACCCCACCACAAGTCTCCAGCCTGTCAGGTCTCCATGATTACCCCACCACAAGTCTCCATCCTGTCAGGTCTCCATGGTTACCCCACCACAGGCCTCCAGCCTGCCCCCCCTGATGGGAAGCTCAGGTCTCCATGGTTACCCCGCCACAGGTCTCCATGGTTACCCCACCACAAGTCTCCACCCTGGCCCCCCCTGATGGGAAGCTCAGGTCTCCATGGTTACCCCACCACAGGCCTCCAGCCTGCCCCCCCTGATGGGAAGCTCAGGTCTCCATGGTTACCCCACCACAGGCCTCCAGCCTGTCAGGTCTCCATGGTTACCCCACCACAAGTCTCCAGCCTGTCAGGTCTCCATGGTTACCCCACCACAGGTCTCCAGCCTGTCAGGTCTCCATGGTTACCCCACCACAAGTCTCCAGCCTGTCAGGTCTCCATGGTTACCCCACCACATGTCTCCAGCCTGTCAGGTCTCCATGGTTACCCCACCACAGGTCTCCAGCCTGTCAGGTCTCCATGGTTACCCCACAACAGGTCTCCAGCCTGGCACCACTAGTGGCCTCCTCTAGTAACTACACTATAACCTTCCCCAAGAAAAACCCAGCCTGTCCCGTCTAGAGTATCCCCAAGGTTCCCCTTTAACTCCAAGGACCGCTCCTCCCTTCTAAATGCCCCCCCTAGCTAGGTGTGGGCGGGGCCACACGGCCATTTACAAATGCCTGCTGCTGGTAGGTGCCACAGATAGAGGTGAGCCAGGTAGGTAGCCACAAGGCACTGAGGGCCCCTGGAGTCTGCCTCCGAGGTTCCCCTTTAAGGGGAGGGACAGGAAATAGCCCCTCCCTCTGTGGAGCACAGTCAGGGGGAGGGGCATTACACATCTCAGGGGAGGAGCAAGGAAGCCACGCCCTGTGTCAGGTCTACCTGGGACTCCACCCCCTGGAAGCCTGATCCCGCCCCCAGGCATCATTACCCAATCAGAAGAAGCCAGAGAACAAGATGGAGGAGATGGACCACAGCTTTACAGCACAGGGCGGCTGTTCCTGGAGGACCCCCGTCACACGCTCTCTTGGGTGTTAGAGGAAGAGGCGAGGTCTCATTTGGCTCCTCCCTCTCATTGCTAGTCTCCTCCCCCCCACACTTGGCTCTCTTTGTTTTGTCTCCGCCTTTGCTTCTCTTCATCTTCTTTCTCTTGATGGGCTGAAGCTGGGGGAAGGTAAGAGAAGCCAGGACCAACCAGATGGCGGGTGTCAGAGGAAGAGGCGGGGTCTCATTTGGCCCCTCCTTCTCATTGCTAGTCCCCTCCCCCACACACTTGCCTCTCCTTGTTTTGTCTCCGCCTTTGCTTCTCTTCATCTTCTTTCTCTTGATGGGCTGAAGCTGGGGGAAAGTAAGAGAAGCCGGGACCAACCAGATGGCGGGTGTCAGAGGAAGAGGCGGAGTCTCATTTGGCTCCTCCTTCTCATTGCTAGTCCCCTCCCCCACACACTTGCCTCTCCTTGTTTTGTCTCCGCCTTTGCTTCTCTTCATCTTCTTTCTCTTGATGGGCTGAAGCTGGGGGAAAGTAAGAGAAGCCGGGACCAACCAGATGGCGGGTGTCAGAGGAAGAGGCGGAGTCTCATTTGGCTCCTCCTTCTCCTTGCTTGTCCTGCCCCACCCCCTTGTCTCTCTTCTGCTGCTTGTTTTTCCTGCCTTTGCTTCTCCTTCATCTTCCCGCCTCTGGGATTCTTTAGCTCGTTGGCCCCTCCTCCTCATTTCTTGTAGCTCCTCCCCTTTGTCTCTCTTTTGCTTTGTGAGTTTTCCGCACTTAAGCTGGATCGTTCCTTCACAGAGGGGATCTTGCGTAATACGTCTTAATAAAAATCTTTAGACTTAAAAAGGCGCCAATAATTGCCCTCACGTTTAAAAATCTTGGTACACCCTTCCCTTCACCAGCAGCCGAGGTGCAAACAGGACGGGTGAGAATCGCTCACGCATCAATTTGCGTGTACAAAGTGAGGGCAATTATTGGCACTTTTTTAAGTCTAAAGATTTTTATTAAAACGTATTACGCAAGATCCCCTCTGTGAAGGAACGATCCAGCTTAAAGGAGCAGTATCGCAAATTTTTCTTGGTGACTTATATTTAAATGGTACTTTGAATGTAGGTAAGTGTTGGAGTAAGAATTACAAATGTAGAAAAAAATTGTGTGTGTGTTGTGCAGCTGGAGACTAATAGCTCATGTTTATGTCTGCTGAGTGTCGGAGCCCGACACTCTGGCCTGTTCCACGCTGAGGAGAGGGGGAAACAATGTAACAAAGGAATCAGCTGTTCAGTGCTGGCAGCCGTCCAGCATAAAATAACAACATTGCTGGCCACAACTCATATATCTAAAACAGAGAGAAAAGCTCTAGAAGTTATTTAGCTCATTGGTAAATTCAATGTCAGTTTGAACCAGATAGACATTGGTTCGAATCTCAGACTCTCCAGTTTTTCTTTTTTTTTTTTGGGGGGGGGGGGGGTTATTTTATTTCAGAATTGGATTTTTATGTTTACATCCTGTTTTTTTGCCCTAAACATTTTTTATTATGACAGTTTTCCCTTCATGTTGGCTCTGCTGCAGAATCTTTCAGTTTCTCTTTCATATTCTTATTTTTCATTTTTCCATATGATCTTTCTTTCAGCTTTGTGTGTTTTGAGCAAAGCCCAACCCAGGATTTTCACTATCTGGAGTTTTGTTTTGTGCCCCATCCTGACTTGGGATGCCCCGATATGTGAAATCCCCAAGTTCGCCTGTGAAAACGTACCTTTCCCTGTCCCACAGCGCATGCGCGGGCTCTCATCCAATCAGCGCTGTTTGCACGCAGATGGGGAGCCTGAGCAGTAACCTTCCTGGACGCCCGGCCTGTCTAAATGACTATCTGCGTGAGCGCGCCAGAAAAATGGGGGGATCTGTGGTTATCCAGGGGTCGTTTCACACAGTGGGGCATCCCGATTTAGGATGCCCAAGGGGGAAGGTCAATGACCGGGTCTTATAGACTTCAGGGTCGGCCACTCAGGGTTTTGTTCCACTTTAATACCTTTAGATTTTCCTGCACAGTTATTCAAAGAAGAATTTCAGTCATTTTCAGTCAGTTTAGTTTATTTTGTATAGATTTTACACATTTGAGTCACCTGGTCTCAACTCACACACACACAGCCGTTACCACTGATTACAGTGTCAGGAGACCAGTGGGCTAAATGAAGCAGCTCACTAAATACAACCCAGCAGACCCCCTATTCAGTCATTATACATTTTAAAAGAAAGGCAGATATTTTTTCCTTTTTCTATCGCCACATTATTTATACACATGTTAGAAGCTATTGTGTGGCTATTTAATTATTTCTCTTTTTTAATGCAAATTTCGCGATACTGCTCCTTTAAGTGCGGAAAACTCACATATACAAGTCTGGAGTTCCCCTTTATTTCCCCTGGTTAAGGCTTCCTAGTTATAAATGCACAGGTCCTTATCTCCTCGGGAAGAGGAATTAGCATTTCTGGGTTAAGCAGGGCAGATCACAGACTCCCTACTGCTGATTCTCACACCTCCAGCCTGGGGAGGCTCCGGTGGGTCTGCAGCTAGTTGGACCCCTGGCTGTGAATTTGTCACATCAAAAGATGAGAGCCGCAGACAAGCGGCACCAACACAAATCGGACCATAGCTGTGCTACCATGTGTCCCAGCACCAAGCCAGGTACAAAATCAGAACCGGCTCACAAAACTGCACACGAAGTCGGGCTCAGCAACAAAGGAAAACTAGAAAAATGGAGATCTAAGTTTCTGACCCGCTTAGGGACCCCATTTCTGGACTCATAGGTTGCCCGGCATCCAGCTTAATCTTTTGGTACCGTATCCAAAGCCTTATGACCCCCCTGCTCAAAGTTATAACCCTTAAAGGGTTTTAGGGGCTAAATCACGCTCCAGAACAGTGGGAGGTGACAATCCGTCCCACAGAAGGGAGGGGTGCTTAAAAGTAGGCCAAGGGGATGAGAACATTGTCACTCCCGGAGAGGTCACGATTCCCACGTGCCGGAGGTGTCCATCCACCCAGCTTGCCACTTACCTCTTGTGGGAGCTCTCATCACCACTGCAAACTGCATATTAAGGTAACTGACCATTGTCTCTCTGTGTAACTCACTTGTAACCTTGTGATACGTGTGTGATAAGAATGATGTCTGGATGACATTTTTAGACATCTTTTTGGATAGGAATATGTGGTGAATGAGAATCATAGGCCTAAAAACCTGAGAACCATATCCTTTGGATGAACTGCAAACGTAAGCAGTTTGCAATACATGTTTTTCTCAAAATAAGTAGCTTGCGAAACATGTTTTTCCAAACCTGTTAGGACAAATGACGCATGTTGATCATGCATTGTGCACGAGGGGTGGAGTGGTATCCCATTGGGTGAGGGGAGGAGGTTAAGATTGGGAGAGAGAGAGAGAGAGAGAGAGAGACAGGCTTTGGAGATGCAGCAAGCCGCTCCGGTAGACGTACCGATAGCGCGATGAATATAACCAGTGATTCCTCCAAGTCGATCTCTCGCTCTCCCGATCTAATGGAGTGATGCTACAAAATCCAGTAAGGTACATTTTGATGTAAGTAAAGTTTTGCTATAACGATTTTATTAAGATTATATTACTAAAAGTATTTAATAAACTATTTAAAGGATTTTAAGTGTTGTGTCTAATCAGCCTAATTTGTACGTTAGTGAGGCATTGTTAGTTATTTTTGAGAGATAGCAACACAAACCTGTAACCCACTTCTCAGAACAGCATTTTGTATCATTTCATATTCCATCATAGCCAAATGTTTGTTATTACTGCCTAGTGTGCGCTCATTGCATTAAACTTATATTTAACTTGAGCGATCTGTTTGCCTTAAGCCAAGAATCTGTGTGGCCGCAGGCTTCAGGCCTGGTATTTCTGATAGGAAGGCTCAGGGTTTTTTGGGAACGCGGTCAGTGGGTCCGGAGGTCCCTGGTTGGTAGTGGGATCACGTGACCCGCTGTTCCCTGACACCCTCTTTTCCTTCTTTTTGGCTTTATCCCTATGGTGAAATTAAATCTGAGTTGCATAGATGGCACTCCTCTCACGTCTGCACTATGAATGAAGGTGATTTGCTGCTACCATTGATGTGAAATCCACTGCGGGCCAGTCTAAGGCGCATATATAAACCAAACTCTGGTAAGAGTGATCCATATAGAAAAACTTGGGTAACCTATTCATGGTTTCCCTTCCTCTGTGACCCTTCCTCTGGTTGGTATATGGTCAGGCTATTATCAAGGTTGACTGGTTCCGGGTTTAGGCTATTCCACGCTGTTTTACATCAGGCCTTTGACCATAACCACACTTGTTTGATTACATAAAATGTTTTATTTGTGATAATAAATTAGAAGGGAAAATGTTCCATAAAAAAAAATTTCATGTGATCAACTACAATTTTTTACATGCACAAATACAGTTCAATCATGTGTACATCTGTTACAACCATTATACAGTCATATATGTACATTACTTGCTCCCCTCAAAGTTCTTTGTGGGTCAATTATTTCATTGTACACCCTATCGCTCCGGCTTTTTCAATGTCCTTGTAACTTTTGAGGTGAATCCAAGCTGTTTGCAATTAAATGTATTCTAGACTCCTTATGCAAATATACACGTTAATATTTATTTATCCCGGAAGAAATATGGAAAGGCACCGGCATTTATTTGGAAATATATTTGGTTAAGTGTCATTCCCGCGATGCCCCACGCTTTCCTCGGGGTTGCTCGTCAGTCTTGGGGCCCCTAGACTGACGAGCAACCCCGAGGAAAGCGGGGGCATCGCGGGAATGACACTTAACCCACCAAGCGCCACACCTACAGTGTGACAGACTCTCTGCCTTTTGGATTTCACCACTATTCAATTGCCCACCGGGTCATTCATTGGATGCCCACTGTTCCTTTCTCTATACGGCCCCTGGGACCCTACTTGGGCATATTGGATTTTAAAGGCACTGTTTCTGCCCCTTGGACTTTACATAGATTCATTACTTTCATTTTCTTAAGCATGTTCCAGACAATGTCATTGTGTTGTTGATTGTGTTACCGGCAGAGTTGAGGAATTGTGTGTCCTGCCACCATTGGTCTGTGTTTTGTCATTCAGTTCTCCATCAGGTCCACGGGGGAGGTCCCCTTGCATGGAGACTTGCATATAAGGCACAGGGTGGCACTAATAAAACTAGGTCATCTTCACCCTCTATACTGAGTTCCGTCTCTTATTGGGGGGAAACGCTATATCGCCATTCACTAGCCCTTGTAAGAGCTGTTCCTGCTTTCCTCACGGATGACTCTGGGATTCCTGCAGCACCTCTCACCATTGGGAAAAGGACGTCTCTGGCGGGGAAGCCCTCCGGCGATAAAGGTTATCGCTACATACAGTATTGAGGAATGTGCATCATAGAAGTGGATATTTACATTAACTGGCCATACTAAAACGCCTTTCAGAACAGCCAATCTGTCATCACGTGAAGGGCCAACACTGAATACATTTCCAAATAAATGGCGGTGCCATTTTATGTAATCAAACAAGTGTGGTTATGGTCAAAGGCCTGATGTAAAACAGCCGGGAATAGCCTAAACCCGGAACCAGTCAACCTTAAATCTGGTAAGAGTGCATTCTATAAGGGGAAGGATACACTGATGGTGCTTGAAGTGATTCTAACCACCACCTTGGGAAAGTGCATGCACTTTGGGACGTCTGTGGATTGAACTTGGATACGCCAGGGCTCCAGAGAGCTCAGTTTAGCTTTTTGCTCTGTGCCACATTAACATATATTAATCTTCGGACCTACAGGGATATTTGGGTCGACGCACGTTGAGCAATTTGTTAACATATTTTGTTTTTAAAAAAATAGTTTCATGTAATAGTAACGCGGTAATTTCTTCAAAGCCTACAATCTGGCTTAACCAAGGCCGCAAAGCTCAATCCTTCCCCCTCGTCTCCACCCCTCTTCCTTTAGACTGTAAGCTCCTCGGGGCGGGGCTATCTCTCCTATTATATCTTGTATTCAGAATATCTGCCCCTGTACTATATGTTTCACCTTGTCTGTAATCACACCTTGTACAGCGCTACGGAAGATGATGGCGCTATAAAAATAAACATTAATAATAATATATCAGCCCCTGTACTATATGTTTCACTTTGTACAGCGCTACGGAAGATGATGAAGCTATATAAATAATAATAATAATGTATCGGTCCCTATACTATATGTCTTACTTTGTCTGTAATCACATCTTGTACAGCGCTACGGAAGATGATGGCGCTATATAAATAATAATAATAATGTATCGGTCCCTATACTATATGTCTTACTTTGTCTGTAATCACACCTTGTACAGCGCTACGGAAGATGATGGCGCTATATAAATAAACAATAATAATAATGTATCGGTCCCTATTCTATATGTCTTACTTTGTCTGTAATCACACCTTGTAAAGCGCTACAGAAGATGATGGCGCTATATAAATAAACATTAATAATGTATCAACCCCTGTACTATATGTTTTACCTTGTACAGTGCTACGGAAGATGATGGCGCTATATAAATAAACAACAATAATAATAATAATTATGTATCGGTCCCTATACTATATGTCCCCCGATCGGGGGTGCCCCGCTGTGTGAAACCCCCCAGAAAAAGAAAGAAAGCCCCGAAAACTCACCTGACCCCGCTCTCACGTGACCCGCTCGTCCAATCGCTGCCAACGGACAAGGAGAGGCAGCAACGGACAAGCTGAGCGCGGGCCGCCGCCTCCCGCGCGTCCCTCCTACAGAGAGCGCGCCCGTGCCGGCCATTCACAAGCAGCCGGCGCGAGTGCGCGCCCTGCTAGAGGGACGCGCAGGAGGTGGCGTCAGCCCGCGCATGCGCCGCTGGAACAAGGTGAAGGTAAGATTTGTGAGGGTTCGGGGGGATTTCACACAGTGGGGCACCCCCGATCGGGGTGGCCCACAGTCAGGGAGCCGATTTTATAGAAAAAGAAAGAAAGCCCCGAAAACTCACCTGACCCCGCTCGTCCAATCGCTGCTGACGGACAAGGAGAGGCAGCGACGGACAAGCTGAGCGCGAGGCCGCCGCCTCCCGCGCGTCCCTCCTACAGGGAGCGCGCCCGCGCCGGCCATTCCCAAACGGCCGGCGCTATATAAATAATCATTAATAATAATATTGAGTTTCATGATATGACTGATGAGAAGAGGGCGAACACTTTACCAGCACATCGTGAATACGATTGTCCTATCTATCTGTTGCCCGGTGCCACTATCCATTTTAGCCTCCTCTCCCAATTGTCTGAACTTGAAATAAAAGTCTTGAAGAAATATATTGAGGACAACCCGCAAAAAGGATTCGTCAGTCGCTCCTCTTCAGCTGCTGCCGGCATCGTTTTCGTACAAATGGGTCCCTTAAAGTGGACCAACACCCAGGATTTTCACTATCCTGGGTGTTGGTCCACTTCAGCGGGGCATCCGAGATCAGGATGCCCCACTGTGTGAAACCCCCCCAAAAAACTTACCTCTTCAGCGACGGACAAGCAAGGGATAAGCCGCCGCCTCCCGCGCGTCCCTCTTACAGGGCCCGCGCCGGCCATTCACAAACGGCTGTCGTGGGCGCGTGCACTGCTAGAGGGGCGCACGGGAGGCGGCTGATCCGTCGCTGATAAGGTAAGGTTTTTTGGGGGGTTTCACCCCGCGGGACATCCCGATCTCGGATGCCCCGCGGTGAGAGAGGTGATCGGCGATCACCTCTGGGTGTTGGTCCACTTTAAAGGGAGGTGAACAAAATCCCTATTAGGAACAGGTACCCACTCCCATTAATTCCAGAGCTTTGTCAGGATCTTCATGCTGCCACCATTTTAACCAAACATAACCTGAGGGGAGCGTAACAACCTTAGAGAAGGGGACAGAATACAGACACAGAAAATTTGGTGATGCCCTTGGGGTTATGTAACGCCCCTGCTACCTTTCTGCACTTCATTAAGGATGTTGTAGATGATTACTGGGTGTCTCTGCTGCCGTTTATCTGGACGATATATTGATCTTCTCTGCCAAAAAAGTTCTTCAGTGCCTTTGGGACCACCATCTGAATGTTAAAGTTTGAATTGAAGAAGAGCTCTATACAATTCCTGGGGGTTCGTAATCTTTGCCACTGGAATAGCCATAGATCCCAGCAAGGTCTCGGCCATCCTGGAATGGCCTGTTCCGAGCTCTCGTAAGGAGGTTCCGCACTTTGTGGGGTTCGTCATTATCTGGGCCTTTTCGAAGGTCATTAAACCAATCACAGATCTAACTAAGAAGCAACCAAGAGTTAATTGGCCTGAGGCAGCGCAGAAGGCATTTGACAGGCTAAAACTTTTTACTTCAGCTCCACTCCTGAAACACCCCTGAATATTGGAAGTGGATGCTTCTGAATCAGCAGTGGGCGCCATCTTGTCACAAAGAACAGGTGAAAAGAATACTCTATGCCCAGTAGCATTCTTCTCGAGAAAACTGACCATAACAATCTTCAAAAAGATTAAGACCCAGACCTTCTTCTCACGTTTCTCATTCCACATCACATATTGGCCTGGCTCTATGAATAGTAAGGCAGATGCCCTGTCCCGCATTCACTCAAATCTCGAGGATGAATCTTCCAGTTAGTCCTCTCCAATTCTTCACGATAATCACTTTTTTGGCTATCCAGGCCCAAGTCCCAGGATCTTTGTTCCAGAACCATTTTGATCCAAGGTCTTCACTCTTTCCATGATCACCTCGGTGGCTGGACATTTTGGAGTGCGTAAGACAAGAGATTTGATCAAATGATCAAATGATCATTCTGGTGGCCCATCATTACCCAATATTGCAAAGTTTATGTGAACAATTGTGATATTTGTGCCAGGTGCAACACTCAGCACTTCTGTCCAGCTGGTCTGCTGCTACCCCTTCCCGTTCCAAACCGACCGTGGTCTAATATCTCCATAGATTTTATTATTGGACTACAGGTGTCGCAAGGGAACAATACTGTTCTGGTAATCGTTGCTCGTTTCTCAAAGATGGCGCATTTTATTATCTCGTCCGGCCTTCCATCCGCAGCTGCTCTTGTAAAAGTTCATCAAGAACATCTTTCATCTTCACGGCCTCTCTGATGAGATCGTATCTGGTGTTCCCAGTTCACTTCTAAATTTTAGCCTTGTGTAAGAGTTTAAACGTTTCTCTATCCTTATCTTAGGCATATCATCCTAAAACTAACAGCCAGAGAGGAGGAATCAAACACTCGAACAGTACATCCACTGTTATGCCACATACCTCCAAGATAACTGAAACTCACTTCTGCCACTTGCAAGTTTGCCTTTAATAATTCTGTTCACTAGTCGACAAAACTTTTCTCTATTTTTGCCAACTATGGGTACCACCCTGTGGTAATGCCCAATTCCCCTGTGGATATCAGTCTTCCAGCTATGTAAGATCTGACCAATCAGCTGTCTCAATTACATCAGTAACTTAAAGAGAACATTGAGAAAGCCCAGGAAAGGTATAAGAGAGCTGAAGATGTCTCTAGAAACCCTGACACATTCTTTTTAATTGATGACTGGGTACTGTTGTCCTCTGTCAATCTGAAATTGTTTAGGCCTTTCCGGAAGCTCAGGACTCGGTTCATAGGGCCTTTCCAAATCAAGAGGAAAATCAATGATGTGACATTTGAACTATGATTACCCCATTCTTACAGGATCTACCCTGTGTTCCACTCATCCCTGTTGAAGGCTTCTCGGCCTCCTGTTTCTAATTCTCCAGTCCCGGAGTCTGTTGAAGTTGAAGGCATGCCAGAGTATGAGGTGAAAGAGATTCTTGGTTCAAGAAGATGCAGCCAAGGGTTGCAATATCTTTCATTGGTCAGGTTATGATGAAGAGAATTCTTGGGAACACACAAGAAACATCAATGCTCCCGCACTTGTTTGAAGGTTCCATCAATACCACTCAGACAGGCCAGTACCCTTGGGGGGGGGGGCAGTGTCACAATAGGAGACCTGGTCCTACTCATTTGCGCCAGCGGGTGCAATCTCGCCCCCGCAAGGTTACGCATGCACTGTTGTGCCTGGATGTCTCCGGGCTGTGCATACCCGGGTGACCTCTGACCCTGTGTGCACTCTGTGCATGCATGGCAGGTACTTTCTGGGTGCCTAAGGCCTTTAAAAGGGGGCCTGCCCACTAGGAAGTTGCCTACAGATCTTCTTGGAGTGACGCTTGCCTCTGTTCCTGTATGACTTCCTGGTTTGACTTTCGGCTCCGACTTCTGGCTTTGGTTTATGACGCGCTCTGGCTCTTGGATTGTGACCTGTCTCTGGCTCTCAACCTCCGGCTCTAATGCCAACCTCCGGCTCTAATGACTACCTGTTTTGGCTCTGTGAGCCTCGGCACTTGGACTCTCTGGTAGCTCTGGACTCTCTGGCTTCCCTGTATCAGCTTTCTGAAAACCTGGACTGTATATTTTACATATTGGGCTCACTGGCCATTGGCAACAGTAGTGGGACCCCGCTCTTTCTACAGCACAGTCCGACCCTCCTTGCAGGAGGCTCCAGCTGGCTCCCCTCAGTTATAGTGTTATAGTCCTGCCTGGTGTTCCTGAGTCTATGCCATCCTCACACTTGACACTCCAGCCCTCCCCTCTGCTGAGTGTCTCTAGTCTACACTCTTGGGGGAGAACGCAGGCAGCCTGTATCTTCATCAGCCTGGTCTCCAGAAAGGTACTTGACAACTGTTCCATATGGGGTCTGACCAGTGACTTATACAGGGGTTACGGTCTTCGGTCATGAGCACCTGTGCCCCTCTTGATGCCCCCCCATGATCCTGTTTGCCTTGGCAGCTGCTGCCTAACATTGTTCATTACAGTTTAGATTATTTACTAAAACCCAAGGTCTTTTTTCCATTGTTGCTTTACACAACATTTCCCTATTTAGTGTATAATCACGGCACCAATTTCTCCTGCCCATGTGCATAACCGGACATTTATCTGTATTACACTTCATTTGCCATTTTCTGCCCAAACTTCTAATTTATCTAAATCATGCTGACCTCTTTTCTGTTACTTTACACAGATTAGTATCATCCATGAAGATGGTTTAACCTATTACCTATAGCATAAATATATATATATTTAAAAATATTGGGCCCAGCACTTACCCCTATGGTGCTTCACTAGTAACAGTGACCCAATCTGGCACCATTTATATCCACCCTTTGTTTCCTATCATTAAGCCAATCACTTGCCTATGTACACACATTTTCCCCCAGTCCAAACATTCTCAGCTTTTGTACCAGTCTTTTATGTAGCACAATGCTTTAGAAAAGTCCCATGACATCCAATGACTCTTGAACTTACCTCAAAAAAGCTGATGAGGTTTGTCCTCATAAATCCATGCTGATAAGCAGTAATAATCTCACCTTCACAGAGTTACCTCACGATGGCATCTCTGAGAAAGCTCAAATTCAAATCATTTGAAAGGACCTTCCACCTATTTCTTCCTATGTCATTGGTGCCAATATGAACCATAACTACTGGGTTTTGCCAGCCCCTCCCAATAATCTATCAGCCCAATCCCGACATGCTGAACTCTTGTCTCAGGAAGGCAACACACTGTTCATGATCCCAGTCTTTGTGACAGATTGCCCAAATAATGGAGTCCTAAACTAATAGGACCCATCTTGCTTGCCCTGTACTCCCATTTCCCTTTGCCTCCTTAGTGGAGCAAAGGCGGTGCTGTCTTGCTGCAGTTGTGCCACTCCCAAGCTAACATTCTTCTCATCTGCAATGGGCAAGCTTGTTGGGAGATGCCAGTCGGGCATAGCCTTCCTATAACTTTTACCCCTGCCTTCTGTTATCCAACTTCCTGCCTAATCATCCCACTTTTCCTGTCCCCCTCCCCATAGTGCCACCCTTCCACATCCCCTAACCCAGAGAGCACCTGCTCAGTGAGCACCAGACTACTTTCCAGCATATCAGTGCATCTTAGTGTTGCCAGTTGCCCATTTAAATCCAGCATCTGGGCTCCCAAATGTGCAATGCACCCACATCTTGTACAACAATATTCACCCTCAAACTTCTGTTCAAGTAATGCACACATAGCACAGGAAGTGCACTGGACCACATTGATAGGCACAGAGCTTATTTTGGGCCCAATACCTCCATAAGCTATAAAAGCTGTTTAATATATACAGACCGCAATCAGTTGAGAAAAACAAAGCTAATCACTTAGAAATACAGTCCTCTTCTGTAAAGTCCCCTTTGTATTTTACCCACTCACCAAACACTTGCTTTATGCAATCTGTTTTATAGCAATATACTTTCCTTTCTCTCCACCAGTATTGCTTTCTGGCAATAAAAGCATGTATAACTAACTGCATGTGTTGGTGTTTCCTTAAGAGTTACTGCCGTATGAATTTAGAGAAAAGAGGTGCAATTAGAGCTGGTATATATGTGTCTTCTAATTGCCTCAAACATTTAAAGGCTGCAAATATACTCATATATTTGGAAAAATATTGCACCAAAGTTTTACACATAGGCACAGTTTTATATGTTGATAACATTTTCTTCGTAAAGCAAGAACTGCTCTAGTTGCATTCTGACCTTGTGTACTCATCTTTAAAGTGAGAGGCCAAGAAAGCCTTGCAGTTTTCACAGTCTACTTAGTAGTTATCTAAAAGTAAAAGTTATTGTAATCCTTATATCCATATCAGAATCACTTATCCTTTGTTTAACAAAAAATCTGTAATTTGGATACAGTAAAGTGAATACGAAAAACACTATTACGATTATAAAATAATGTATTTAATAATTTGACATACTTGACATAATACAGAACAATGATCATCTGATATATTGGATCCTCTTGTATTCTACAGTAAAAAATCTTATTTTTCCTCCTGGGTGTGGATGTGAAAATTAACGAGGGTGTCCCTGGGAACATGCACCGCCATCTTCTGAAGTTTGTGCTACCAGTTGCCACTGGGCCTGTACATCCCCACCTCCTGTTTGGCACTTATTCTTTATTCTTCATAAAATCCACAACTGTCTTTGACCCAAATTAGATTATTATCCTACCCAATTCATTTCCCGTATTCAAATCAAGAAGTTGCCGGAAAACATTTCCCACATTCACATGATTACATCTTCTCTCCTACATGAACTCTTTCATGTGTGATAAGGTGCGATTTCCGAGAGAAACATTTCCCACATTCAGAACAGGAATATGGCTTCTCTCCTGTATGAAATCTTTCATGTCTGGTAAGACCCGATTTATCAGAAAAACGTCTCTCACATGCAGAACATGAATATGGCTTCTCTCCTGTATGAATTCTTTCATGTCTGGTAAGACCCGATTTATCAGAAAAACGTCTCCCACATGCAGAACATGAATATGGCTTCTCTCCTGTATGAACTCTTTCATGTGTGATAAGGTTTGGTTTGCAGGAAAAACATTTCCCACATTCAGAACATGAATATGGTTTCTCTCCTATATGAAATCTTTCATGTTTGATAAGGTGTGATTTCTGAGCAAAACATTTTCCACATTCAGGACATGAATAAGGCTTCTCTCCTGTATGAGCTCTTTCATGTCTGATAAGGCTTTGCTTTCTGGAAAAACATTTCCCACATTTAGAGCAGGAGTATGGCTTCTCTTTTCTGTGAACTCTTTCATGTTTGATAAGGGATGATTTCCAAGGAAAACATTTCCCACATTCAGAACATGAATATGACTTCTCTCCTGTATGAACTTCTTCATGTCTGATAAGGCTTTGCTTTCTGGAAAAACATTTCCCACATTTAGAGCAGGAGTATGGCTTCTCTTTTCTGTGAAATCTGACATGTTTGATAAGGGATGATTTCCAAGGAAAATATTTCCCACATTCAAAACAAGAATATGGCTTCACTCCTGTATGAATTCTTTCATGTCTGGCAAGGCCTGATTTATCAGAAAAGCATTTCCCACATTCAGAACATGTATATGGCTTCTCTCCTGTATGCATTCTCTCATGTATGACAAGGTGCGCTTTCTGAGAGAAACATTTCCCACATTCAGAACATGAAAACGCCTTCTCACCAGTATGAACAGTTTTATGCCTGAGAAAGAATGATTTCTGGGAAAAACATTTCCCACATTCAGAACATGAATATGGCTTCTCTCCTGTATGAACTCTTTCATGTCTGATAAGATGTGATTTATCAGAAAAACATTTCTCACACTCCGTACATGAAAATGGCTTTTCCCCTGTATGAACTCTTTCATGTTTTATAAGATGTGATTTCTGAGAAAAACATTTCCCACATTCAGAGCAGGAATATGGCTTCTTATGAGCAGTATGATGGGTAAGGAAAACAGTCTGCAGTTCCTCCTGTGTAGAGGGGTGAGATGAGAGACGCATAGCATCCGGTCCTGGATGTGGGTTTGAGGTATCAGACTCTCCTGGAGCTGTTGCTGTAATGTCATCATCTTCTTTCTTCACTCCTGGAAAGACATCAGCGGGTTTGGAAATATCCTGGCTGCACCTTTTACCTGATGAAAGTAAGAAATAGACATGGGGGGGATTAGGGTTAAAAGGAAAACTCCTTTTGTCATTTTTTTAGTGTTCTGCCGTATTGTTTTCCTCTCCTGGAATCACCAAATCAACGTATCCCCCCCAAATTAAAGGTGTTCAACTCAATACCAGAGAAGTAAAGGTGTCTAAAAAATTCTGTGCTCCGTCTATTTGAGATTCTCCAGAAATATGGGTCGGTCTCTTATTTTAAAATAAACCAAACTAAAGCTACAACTCTTTTATTTCATGCCACAGAAATAAGTAAACATGGTTTGCGGTTTAGAATAGCAAAACAATGCAACAAAATATCTAGGTATTACCTTAACTAAAACATACAATATAAAGCAAACTTTATACCATTAATAAAGCAAATCAAAGACAAATTGCACCAATATACGCACTTCGGATTAAATCCGAAAAATAAACTGGATAAAATGTTTATCTTCCCACAAATTATATGTTTGCTGCAAAATCTACCGATCATATACCTAACATCTTTTTCAAAGAAATTAATAAAACTATTCAAAACTATTCAAAACTATTCAGAGGAACCTAGGGGACAGCAGATTATTCGCGCCCCAATATAAGAGCGTACTACCTGGCTACCCACGGCATGGAGGAAAAGAAAAATTGCTTATAAAAACATTTAGAGAGGAACTTAGGGGATGGCATATTATCCGCATCCAATATAAGAGCATACTACCTATCAAACAACGCCTATTGCTACCTAAGGCATGGATGAAAAGGAAAACCTGCTATAAACATTTACAGAGGAACCTAGGGGATGGCATATTATCCGTGCCCAATATAAGAGCATACTAACTGGCTAACCACGCCTATTGCTTTTATAATGGGACCAGCTCACAAGAGGGGGGAGGTAGAGATGGAGATTGCACCCTCAAAAATGGATATGCTGGGACACAAGAAATAGGGAGAAAGAGTCAAAGAAGGAAAACGATCGTAAAGGCCATTAAAAAAAAAAAATGAAACAAATGATCTGTCCAGAAGTGAGAGCCATTATTAGACTTATTAAGAACCGTTTTATTCTGAAACTAATAAAAAAAAAAAAATACTAAGCACAAACGGCTTTACCCCTCATCAAACTAGGATCGGACAACTTAAGAAATCTATGCACAATGTTAACGTCTCCTGAACAGACTGAAGATAGATAAGTTGCAGGAATTCTCTCTTCTTCCTTTTCAGAAGATTTACTTGAAAGAATCCACCCGAATAATCAATCTATCACTAATATAAGGCCAGAGCACCAGGACTGACCAAGGCATTATAAAGAAAAGTGGGAGAAAGGCCTCAAAAAATAATGATATAATAAATAAAGTTTTGGGGACTGGAAATTTTCTTTTTAAATACATCCTCTCAACTTATCCTTCCAATGGTCCCCCAAAGCCTTACAATATCTGGGGATAAAGGTCACACCCTTCTATGAATCGCTGTTTGCTGAGAACTTTTTCCCTTAGCTTAGATCATGAAGCACCCTCCTGAAGGTTACATGATATTTCATGGGTTGGACGTATTAATGCAGTCAAAATGACCCTATTACCAAAACTGCTTTACTACTGTCAGGCTTCCCGGATACCACTATAGAAGGGCTAAGCGGAGCTCCAGGTGTGGGGCGAAGCAAAGAAAAATCCAAAAGAACAAATCAAAAGTCAGGGCTAGCGGCAGACAGGCAAAGTGCAAGAATGAGTCCGAGTTCAGGGGCTGGCAGCAAACAGACAAAGTCCAATAAAGGAATCTGAGTCAAAACCAAGTCATCCATCCGAGGGTCAATCCAGGAAATCAGATCAGGAATCAGCAAAACAGAATCCAGGAAGTAAGCTGATAACACAGCATTGGATGTAGGTCAGCTGTACTTTTAAATAGAGCTGTCAATTAGAGCAGGGAGGGATGTGTCAGAGTCTGAGAGGTCACTTCCTGTCCATTCAGACCCAGGAAACCAGGAAGTAAAAAGCAAGCCCAAGAGCTTACGCTCTAGGCTTCGTGCACTCAGTGTGCTGAACACCAGGTGTCGCTGTTGAGCAGTGCAACAGATGAAGAGCCTGCTCTGGTAAAAACATCCAGACATGCACGTCTGCGGCTGCATGCAGACAGCCTGCCCACGTCTGTTTGAAGAGCAAGGCAAGGAGACTGACAACTACTTTTGCAGGCTACCAATTAGCATCCCTACACACCATCTTTGTAGCCTGCAAGGCAAGATCTTTAAGTTCATTTGGGCCAAAATGAAACCAGAGTTACCAGATGCACAATGTTTCGATCCAAGGGTGGGCTGGGAGTCCCCAACCTACATTAACATTATCAAGTAGCTTAGATAGCCCAACTAGAGGCATTACACAGGAAGATAGAGGCTCCCCTAACCCCTAATGGGCTGCACTGGTCTCCTCCCAAGCATCCAAACGCTGCAATCACTTGCCCTAGAATTAAACATTCATTAAATGTCTGGGATAAAGTTAAATACGCTGCAGGCCTCATACCACCCTATCTGCCTCTGATGAATCTTCTAAATAATCCACTCTTTCCACCTGGAAAGTCAATTCCTGGATCCTTTGGCTGGTGGGTATTGAAGAGGCTTACCAAAGTACATCTGTTAACCAATCTTACAATTAAATCATGGAAATAGATGAAGGAAAAACACAATGCCCCCAAAATCGAATACTTTAGACACCTGCAACTATAACACTGGGTCAACTCCCTGCATAAGAATAAACCATCACAGGGAAACTAAGGCCCATTCGGGAATATTTGCCTGAAGGGTAGATCTGAGGCAGGCTTAACCTCTGGTTAAGAGAGGGACGAGAGACGGGCCCTCTGCTTAGCAGAGGGACGAGAGACGGGCCCTCTGCTTAGCAGAGGGACGAGAGACGGGCCCTCTGCTTAGCAGAGGGACGAGAGACGGGCCCTCTGCTTAGCAGAGGGACGAGAGACGGGCCCTCTGCTTAGCAGAGGGACGAGAGACGGGCCCTCTGCTTAGCAGAGGGACGAGAGACGGGCCCTCTGCTTAGCAGAGGGACGAGAGACGGGCCCTCTGCTTAGCAGAGGGACGAGAGACGGGCCCTCTGCTTAGCAGAGAGACGGGCCCTCTGCTTAGCAGAGAGACGGGCCCTCTGCTTAGCAGAGAGACGGGCCCTCTGCTTAGCAGAGAGACGGGCCCTCTGCTTAGCAGAGAGACGGGCCCTCTGCTTAGCAGAGAGACGGGCCCTCTGCTTAGCAGAGAGACGGGCCCTCTGCTTAGCAGAGAGACGGGCCCTCTGCTTAGCAGAGAGACGGGCCCTCTGCTTAGCAGAGAGACGGGCCCTCTGCTTAGCAGAGAGACGGGCCCTCTGCTTAGCAGAGAGACGGGCCCTCTGCTTAGCAGAGAGACGGGCCCTCTGCTTAGCAGAGAGACGGGCCCTCTGCTTAGCAGAGAGACGGGCCCTCTGCTTAGCAGAGAGACGGGCCCTCTGCTTAGCAGAGAGACGGGCCCTCTGCTTAGCAGAGAGACGGGCCCTCTGCTTAGCGGAGGGACAAGAGACGGGCCCTCTGCTTAGCGGAGGGACGAGAGACGGGCCCTCTGCTTAGCGGAGGGACGAGAGACGGGCCCTCTGCTTAGCGGAGGGACGAGAGACGGGCCCTCTGCTTAGCGGAGGGACGAGAGACGGGCCCTCTGCTTAGCGGAGGGACGAGAGACGGGCCCTCTGCTTAGCGGAGGGAGACGAGAGACGGGCCCTCTGCTTAGCGGAGGGACGAGAGAATGCTCTCCCGGTACTTCAAAACCCCACTTACCGGGCGTTTTTTTGAGCGATCAAGGCCATGTCCAGAAGACAGAAGCGCCATAGAGGCAGAAGAGATGGAGGAGGAACACCATCAAGCCGGAGGCTGTCAGAAAGGGAGAGAAGACGGGATGAGGCCGACGTGATCAAAATGGCGGCGGAGGAGGCGTCTGGCTGGTGAAGCGAGGAAGGAGAGGAATCTGCCACCTCCTCGTCATGCGATGTCTCCAGTGGCGAGTCTGAGGTGTCACTGCAGCGCGGTGAGCAGAGCGGAGTGAAGCTGCTGCTAGAAGCCGCCGGTTCCGGAGCGGGGCTGGAGACCGGCTCAGAGAGGTGGACCAAGATGGCCGCCGGCACCCACCTGACAGCACACGCCGGAACGGAGGCAGCTGGATGCGGAGGCAGAGCGGAGGGGGAAGAACGGAGGGTGAGTGACGTGGGAGGACTCGGGGCCGAAAGCGGTGTTGACAAAAAGACGCCTCTGAGCAGAGGGCCCTGGGAAGCAGGAGAGAAAGGAGTGGTGGGGTGTAGCAAAATGGCGGACGCCATCTCCCCAGGCACAAGCAATTCCGGGAGTCACTGGTTCACCCTTAAAGGCACAGGCAACCACAAAACTTCACCAGAGGGATACAGAGGGAAGCTTCAGCAGGGGATCGCAGAAAGGGGGAGGGGGCAATGAAAGACTGTCCCAACAAGCTCTCCATGAAAAAGAGCCTCCTTTAGCGCAATTTAACGCGCCCTTGTCAGAAAGAAGCGCAAGATCCCAGAGCCCCGCGATGCATGTTGAGATTAGAGCAGATGCAGTCTTAATGATGGAGCAACGTAGAAACTCTATAAGCAATCAGAGATATACTTCCACAAGTCTGGGCAGATTCGCCTTCACACCCAGAGAAGGGCAAAGCCCGACACACTTCCACCGGTCCCCCCAAAGATCCACAACGCGGACCCCGGGGATTCAGTCAATAGCCAGTCAATGCAGTCAATAGCCCTACCGCAGAGAATGGTGAAGCTCAGAGCGGAGAAGAGAGGGGAACATAAAGTGGTGGAGAAACCTGACACGTTACTGGGTTCGCCATCATCTCCACTACTGCCCTCCCCGGAAAGAATGCCAACTGCTAGGGGCAGTAGCCCAACAATGATGTCACCAGAGGCCTCACTCGTAACCCTAACCCCTACTCCAGAAGCACCCGACGATTGGGGAACGGAGATACAAGTAGAAATCCCATCTGAAGAAAAGTTTCAGGAGTGACAGATTCAGATGGAAACTATCTCCCTGCTGAGGGGTATGCCGTCTAAATCAGAGATTGAAAACCTTATAGCCAAGTATGAAGCAAAACACAAGCAAGAGATAGCCGCAGTCCGTCAAGAAGTAGCTCACGTAGCATCCGGAGTTCAGGTCCTGGAGGCAGAAGGACCATCATATGATAGCTGGATTTGAGCGCTCGAGGCTCAGTGCGACTCACAAGAAGCTACAATCAAAACTTGTCACCTGCACATCGACCACCTAGAAAATCGTAGTAGAAGGAATAACTTGAGAATCGGGGGCATCCCGGAAACGCAAGGCATGGAAAACATCAAAGAGATCGTCACCACCATATTTAACGATGTGTTAGATAGGGACCTCTCCACACCCATTGAGCTAGATAGAGCACATAGAGCGCTGGGCCCCAGGGGCACGGATCCGGCCTTCCTAAGGGACATAGTCTGTAGAGTCCATCTCTTCACTCTGAAAGAGGAAGAAGCTCTGGAACAAGGGCCCCATCAGCTTCAGAGGAGCATCGGTCAAAATACTACAGGACCTGTCCAAGCGGACTCTCCAAATGCGCAAGTTGCTGAAACCACTACTCGAAACTATCAGCAAAGGAGCGACATACAGGTGGGGCTTCCCTTTCCACCTGCTTGTCAAGAATTCCAAAGGAGTTTTCCTTTTGAAGACACATCAAGATCTGGAGGACATGTTCAAATTCCTTGAGTGTGACCCAATCAGTATCCCAGACTGGCTGGATCCCAACGGGCTCCAGTTGCCTGCACGACCGCCCAGAAGAAGAAACCTGGGCTCAAGAAGCTACAGAGATCTCAAGCGCCTCAAGGGTCCCATGCAGGCGCCCTCGGGTAGCACACTTGAGCCCCCCGACAGAGAAGTTCAGCGGCCAACAAATCTAAAAAATCCCAAGCATACGGTCGGCCTCGTCCCCCCTCTCCCTCGGTTACCCATCTGGGGCGGGGGGAGGGACGGTTGACTGCTGACGTATGATGAGGTATTGGAAGTTGCTCTCTAAGTGTTTGTTTCATTATCCCCTCGCAGTAGGCCCTCCTATCTTTTCTCTGTTCTGCTTTGGGTTTAATTGAAATAAGTTGACACGTGTTTTGGTTGTGGAATATAGAAGTTGTTACTGGAACTACGGACGTGAGGCTAACTTGTCTCGCGAAAGGGGCTCTCCAGACCGCCTGGTGGCTGATATCGACGTGGCAATATGGGCCGGGAGAGAGGGCGATCTTTGACCCTCTAAGAAGCTCCTAGTCTCTGTCGGACTCTTGGACATGTGTTGTCCTTGTAGACTGAATTCACCCCGTTTGAGGGGAAACTTAGTGTTTTAGCATTATCCTGTGTGGAAGTGCTGCTCCCGCACTAGATTCACCCCCCCTTCCCAGTTTGGTTTTACTCCCCCTATCATCCACACCCCATATATAACAGTCGGATCCCCACTCCGGCCCCTTCACCCTTCCTCAGTTGGTGCGGTTCCCTGGGTGCCTCTCGCGGCTTACTGAGCCGCGTGAACGGCCCTGAGTGGTCCTAACTATGACGGAGATACAGATAGTCTCCCTCAACACTAAGGGGCTCAACAGTCCTGAAAAGAGGTCTCTCATACTAAGAAACCTTAGAGGCCTAAGGGCACAGGTGTCCTTTTTGCAGGAAACTCATTTTAAGGCTGGCAAACCGCACTCCCTCGGCAACAGATATTACACAAGGGCATACAATAGCTACTCTACAGACTCCAGATCACGAGGAGTTAGCATACTTTTAAGCGCGTCCCTCCCTTGGGAACTGGAGGATTTTAAAGGAAAGATCGCCTCCTGTAGCTACACATTTGCCAATGTGTACTTGCCGAACGCAAATTAAGTTTCCTACCTGGAATCAGTTCTTAGCACCTTGTCCACCTTTAAAGAAGGGGAGCTGGTCGTGGGAGGAGATTTCAACCTCGCCCTTGACCCCCTCCTAGACACATCTAGGGGAAGCCCACATGAATCCTATAGGAGACTTTAAAAAATTAAAGAGAACACTTGCACTCTACAAATTGGTTGATCCCTGGAGAATACTCCACCCTAATGAGCGGGATTACACGTTCTACTCCGGCCCCCATGGGTCTTACTCAAGGATCGATTGGTTCTTGGTGCCCCAGGCCTCTCTGTGCCGGATTTCGGACGCTACCAATCGGTAACATTACGGTCTCAGGCCATGCCCCAGTTACCCTGTCACTTGCTCTGCCCAAATCCCGAGGGGCTGGTACTGGAGGCTAAATACGTCCTTGCTTGAGGACCAAAGCATATTAGAGGAAATACAGTCTGAAATAAAAAACTTTTTTCAGCTCAACTCTTCCCCTGAAATTGGCCCTGGGACTTTATGGGAAGCGCACAAATGCGTTATTAGAGGCATTTTCATTAAGATCGGGTCCAGGATCAAAAAAGAAAAAAACAAGCAAGTACAGGATCTAGTGGCAGAGATTGGGAGAGTTGAGAGGAAACATACAGAATCCCTAGCTGTGGAATGTCTGCCTACTCTAACCTCCCTAAGGGAGAAGCTCAAAACGTTAGCTGTGATAAAATCAAAGCTCAACTCAGCAATTGCCGTAGAATTACTACGAATCGGGAGATAAATGCGGGAGATTGTTGGCGAAAGCTCTGAGGGAGAAGCAGGCAAAAACCTATATCCCCAAGATAGTCAATTCAGAAGGGCGGGTTACGCACCTCTTTAATGAAATTGGGGATGCTTTTCAAAGGTTTTATGAACGGCTATATAACCTCCCTAAGGAACGAAACCAGGGGGCGGGTGGCCCCATAGAGCAATATATATTGGAATCCGGGCTCCCTAAGTTGCCCAGGGAAATCCTTGAGGGCTTGGAAGAGGCCTTGACTATAACTGAGCTACATAAGGCAGTATTTGGGGCGGCGGGTGGTAAGGCCCCGGGTCCTGACGGTTTAAGCATCCCTTATTATAAGAAGTTCTTCCCTCTCCTAGCTCCGAAGCTCCTGGAAGCCCTTAATTTGGTTAAGGACGGGAATCCCCTCCCGGCAGATACCCTGAGAACTCATATTTCGGTAATTCCGAAAGAAGGCAAGGACCCGACATGCAAGCTACAGACCGATATCCCTCCTGAACTCGGATCTGAAACTCTTTGCTAAAATCTTGGAATCCAGACTAGCCCCTCACCTTCACCATATCATAGGTCTGGATCAGGTGGGGTTCATGCCGCACAGAGAGGCTAGGGACAACACCATTAAGGTGTCGAACCTAATACACCTGGCACAACGGAACGGGACCCCTATGCTCTTACTTGCGACGGACGCTGAAAAAGCTTTCGATCGCGTGAACTGGAATTTCATGCTAGCCACGCTCAGACACATTGGACTGGGCCCAAATGCCTTGAACTGGCTAGGAAGCTTGTACGGGGCCCCGTCGGCCGCAGTCCGTGTGAATGGGTTCCTCTCTGACTCTTTTGGGATAACGAATGGGACGCGACAGTGTTGTCCCCTCTCACCCCTCATTTTCATACTTACCCTGGAACCTTTCCTGTGTCGAATCCGTCGCAATCCGGATATCACAGGCCTTTCCAATAATTCTAAACAATACAAAGTCGCAGCCTATGCTGATGACCTAATTTTCAACTTGTCATGCCCTGAAGTATCGCTTCCAAATCTTATGTCCGAACTGAAGCAATATGGGGAATTGTCCGGATATAGGATTACCAAAAATCGGAAGCTCTTAATGTAAATATCCCACCTAAGAGATTCGACACAATTCGGGACACTTTCCCGTTTAAATGGGCCAGGGAAAGGATCACTTATCTGGGGACCAAGATTGGAAACAATCTAGCTAAAATATTTGATCTAAACTTTCCGTCACTCTTGAAGATGTTCGAAGAGGAAACAAATAGGTGGGCTAAGGGTAAGATATCTTGGTTCGGGCGCTGCAACGCTGCCAAAATGAACTTGCTCCCCCGGTTGCTGTATTTGCTGCAGGCTCTTCCAGTGAAAATCCCACAGAGCTTCCTACAGAGAGTCAGGGGGATCTTCATCAAATTTGTCTGGGGTGGGAGGAGGCCAAGGTTGAATAAAACGTTGCTGACATGGTCTAAGGAGAGTGGAGGATTGGGCTTTCCGGATCCGATAATTTATCATGCAGCTGTCCATCTCAGTAGAACTGTCGACTGGTGTCTGCACGGGAGACATAAACAGTGGGTGGGGTTGGAGCAGGGATCCATTGAGGTTCCTATTGCAGGAGCAGCCTGGTTGAACACCCACGACATCCCGTTAGCCCTGAATCACCCCACAGTTGGAGCCACTATCAGAGCTAACCTGCGGCACTTTAAACATTCAGAGATCTCCCCTAGCCCCTCCCCGATGCTGCCAGTCCTGGGCAACCCGCGATTCCCTCCTGGCAATGAGGGTCCTATCTCGAAAGCATGGAAAAAAGCAGAAGTGTTCAGGGCAGGTCACTTTTGAACAGGAGATAACTGGTCGGATCTGAGGGCGCTTGCCCAATCAAGAGGCCTTTCGGCTTGGTCAGATTGGCAGAATATACAATTGGTCCACTTCCTCCGCTCTCTTAAAGACTTTGATGGTGGTATGAGGAAAGTCACCCCTTTCGAAAACCTCTGTGCCAGTAACGAAGCAGTCAAACACACTCTATCACACACTTATAAAATGCTCATTGCCCCCCCTGGATGGCGAGAGGCCTTCTTTTCTGGGAAAATGGGAGGAAGATCTCGGGATCTCCCTGGCACCGGAACAGTGTAGAAAACTCTTAGCTATGCCGCATAAAACATCCATATGTACACGCATCCAAGAATGCAACTACAAAATCCTCTCTTGTTGGTACAGGGTGCCGACCGTAATTAGTAAATAGTCGTCAGAAGCCTCTGACATTTGTTGGAGATGTAATGGGGAGAGAGGCGACATGTTACACATTTTCTGGTCATGTCCTGCTCTTAGAAATTTTTGGGGCTCAGTTAAAGAGATCGCGGGCAGGGTAACAGAGGAGGTGGTACCCGAGGACCCGGCTTCCTGTCTCCTACATATGACTAAGCTCCCCCTGAAAATATACAAAAAAATCACTGATGTGTCACCTCCTTAATGCAGCAAAGGCTTGCATCCCCCTTAGGTGGAGGTCCCCCGAGCCACCCACGGTGGCAATGTGGATCCTGAAGGTGAATGAGCTGATGAGGTTTGAGAGTGTGATACTTTCTCGTGAAAATAGATTTGAGCATTTCACAATTACTTGGTACAGCTGGCTGAGATTCTCGGAATCTACAGACTGCAGTGCCTTACTGGGTGGCACCCAGGGACCCGCACTCTAAGCCCCTCTTCCCCCTCCCCTCTCAGTTAGCCCTCTTGAGGCATCACAAACATTTATTAAAGATTGGATCACCAGGCTTTTTTGCCATGATAACTCTTACATCTTGACTGAACCAGTCTATGTTCATTGTTCTTGTTGTACGAGAATGTATATCGGATGTATGTTTTCTGATGGAAATTATAAATAAAGAATATTAAAAAAGAGAGGGACGAGAGACGGGTCCTCTGCTTAACAGAGGGACGAGAGACGGGTCCTCTGCTTAACAGAGGGACGAGAGACGGGTCCTCTGCTTAACAGAGGGACGAGAGACGGGTCCTCTGCTTAACAGAGGGACGAGAGACGGGTCCTCTGCTTAACAGAGGGACGAGAGACGGGTCCTCTGCTTAACAGAGGGACGAGAGACGGGTCCTCTGCTTAACAGAGGGACGAGAGACGGGTCCTCTGCTTAACAGAGGGACGAGAGACGGGTCCTCTGCTTAACAGAGGGACGAGAGACGGGTCCTCTGCTTAACAGAGGGACGAGAGACGGGTCCTCTGCTTAACAGAGGGACGAGAGACGGGTCCTCTGCTTAAGAGAGGGACGAGAGCGCAAGCTCTTGGGCTAGCTTTTTACTTCCGGGTTTTCCTTGGCCTGTGTACAGGAAGTGACTTCACTCTTGCCCTGAAACGTGCCGCCCAGCTTTATTGACAACACTATTTAAATGAACAGCTGGCCTGTATTGATTGCTGTGTTATCAGCTCAGTTCCTGGAAGCCGTTTCCTGTTACCTGCATTTCCTGACTGTGATACTGGATTGACCTGGACTGCTTCCCGATCAGTTTATGGAATAACCCTCGCACGGATTACATGGTTAGAATTTCGGATTGTTTAATGGACTTTGCCTGTCTGCTGCCAGCCCTGGAATTTGTATTTGGTTTGTCGCCAGCCTTAATGGGGGGGATGCTGTAAATGGAAGTTGGGGGTCTCACCTCAATGGGGGAGATGCTGTAAATGGTAGTTGGGGGTCTCACCTCAATGGGGGAGATGCTGTAAATGGTAGTTGGGGGTCTCACCTCAATGAGGGAGATGCTGTAAATGGTAGTTGGAGGTCTCACCTCAATGGGGGAGATGATGTAAATGGTAGTTGGAGGTCTAACCTCAATGGGGGAGGTGCTGTAAATGGTAGTTGGAGGTCTAACCTCAATGGGGGAGATGCTGTAAATGGTAGTTGGAGGTCTAACCTCAATGGGGGAGGTGCTGTAAATGGTAGTTGGGGGTCTCACCTCAATGGGGTAGATGCTGTAAATGGTAGTTGGAGGTCTCACCTCAATGGGGGAGATGCTGTAAATGGTAGTTGGGGGCTCACCTCAATGGGGGAGATGCTGCAAAAGGTAGTTGGGGGTCTCACCTCAATGGGGGAGATGCTGTAAATGGTAGTTGGGGTCTCACCTCAATGGGGGAGATGCTGTAAATGGTAGTTGGGGTCTCACCTCAATGGGGGAGATGCTGTAAATGGTAGTTGGAGGTCTCACCTCAATGGGGGAGATGCTGTAAATGGTAGTTGGAGGTCTCACCCCAATGGGGGAGATGCTGTAAATGGTAGTTGGGGGTCTCACCCCAATGGGGGAGATGCTGTAAATGGTAGTTGGGGTCTCACCTCAATTGGGGAGATGCTGTAAATGGTAGTTGGAGGTCTCACCTCAATGGGGGAGGTGCTGTAAATGGTAGTTGGGGTCTCACCTCAATGGGGGAGATGCTGTAAATGGTAGTTGGGGTCTCACCTCAATGGGGGAGATGCTGTAAATGGTAGTTGGGGGTCTCACCTCAATGGGGAAGATGCTGTAAATGGTAGTTGTGGTCTCATCTCAATGGGGAAGATGCTGTAAATGGTAGTTGTGGTCTCATCTCAATGGGGAAGATGCTGTAAATGGTAGTTGTGGTCTCATCTCAATGGGGAAGATGCTGTAAATGGTAGTTGGAGGTCTCACCTCAATGAGGGAAATGCTGTAAATGGTAGTTGGAGGTCTCACCTCAATGGGGGAGATGCTGTAAATGGTAGTTGGAGGTCTCACCTCAATGGGGGAGATGCTGTAAATGGTAGTTGGAGGTCTCACCTCAATGAGGGAGATGCTGTAAATGGTAGTTGGAGGTCTAACCTCAATGGGGGAGGTGCTGTAAATGGTAGTTGGGGGTCTCACCTCAATGAGGGAGATGCTGTAAATGGTAGTTGGAGGTCTCACCTCAATGGGGGAGATGATGTAAATGGTAGTTGGAGGTCTAACCTCAATGGGGGAGGTGCTGTAAATGGTAGTTGGAGGTCTAACCTCAATGGGGGAGATGCTGTAAATGGTAGTTGGAGGTCTAACCTCAATGGGGGAGGTGCTGTAAATGGTAGTTGGGGGTCTCACCTCAATGGGGTAGATGCTGTAAATGGTAGTTGGAGGTCTCACCTCAATGGGGGAGATGCTGTAAATGGTAGTTGGGGGCTCACCTCAATGGGGGAGATGCTGCAAAAGGTAGTTGGGGGTCTCACCTCAATGGGGGAGATGCTGTAAATGGTAGTTGGGGTCTCACCTCAATGGGGGAGATGCTGTAAATGGTAGTTGGGGTCTCACCTCAATGGGGGAGATGCTGTAAATGGTAGTTGGAGGTCTCACCTCAATGGGGGAGATGCTGTAAATGGTAGTTGGAGGTCTCACCCCAATGGGGGAGATGCTGTAAATGGTAGTTGGGGGTCTCACCCCAATGGGGGAGATGCTGTAAATGGTAGTTGGGGTCTCACCTCAATTGGGGAGATGCTGTAAATGGTAGTTGGAGGTCTCACCTCAATGGGGGAGGTGCTGTAAATGGTAGTTGGGGTCTCACCTCAATGGGGGAGATGCTGTAAATGGTAGTTGGGGTCTCACCTCAATGGGGGAGATGCTGTAAATGGTAGTTGGGGGTCTCACCTCAATGGGGAAGATGCTGTAAATGGTAGTTGTGGTCTCATCTCAATGGGGAAGATGCTGTAAATGGTAGTTGTGGTCTCATCTCAATGGGGAAGATGCTGTAAATGGTAGTTGTGGTCTCATCTCAATGGGGAAGATGCTGTAAATGGTAGTTGGAGGTCTCACCTCAATGGGGGAGATGCTGTAAATGGTAGTTGGAGGTCTCACCTCAATGGGGGAGATGCTGTAAATGGAAGTTGGAGGTCTCACCTCAATGAGGGAAATGCTGTAAATGGTAGTTGGAGGTCTCACCTCAATGGGGGAGATGCTGTAAATGGTAGTTGGAGGTCTCACCTCAATGGGGGAGATGCTGTAAATGGTAGTTGGAGGTCTCACCTCAATGAGGGAGATGCTGTAAATGGTAGTTGGAGGTCTAACCTCAATGGGGGAGGTGCTGTAAATGGTAGTTGGGGGTCTCACCTCAATGGGGTAGATGCTGTAAATGGTAGTTGGAGGTCTCACCTCAATGGGGGAGATGCTGTAAATGGTAGTTGGGGGCTCACCTCAATGGGGGAGATGCTGCAAAAGGTAGTTGGGGGTCTCACCTCAATGGGGGAGATGCTGTAAATGGTAGTTGGGGTCTCACCTCAATGGGGGAGATGCTGTAAATGGTAGTTGGGGTCTCACCTCAATGGGGGAGATGCTGTAAATGGTAGTTGGAGGTCTCACCTCAATGGGGGAGATGCTGTAAATGGTAGTTGGAGGTCTCACCCCAATGGGGGAGATGCTGTAAATGGTAGTTGGGGGTCTCACCCCAATGGGGGAGATGCTGTAAATGGTAGTTGGGGTCTCACCTCAATTGGGGAGATGCTTTAAATGGTAGTTGGAGGTCTCACCTCAATGGGGGAGGTGCTGTAAATGGTAGTTGGGGTCTCACCTCAATGGGGGAGATGCTGTAAATGGTAGTTGGAGGTCTCACCTCAATGTGGGAGATGCTGTAAATGGTAGTTGGGGTCTCACCTCAATGGGGGAGATGCTGTAAATGGTAGTTGGGGGTCTCACCTCAATGGGGAAGATGCTGTAAATGGTAGTTGTGGTCTCATCTCAATGGGGGAGATGCTGTAAATGGTAGTTGGGGGTCTCACCTCAATGGGGAAGATGCTGTAAATGGTAGTTGTGGTCTCATCTCAATGGGGAAGATGCTGTAAATGGTAGTTGTGGTCTCATCTCAATGGGGAAGATGCTGTAAATGGTAGTTGGAGGTCTCACCTCAATGGGGGAGATGCTGTAAATGGTAGTTGGAGGTCTCACCTCAATGGGGGAGATGCTGTAAATGGTAGTTGGAGGTCTCACCTCAATGAGGGAGATGCTGTAAATGGTAGTTGGAGGTCTCACCTCAATGGGGGAGATGCTGTAAATGGTAGTTGGGGTCTCACCTCAATGGGGGAGATGCTGTAAATGGTAATAGGGGTCTCACCTCAATGGGGGAGATGCTGTAAAAGGTAGTTGGAGGTCTCACCCCAATGGGGGAGATGCTGTAAATGGTAGTTGGGGGTCTCACCTCAATGAGGGAGATGCTGTAAATGGTAGTTGGAGGTCTAACCTCAATTGGGGAGATGCTGTAAATGGTAGTTGGGGGTCTCACCTCAATGAGGGAGATGCTGTAAATGGTAGTTGGAGGTCTCAACTCAATGGGGGAGATGCTGTAAATGGTAGTTGGGGGTCTCACCCCAATGGGGGAGATGCTGTAAATGGTAGTTGGGGGTCTCACCCCAATGGGGGAGATGCTGTAAATGGTAGTTGGAGGTCTCACCTCAATGGGGGAGATGCTGTAAATGGTAGTTGGGGGTCTCACCTCAATGGGGGAGATGCTGTAAATGGTAGTTGGGGTCTCATCTCAATGGGGGAGATGCTGTAAATGGTAGTTGGGGGTCTCACCTCAATGGGGGAGATGCTGTAAATGGTAGTTGGAGGTCTCACCTGAATGGGGGAGATGCTGTAAATGGTAGCTGGGGTCTCACCTCAATGGGGGAGATGCTGTAAATGGTAGTTGGGGTCTCACCTCAATGGGGGAGATGCTGTAAATGGTAGTTGGAGGTCTCACCTGAATGGGGGAGATGCTGTAAATGGTAGTTGGGGGTCTCACCCCAATGGGGGAGATGCTGTAAATGGTAGTTGGGGGTCTCACCCCAATGGGGGAGATGCTGTAAATGGTAGTTGGAGGTCTAACCTCAATTGGGGAGATGCTGTAAATGGTAGTTGGGGTCTCACGTCAATGGGGGAGGTGCTGTAAATGGTAGTTGGGGTCTCACCTCAATGGGGGAGATGCTGTAAATGGTAGTTGGAGGTCTCACCTCAATGGGGGAGATGCTGTAAATGGTAGTTGGAGGTCTCACCTCAATGAGGGAGATGCTGTAAATGGTAGTTGGAGGTCTCACCTCAATGGGGGAGATGCTGTAAATGGTAGTTGGAGGTCTCACCTCAATGAGGGAGATGCTGTAAATGGTAGTTGGAGGTCTCACCTCAATGGGGGAGGTGCTGTAAATGGTAGTTGGGGTCTCACGTCAATGGGGGAGATGCTGTAAATGGTAGTTGGAGGTCTCACCTCAATGGGGGAGATGCTGTAAATGGTAGTTGGAGGTCTCACCTCAATGGGGGAGGTGCTGAAAATGGTAGTTGGGGTCTCACGTCAATGGGGGAGATGCTGTAAATGGTAGTTGGAGGTCTCACCTCAATGGGGGAGATGCTGTAAATGGTAGTTGGGGTCTCACGTCAATGGGGGAGGTGCTGTAAATGGTAGTTGGGGTCTCACCTCAATGGGGGAGACGCTGTAAATGGTAGTTGGAGGTCTCACCTCAATGGGGGAGATGCTGTAAATGGTAGTTGGAGGTCTCACCTCAATGGGGGAGATGCTGTAAATGGTAGTTGGGGGTCTCACCTCAATGGGGGAGATGCTGTAAATGGTAGTTGGGGGTCTCACCTCAATGGGGGAGATGCTGTAAATGGTAGTTGGGGGTCTCACCTCAATGGGGGAGGTGCTGTAAATGGTAGTTGGGGGTCTCACCTCAATGGGGGAGATGCTGTAAATGGTAGTTGGGGGTCTCACCTCAATGGGGGAGATGCTGTAAATGGTAGTTGGGGGTCTCACCTCAATGGGGGAGATGCTGTAAATGGTAGTTGGGGTCTCACGTCAATGGGGGAGATGCTGTAAATGGTAGTTGGAGGTCTCACCTCAATGGGGGAGATGCTGTAAATGGTAGTTGGGGTCTCACCTCAATGGGGGAGGTGCTGTAAATGGTAGTTGGGGTCTCACCTCAATGGGGGAGACGCTGTAAATGGTAGTTGGAGGTCTCACCTCAATGGGGGAGATGCTGTAAATGGTAGTTGGAGGTCTCACCTCAATGGGGGAGATGCTGTAAATGGTAGTTGGGGGTCTCACCTCAATGGGGGAGATGCTGTAAATGGTAGTTGGAGGTCTCACCTCAATGGGGGAGATGCTGTAAATGGTAGTTGGAGGTCTCACCTCAATGGGGGAGATGCTGTAAATGGTAGTTGGAGGTCTCACCTCAATGGGGGAGGTGCTGTAAATGGTAGTTGGGGTCTCACCTCAATGGGGGAGACGCTGTAAATGGTAGTTGGAGGTCTCACCTCAATGGGGGAGACGCTGCAAATGGTAGTTGGAGGTCTCACCTCAAATGGGGGAGATGCTGTAAATGGTAGTTGGGGTCTCACGTCAATGGGGGAGGTGCTGTAAATGGTAGTTGGGGTCTCACCTCAATGGGGGAGATGCTGTAAAAGGTAGTTGGAGGTCTCACCTCAATGGGGGAGACGCTGTAAATGGTAGTTGGGGTCTCACCTCAATGGGGGAGATGCTGTAAAAGGTAGTTGGAGGTCTCACCTCAATGGGGGAGATGCTGTAAATGGTAGTTGGGGGTCTAACCTCAATGGGGGAGATGCTGTAAATGGTAGTTGGGGGTCTAACCTCAATGGGGGAGACGCTGTAAATGGTAGTTGGAGGTCTCACCTCAATGGGGGAGATGCTGTAAATGGTAGTTGGAGGTCTCACCTCAATGGGGGAGATGCTGTAAATGGTAGTTGGAGGTCTCACCTCAATGGGGGAGATGCTGTAAATGGTAGTTGGAGGTCTAACCTCAATGGGGGAGATGCTGTAAATGGTAGTTGGAGGTCTCACCTCAATGGGGGAGATGCTGTAAATGGTAGTTGGGGTCTCACGTCAATGGGGGAGATGCTGTAAATGGTAGTTGGAGGTCTCACCTCAATGGGGCGAGGAGGAGCCAGAAACCAATGCCTTCTGGTCTTACAGCTTGGATCCTTTGACCCCCCCCCCAGCCTTTTTAACCCCCCGTACCCTCCCCTTTATTGTGTGTGTCTGTTTCTTTCTCTTCCCCCCTGTCTTCTATCTTCCCTTTTCACTCTTCTTTCTTTCTCTTGGTCTATAACTTTATTGTTCATCTGAATGTTAGGCACAATAATCGCGCTAGAGCCTACAGACAGTCTTCTGGCTGTGCCGCTCTGTATTCTGGGATTGCTGACCTTTTCCTGACCCCAACTCAGAGCACAGCTATAACCCCGCCCCCCTGCACTTCCCTCCCTCTCCTCTCCTCGATATGTCATGCTCCTGAGGCAAGATGGCGGCGCCCATATCCTGGAGTCCTGAACAGAGCTGCAGCCCAGTGGGGGAAAGAATAATAAGTGACTAAAAACTTAAACCGAAACATAGGAGGAACCTTATTACTCACCTGGGCTGATCTGCAGAGGAACTTCCTCCTCCTTGGTCTCCCTCTCTTTCTCCTCCTCAGGTGTCACATGTGTCTCTATAGAGCCTCCGGAGTCTGCGAATAGAGATGAGAGTAAGGCCCCTGTACTGAGATCTACGAGACACCAGAGAGTGCGAAGTGACCGAAACGTAGGGGAATCTTATTACTCACCTGGGCTGATCTGCAGAGGAACTTCCTCCTCCTTGGTCCCCCTCTCTTCCTCCTCCTTGGTCTTCCTCTCTTTCTCATCCTCAGGTGTCACATGTGTCTCTATAGCGTCTCCGGGGTCTGTGAATAGAGATGAGAGTAAGGCCCCCGTACTGAGATCTACGAGACACCAGAAAGTGCGAAGTGTCCGAAATTTAGGGGAATCTTATTACTCACCTAGGCTGATCTGCAGAGGAACTTCCTCCTCCTTGGTCTCCCTCTCTTTCTCATCCTCAGGTGTCACATGTGTCTCTATAGAGTCTCCGGGGTCTGTGAATAGAGATGAGAGTAAGGCCTCCGTACTGAGATCTACGAGACACCAGAGAGTGCCAAGTGACCGAAACGTAGGGGAATCTTTTCTATAGAAGATTTATTACTCACCTGGGCTGATCTGCAGAGGAACTTCCTCCTCCTTGGTCCCCCTCTCTTTCTCCTCCTCAGGTGTCACATGTGTCTCTATAGAGTCTCCGGGGTCTGTGAATAGAGATGAGAGTAAGGCCCCCGTACTGAGATCTACGAGACACCAGAGAGTGCCAAGTGACCGAAACGTAGGGGAATCTTTTCTATAGAAGATTTATTACTCACCTGGGCTGATCTGCAGAGGAACTTCCTCCTCCTTGGTCTCCCTCTCTTTCTCCTCCTCAGGTGTCACATGTGTCTCTATAGAGTCTCCGGGGTCTGTGAATAGAGATGAGAGTAAGGCCCCCGTACTGAGATCTACGAGACACCAGAGAGTGCGAAGTGACCGAAATTTAGGGGAATCTTATTACTCACCTGGGCTGATCTGCAGAGGAACTTCCTCCTCCTTGGTCTGTCTCCCTCCTTTTCCCTCCTCCTTAGTTGTCACTATAGCATTTCCGGGGGCTGTGAATATAGGAATGAGTGTGGTAATGGAGGTGAGCTCAGTGGCCCCGTCTCTTACCCTGTGATGGGAGGAGCTGCTGAGCCTCCATCATGGTGTCCTCCTGTAGAGATGTTGGTGTCCCCATACTCCCCCTGTAATCAGATATAGCCCCGCCTCTTACCCTGTGATGGGAGGAGCTGCTGAGCCTCCATCATGGTGTCCTCCTGTAGAGATGTTGGTGTCCCCATACTCCCCCTGTAATCAGATATAGCCCCGCCTCTTACCCTGTGATGGGAGGAGCTGCTGAGCCTCCATCATGGTGTCCCCCCCTGTAGAGATGTTGGTGTCCCCATACTCCCCCTGTAATCAGATATAGCCCCGCCTCTTACCCTGTGATGGGAGGAGCTGCTGAGCCTCCATCATGGTGTCCCCCCCTGTAGAGATGTTGGTGTCCCCATACTCCCCCTCTAATCAGATATAGCCCCGCCTCTTACCCTGTGATGGGAGGAGCTGCTGAGCTTCCATCATGGTGCCTCCCCTGTAGAGAGATTGGTGTCGCCCCCTCTGTCTGCTCTGTAGGCGTGGCTCTGGAAGACATGAGATGTGACATCAGAAATATGGGAGGAGCCAGGTGGGGAGATATAAAAAGCAGCACACACACAGCTGAAAGGGCTAAGAAGAGGGGCAGATGATGGGAAGGGGGCAGGGTCCTCTGCTTAAGGGAGGGGCGAGAGACGGGTCCCCTGCTTAAGGGAGGGGCGAGAGACGGGTCCCCTGCTTAAGGGAGGGGCGAGAGACGGGTCCCCTGCTTAAGAGAGGGGCGAGAGACCAAGGCGGTAGGCCGGCCCTAGAAGACCAAGGCGTTAGACCGGACCCCGGCCCTAGAAGACCAAGGCGTTAGGCCGGACCCCGGCCCTCGAAGACCAAGGCGTTAGGCCGGACCCCCGGCCCTCGAAGACCAAGGCGTTAGGCCGGCCTCCCGGCCCTCGAAGACCAAGGCGTTAGGCCGGCCTCCCGGCCCTCGAAGACCAAGGCGTTAGGCCGGCCTCCCGGCCCTCGAAGACCAAGGCGTTAGGCCGGCCTCCCGGCCCTCGAAGACCAAGGCGTTAGGCCGGCCTCCCGGCCCTCGAAGACCAAGGCGTTAGGCCGGCCTCCCGGCCCTCGAAGACCAAGGCGTTAGGCCGGCCTCCCGGCCCTCGAAGACCAAGGCGTTAGGCCGGCCTCCCGGCCCTCGAAGACCAAGGCGTTAGGCCGGCCTCCCGGCCCTCGAAGACCAAGGCGTTAGGCCGGCCTCCCGGCCCTCGAAGACCAAGGCGTTAGGCCGGCCTCCCGGCCCTCGAAGACCAAGGCGTTAGGCCGGCCTCCCGGCCCTCGAAGACCAAGGCGTTAGGCCGGCCTCCCGGCCCTCGAAGACCAAGGCGTTAGGCCGGCCTCCCGGCCCTCGAAGACCAAGGCGTTAGGCCGGCCTCCCGGCCCTCGAAGACCAAGGCGTTAGGCCGGCCTCCCGGCCCTCGAAGACCAAGGCGTTAGGCCGGCCTCCCGGCCCTCGAAGACCAAGGCGTTAGGCCGGCCTCCCGGCCCTCGAAGACCAAGGCGTTAGGCCGGCCTCCCGGCCCTCGAAGACCAAGGCGTTAGGCCGGCCTCCCGGCCCTCGAAGACCAAGGCGTTAGGCCGGCCTCCCGGCCCTCGAAGACCAAGGCGTTAGGCCGGCCTCCCGGCCCTCGAAGACCAAGGCGTTAGGCCGGCCTCCCGGCCCTCGAAGACCAAGGCGTTAGGCCGGCCTCCCGGCCCTCGAAGACCAAGGCGTTAGGCCGGCCTCCCGGCCCTCGAAGACCAAGGCGTTAGGCCGGCCTCCCGGCCCTCGAAGACCAAGGCGTTAGGCCGGCCTCCCGGCCCTCGAAGACCAAGGCGTTAGGCCGGCCTCCCGGCCCTCGAAGACCAAGGCGTTAGGCCGGCCTCCCGGCCCTCGAAGACCAAGGCGTTAGGCCGGCCTCCCGGCCCTCGAAGACCAAGGCGTTAGGCCGGCCTCCCGGCCCTCGAAGACCAAGGCGTTAGGCCGGCCTCCCGGCCCTCGAAGACCAAGGCGTTAGGCCGGCCTCCCGGCCCTCGAAGACCAAGGCGTTAGGCCGGCCTCCCGGCCCTCGAAGACCAAGGCGTTAGGCCGGCCTCCCGGCCCTCGAAGACCAAGGCGTTAGGCCGGCCTCCCGGCCCTCGAAGACCAAGGCGTTAGGCCGGCCTCCCGGCCCTCGAAGACCAAGGCGTTAGGCCGGCCTCCCGGCCCTCGAAGACCAAGGCGTTAGGCCGGCCTCCCGGCCCTCGAAGACCAAGGCGTTAGGCCGGCCTCCCGGCCCTCGAAGACCAAGGCGTTAGGCCGGCCTCCCGGCCCTCGAAGACCAAGGCGTTAGGCCGGCCTCCCGGCCCTCGAAGACCAAGGCGTTAGGCCGGCCTCCCGGCCCTCGAAGACCAAGGCGTTAGGCCGGCCTCCCGGCCCTCGAAGACCAAGGCGTTAGGCCGGCCTCCCGGCCCTCGAAGACCAAGGCGTTAGGCCGGCCTCCCGGCCCTCGAAGACCAAGGCGTTAGGCCGGCCTCCCGGCCCTCGAAGACCAAGGCGTTAGGCCGGCCTCCCGGCCCTCGAAGACCAAGGCGTTAGGCCGGCCTCCCGGCCCTCGAAGACCAAGGCGTTAGGCCGGCCTCCCGGCCCTCGAAGACCAAGGCGTTAGGCCGGCCTCCCGGCCCTCGAAGACCAAGGCGTTAGGCCGGCCTCCCGGCCCTCGAAGACCAAGGCGTTAGGCCGGCCTCCCGGCCCTCGAAGACCAAGGCGTTAGGCCGGCCTCCCGGCCCTCGAAGACCAAGGCGTTAGGCCGGCCTCCCGGCCCTCGAAGACCAAGGCGTTAGGCCGGCCTCCCGGCCCTCGAAGACCAAGGCGTTAGGCCGGCCTCCCGGCCCTCGAAGACCAAGGCGTTAGGCCGGCCTCCCGGCCCTCGAAGACCAAGGCGTTAGGCCGGCCTCCCGGCCCTCGAAGACCAAGGCGTTAGGCCGGCCTCCCGGCCCTCGAAGACCAAGGCGTTAGGCCGGCCTCCCGGCCCTCGAAGACCAAGGCGTTAGGCCGGCCTCCCGGCCCTCGAAGACCAAGGCGTTAGGCCGGCCTCCCGGCCCTCGAAGACCAAGGCGTTAGGCCGGCCTCCCGGCCCTCGAAGACCAAGGCGTTAGGCCGGCCTCCCGGCCCTCGAAGACCAAGGCGTTAGGCCGGCCTGCCGGCCCTCGAAGACCAAGGCGTTGGGCCGGCCTCCCGGCCCTCGAAGACCAAGGCGTTGGGCTGCCTCCCGGCCCTCGAAGACCAAGGCGTTGGGCTGCCTCCCGGCCCTCGAAGACCAAGGCGTTGGGCTGCCTCCCGGCCCTCAAAGACCAAGGCGTTGGGCTGCCTCCCGGCCCTGAAGACCAAGGCGGTGGGCTGCCTCCCGGCCCTGAAGACCAAGGCGGTGGGCTGCCTCCCGGCCCTGAAGACCAAGGCGGTGGGCTGCCTCCCGGCCCTGAAGACCAAGGCGGTGGGCTGCCTCCCGGCCCTGAAGACCAAGGCGGTGGGCTGCCTCCCGGCCCTGAAGACCAAGGCGGTGGGCTGCCTCCCGGCCCTGAAGACCAAGGCGGTGGGCTGCCTCCCGGCCCTGAAGACCAAGGCGGTGGGCTGCCTCCCGGCCCTGAAGACCAAGGCGGTGGGCTGCCTCCCGGCCCTGAAGACCAAGGCGGTGGGCTGCCTCCCGGCCCTGAAGACCAAGGCGGTGGGCTGCCTCCCGGCCCTGAAGACCAAGGCGGTGGGCTGCCTCCCGGCCCTGAAGACCAAGGCGGTGGGCTGCCTCCCGGCCCTGAAGACCAAGGCGGTGGGCTGCCTCCCGGCCCTGAAGACCAAGGCGGTGGGCTGCCTCCCGGCCCTGAAGACCAAGGCGGTGGGCTGCCTCCCGGCCCTGAAGACCAAGGCGGTGGGCTGCCTCCCGGCCCTGAAGACCAAGGCGGTGGGCTGCCTCCCGGCCCTGAAGACCAAGGCGGTGGGCTGCCTCCCGGCCCTGAAGACCAAGGCGGTGGGCTGCCTCCCGGCCCTGAAGACCAAGGCGGTGGGCTGCCTCCCGGCCCTGAAGACCAAGGCGGTAGGCTGCCTCCCGACCCTGAAGACCAAGGCGGTGGGCTGCCGGCCCTGAAGGGCTTGGGGGCAACTGAGGACACAGGTGAGAATCTGGGTGGGGACAAGGACTCAGGGCAGATGAGGACCCAGGTGGGACCGAGGGCAAATGAGAAGGGGCCGAGGGTTCGGGGGCAGAAGACGACCAAGGTAAGGTCGAGGGCACAAGAGCACCCAGGTGGGGCCAAGGGCAGATAAGGACCCAGATGGAGCCAAGGGCTCGAGGGCAGATGAGGACCAAGGTGGGGCCAAAGGCTTGGGTGCAGAAGAGGACCCAGGTGGGGCCAAAGGCTTGGGGGGCATATGAGTAACTAGGTGGGGCCGAGCGTTCAGGGCAGATGAGGCCAAAGGCTTGGGGCAGAGGAAAACCAAGGTGGGACCAAGGGCTCGAGGGCAGAAGAGGAACTAGGTGGGGCCAAGGGCTCAGTGGCAGATGAGGACCAAGGTGGGGCCGAGGGCTCGGAGGCAAAAGGGGACGAAGGTGGGGCCGAGGGCAGATGAGGAACTAAATAGGGCCAAGGGCTCGGGGGGAAGGTGGGGCAGAGGGCTTGGGGGCAGAACAGGACCAAAGTGGGGCCAAGGGCTCGGGGGGCAGATGAGGACCAAGGTGGAACAGAGGGCAGAAAAGGAACTAGGTGGGACCAAGGGCTCGGGGGGCAGAAGAGGACCAAGGTGGGGCCAAGGGCTCGGGAGACAGATGAGTAACTAGGTGGAGCCGAGGGCTCGGGGGTAGAAGAGGAACTAGGTGGGGCCAAAAGCTCTAGAGGCAGATGAGGACCAAGGTGGGACCGAGGGCTCGGGGGCAGAAGAGGACCAAGGTGGGGCCAAGGGCTCGGGGGCAGAAGAGGAACTAGGTAGGGCCAAGGACTTGGGAGGCAGATGAGGACCAAGGTGGGGCCAAGGGCTTGGGAGGCAGATGAGGACCAAGGTGGGGCCAAGGGCTTGGGGGGCAGATGAGGACCAAGGTGGGGCCGAGGGCTCAAGGGCAGAAGAGGAGGGCAGAAGAGGACCAAGGTGGGGCCAAGGGCTCGGGGGCAGAAGAGGACCAAGGTGGGGCCAAGGACTTGGGAGGCAGATGAGGACCAAGGTGGGGCCAAGGGCAGAAGAGGACCAAGGTGGGGCCAAGGGCTCGGGGGGGGGGGGGGGCAGATGAGTAACTAGGTGGGGCAGAGGGTTCAGGGCAGATGAGGCCAAAGGCTCGGGGCAGAGGAAAACCAAGGTTGGACCAAGGGCTCGGGGGCAGAAGAGGAACTAGGTGGGACCAAGGGCTTGGGGGGGCAGAAGAGGAACTAGGTGGGACCAAGGGCAGAAGAGAAACTAGGTGGGACCAAGGGCTAGGGGGGCAGAAGAGGAACTAGGTGGGACCAAGGGCTTGGGGGGGCAGAAGAGGAACTAGGTGGGGCCAAGGGCTCGGGGGGCAGAAGAAGAACTAGGTGGGACCAAGGGCTCGGGGGGCAGATGAGGACCAAGGTGGGGCCAAGGGCTCGGGGGCAGAAGAGGAACTAGGTGGGACCAAGGGCTAGTGGGACAGATGAGGACCAAGGTGGGGCCAAGGGCTCGGGGGCAGATGAGGACCAAGGTGGGGCCAAGGGCTCGGGGGCAGATGAGCACCAAGGTGGGGCCAAGGGCTCGGGGGCAGATGAGGAACTAGGTGGGACCAAGGGCTAGTGGGGCAGATGAGGACCAAGGTGGGGCCGAGGGCTCGGGGGCAGAAGAGGACCAAGGTGGGGCCAAGGGCTCGGGGGCAGAAGAGGAACTAGGTGGGACCAAGGGCTAGTGGGGCAGAAGAGGAACTAGGTGGGGCCAAGGGCTCGAGGGCAGAAGAGGAACTAGGTGGGGCCAAGGGCTCGAGGGCAGAAGAGGAACTAGGTGGGGCCAAGGGCTCGAGGGCAGAAGAGGAACTAGGTGGGGCCAAGGGCTCAGGGGCAGATGAGGACCAAGGTGGGGCCGAGAGCTCGGGGGCAGAAGGGGACGAAGGTGGGGCCGAGGGCAGAAGAGGACCAAGGTGGGGACAAGAGCTCGGGGGGCAGATGAGGAACTAGGTGGGGCCGAGGGCTTGGGGGCAGAAGAGGACCAAGGTGGGGCCAAGGGCTCGGGGGCAGATGAGGACCAAGGTGGGGCCAAGGGCTCGGGGGCAGATGAGGACCAAGGTGGGGCCAAGGACTTGGAAGGCAGATGAGGACCAAGGTGGGACCGAGGGCTCAGGGGGCAGATGAGGACCAAGGTGGGACCGAGGGCTCGGGGGGGCAGATGAGGACCAAGGTGGGACCGAGGGCTCGGGGGGGGCAGATGAGGACCAAGGTGGGACCGAGGGCTCGGGGGGGCAGATGAGGACCAAGGTGGGACCGAGGGCTCGGGGGGGCAGATGAGGACCAAGGTGGGACCGAGGGCTCGGGGGGGCAGATGAGGACCAAGGTGGGACCGAGGGCTCGGGGGGGGCAGCTGAGGACCAAGGTGGGACCGAGGGCTCGGGGGGGCAGATGAGGACCAAGGTGGGGCCGAGGGCTCGGGGAGGCAGATGAGGACCAAGGTGGGGCCGAGGGCTCGGGGGGGCAGATGAGGACCAAGGTGGGGCCGAGGGCTCGGGGGCAGAAGAGGACCAAGGTGGGGCCGAGGGCTCGGGGGCAGAAGAGGACCAAGGTGGGGCCGAGGGCTCGGGGGCAGATGAGGAAAAAGGTGGGACCGAGGGCTCGGGGGGCAGAAGAGGAACTAGGTGGGACCAAGGGCTCGGGGGCAGATGAGGACCAAGGTGGGGCATTAGAGGACCAAGGTGGGGCCAAGGGCTCGGGGGGGCAGATGAGTAACTAGGTGGGGCAGAGGGTTCAGGGCAGATGAGGCCAAAGGCTTGGGGCAGAGGAAAACCAAGGTGGAACCAAGGGCTCGGGGCAGAAGAGGAACTAGGTGGGACCAAGGGCTCGGGGGGCAGAAGAGGAACTAGGTGGGACCAAGGGCTCGGGGGGGAAGAAGAGGAACTAGGTGGGGCCAAGGGCTCGGGGGGCAGAAGAAGAACTAGGTGGGACCAAGGGCTCGGGGGGCAGATGAGGACCAAGGTGGGACCAAGGGCTCGGGGTGCAGAAGAAGAACTAGGTGGGTCCAATGGCTCGGGGGGCAGATGAGGACCAAGGTGGGGCCAAGGGCTCGGGGGGCAGATGAGGACCAAAGGTGGGGCCAAGGGCTCGGGGACAGAAGAGGAACTAGGCGGGACAAAGGGCTCGGGGGGCAGAAGAGGAACTAGGTGGGACCAAGGGCTCGGGGGGCAGAAGAAGAACTAGGTGGGACCAAGGGCTCGGGGGGCAGATGAGGACCAAGGTGGGGCCAAGGGCTCCGGGGCAGATGAGGACCAAAGGTGGGGCCAAGGGCTCGGGGGGCAGGGGAGGACCAAGGTGGGGCCGAGGGCTCGGGGGGCAAAAGAGGAACTAGGAAGGGCCAAGGACTTGGGAGGCAGGTGAGGACCAAGGTGGGGCCAAGGGCTCGGGGGGCAGATGAGGACCAAGGTGGGACCAAGGGCTCGGGGGGCAGAAGAGGAACTAGGTGGGACCAAGGGCTCGGGGGGCAGAAGAGGAACTAGGTGGGACCAAGGGCTCGGGGGGCAGAAGAGGAACTAGGTGGGGCCAAGGGCTCGGGTGGCAGATGAGGACAAAGGTGGGGCCAAGGGCTCAGGGGCAGAAGACGACCAAGGTGGGGCCAAGGGCTCGGGGGCAGAAGAGGAACTAGGTGGGACCAAGGGCTAGTGGGGCAGAAGAGGAACTATGTGGGCCAAGGGCTCGTGGGGCAGAAGAGGAACTAGGTGGGGCCAAGGGCTCAGGGGCAGATGAGGACCAAGGTGGGGCCAAGGGCTCGGGGGCAAAAGGGGACGAAGGTGGGCTCGGGGGGCAGATGAGGAACTAGGTGGGGCCGAGGGCTTGGGGGCAGAAGAGGACCAAGGTGGGGCCAAGGGCTCGGGGGCAGATGAGGACCAAGGTGGGGCCAAGGGCTCGGGCGCAGATGAGGACCAAGGTGGGGCCAAGGGCTCGGGGGGGGAAGAAGAGGAACTAGGTGGGGCCAAGGGCTCGGGGGGCAGAAGAAGAACTAGGTGGGACCAAGGGCTCGGGGGGCAGATGAGGACCAAGGTGGGACCAAGGGCTCGGGGTGCAGAAGAAGAACTAGGTGGGACCAATGGCTCGGGGGGCAGATGAGGACCAAGGTGGGGCCAAGGGCTCGGGGGCAGATGAGGACCAAAGGTGGGGCCAAGGGCTCGGGGACAGAAGAGGAACTAGGCGGGACAAAGGGCTCGGGGGGCAGAAGAGGAACTAGGTGGGACCAAGGGCTCGGGGGGCAGAAGAAGAACTAGGTGGGACCAAGGGCTCGGGGGGCAGATGAGGACCAAGGTGGGGCCAAGGGCTCCGGGGCAGATGAGGACCAAAGGTGGGGCCAAGGGCTCGGGGGGCAGGGGAGGACCAAGGTGGGGCCGAGGCTCGGGGGCAGAAGAGGAACTAGGTGGGGCCAAGGGCTCGTGGGGCAGAAGAGGAACTAGGTGGGGCCAAGGGCTCAGGGGCAGATGAGGACCAAGGTGGGGCAAAGGGCTCGGGGGCAAAAGAGGAACTAGGAAGGGCCAAGGACTTGGGAGGCAGATGAGGACCAAGGTGGGGCCAAGGGCTCGGGGGGCAGATGAGGACCAAGGTGGGACCAAGGGCTCGGGGGGCAGATGAGGACCAAGGTGGGACCAAGGGCTCGGGGGCAGATGAGGACCAAGGTGGGGCCAAGGGCTCGGAAGGCAGATGAGGACCAAGGTGGGGCCAAGGGCTTGGAAGGCAGATGAGGACCAAGGTGGGACCGAGGGCTCGGGGGCAGAAGAGGACCAAGGTGGGGCCAAGGGCTCGGGGCAGATGAGGACCAAGGTGGGGCCGAGGGCAGATGAGGACCAAGGTGGGGCCGAGGGCTCGAGGGCAGATGAGGACCAAGGTGGGGCCGAGGGCTCGAGGGCAGATGAGGACCAAGGTGGGGCCGAGGGCTCGAGGGCAGATGAGGACCAAGGTGGGGCCGAGGGCTCGGGGGGCAGAAGAGGAACTAGGTGGGACCGAGGGCTGGGGGGCAGATGAGGACCAAGGTGGGGCCAAGGGCTCAGATGAGGACCAAGGTGGGACCGAGGGCTTGGGGGGCAGATGAGGACCAAGGTGGGGCAGAAGAGGACCAAGGTGGGGCCAAGGGCTCGGGGGCAGAAGAGGAACTAGGTAGGGCCAAGGACTTGGGAGGCAGATGAGGACCAAGGTGGGGCCAAGGGCTCGGGGGCAGATGAGGACCAAGGTGGGGCAGAAGAGGACCAAGGTGGGGCCAAGGGCTCGGGGGCAGAAGAGGAACTAGGTAGGGCCAAGGACTTGGGAGGCAGATGAGGACCAAGGTGGGGCCAAGGGCTCAGGGGCAGAAGAGGACCAAGGTGGGGCCAAGGGCTCGGGGGGGCAGATGAGTAACTAGGTGGGGCAGAGGGTTCAGGGCAGATGAGGCCAAAGGCTCGGGGCAGAGGAAAACCAAGTGGGACCAAGGGCTCGGGGCAGAAGAGGAACTAGGTGGGACCAAGGGCTCGGGGGGGCAGAAGAGGAACTAGGTGGGGCCAAGGGCTCGGGGGCAGAAGAGGAACTAGGTGGGGCCAAGGGCTTGGGGGGCAGAAGAACTAGGTGGGGCCAAGGGCTCGGGGGGCAGAAGAACTAGGTGGGGCCAAGGGCTCGGGGTGCAGAAGAATAACTAGGTAGGACGGTGGGCTGCCTCCCGGCCCTGAAGACCAAGGCGGTGGGCTGCCTCCCGGCCCTGAAGACCAAGGCGGTGGGCTGCCTCCCGGCCCTGAAGACCAAGGCGGTGGGCTGCCTCCCCGGCCCTGAAGACCAAGGCGGTGGGCTGCTCCCGGCCCTGAAGACCAAGGCGGTGGGCTGCCTCCCGGCCCTGAAGACCAAGGCGGTGGGCTGCCTCCCGGCCCTGAAGACCAAGGCGGTGGGCTGCCTCCCGGCCCTGAAGACCAAGGCGGTGGGCTGCCTCCCGGCCCTGAAGACCAAGGCGGTGGGCTGCCTCCCGGCCCTGAAGACCAAGGCGGTGGGCTGCCTCCCGGCCCTGAAGACCAAGGCGGTGGGCTGCTCCCGGCCCTGAAGACCAAGGCGGTGGGCTGCCTCCCGGCCCTCGAGACCAAGGCGTTAGGCTGGCCCCGGCCCTGAAGACCAAGGCGTTAGGCTGGCCCCCGGCCCTGAAGACCAAGGCGTTAGGCTGGCCCCCGGCCCTGAAGGGCTTGGGGGCAACTGAGGACACAGGTGAGAATCTGGGTGGGGACAAGGACTCGGGGCAGATGAGGACCCAGGTGGGACCGAGGGCAAATGAGAAGGGGCCGAGGGTTCGGGGGCAGAAGAGGACCAAGGTAAGGTCGAGGGCACAAGAGCACCCAGGTGGGGCCAAGGGCAGATAAGGACCCAGATGGAGCCAAGGGCTCGAGGGCAGATGAGGACCAAGGTGGGGCCAAAGGCTTGGGTGCAGAAGAGGACCCAGGTGGGGCCAAAGGCTTGGGGGGCATATGAGTAACTAGGTGGGGCCGAGCGTTCAGGGCAGATGAGGCCAAAGGCTCGGGGCAGAGGAAAACCAAGGTGGGACCAAGGGCTCGAGGGCAGAAGAGGAACTAGGTGGGGCCAAGGGCTCAGTGGCAGATGAGGACCAAGGTGGGGCCGAGGGCTCGGGGGCAAAAGGGGACGAAGGTGGGGCCGAGGGCAGATGAGGAACTAGGTAGGGCCAAGGGCTCGGGGGGAAGGTGGGGCAGAGGGCTTGGGGGCAGAACAGGACCAAAGTGGGGCCAAGGGCTCGGGGGCAGATGAGGACCAAGGTGGAACAGAGGGCAGAAAAGGAACTAGGTGGGACCAAGGGCTCGGGGGGCAGAAGAGGACCAAGGTGGGGCCAAGGGCTCGGGAGACAGATGAGTAACTAGGTGGGGCCGAGGGCTCGGGGGTAGAAGAGGAACTAGGTGGGACCAAGGGCTCGGGGGGGGGGCAGAAGAGGAACTAGGTGGGGCCAAAAGCTCGAGAGGCAGATGAGGACCAAGGTGGGGCCAAGGGCTTGGGAGGCAGATGAGGACCAAGGTGGGGCCAAGGGCTTGGGGGGCAGATGAGGACCAAGGTGGGGCCGAGGGCTCGGGGGCAGAAGAGGACCAAGGTGGGGCCAAGGGCTCGGGGGCAGAAGAGGAACTAGGTAGGGCCAAGGACTTGGGAGGCAGATGAGGACCAAGGTGGGGCCAAGGGCTCGGGGGGCAGATGAGGACCAAGGTGGGGCCAAGGGCAGAAGAGGACCAAGGTGGGGCCAAGGGCTCGGGGGGGGGGGCAGATGAGTAACTAGGTGGGGCAGAGGGTTCAGGGCAGATGAGGCCAAAGGCTCGGGGCAGAGGAAAACCAAGGTTGGACCAAGGGCTCGGGGGCAGAAGAGGAACTAGGTGGGACCAAGGGCTTGGGGGGGCAGAAGAGGAACTAGGTGGGACCAAGGGCAGAAGAGAAACTAGGTGGGACCAAGGGCTAGGGGGGCAGAAGAGGAACTAGGTGGGACCAAGGGCTTGGGGGGGCAGAAGAGGAACTAGGTGGGGCCAAGGGCTCGGGGGGCAGAAGAAGAACTAGGTGGGACCAAGGGCTCGGGGGGCAGATGAGGACCAAGGTGGGGCCAAGGGCTCGGGGGCAGAAGAGGAACTAGGTGGGACCAAGGGCTAGTGGGACAGATGAGGACCAAGGTGGGGCCAAGGGCTCGGGGGCAGATGAGGACCAAGGTGGGGCCAAGGGCTCGGGGGCAGATGAGGACCAAGGTGGGGCCAAGGGCTCGGGGGCAGATGAGGAACTAGGTGGGACCAAGGGCTAGTGGGGCAGATGAGGACCAAGGTGGGGCCGAGGGCTCGGGGGCAGAAGAGGACCAAGGTGGGGCCAAGGGCTCGGGGGCAGAAGAGGAACTAGGTGGGACCAAGGGCTAGTGGGGCAGAAGAGGAACTAGGTGGGGCCAAGGGCTCGAGGGCAGAAGAGGAACTAGGTGGGGCCAAGGGCTCGAGGGCAGAAGAGGAACTAGGTGGGGCCAAGGCTCGAGGGCAGAAGAGGAACTAGGTGGGGCCAAGGGCTCAGGGGCAGAAGGGGACGAAGGTGGGGCCGAGGGCAGAAGAGGACCAAGGTGGGGACAAGAGCTCGGGGGCAGATGAGGAACTAGGTGGGGCCGAGGGCTTGGGGGCAGAAGAGGACCAAGGTGGGGCCAAGGGCTCGGGGGCAGATGAGGACCAAGGTGGGGCCAAGGGCTCCGGGGCAGATGAGGACCAAAGGTGGGGCCAAGGGCTCGGGGGGCAGGGGAGGACCAAGGTGGGGCCGAGGGCTCGGGGGGCAGAAGAGGAACTAGGTGGGGCCAAGGGCTCGTGGGGCAGAAGAGGAACTAGGTGGGGCCAAGGGCTCAGGGGCAGATGAGGACCAAGGTGGGGCCAAGGGCTCGGGGGCAAAAGAGGAACTAGGAAGGGCCAAGGACTTGGGAGGCAGATGAGGACCAAGGTGGGGCCAAGGGCTCGGGGGGCAGATGAGGACCAAGGTGGGACCAAGGGCTCGGGGGCAGATGAGGACCAAGGTGGGGCCAAGGGCTCGGGGGCAGATGAGGACCAAGGTGGGGCCAAGGGCTTGGAAGGCAGATGAGGACCAAGGTGGGGCCAAGGGCTTGGAAGACAGATGAGGACCAAGGTGGGACCGAGGGCTCGGGGGCAAAAGAGGAACTAGGAAGGGCCAAGGACTTGGGAGGCAGATGAGGACCAAGGTGGGGCCAAGGGCTCGGGGGGCAGATGAGGACCAAGGTGGGACCAAGGGCTCGGGGGGCAGATGAGGACCAAGGTGGGGCCAAGGGCTCGGGGGCAGATGAGGACCAAGGTGGGGCCAAGGGCTTGGAAGGCAGATGAGGGACCAAGGTGGGGCCAAGGGCTTGGAAGACAGATGAGGACCAAGGTGGGACCGAGGGCTCGGGGGCAGAAGAGGACCAAGGTGGGGACCGAGGGCTCGGGGGCAGAAGAGGACCAAGGTGGGGCCAAGGGCTCGGGGCAGATGAGGACCAAGGTGGGGCCGAGGGCAGATGAGGACCAAGGTGGGGCAGAGGGCTCGAGGGCAGATGAGGACCAAGGTGGGGCCGAGGGCTCGAGGGCAGATGAGGACCAAGGTGGGGCCGAGGGCTCGAGGGCAGATGAGGACCAAGGTGGGGCCGAGGGCTCGGGGGGCAGAAGAGGAACTAGGTGGGACCGAGGGCTCGGGGGCAGATGAGGACCAAGGTGGGGCCAAGGGCTCAGATGAGGACCAAGGTGGGACCGAGGGCTTGGGGGGCAGATGAGGACCAAGGTGGGGCAGAAGAGGACCAAGGTGGGGCCAAGGGCTCGGGGGCAGAAGAGGAACTAGGTAGGGCCAAGGACTTGGGAGGCAGATGAGGACCAAGGTGGGGCCAAGGGCTCGGGGGCAGATGAGGACCAAGGTGGGGCAGAAGAGGACCAAGGTGGGGCCAAGGGCTCGGGGGCAGAAGAGGAACTAGGTAGGGCCAAGGACTTGGGAGGCAGATGAGGACCAAGGTGGGGCCAAGGGCTCGGGGGGCAGAAGAGGACCAAGGTGGGGCCAAGGGCTCGGGGGGCAGATGAGTAACTAGGTGGGGCAGAGGGTTCAGGGCAGATGAGGCCAAAGGCTCGGGGCAGAGGAAAACCAAGGTGGGACCAAGGGCTCGGGGCAGAAGAGGAACTAGGTGGGACCAAGGGCTCAGGGGGGGGCAGACGAGGAACTAGGTGGGGCCAAGGGCTCGGGGGGGGGGCAGAAGAGGAACTAGGTGGGGCCAAGGGCTCGGGGGGCAGAAGAGGAACTAGGTGGGACCAAGGGCTCGGGGTGCAGAAGAAGAACTAGGTAGGACGGTGGGCTGCCTCCCGGCCCTGAAGACCAAGGTGGTGGGCTGCCTCCCGGCCCTGAAGACCAAGGCGGTGGGCTGCCTCCCGGCCCTGAAGACCAAGGCGGTGGGCTGCCTCCCGGCCCTGAAGACCAAGGCGGTGGGCTGCCTCCCGGCCCTGAAGACCAAGGCGGTGGGCTGCCTCCCGGCCCTGAAGACCAAGGCGGTGGGCTGCCTCCCGGCCCTGAAGACCAAGGCGGTGGGCTGCCTCCCGGCCCTGAAGACCAAGGCGGTGGGCTGCCTCCCGGCCCTGAAGACCAAGGCGGTGGGCTGCCTCCCGGCCCTGAAGACCAAGGCGGTGGGCTGCCTCCCGGCCCTGAAGACCAAGGCGGTGGGCTGCCTCCCGGCCCTGAAGACCAAGGCGGTGGGCTGCCTCCCGGCCCTGAAGACCAAGGCGGTGGGCTGCCTCCCGGCCCTGAAGACCAAGGCGGTGGGATGCCTCCCGGCCCTGAAGACCAAGGCGGTGGGATGCCTCCCGGCCCTCGAGACCAAGGCGTTAGGCTGGCCCCCGGCCCTGAAGACCAAGGCGTTAGGCTGGCCCCCGGCCCTGAAGACCAAGGCGTTAGGCTGGCCCCCGGCCCTGAAGACCAAGGCGTTAGGCTGGCCCCCGGCCCTGAAGACCAAGGCGTTAGGCTGGCCCCCGGCCCTGAAGACCAAGGCGTTAGGCTGGCCCCCGGCCCTGAAGACCAAGGCGTTAGGCTGGCCCCCGGCCCTGAAGACCAAGGCGTTAGGCTGGCCCCCGGCCCTGAAGACCAAGGCGTTAGGCTGGCCCCCGGCCCTGAAGACCAAGGCGTTAGGCTGGCCCCCGGCCCTGAAGACCAAGGCGTTAGGCTGGCCCCCGGCCCTGAAGACCAAGGCGTTAGGCTGGCCCCCGGCCCTGAAGACCAAGGCGTTAGGCTGGCCCCCGGCCCTGAAGACCAAGGCGTTAGGCTGGCCCCCGGCCCTGAAGGGCTTGGGGGCAACTGAGGACACAGGTGAGAATCTGGGTGGGGACAAGGACTCGGGGCAGATGAGGACCCAGGTGGGACCGAGGGCAAATGAGAAGGGGCCGAGGGTTCGGGGGCAGAAGAGGACCAAGGTAAGGTCGAGGGCACAAGAGCACCCAGGTGGGGCCAAGGGCAGATAAGGACCCAGATGGAGCCAAGGGCTCGAGGGCAGATGAGGACCAAGGTGGGGCCAAAGGCTTGGGTGCAGAAGAGGACCCAGGTGGGGCCAAAGGCTTGGGGGGCATATGAGTAACTAGGTGGGGCCGAGCGTTCAGGGCAGATGAGGCCAAAGGCTCGGGGCAGAGGAAAACCAAGGTGGGACCAAGGGCTCGAGGGCAGAAGAGGAACTAGGTGGGGCCAAGGGCTCAGTGGCAGATGAGGACCAAGGTGGGGCCGAGGGCTCGGGGGCAAAAGGGGACGAAGGTGGGGCCGAGGGCAGATGAGGAACTAGGTAGGGCCAAGGGCTCGGGGGGAAGGTGGGGCAGAGGGCTTGGGGGCAGAACAGGACCAAAGTGGGGCCAAGGGCTCGGGGGGGCAGATGAGGACCAAGGTGGAACAGAGGGCAGAAAAGGAACTAGGTGGGACCAAGGGCTCGGGGGGCAGAAGAGGACCAAGGTGGGGCCAAGGGCTCGGGAGACAGATGAGTAACTAGGTGGGGCCGAGGGCTCGGGGGTAGAAGAGGAACTAGGTGGGACCAAGGGCTCGGGGGGGGGGCAGAAGAGGAACTAGGTGGGGCCAAAAGCTCGAGAGGCAGATGAGGACCAAGGTGGGACCGAGGGCTCGGGCGCAGAAGAGGACCAAGGTGGGGCCAAGGGCTCGGGGGCAGAAGAGGAACTAGGTAGGGCCAAGGACTTGGGAGGCAGATGAGGACCAAGGTGGGGCCAAGGGCTTGGGAGGCAGATGAGGACCAAGGTGGGGCCAAGGGCTTGGGGGGCAGATGAGGACCAAGGTGGGGCCGAGGGCTCGGGGGCAGAAGAGGACCAAGGTGGGGCCAAGGGCTCGGGGGCAGAAGAGGAACTAGGTAGGGCCAAGGACTTGGGAGGCAGATGAGGACCAAAGTGGGGCCAAGGGCTCGGGGGGCAGATGAGGACCAAGGTGGGGCCAAGGGCAGAAGAGGACCAAGGTGGGGCCAAGGGCTCGGGGGGGGCAGATGAGTAACTAGGTGGGGCAGAGGGTTCAGGGCAGATGAGGCCAAAGGCTCGGGGCAGAGGAAAACCAAGGTTGGACCAAGGGCTCGGGGGCAGAAGAGGAACTAGGTGGGACCAAGGGCTTGGGGGGGCAGAAGAGGAACTAGGTGGGACCAAGGGCAGAAGAGAAACTAGGTGGGACCAAGGGCTAGGGGGGCAGAAGAGGAACTAGGTGGGACCAAGGGCTTGGGGGGGCAGAAGAGGAACTAGGTGGGGCCAAGGGCTCGGGGGGCAGAAGAAGAACTAGGTGGGACCAAGGGCTCGGGGGGCAGATGAGGACCAAGGTGGGGCCAAGGGCTCGGGGGCAGAAGAGGAACTAGGTGGGACCAAGGGCTAGTGGGACAGATGAGGACCAAGGTGGGGCCAAGGGCTCGGGGGCAGATGAGGACCAAGGTGGGGCCAAGGGCTCGGGGGCAGATGAGGACCAAGGTGGGGCCAAGGGCTCGGGGGCAGATGAGGAACTAGGTGGGACCAAGGGCTAGTGGGGCAGATGAGGACCAAGGTGGGGCCGAGGGCTCGGGGGCAGAAGAGGACCAAGGTGGGGCCGAGGGCTCGGGGGCAGAAGAGGAACTAGGTGGGACCAAGGGCTAGTGGGGCAGAAGAGGAACTAGGTGGGGCCAAGGGCTCGAGGGCAGAAGAGGAACTAGGTGGGGCCAAGGGCTCGAGGGCAGAAGAGGAACTAGGTGGGGCCAAGGGTTCGAGGGCAGAAGAGGAACTAGGTGGGGCCAAGGGCTCAGGGGCAGATGAGGACCAAGGTGGGGCCGAGAGCTCGGGGGCAGAAGGGGACGAAGGTGGGGCCGAGGGCAGAAGAGGACCAAGGTGGGGACAAGAGCTCGGGGGCAGATGAGGAACTAGGTGGGGCCGAGGGCTTGGGGGCAGAAGAGGACCAAGGTGGGGCCAAGGGCTCGGGGGCAGATGAGGACCAAGGTGGGGCCAAGGGCTCGGGGGCAGATGAGGACCAAGGTGGGGCCGAGGACTTGGAAGGCAGATGAGGACCAAGGTGGGACCGAGGGTTCAGGGGGGAGGTGAGGACCAAGGTGGGACCGAGGGCTCGGAGGCAGATGAGGACCAAGGTGGGACCGAGGGCTCGGGGGCAGATGAGGACCAAGGTGGGACCGAGGGCTCGGGGGGGCAGATGAGGACCAAGGTGGGACCGAGGGCTCGGGGGGGCAGATGAGGACCAAGGTGGGACCGAGGGCTCGGGGGGGCAGATGAGGACCAAGGTGGGACCGAGGGCTCGGGGGGGCAGATGAGGACCAAGGTGGGACCGAGGGCTCGGGGGGGCAGATGAGGACCAAGGTGGGACCGAGGGCTCGGGGGGGCAGATGAGGACCAAGGTGGGACCGAGGGCTCGGGGGAGCAGATGAGGACCAAGGTGGGACCGAGGGCTCGGGGGGGCAGATGAGGACCAAGGTGGGGCCGAGGGCTCGGGGGGGCAGATGAGGACCAAGGTGGGGCCGAGGGCTTGGGGGGGCAGATGAGGACCAAGGTGGGGCCGAGGGCTCGGGGGGGCAGATGAGGACCAAGGTGGGGCCGAGGGCTCGGGGGGGCAGATGAGGACCAAGGTGGGGCCGAGGGCTCGGGGGGGCAGATGAGGACCAAGGTGGGGCCGAGGGCTCGGGGGGGCAGATGAGGACCAAGGTGGGGCCGAGGGCTCGGGGGCAGAAGAGGACCAAGGTGGGGCCGAGGGCTCGGGGGCAGATGAGGAAAAAGGTGGGACCGAGGGCTCGGGGGGCAGAAGAGGAACTAGGTGGGACCAAGGGCTCGGGGGCAGATGAGGACCAAGGTGGGGCATTAGAGGACCAAGGTGGGGCCAAGGGCTCGGGGGCAGAAGAGGAACTAGGTAGGGCCAAGGACTTGGGAGGCAGATGAGGACCAAGGTGGGGCCAAGAGCTCAGGGGCAGAAGAGGACCAAGGTGGGGCCAAGGGCTCGGGGGGGCAGATGAGTAACTAGGTGGGGCAGAGGGTTCAGGGCAGATGAGGCCAAAGGCTTGGGGCAGAGGAAAACCAAGGTGGAACCAAGGGCTCGGGGCAGAAGAGGAACTAGGTGGGACCAAGGGCTCGGGGGGCAGAAGAGGAACTAGGTGGGACCAAGGGCTCGGGGGGGAAGAAGAGGAACTAGGTGGGGCCAAGGGCTCGGGGGGCAGAAGAAGAACTAGGTGGGACCAAGGGCTCGGGGGGCAGATGAGGACCAAGGTGGGACCAAGGGCTCGGGGTGCAGAAGAAGAACTAGGTGGGACCAATGGCTCGGGGGGCAGATGAGGACCAAGGTGGGGCCAAGGGCTCGGGGGCAGATGAGGACCAAAGGTGGGGCCAAGGGCTCGGGGGCAGAAGAGGAACTAGGCGGGACAAAGGGCTCGGGGGGCAGAAGAGGAACTAGGTGGGACCAAGGGCTCGGGGGGCAGAAGAAGAACTAGGTGGGACCAAGGGCTCGGGGGGCAGATGAGGACCAAGGTGGGGCCAAGGGCTCCGGGGCAGATGAGGACCAAAGGTGGGGCCAAGGGCTCGGGGGGCAGGGGAGGACCAAGGTGGGGCCGAGGGCTCGGGGGGCAGGGGAGGACCAAGGTGGGACCAAGGGCTCGGGGGGCAGAAGAGGAACTAGGTGGGACCAAGGGCTGGGGGGGCAGAAGAGGAACTAGGTGGGGCCAAGGGCTCGGGGGCAGAAGAGGAACTAGGAAGGGCCAAGGACTTGGGAGGCAGATGAGGACCAAGGTGGGGCCAAGGGCTCGGGGGGCAGATGAGGACCAAGGTGGGACCAAGGGCTCGGGGGGCAGAAGAGGAACTAGGTGGGACCAAGGGCTGGGGGGGCAGAAGAGGAACTAGGTGGGACCAAGGGCTCGGGGGGGCAGAAGAGGAACTAGGTGGGGCCAAGGGCTCGGGGGGCAGATGAGGACAAAGGTGGGGCCAAGGGCTCAGGGGCAGAAGAAGACCAAGGTGGGGCCAAGGGCTCGGGGGCAGAAGAGGAACTAGGTGGGACCAAGGGCTAGTGGGGCAGAAGAGGAACTAGGTGGGGCCAAGGGCTCGTGGGGCAGAAAAGGAACTAGGTGGGGCCAAGGGCTCAGGGGCAGATGAGGACCAAGGTGGGGCCAAGGGCTCGGGGGCAAAAGGGGACGAAGGTGGGCTCGGGGGGCAGATGAGGAACTAGGTGGGGCCGAGGGCTTGGGGGCAGAAGAGGACCAAGGTGGGGCCAAGGGCTCGGGGGCAGATGAGGACCAAGGTGGGGCCAAGGGCTCGGGGGCAGATGAGGACCAAGGTGGGGCCAAGGGCTTGGAAGGCAGATGAGGACCAAGGTGGGACCGAGGGCTCGGGGGCAGAAGAGGACCAAGGTGGGGCCAAGGGCTCGGGGGCAGATGAGGACCAAGGTGGGGCCGAGGGCAGATGAGGACCAAGGTGGGGCCGAGGGCAGATGAGGACCAAGGTGGGGCCGAGGGCTCGAGGGCAGATGAGGACCAAGGTGGGACCGAGGGCTCGGGGGGCAGATGAGGACCAAGGTGGGACCGAGGGCTCGGGGGGCAGAAGAGGAACTAGGTGGGACCGAGGGCTCGGGGGCAGATGAGGACCAAGGTGGGGCCAAGGGCTCAGATGAGGACCAAGGTGGGGCCAAGGGCTCGGGGGCAGATGAGGACCAAGGTGGGGCAGAAGAGGACCAAGGTGGGGCCAAGGGCTCGGGGGCAGAAGAGGAACTAGGTAGGGCCAAGGACTTGGGAGGCAGATGAGGACCAAGGTGGGGCCAAGGGCTCAGGGGCAGAAGAGGACCAAGGTGGGGCCAAGGGCTCGGGGGGGCAGAAGAGGAACTAGGTGGGGTCAAGGGCTTGGGGGGCAGAAGAAGAACTAGGTGGGACCAAGTGCTCGGGGGGCAGAAGAAGAACTAGGTGGGACCAAGGGCTCGGGGGGCAGAAGAAGAACTAGGTGGGGCCAAGGGCAGAAGAGGAACTAGGTAGGGCCAAGGACTTGGGAGGCAGATGAGGACCAAGGTGGGACCAAGGGCTCGAGGGGCAGAAGAGGAACTAGGTAGGACCAAGGGCTCGGGGGGCAGAAGAGGAACTAGGTGGGACCAATGGCTTGGGGGGGCAGAAGAGGAACTAGGTGGGACCAAGGGCTTGGGGGGGCAGAAGAGGAACTAGGTGGGGCCAAGGGCTCGGGGGGCAGATGAGGACCAAGGTGGGGCCAAGGGCTCAGGGGCAGAAGAGGACCAAGGTGGGGCCAAGGGCTCGGGGGGGGGGCAGATGAGTAACTAGGTGGGGCAGAGGGTTCAGGGCAGATGAGGCCAAAGGCTCGGGGCAGAGGAAAACCAAGGTGGGACCAAGGGCTCGGGGGCAGAAGAGGAACTAGGTGGGACCAAGGGCTCAGGGGGGGGCAGAAGAGGAACTAGGTGGGGCCAAGGGCTCGGGGGGCAGAAGAGGAACTAGGTGGGGCCAAGGGCTCGGGGGGCAGAAGAACTAGGTGGGACCAAGGGCTCGGGGTGCAGAAGAAGAACTAGGTAGGACCAAGGGCTCGGGGGGCAGAAGAGGACCAAAGGTGGGGCCAAGGGCTCGGGGGCAGAAGAGGAACTAGGCGGGACCAAGGGCTCGGGGGGCAGAAGAGGAACTAGGTGGGACCAAGGGCTCGGGGGGGGCAGAAGAGGAACTAGGTGGGGCCAAGGGCTCGGGGGGGCAGAAGAGGAACTAGGTGGGGCCAAGGGCTCGGGGGGGCAGAAGAGGAACTAGGTGGGGCCAAGGGCTCGGGGGCAGAAGAAGAACTAGGTGGGGCCAAGGGCTCGGGGGCAGAAGAATAACTAGGTGGGGCCGAGGGCTCCGGGGCAGATGAGGACCAAAGGTGGGGCCAAGGGCTCGGGGGCAGAAGAGGAACTAGGCGGGACCAAGGGCTCGGGGGGCAGAAGAGGAACTAGGTGGGGCCAAGGGCTCGGGGGGGCAGAAGAGGAACTAGGTGGGGCCAAGGGCTTGGGGGGCAGAAGAAGAACTAGGTGGGGCCGAGGGCTCGGGTGGCAGAAGAAGAACTAGGTGGGACCAAGGGCTCGGAGGGGCAGAAGAGGAACTAGGTGGGGCCAAGGGCTCGGGGGCAGAAGAGGAACTAGGTGGGGCCAAGGGCTCGGGGGGGCAGAAGAGGAACTAGGTGGGGCCAAGGGCTTGGGGGGCAGAAGAACTAGGTGGGGCCAAGGGCTTGGGGGGCAGAAGAAGAACTAGGTGGGACCAAGGGCTCGGGGGGGCAGAAGAGGAACTAGGTGGGACCAAGGGCTCGGGGGGGCAGAAGAGGAACTAGGTGGGACCAAGGGCTCGGGGGGGCAGAAGAGGAACTAGGTGGGGTCAAGGGCTTGGGGGGCAGAAGAAGAACTAGGTGGGACCAAGTGCTCGGGGGGCAGAAGAAGAACTAGGTGGGACCAAGGGCTCGGGGGGCAGAAGAAGAACTAGGTGGGGCCAAGGGCAGAAGAGGAACTAGGTAGGGCCAAGGACTTGGGAGGCAGATGAGGACCAAGGTGGGACCAAGGGCTCGAGGGGCAGAAGAGGAACTAGGTAGGACCAAGGGCTCGGGGGGCAGAAGAGGAACTAGGTGGGACCAATGGCTTGGGGGGGCAGAAGAGGAACTAGGTGGGACCAAGGGCTTGGGGGGGCAGAAGAGGAACTAGGTGGGGCCAAGGGCTCGGGGGGCAGATGAGGACCAAGGTGGGGCCAAGGGCTCAGGGGCAGAAGAGGACCAAGGTGGGGCCAAGGGCTCGGGGGGGGGGCAGATGAGTAACTAGGTGGGGCAGAGGGTTCAGGGCAGATGAGGCCAAAGGCTCGGGGCAGAGGAAAACCAAGGTGGGACCAAGGGCTCGGGGGCAGAAGAAGAACTAGGTGGGACCAAGGGCTTGGGGGGGCAGAAGAGGAACTAGGTGGGACCAAGGGCTTGGGGGGGCAGAAGAGGAACGAGGTGGGACCAAGGGCTTGGGGGGGCAGAAGAAGAACTAGGTGGGACCAAGGGCTCGGGGGGCAGAAGAAGAACTAGGTGGGACCAAGGGCTTGGGGGGGCAGAAGAGGAACTAGGTGGGACCAAGGGCTTGGGGGGGCAGAAGAGGAACTAGGTGGGACCAAGGGCTTGGGGGGGCAGAAGAGGAACTAGGTGGGGCCAGGGGCTCGGGGGGCAGAAGAAGAACTAGGTGGGACCAAGGGCTCAGGGGGCAGATGAGGACCAAGGTGGGGCCAAGGGCTCGGGGGCAGATGAGGACCAAGGTGGGGCCAAGGGCTCGGGGGCAGATGAGGACCAAGGTGGGGCCAAGGGCTCGGGGGCAGATGAGGACCAAGGTGGGGCCAAGGGCTCGGGGGCAGAAGAGGAACTAGGTGGGACCAAGGGCTAGTGGGGCAGAAGAGGAACTAGGTGGGGCCAAGGGCTCGGGGGCAGAAGAGGAACTAGGTGGGACCAAGGGCTAGTGGGGCAGAAGAGGAACTAGGTGGGGCCAAGGGCTCGAGGGCAGAAGAGGAACTAGGTGGGGCCAAGGGCTCAGGGGCAGATGAGGACCAAGGTGGGGCCGAGGGCTCGGGGGCAGAAGGGGACGAAGGTGGGGCCGAGGGCAGAAGAGGACCAAGGTGGGGACAAGGGCTCGGGGGGCAGATGAGGAACTAGGTGGGGCCGAGGGCTTGGGGGCAGAAGAGGACCAAGGTGGGGCCCAGGGCTCGGGGGCAGATGAGGACCAAGGTGGGGCCGAGGGCTCGGGGGGCAGATGAGGACCAAGGTGGGGCCGAGGGCTCGGGGGGCAGATGAGGACCAAGGTGGGGCCGAGGGCTCGGGGGGCAGATGAGGACCAAGGTGGGGCCGAGGGCTCGGGGGCAGATGAGGACCAAGGTGGGGCCGAGGGCTCGGGGGCAGATGAGAACCAAGGTGGGGCCGAGGGCTCGGGGGGCAGATGAGGACCAAGGTGGGGCCGAGGGCTCGGGGGGCAGATGAGGACCAAGGTGGGGCCGAGGGCTCGGGGGGCAGATGAGGACCAAGGTGGGGCCGAGGGCTCGGGGGGCAGATGAGGACCAAGGTGGGGCCGAGGGCTCGGGGGGCAGATGAGGACCAAGGTGGGGCCGAGGGCTCGGGGGGCAGATGAGGACCAAGGTGGGGCCGAGGGCTCGGGGGGCAGATGAGGACCAAGGTGGGGCCGAGGGCTCGGGGGGCAGATGAGGACCAAGGTGGGGCCGAGGGCTCGGGGGGCAGATGAGGACCAAGGTGGGGCCGAGGGCTCGGGGGGCAGATGAGGACCAAGGTGGGGCCGAGGGCTCGGGGGGCAGATGAGGACCAAGGTGGGGCCGAGGGCTCGGGGGGCAGATGAGGACCAAGGTGGGGCCGAGGGCTCGGGGGGCAGATGAGGACCAAGGTGGGGCCGAGGGCTCGGAGGGCAGATGAGGACCAAGGTGGGGCCGAGGGCTCGGGGGGCAGATGAGGACCAAGGTGGGGCCGAGGGCTCGGGGGGCAGATGAGGACCAAGGTGGGGCCGAGGGCTCGGGGGGCAGATGAGGACCAAGGTGGGACCGAGGGCTCGGGGGGCAGATGAGGACCAAGGTGGGACCGAGGGCTCGGGGGGCAGATGAGGACCAAGGTGGGACCGAGGGCTCGGGGGGCAGATGAGGACCAAGGTGGGACCGAGGGCTCGGGGGGCAGATGAGGACCAAGGTGGGGCCGAGGGCTCGGGGGGCAGATGAGGACCAAGGTGGGGTCGAGGGCTCGGGGGGCAGATGAGGACCAAGGTGGGGCCGAGGGCTCGGGGGGCAGATGAGGACCAAGGTGGGGCCGAGGGCTCGGGGGGCAGATGAGGACCAAGGTGGGGCCGAGGGCTCGGGGGGCAGATGAGGACCAAGGTGGGGCCGAGGGCTCGGGGGGCAGATGAGGACCAAGGTGGGGCCGAGGGCTCGGGGGGCAGATGAGGACCAAGGTGGGGCCGAGGGCTCGGGGGGCAGATGAGGACCAAGGTGGGGCCGAGGGCTCGGGGGGCAGATGAGGACCAAGGTGGGGCCGAGGGCTCGGGGGGCAGATGAGGGCCAAGGTGGGGCCGAGGGCTCGGGGGGCAGATGAGGACCAAGGTGGGGCCAAGGGCTCGGGGGGGGGGGGGGCAGATGAGTAACTAGGTGGGGCAGAGGGTTCAGGGCAGATGAGGCCAAAGGCTCGGGGCAGAGGAAAACCAAAGGTGGGACCAAGGGCTCGGGGGCAGAAGAGGAACTAGGTGGGGCCAAGGGCTCGGGGGGCAGAAGAGGAACTAGGTGGGACCAAGGGCTCGGGGGGGGGGGCAGAAGAGGAACTAGGTGGGGCCAAGGGCTCGGGGGGCAGAAGAAGAACTAGGTGGGACCAAGGGCTTGGGGGGCAGAAGAGGAACTAGGTGGGACCAAGGGCTTGGGGGGCAGATGAGGACCAAGGTGGGGCCAAGGGCTCGGGGGCAGAAGAAGAACTAGGTGGGACCAAGGGCTTGGGGGGCAGATGAGGACCAAGGTGGGGCCGAGGGCAGAAGAGGACCAAGGTGGGGACAAGGGCTCGGGGGGCAGATGAGGAACTAGGTGGGGCCGAGGGCCCGGGGGGCAGAAGAGGACCAAGGTGGGGACAAGGGCTCGGGGGGCAGATGAGGAACTAGGTGGGGCCGAGGGCTCGGGGGCAGAAGAGGACCAAGGTGGAGTCAAGGGCTCGGGGCAGAAGAGGACCAAGGTGGGGCCAAGGGCTCGGGGGCAGGAGAGGATGATGGGAGGGCAGAATAGCAGGAGGCAGAGAAGGAATGGGAGAAATAAATGAACCAGTCACAGGAGAGCTTTTGTTGGAGACCCAATAACGCGGCCCTACCTGTGCTACTGCCTTGTGCGCGGCTCTAGACTACACCAACATGGCGGCGCCCGTAACTTCGGACATTTTCTCCTGCCGTTTTTTATCTCTCCCATTTTCCCCCCCTCACTCCCGATCCGCCTTATTTCCTCGGAAAGCCCCCTCTCCTCGTCTCTTCGCTTTGTAACTGGCTGCGGCCGGGCTACGACAAAATGGTAGCCGGAAGTTGCTATGACGATCAGAGGCGGGGCTGCGACCTTAGGCGGAAGCAGGAAGTGAATAAAGCGTCGTCGTTCGGTAAGTGGGGTATTAAACTTTTATCTGCTGCCCCGGGGTCTCTCACACGGTGGCGGAGGCTCGATTCTATCTCTGCTCCACCCAGAAGTGCCCGTTATACCCCCTCAGGTGATGCCCACGACCATAAAGTTGCCAATCGCAGGCCGGGCCGGCCCTGGAGTCTAAGAGTTCCGGCCCGGATGACCACTTGTGTTTTCATATTGGGACTCGCCCCCTATCTGTGCGGAGGCTCCATGCAGCTGGGGGCCTGTGACTATGTACCCACCAATCCGACTACTTACCCCATCCACCCCGGACCCTCACCCTGTACATACACATTTCTCTCATTAATCCGGACCCTCACCCTGTACATACAGATTGCTCACATTAATCCGGACCTTCACCCTGTACATACAGATTGCTCACATTAATCCGGACCCTCACCGTGATTTAATGAAAAGCCCAAACCCTTATACAGCGATTCCCCAGCATCTAACTTTAATGTATTTTAAGTTTTTAGTCATTAATATTATTATTCTTTCCCTCATGTATTTATAAGGGGGAAACATATAAGATAGGCTCTAATTCAGGGTGAAGGTCCGGATTAATGTGAGCAATCTGTATGTACAGGGTGTGGGAAACATATAAGATAGGCTCTTATTCAGGGTGAAGGTCCGGATTAATGTGAGCAATCTGTATGTACAGGGTGTGGGAAACATATAAGATAGGCTCTTATTCAGGGTGAAGGTCCGGATTAATGTGAGCAATCTGTATGTACAGGGTGTGGGAAACATATAAGATAGGCTCTTATTCAGGGTGAAGGTCCGGATTAATGTGAGCAATCTGTATGTACAGGGTGGGGGAAACATATAAGATAGGCTCTTATTCAGAGTGAAGGTCCGGATTAATGTGGGCAATCTGTATGTACAGGGTGGGAACATATAAGATAGGCTCTAATTCAGGGTGAAGGTCCGGATTAATGTGGGCAATCTGTATGTACAGGGGGGGGGGGCATATAAGATAGGCTCTAATTCAGGGTGAAGGTCCGGATTAATGTGGGCAATCTGTATGTACAGGGGGGAACATATAAGATAGGCTCTAATTCAGGGTGAGGGTCCGGATTAATGTGAGCAATCTGTATGTACAGGGTGTGGGAAACATATAAGATAGGCTCTTATTCAGGGTGAAGGTCCGGATTAATGTGAGCAATCTGTATGTACAGGGTGTGGGAAACATATAAGATAGGCTCTTATTCAGGGTGAAGGTCCGGATTAATGTGAGCAATCTGTATGTACAGGGTGTGGGAAACATATAAGATAGGCTCTTATTCAGGGTGAAGGTCCGGATTAATGTGAGCAATCTGTATGTACAGGGTGGGGGAAACATATAAGATAGGCTCTTATTCAGAGTGAAGGTCCGGATTAATGTGGGCAATCTGTATGTACAGGGTGGGAACATATAAGATAGGCTCTAATTCAGGGTGAAGGTCCGGATTAATGTGGGCAATCTGTATGTACAGGGGGGGGGCATATAAGATAGGCTCTAATTCAGGGTGAAGGTCCGGATTAATGTGGGCAATCTGTATGTACAGGGGGGAACATATAAGATAGGCTCTAATTCAGGGTGAGGGTCCGGATTAATGTGAGCAATCTGTATGTACAGGGTGTGGGAAACATATAAGATAGGCTCTTATTCAGGGTGAAGGTCCGGATTAATGTGAGCAATCTGTATGTACAGGGTGTGGGAAACATATAAGATAGGCTCTAATTCAGGGTGAGGGTCCGGATTAATGTGAGCAATCTGTATGTACAGGGTGTGGGAAACATATAAGATAGGCTCTTATTCAGGGTGAAGGTCCGGATTAATGTGAGCAATCTGTATGTACAGGGTGTGGGAAACATATAAGATAGGCTCTTATTCAGGGTGAGGGTCCGGATTAATGTGAGCAATCTGTATGTACAGGGTGGGGGAAACATATAAGATAGGCTCTTATTCAGAGTGAAGGTCCGGATTAATGTGGGCAATCTGTATGTACAGGGTGTGGGAAACATATAAGATAGGCTCTTATTCAGAGTGAAGGTCCGGATTAATGTGGGCAATCTGTATGTACAGGGTGGGGGAAACATATAAGATAGGCTCTAATTCAGGGTGAAGGTCCGGATTAATGTGGGCAATCTGTATGTACAGGGTGGGAACATATAAGATAGGCTCTAATTCAGGGTGAAGGTCCGGATTAATGTGAGCAATCTGTATGTACAGGGTGTGGGAAACATATAAGATAGGCTCTTATTCAGGGTATAATATATATATATATAATTATTATATAAAGGCCTCTATTATTGGGGGCGGAGTTAGGGCCTCATTGTAATGGGGCGAAGCTCGTTATGAGACTGTTACAGGGCAATACTCCCTGATTAGAGCCGTGAAGTATGTTGACCCCTCCCCCCAAGGTCTGTACCGGGGGCGGGGTCATCACAGAATAGTCGTAAATATGTTATTTACTATAGGAGTTATTCTTCCCTGATGGCTCCTCCCATATATCTGATGTCACATCTCATGTCTTCCAGAGCCACGCCCACGGAGCGGACAGAGAGGGTGACACCATGATGGAGGCTCAGCAGCTCCTCCCATCACAGGGTAAGAGGCGGGGCTATATCTGATTAAGGGGGATGTAGGCTCAGCAGCTCCTCCCATCACAGGGTTAGGGGCGGGGCTATATCTGATTACAGGGGTTTTCCTTGTGTGGCCTGCCTCAGTTTAATTCATAACGATCGGGTAATCCACCACAAGGTGGCGCAGTCGACTGCAGAAAGACTTGTGTCCCCTCCCAGCCCATATAAAAGCCCGGAATTACCCATAGAACCCCAGTGTTCTTTCTGCAGTCACACTGTGAATACAGAAGATGGCGCTATCTGGATCGCAGGAGAGCGGGGCATCCCGAGCCCGCGGCCCTGCACGCCTATTTCCACCTGTTTCCGGACCCTTCTGCCTCCCAGCACTGCAGCAGATTCAGGTGATGGTAGGGGAGCACCTGGGGTCGGGGGCCTCAGACCCTAACTGTGAAGGGTAGCCGGCCAAGGCTATGGTGAGCCCGGTGGGGGAGGGGAGGAACCACACTAGGTCCCTGTATGTCTTTCTCAGGGCTCGCTTTTGTCCTCTGTTGGGACAAAAAGGGGGGGGGGGGGGTCGAGCGCGTCTTTGCACGCGGTGGGGGTCGGGGCTTGATGGTCCCAGTCGGTGCAGCGGCGCCGCTTGGCTGGAGCCCGGCCTTGGGCTTTACTTGTGGCGTCCTTCCTGGGCCATTGCTTCGCCTGTGAGGCACGGCAGAGCTCAGAGCTCCGCGGGACCGCGTGGTGACGCGTCGTTGTCGCACGGCCCGCCCCTCTAGGTTCCGCTGTACTGGCGCCTTTTTGTTGTGTGCGCCGGTGCGGGCGGAGCGCCCCCCCCCCCCCCTTCGCTGCGTGGGCTCCATCTGTTGCGGTGCTCCCTTTCCCCTCGGGGCCTTTCGGCCGCTTTGGTTCGCCGCTGGTCTTTTCCCCCTGAGGTGGACGCCCCCGTACTGGGGCTCTCCCACACTTCTATTATGCCGTCTCCTGACACCACTCCCTTGCGGGATAATCCCGACCAGCGTATGGCTCAACTAGCCTGTCATGCCTTCACCTTCGTGGGAACGGGCTTACGTCCGGTCTGTACCGCGGCTATTGTTGCCATTGCACTTAAAAAGACGGTTAGGCACCTTGCTGATGTTGCCAGATCTTGCAAGCGAGAGGACGACTACAAGGACCTTATGCTTACTCTGTTTTTATTGCTCTTGTGCTGTCTACCTTGAAAGATGCCATCTGGCTCGGTGGTAGGGCCTCTGTCCTGTTGGTTGCCATGCGTAGGTCCGTTTGGCTGCATCAGTGGGCAGCTGACGCTGCTGCTAAGAAGTCCCTCACTGGGCTCCCCCTGTGGGACTACGTCTCTTTGGGGAACGTCTTGATGTTTTGACCAAGGATGGTCGGCTCCCTCAGCGTAGGAAGCATTCGCAGGCCCTTTCGGGGGTCCTCCTCATTTCCTCCTTCCCATGGGGGCGCAGAACTGCCTTCGCAGATAGCCGCAGGGACTCTTGGGGACGCGGCAGATCCATGGGTCGTCCCGGGGGTCTCATGGGGTGCTAAGCCCTGCCAAGGCCCTTCCGGCATGAGGGGGCTCCGGCTCTTCGCTCACGTCTATCGACAAAGCGTCTCGGATCGGTGGATCCAGGAGGTGGTGTCCTCCGGTTGCAAGATAGAGCTAGCAGCTTTGCCGCCCCCAAGATTCCTCCGGTCCCGGATCTCCTATAATCCCGTGACGGCGCAGGGCCTGAGGTTGGCCGCCCAACGTCTTCTATCGTCTGGAGTGGTTTGTCCTGTGTCTCTTCAGGACTAGGGTCGGGGGTTCTACTCCAATCTGTTCACGGTGTCCAAGAAGGACGGCTCTCTGAGACCCATCCTGGATCTAAAGGGTCTCAACCGTTTTGTCAGGTTCAAACTCTTCCGTCTGGAGTGGTTTGTCCTGTGTCTCTTCAGGAATAGGGTCGGGGGTTCTACTCCAATCTGTTCATGGTGTCCAAGAAGGACGGCTCTCTGAGACCCATCCTGGATCTAAAAGGTCTCAACCGTTTTGTCAGGTTCAAACTCTTCCGCATGGAGACTTTATGGGCGGCGGTGAGCTCTCTTTGGTCAGCCGACTTTATGACCATTGTGAACATCAAGGATGCTTACCTGCACGTTCCTATTTCCCGGGGCATCAGAAGTTTCTGAGGTTCGCTCTGGAGGATCAGCACTACCTGTTTGTGGCCTTGCCGTTCGGTATCACCAAGGTGCTGGCGGGTGTCATGGCCCTCCTGAGGAGCCAGGACATTCGCATTCTCCCTTACCTGGACGACCTGTTGATTGCTCCTCAGATTTTTTCAACAGGGCGAGAGGGATACTCAGGTGGTTGTGTCCACCCTCGAGTCTTTCGGTTGGGTGATCAATTATCCCAAGTCTTTGCTTGTGCCGTCAGTGATAAGGTCCTTCTTGGGCATGACTCTGGATACCTCTCAGGTCGGGGTGTTTCTTCCTCAGCAGCAGGGGGAGGACCTTCAGATGCAGGCGCGAGCTCTGCTGTCGTGTCCTCATTCCTCCATCCGTCTGGGGATGAAGTTGGTGGGAGTGATGGTGTCCTGCTTCTAGGCTGTGCCCTTCGCCCAGTTCCACATGAGACCTTTTTAGTTGAACCTCTTGTTCATCTGGGATCGGAATCAGGAATCCCCGGAGCAGTAATTCGCTCTGTCTCCTCTGGTCAGACAGTCCCTCTCGTGGTGTTTGGACTTGAGGAATCTCCTAGCGGGCTGGTCCTGTCTGCCTCCGTGCTGGGAGATTGTCACCATGGGTGCTAGTCTGACTGGTCGCTGAAGTTCCAGGGCTAGTGGGGGCCTCAGGAGGCCCACACGCCCATCAATCTTCTGGAGCTGTGAGCGATCAGGTTGGTGCTCTTTCAATTGACTCCCCACCTTCGGGGTCGTGCGGTCCAGGTCCGCTCGGACAATCGGACGGCTGTCGCTTACATCATCATCAGGGCGGGACTCGGAGCAAACGAGCCCTCAAGAAGGTGTCCCTGATATTGTCTTAGGTGGAGGAGAATGTTCCCTGCATCTCAGCGGTTTACATCGCGAGGGTGGAGAACCAGGAGGCGGACTCCCTGAGCAGGGGGACGTCTCGGCTGGGGGAATGGTCCCTCGACTACAAGATCTTTCATGCCCTGTGTCGCCGCTGGGGTCAGCTGGACGTGGACCTGTTGCGTCCTGTCACAATCACAAGCTTCCAAGATTCGTCTCTCTGTCAAGAGATCCACTGACCATCGCCATGGACGCTCTAGCCATTCCCTGGTCGGTTTTCCGGCTTCTCTATGCGTTTTCCTCTCTTGGGGCGGGTCTTGCGCAAGATAGCCCAGGAGGGGGTACCGACCAATCTGGTGGCCCCCCACTGGCCGCGGAGAGTATGCTTCACCGACGTAGTTCTTATGGTAGTGGATCACTTCGTCCTGCCCGTCGATCCGGGGCTTCTAACTCGGGGTCAGTTGTGCCACCCCATTTTACAAGTGCTGGCTTTGACAGCTTGGCTGCTGAATCTTACATCCTGTTGGATAAGGGATTGCCGGCCTTGGTAGTCAGTACTATGATTCGGGCGAGATAGTAATCCTCTTCCATTATCTATTACAGGGTCTGGCATGTTTACATTCTTGGTGCTAGTCTAAGTCCTTTCCCTCTCGCACCTTCTCCATTTCCAGGTTTTTTTGGAGTTTTTGCAACATGGTCTGGAGTCGGGTTTGCAACTGAGTACCTTCAAAGGCAAGGTTTCGGTCCTGGCAATTTTCTGCCAAAGATCTTTCGCCACTCATAGACCTGTCAAGACTTTTTCCAAGGAGTTACTCATGTACGTCCACCGCGTAAGCCTCTGCTACTGGTGTGGGATTTGAACTTGGTTCTGTCGGCTCTCCAGGGTCCCCCGTTTGAGCCGTTGAACAATGCTGCGCTGCCCATTATGACTCTTTAGGTAGTCTTTGTGGTGGCGATCACTTCCATTTCAGGCCTGAATTCTTAAGTTCGTTTCTGCCTTTCTTCTGAATGAGGACATTTTCTTGCCGTCCTTATGCCCTGCGTCCTCTATTTCTAAGGAACGAAATCTTCATTCTCTGGATGTGGTCAGGGCGCTCAAATTCTATTTGACCGCCACTGATTCTTTTTGTAAGTTGGATTCTCTGTTTGTTCTTCCTACTGGACCTAGGAAGGGTTTGCCTCCGGTCGAGTCCACTATCAGCAAGTGGATATGACAGGCGGTGTGGCAAGCTTACGCTGCCAAGGGGAAGGAGCCTCCTTTTCGTGTTACGGCTCACTCCACTAGAGCTATTGATGCTTCTTGGGCTTTTCAGCACCAGGCGTCTGTTGAACAAGTTTGTAAGGCCGCTACTTGGTCGTCTGTTCATACTAAGTTTTACTAGGTTGATGTTAGGGCCTCAGCTGACGCTGTTTTTGGTCGCATGGTGCTTCAGGCGGTAGTGTCTTAAACTGCCTGTTGTCGCTCACTGGGGATCCCACCATTTTGTTCTTGGACATTGCTTTTGGATGTCCCAATCGTTATGAATTAAACTTTGGGATTGGGTTCAGGTTCGGGTCCCTCAAACAGTTATCCAAAGTTCCCGAACTCGAACCCTCCTGTATCCCACAAAATAAGTTTTACTAGGTTGATGTTAGGGCCTCAGCTGATGCTGTTTTTGGTCACATGGTGCTTCAGGCGGTAGAGTCTTAAACTGCCTGCTGTCGCTCACTGGGGATCCCACCCTTTTGTTCTTGGACACTGCTTTTGGATGTCCCAATCGTTATGAGGCAAGCCGTGCTGTACACAAGGAAAAATACAATTCTGTGATTACTGACCTGTAGAATTGTTTTTACTGTGTACAGCACGGCTTGCCTCATCCCTCCCTTGTTATCGTCTTCCTATTTGCCTTTTATGGTGATGTTCTTGAGTGAGGGTTATCTTAGTGGGCTGTGTTTTTGCTAACATGGTCTTGCCTCCCGGCTTTTTGTTTACTGCTTTAAAAAACTGGGGTTCTCTGGGTAATTCCGACCTTTTATATGGGCCGGGAGGGGCCACAAGTCTTTCTGCAGTCGACTGCGCCACCTTGTGGCGGATTACCCAATCGTTATGAATTAAACTGAGGCAAGCCGTGCTGTACACAGTAAAAACAATTCTACAGGTGAGTAATCACAGAATTGTATTTTAGTGTTATCCTCTCTCCCTTGTCACAGACCCCGAGGACACCATAGGGCACAATGGGAAGAGTGAGGAAGGACTTGTGAAAGCTGAGGAGGAGGTTGCAGTGTACATGAGCCCAGGTGAGTATTAAACCCTTTATAGGGATGATGTCACTGTATCCGGTTAGGTCATTACACACATAGTACGGGGTGTGACATTCTCATCTCTATTCACAGACTCTGAAGACAATATGGTGAGAGATGTGAAATGTGAGGAGGAGGGAGAAGTATGTGTGAAGGAGGAGGAGGTTCCTATGCACATCGGCCCAGGTGAGTAATAAACCTATAGAAATTAAAAGTCCTAATTCCCTCGTTCGATAACTCTGCAGACACTCTGGTGTCTCATAGATCTCAGTACAGGGGCGTGACGCTCTCCTCTTTATTCACAGACCCCGGAGGCTCTATAATGACACATGTGGCCACTGAGACGGAGGAGGAGCTATTAGTAAAGGAAGAGGAGCTATTAGTAAAGCAGGAGGAGCAGGAAGTTCCTGTACACATGAGCCCAGGTGAGTAATAAACCTATAGAAATTAGTCCTTATTCCCTCGTTCAGTCACTCCGCAGATACTCTGGTGTCGCATAGATCTCAGTACAGGGGTGTGACACTCTCCTCTTTATTCACAGACCCCGGAGGCTCTATAGTGACACATGTGACCACTGAGATGGAGGAGGAGCTATTAGTAAAGAAGGAGGAGCAGGAAGTTCCTGTACACATCAGTGCAGGTGGGTAAATAATTGGCGATTACTCTGGTATCCTGTATAGTTGTGCGTGTAACAGGGGCCTCGTTCTTCTTTTTATCCTCAGCCTCTATGGTGGGAAGTGTTAAACCTGAGGAGGAAGAGGAAGGAGAAGTGGTGAGGAGTAAAGAGGGAGCAATCTGCCCACAGATCAGTGCAGGTGAGTAAATAATTGGTGATTACTCTGGTATCCTGTATAGTTGTGCGTGTAACAGGGGCCCCGTTCTTCTCTTTATCCTCAGCCTTTATGGTGGGAAGTGTGAAACCTGAGGAGGAGGAAGAAGGAGAAGTGGTGAAGCTTAAAGAGGAAGCAATGTGGCCACAGATCAGTGCAGGTGAGTAAATAATTGGCGATTACTCTGGTATCCTGTACAGTTGTGCATGTAACAGGGGCTAAGAGAGGTTAGAAGTGGTGAATCCCCCCAAAAAATGGTGCCCTTTTGATTTAATTGAGAATCAGGTTCAGGTTCGGGTCCCACGAACAGTTATCCAGAGTGCCCGAACGCGAACACTCCTGTATCTCCCGAAAAAATCGGGCCCTACTGATTTCATTGGGGACCGGGTTTAGGTTCGGGTCCCTCCAGCAGTTATCCAGAGATCACGAACTCAAACCCTCCTGTATCCCCCCAATAAATGGGACCCTACTGATTTCATTTGGGATCGGGTTCAGGTTCGGGTCCCTCGAACAGTTATCCAGAGTTCACAAACTCGAACCCTCCTGTATCCCACAAAAAAATGGGGCCCTTCTGATTTCATTGGGGATTGGGTACAGGTTTGGGTCCCTCAAACAGTTATCCAGAGTTCCCAAACTCGAACACTCCTGTATCCCACTGTCGGGTATATAAGTGAAGCTTTATATAAAAAAAGGAGGATCAAACCATATGAAAGGTATAAGTTACAGCTGGAGTGATCCTATTGAGGCGGACATAAAACACCTTATAAAAGAGATCTCTTGAGTAGCGCAATAGTAAAACTTACTAATAACGGTTAAAGATAAATAACAATTATTTATTATAAATACAATGAGAATAATCAATTATAACAATCAAATTAAACCATATATCTTGCACTTAGCAGATTTAGCCACAACAGGGCTCACTTCTACATCAATAATAACCTTTTAACTTTTTATGGCAACCTAATACACAATAATACTTCATTTCAATACCAAGTCTATGGATTTAAAAATAAAATATTTATCCCCAGTAAACAATGCTCCGACAGATTCAACCAAAGATATTTTGATAGTATAGTTCAATTACTGGACTGGAATTTAGCATACTGGAGTATGCATTCCAGCAAGAATTTTCCCAATGCCCAGCTAATTAACTATTAATAAATAAGAACCATACGTTACCAAAATGTCTATGGAAGGTCGGGTTCCAATCATGCAAGGCTTATGGGAGATGTGGGTTTGATGTGCAGTCACTCAGGTTAGCTATGAGCTGAGAGCTTGGATGAATCTTGTCAGATCTGATGGTCTGTGAGATCGGGATCCTCGGATGACCTGATGCTTCTGTTCTTCAGATGAATGCCCCTCAGATGAGATTTTTTCCCTTCAGATCGATACTCAATATATTTAAATCTCTTATCTAATTCCATCCCACTAACAAACATGAGGTCATTGGGGGCGTGGCTAAGTGTCCGGTTCTGGCTCTGCCGGTTTTATATCTGGCCACAAGGGGTCATTGTAGGTTAGGAAATGAATTTTGTACTAAAAATAAATTTAAATCTTGAATGGGGAAACTATATATACCCATATATACCTAAGTATACGGATTTAATATTAAAAGGTATATATACCAAGATATATATATATATATATATATATATACACTCCCACACATCCCAGCATTATCCCTACATAATTCCTCAGCAGTAACTGGAACTAAATGAATAATTATTCATTTTCAAGTGGACCATCACCCAGGATTTTGACTATCCTGGGTGCCCGGGGGTGCCCCGCTGTGTGAAACCCCCCAGAAAGCCCCAAAAACTCAGCTCTCCTCGCTCCCACGTGACCGCTGCTGCCAATCCCCACCGACGGACAAGCGGGAGGCAGCGACGGACAAGAGAGCGCGCCCGCCGCCTCCCGCGCGTCACTCTTACAGGGCCCGCGCCGGCCATTCACAAACGGCCGGCGCGGGTGCGCGTCCTGCTAGAGGGACGCGCGGGAGGCGGTGGCGGCCGCCGCTGGAACGAGGAGCAGGTAGGGATTTAGGAGTTTCTGGGGGGTTTCACACCCCGATCGGGGTGCCCCGCAGTCAGGGGGCTGATCGGTCCGGGAATCTTATAGATTCCCGGGCCGATCAGTGGAGGGTGTTGGTCCACTTTAAATGACATCTTATCAATTATGTAACTGTTACTCGGGGGGTAATTATCACAACTAATATTTAAAACATTTAAAATCCTATAACGCATCTATTAATCATAAAAATATTATTTAGTAATACTATAAATCTATAATATTAATCCTATTTAAATTGATACATCAATTCTACATAAGAATACAACTTTTTCCCATCGAATAAACCCAGCAATCGCTATTATATAATATAAGTATGTTAAAATATATTTTAAACTTATATAAAATAAGAAATCATTCTACCCAATCATTATTACTACCTTGGCCATTTAACATGCTATCAATATAAACTAAAATGGTGTTGCATATATTTTTAAATGATTATGGCGAATACGAATACTTTATTTGTCGCCAAGTAGGTACAGAATACATACAAGGAATATTTTCTGGAAGGGGGAATCTCCATAGAGGTTGAACATTTGCTGGACACACATTCTATATACATCGAGGGGTTCAAACATTTGCTAGATATACATATACACAACACATATTATACAACTAGATATACATATTATACAAGGGGCTTTAGTTACATTCGACAATACGTTTGCAACTGTTATGCGCTGGGGACCGAAAGTTCTTGCAGGATTCTTAGAGTTGGTTGTTTAGTGCTTTAACAGCTAGTGGGTAGAAACTGTTTTTGTAGCGGGTGGTCCTGGACGAGATAGCTCGGTACCTCCGTCCAGAGGGTAGGAGAATGAAGATGGGGTGACCTGGGTGAGTGGGGTCTCATGTATTTAATGTATTTTATCTTCTCCTATCGGGCTGACTAAGCTAGTTTCTGTTGAAAAAGATCGTTCCCTTGAAATTGTGTCTCTATCTCAGTCTAGAGAGATGTTTATTTGTCCTGGATACACAAATCTCCGGGTCTGTCTGAAGGAAGCATATATTCAGGATTTTCTGAACCAATTGGGTTTCATTCTACGACGGGGGTTGTGAGCTCTCCCTTAGTCAGCAATCATCGTATTTGGCTAGTAAGATGGTTTCGTGTCAAACTCCATAAAACTTCGTGATTGCACATCTCAAACTCTTGTCCAGGACCTTCATTGTCTGTTAATTCTAGACACACACACCAGGAATAGACTTATTTAGAATCCCCCAAAACAATGGATCTCAACTATCTAGGTGTATCTTTCTTAAGCCTACTTTGTTCTTAAACAGGGTTTGTCTCAGGATAAACGAATCCTGAAATGTAGCCTTGAATTGCCCCATACAGATCTTCACAGGAGAGTGAGAAAAAAAACAGTTCATCCCTAGTTTATGGCATCTGCTAAAAAAAAAATCATACACTAATATATGTTGATATCTATAAATAGCCTGACACCACAAAAAAATGGGGCCCTTCGGATTTCATTGGGGATCGGGTACAGGTTTGGGTCCCTCGAACAGTTATCCAGAGTTCCCGAACTCGAACCCTCCCATAAACCCCTGCAAAAAATTGGGACCCCTATTGATTTAATTGGGGATCAGGTTCGGGTCCCTCGAACAGTTATCCAGAGTTCCCGAACTCGAACCCTCCTGTATCCCACAAAAAAATGGGCCCCTACTGATTTCATTGGGGATCGGGTACAGGTTTGGGTCCCTCGAACAGTTATCCAGAGTTCCCGAACTCGAACCCTCCCATAAACCCCCGCAAAAATTGGGACCCCTATTGATTTAATTGTAGATCAGGTTCGGGTCCCTCGAACAGTTATACAGAGTTCCCGAACTCGAACCCTCCCGTAACCCCCCCCCCCCAAAAAAAACTTGGGGGACTACTGATTTCATTGGGGATCGGGTTCAGGTTCGGGTCCCTCGAACAGTTATCCAGAGTTCCCGAACTCGAACCGGTAAGTTACAGCAGCTCTTCCTTAGGTGAAGCGGGTTGATGGGCTGCTCAGTAGCTTTTCTGTGTTCGGGTCGGACGCCAGACTCAGGACCCTCACCCTGAATAAGAGCCTATCTTGTATGTGTACCCCCTGTACATACAGATTGCCCACATTAATCAGGACCTTCACTCTGAATAAAAGTCTATCTTATATGTTTCCCACACCCTTTACATACAGATTGCTCACGTTAAAAATCATCCTACCTTTATCTACTGCATGTTATGAGCCTTTAAACATCCAAGATGGCGGGTCATGGAACATCAGGCAGCCTACAAACAGGAAGTGCCTTCTGACTGTGCCGCTCTGCATTCTGGGATTTCTGATCTTTTCCTGACCCCAACTCTGCTCTGTCTGAACAAAGCACAGCTATAACCCGCCCCCCTGCACTTTATCCTGCTCTCCTTTCCTTAGTAAGTGTGATGCTTCTGAGTCAATATGGCGGCGCCCCTATCCTAGAGTCCTGAACAGAGTTGCAGCCCAGTGGGGGAAAGAATAATAACTGACTAAAAACTTAAAGTATATTAATATTCTTAATATACAGTACGTCCTGCTCCAGATAAGAATCATTACACTTGAGTATTACTCCGCCAGATGGCGCTGGACTGCAGAGACAGCAAAATAGGCTCCTCCCGGCCCCTCAAATACCCGGGACCTCCCACAATCCCCAGAATTTCTCTGCAGTCTGGACTGCGAAGGGCAAGAAGATGGCTCTCTCTTCTCGCAGGTGAGCGGGGCTATTAGCCTGCGGCCCTGTAGGACTATTCCCACCCATTCCATTAGTAATGTGCCTCCCAGCCTTGGCTGCGCTGGTCCGGGTGATGGTAGGCCCTTTGCTAAGTGGCCGCTGCTCTCCCTCGCTCTCCCTTGTAGCCCTTGGGGGGGGGGGTGTATGCATTGGTGCTTCACTTGGTTTTGTGTTTTTTGTCAGTCTCCGCGCTGACTTGGTTGCACTGGTTGTGATTTGAAAATGCTGCCGCTGCCGCGCACGCTTCCACTGTGTTCCGCGGCTGGCGGCGGCGGCATTACCTCAGGCGCTGATGCGCCTTCATTGACCGCTAGTCACGTGTGCTGCCTCGCGCTCTTCGGGGGGGGGGGGGGGGGGCTGCGGATGGCGCGTTCCGTGTCACGGTCTCCGCGGCCCGCCCCTCGAGGTATACCCGGCGCCATTTTTCTCTGCTTTCGTCAGCTGCGTGGCTGGCATCTACCTACCGCGGTCCGTGAGTGCCCTCGCGGGCGGCTTTATTTACCCTATTGTCATTTATACATGTCACTTACGGGGTCCTCTTCGCTTATGTATTCAGACGGGTCGAACTATATTGCTTTCTCCCGGCCCTACTCCCTCTATTTAGTTATTAAACTTGTGAGGCCTAGTGTATTATTACTCCCACTTCTCTAGCGGGCTATTGGGGCATCCCGGGTTGCTTTTATAGCGCGAATCCCTATCGGCCTATTGTGCCGCTATAATCACCATATAGAGGCGTCTCAGGATAATGTGCTTGGGGTTTCTTCGGGACACGCCCATCTGTGTGTAGCTTGTGGGGTGTCCCCTATTAGTGCTGACAATGTGCGGGTCTGTGTACCTTGTGCCCAGCAGGTGCTTGCGCTGCAGCCTGTTTTCCAGTCGCTGGGCCTGCGCCTCGTATGGCTTCACCTACTCCCCCAAGCTTAAATCTCACTCCCACTGAGTTGCATACTAGTGGGGATTCTCAGCCTGATGCGTCTTCCAGACTGGCTAGTGTTGAATAGTTGCTTGCTAATACCTCGGCGCGTGAGGCCTCTGCTAAGAAGCGGCACTTGACTCCTGATGTCACTCTTTTCCCAATGGAGGCGGAGGAGTTTTTGGAACTGTCTGGTTATACCCCCTTGGAAGAAGGGGAGTTGTTCTCTGACTCGGAGTCATCTGATGAGAAGCCCAGGGGGCATGATGATTCTGGTTCTGACCCCTGGGCCCCAGATGATACTGATAGGCTGTTGGCTCAGCTTTTTGAAGCACTGTCTATCTCTCCCCCGGTTGCGGCCCCTAGGCAGCAGGGGGAATTGATAATACTGCTAAGCCTCGCATCCCAGCAGGCTCCCCGGAGTCCCTAAGAGTTGGGATAAGAGGTATCCCTTTCCTGCTGAGGTGGTGAGGCGTTGGTCATCCCCTCCTGAGGTGGATGCCCCAGTCCTAGGGTTATCTAACACCTCTGTCATGCATTCCCCTGACTCTACTACGCTGCGGGATGGTGAGGATCGGCGTATTGATCAGCTGGAGTCCCATGCCTTTGTCTGTGTGGGGACGGCGCTGCACCCGGTCTGTGCCTCTGCCATTACAGCAGTGGCCATTAGGACTCTGCTTAGAAGTGTCCTGGATGGTTCTCCTGATGATGTGTCTAGCGAGGAGTTTAATGCTCGTTGTGAGGTTATTCTAAGTATGTCACACACCCCGCTTCAACTTTAATAATTACACTTGGGTTAACCCACCTGCAGGTGGCGATGTTGCAGAGAAGTCTTGAAAAAAAGAGCCCCTCCCGGTCTATACATACCTGGGACCTCCCACTTATCTCCTAGTGTTCTTCTCTGCAAGATGGCGACAAGTCAGAAGAATGAAGTGTCCTGCTTGCAGGTAGCCGGGGTAACACCCCGGCCCCCCTTCTGGTCTATTTCTGCTTGGCTATGTTTTGTTTGTGAAGCCTCCCAGCCTAGGCTGCTGGCCGGGCAAGGGTAGACGGCACCCCAAGGTGCCTAGGAGATTAGCTCCTCCGCCAGACCCCATACCATGGGGCAGCGTGGTTATCCGGATTGGGATGCCCCGTCCCGTTTCACCTTACAGTGATGCCTCCCTTCCCCGCTTGGTCCCGTCTTCCTGCGCTAGGTAGGGGGGGGGCCCTTGTATGAGTGCTTGTACGTGTGTAGCTGTTTGTTTTATTTGTGAGCTTCTCCACCTCAGACTGTCGGCGGTGGGTGCATTGCGCCGTGCCTGGGTGGTCGTCTCCGCTATTGGTGGGGGGTGGGGCCGGCCAGCGTGTGTGTGTTGCCGTCCCGCCTGTCCCCTTTGTTGTGCTTGGGCCTTTGCGGACTCCTGTTTGGGGGTCTGGTCGGTTCGGCGGCTACTTCAGGCGAGGGGGCGGGGCCGGGGCGATTCGCGCGCTTAGGACGGCCCGCCCTTCTTCTCCTTCCTCCTCGTTCCTGTACTGGTGCTGGTTTCTGCTCCGCGGCTGTTGCGTTCGGCGCCGCCATTTTGTGAGTCACTGGTTTTTCGTTCCTAGTATTTTTATGTCAGGGCTGTATGCATCATTGTTTGTTTTTTATGCGTTTCATATGCAAATAACTACTTCTTGACTGTGTTCATGCGGCCTTTATGGTTCAGTTTGTACATGCTGGTCTGTGGGACAGAGTGTCCTGAGCTCCAATCTCTCTCCCTGCTTTTTAATGTTGTGTCGCGCTGTATAGAGGGCGCGTCTGGCAGTTCCCTCACTGTGAATGGGAGTGTATGTGTGCTTATAGTCCAGGGGCTCTTGATGTACGTGTGCTTGCATTTTTATGTTTTGTGCTGCTGCATGCTTGACATTTCATTTTCTGAAGTGACTGTTGTCCTTTCCATTGCAGATCCTGGGATCCCGTGCTGAAGGGGTCTCCCGGTCTTAGATACCTGGCTAGTGGGATCTGGTCCATTCCAAAGATTATATATTATATATTGCAAATCCTCCCACTACCGGGACATTAAAGGGGCATCCCGGGTCGCATACGGCTTAAATCCCTGGGTAATTGCGAATACCACAATTTCACCATATGGAGGCTTCCAAGGATACCGGAAACGGCCCTTCCGGGCAATCTAGGCTGTGTGGGGGTTGCGGGGCTCCGCTCCCGGGGGATGATGTCATTATATGCATTCCATGTGCGCCAGTCTGGTACTCCGGTTTCTGGCTCCTCGCCGCCCGTGTCATCTCCTACTCCTCCCAGCCTGTTCCGGACCCCGTGTGACGTTGTCATGGGTGGGGATTCGCAATCCAAGGTGTGCGCACGGTTGGCCAGGTTTTGTCAGTGCTGGTTCGACTTTGAGGCCTGTTTGTGCTTCGGCACTTTTGTTGTTGGCGGTTAGGTCCATTGTCAGGGGTTTATTTGTGGGCCTTGATCCTACTTGTGAAGAGTTTGTTGCTCTCAGGCGTTGTGAGTCCTTTGTTTCGTTTGTCCTTGCCGCTCAGGATGACGCCATGGTGATGTGTAGTAGGACCACGGCTTTGTTGGTGGCTATCCGATGGTCGGTGTGGTTGCGGCAATGGACTGCTGACTTTAATTCTAAAAAGTCGCTTACGGCTCTTCCCATTTTGGGTTTGCACTTGTTTGGTGAGAAATTGGATTCGGTTGCCAAGGGAGGTAAGTTACCTCAGCGCAAGAAACTCCGTCGTTCCTTTCGGGGGGCGGCTTCTTTTAACCCCTCCTTTCGGGGAGCCAGAGCTGGCAGAGGTGCGGGCTTTTCGGTCTCCAGGAGTGCAAGCTGGAACAGGGGTAGAGGCCGTGGCCGTTCTGGTCACTCCTGGGGCACCAAACCCAAACCAGCTGCCAAGCCCGCTCAGCAATGAGGGGGCGCCCTCACCCTTGCGGGTGGGGGGACGGTTGCGACACTTCTCCCTGGTATGGGACCAGGCAGTCTCGGACAGGTGGATCCGGGAGGTGGTGTCGGCCGGTTACAAGCTGGAGTTTGTGTCCCGACCTCCTCCAAGATTTTTCAGGTCTCGTGTGCCCTCGGATCCTTTGGCCGCGCAGTGGCTCCTGGCGGCGGTGAGGAATCTTCTGGAAATGTCAGTCATCTGTCCGGTTCCTCCCTCGGAGGTGGGCCTCGGGTATTATTCCAATCTATTCACAGTGCCCAAGAAAGACGGGTCGGTTCGTCCCATCCTGGATCTGAAGTTCCTCAACAGGTTTATCCGTCCCCGGAAGTTTCGCATGGAAACTCTGCACTCTGCCATCAATTGTCTTCGGCAGGGGGACTTCATGACGTCCATAGACATCAAGGATGCCTACCTTCATGTTCCTATCTTTCCGGCTCATCAAGGGGTTCTTCGCTTCTTGGTGGAAGATCGGCATTTTCAATTTGTGGCTCTTCCATTCGGCCTTACCTCGGCTCCGAGAGTGTTCACCAAGGTGTTGCCGATCGTGATGGCCCTTCTCAGAGCTCAGGGGATTCGCATCGTGCCTTATCTGGACTACCTTCTCATCATGGCTCCTTCCTTCAGTCAATCGGAGACGGACACCAGGACGGTGGTATCCACTCTGGAGAGTTTCGGCTGGGTGATCAACTACCCCAAGTCCTCCCTCGCTCCGGCCAGGGTGGTGTCCTTCCTGGGAATGTCCTTGGATTCTTGTCAACACAGAGTGTTTCTGCCTCAGCCCAAGGTTCTCTTGATTCAGGAATTGGTGCAGCTTCTTCTTTCCAATCCTTGTCCGTCCATCCGGCTAGGGATGAGATTGGTGGCTTCTTTCGAGGCAGTTCCCTTTGCTCAGTTTCACACGAGGACGCTTCAGCTTCATCTGTTGGCGTCCTGGGACCGGCGACCGAGGTCGTTGGATCGGCCCTTCCAGATGTCCTCCCGGGTTCAGCAGTCTCTTCAGTGGTGGATGGTCTCGGGCAATCTCCTGCGGGGCAGGTCTTTTCTGACGCCTCTGGGAAACTGTCACCATGGACGGCAGTTTGTCGGGATGGGGAGGTTTCTGGAAGGATCTTCAGTTCCGGGGGCGGTGGGGTCCTCAGGCCCACATGCCCATCAACGTTCTGGAGCTGAGAGCCATCAGGTTGGTTCTGTTTCACTTGACACAGCATTTACAGGGCCTTCCGGTTCAGGTTCGGTCAGACAATCGAACGGCGGTTGCTTACATCAATCACCAGGGAGGGACTCGCAGTCAGAGTGCCCTCAGAGAGGTGTCTCTGATCCTAGCCTGGGCAGAGATCCATGTCCCTTGCATGTCAGCAGTGTACATTCCAGGAGTGGAAAACACGGAGGCGGACTTTCTGAGCAGGTGCTCTTCCCGCCGGGGGGAATGGTCTCTCCACCCCCAGGTGTTTCAGTCGCTTTGTCTCCGGTGGGGGACGCCGGAGGTGGATCTGTTTGCCTCTTGTCACAATTACAAGCTTCCGACATTCGTGTCGCTCTCTCAGGATCCTCTGGCTCTGGGGGTGGATGCCATGTCTCTGAGCTGGGGGGACCTGGGGTTCCTTTATCTGTTTCCTCCGATCCCCATGCTAGGCAAGGTGTTGCGAAAGCTGGCCCTGGAAGGGGTTCCCGCCATTCTCGTGGCTCCAAGGTGGCCAAGGCGGGTGTGGTTCGCAGACGTCATTCGTCTGGTGGTGGATCAGTTCGATCTGCCTCTTCGGCCGGATCTTCTCACACAGGGTCAACTGCGTTACCCCAATTTACCAACGCTGGCTTTGACGGCTTGGCTGCTGAAACCTCCATCTTAAAGGAGGAAGGTCTTTCAGATTCTGTTATTCAGACTCTTATTAGCGCCAGGAAGAGGTCTTCTTCTACCATCTACTATAGGACTTGGAGATCTTATATTGATTGGTGGCTAGATCTTTGCCCTGTCGGGTCTTTTCTGTTTCCAGAATTTTGGCTTTTCTTCAATCGGGGCTGGACTCTGGTCTCCAGCTGAGTACTTTGAAGGGGCAGGTTTCTGCCCTGTCCGTCTTTTTTCAAAAGTCTTTTGCGCTTCATCCTTTGGTCAAGACTTTCTTCCAGGGGGTCTCGCATTTGCGTCCTCCTAGGAAGCCTTTGCTCCCTGTTTGGGATTTGAATTTGGTTCTCTCTGCTCTTCAGGCTCCTCCTTTTGAGCCCTTGCAGGATATTGCTCTTTCTACTTTGACTCAGAAGGTTGCCATTTTGGTGGCCATCAGTTCGGTTCGGCGTGTTTCGGAGTTGGCGGCCTTGTCTATTCAGGCTCATTATTTTGAGCGGCATCAGGACAAGGTGGTTTTCCGCTTCAAACCGGACTTTCTTCCTAAGGTGGTCTCTGCTTTTCATCTTAACCAGGACATTGTTCTACCTTCCTTGTGTCCTAAGCCTAGAAATGACAAAGAGAGAGTTTTGCATTGTTTGGATGTGGTACGCTGTGTGAAGTACTAATTGCTTACCACATCTCCTTTTCGTAAGACTGATGCCTTTTTCGTGGTGCCCTGTGGGCCTAGGAAGGGTTTGGCCCCGGCTAAGTCTTCCATTAGCAAATAGATTCATCAGGCTGTTGTTGGGGCCTATTCTGCCAAGGGGAAGGTTCCCCCTTTTCGTGTCACTGCTCATTCTACTCGTGCTGTTGGGGCGTCTTGGGCTTTTCAGCACCAGGCTTCTGTGGAACAAGTTTGTAAGGCTGCTACTTGTTCTTCTGTTCACATTTTTTCCAAGTTTTACAAGGTTGATGTGCGGGCTTCAGCGGATGCTGTGTTTGGCCGCAAAGTTCTGCAGGCTGCAGTTGTTTGAGTTTTACATTATTGCCTTGTTGGATACCCGCCCTTTGTGGACACTGCTTTTGGATGTCCCAAGTGTTATTATTAAAGTTGAAGCGGGGTGTGTGACATACTTAGAATAATACCATTTTGTGAATACTCACCTGTAAAATGGGTATTATAAGTATGTCACACACCCCGCTTCACCCGCCCTTTTTGGTATCCTGGATCTTTATATGGTGAAGCTTCGTTTACAGTTTGAGGGTTACCAATGGTTTTTCCTGGTACCTTGTCTTTACTGCTCTTTGAAAACTGGGAGATAAATGGGAGGTCCCATTGTATAGACCGGGAGGGGCTCGTTTTTAGACCGGGAGGGGCTCGTTTTTTTCAAGACTTCTCTGCAACATCGCCACCTGCAGGTGGGTTAACCCAAGTGTAATTATTAAAGTTGAAGCGGGGTGTGTGACATACTTATAATACCCATTTTACAGGTGAGTATTCACAAAATGGTATTTTTGTGACTTATGTCCTCTCTTTCCTGGATGATACCATTAGGATGTGCGGCAGAGCCTCTGCCCTAGTGGTGGCTATACGCCGCTCGGTTTGGCTGCGCCAGTGGGCAGCTGACTCCGCTGCCAAGAAGGCTCTCACTGGTTTTCCCTTCAAAGGACTACGCCTGTTTGCTAAGGGAGGCAGGTTACCCCAGCGCAGGAGGCAGTCTAGGCCCTTTCGGGGCCAAGGCTCCTTTTCTTCCCCCTACCGTGGATCCAGACAGGGGAGGGGGGTCTCCTTTCCTGGGGCCCGAGGAGATTTCTGGAGTAGGGGCAGAGGACGTGGACGCCCTGGCTCATCCTGGGCCTCCAAGCCTAAGTCTTCTCCCATCCGGGTGGGGGGACGGCTTCAGCATTTTGCTCAAGTCTGGAGGCTTCATATCTCAGACCAGTGGATTCAGAAGGTAGCGTCCTCCGGTTACAAGATAGAGTTTGCTGCCTGGCCGCCCCCAAGATTTATCAGATTCCGGATGTCTCAGGACCCCATGTCAGCTCAGGCTCTAATTCTGGCGGTGCAAAGCCTTCTGGAGCTGGGAGTCATCTGTCAGGTCCCCTTACGAGAAAGGGGCAAGGGTTTCTATTCCAACCTTTTCACCGTGCCCTAAAGAGATGGGCCCGTCAGGCCCATCCTGGACTTGAAGATCCTCAAATTTGTCAGGTGCAGGCGCTTTCGCATGGAAACTTTGCGCTCTGCCATCAGTTCCCTGCGTCCAGTGGACTTCATGACCTTTGTGAACATCAAGGATGCTTACCTTCATATTCCTGTTTTTCCAGGTCATCAAAGATTCCTCAGGTTCGCTCTGGAGGATCAGCACTACCAATTTGTGGCATTGCCCTTCGGTCTTACTTCAGCTCCCAGAGTGTTCACCAAGCTGCTGGCAGGGGTGATGTCTCTGCTCAGGGCATACGCGTGCTGCCCTATTTGGACGACATTCTCATCACTTCTCAGTCCCTCCAACAGGCAGAGCAGGATACTCAGCTAGTAGTGTCCACTCTGGAGTCATTTGGCTGGGTGATCAACCATCCCAAGTCTTCCCTGTCTCCCTCCTTGGTGACACCCTTCCTGGGAATGAATCTGGATACAGTTCAGGCAAGGATTTTTCTTCCTCAACAAAAGGTGGACAGTCTGCTAGCGCAGGTTCAGTTCCTGCTATCTTGCCCTCATCCCTCCAGCAGGCAGGGAATGCAGCTGGTGGGCCTGATGGTGTCGTGCTTCGAGGCGGTCCCTTATGCCCAGTTTCACATGAGGCCTCTGCCACTCCACCTCTTGTCAGTATGGGACAAGGATCCTGCGTCCCTGGACCAGGTCCTTGTTCTGTCTCCCCTAGTCAGGCGGTCCCTCTCGTGGTGGCTGGACTCCAGGAACCTGTTGGTGGGCAGATCCTTTCTGGCCCCCCGTTGGGAGAAGGTCACCACGGATGCCAGTCTGACAGGTTGTGGGGGCTTCTAGAAGTCCCTGCAGTTCCAAGGGCGGTGGGGCCCTCAGGAGGCCCACACACCTATCAACATTCTGGAACTGAGGGCGATCAGGTTGGTTCTGGCTCACTTGACCCAACACCTTCGGGGCCGGGCCTGTTCAGGTACGCTCGGACAACCAGAGGCGGTTGCCTACATCAATCATCAGGGAGGGACCCGGAGCAAGGGGGCCCTCAAGGAAGTGTCTCTGATCCTGGCCTGGGCGGAGGACAATGTTCCCTTCATATCAGCTGTGTACATTCCGGGGGTGGAGAATATGCAGGCAGACTCTCTGAGCAGGGGGACCTCTCGCCTGGGAGAATGGTCCCTCTGCGACAGGGTGTTTCAATCTCTGTGTCACCGTTGGGGCCAACCAGATGTGGATCTGTTTGCATCCCGTCACAATCAAAAGCTCCTGGCCTTTGACTCCCTGTCCCAGGAACTTCTGGCCTTGGCCACAGATGCCCTAGCAATGTCATGGAAGGACTTTCAGCTCCAGTATGTCTTTCCCCCATTCTCCCTGGTGGGCAGGGTTCTGCGCAAGATAGCTCAGGAGGGGGTGCCAGCAATCCTGGTGGACCCCAGGTGGCCAAGAAGAGTGTGGTTCGCAGACGTGGTGCAGCTGGCAGTGGATCAGTACGCTCTGCTCGGGGTGCCAGACCTGCTCACTCAGGGTCACTTACGCCATCCCAATTTACAAACTCTGGCTTTGACGGCCTGGCTGCTGAAACCCCCATCTTGATGGAGAAGGGGCTGTCTGCCTCTGTTGTTGATACCATGATTAAGGCTAGGAAGAAGTCTTCTTCTTTTATTTACTATAGGGTTTGGCGTGCCTACATTGACTGGTGTGAGGCTAGGCCTCTCCCCTGTCGCGTGTTCTCTATTCCCAGGATCCTGGAGTTCCTGCAGCATGGGTTGGAGCTGGGACTTCAGCTCAGTACTCATGTCTCTGCCCTGGCTGTTTTCTTCCAGAGGTCCTTTGTCCAGCATTCTCTGATCAGGACTTTTTTCCAGGGGGTTTCTCATGTGCGCCCCCCTCGTAAGCCTATGTAGCCTGTTTGGGATTTGATCTTGGTCTTGTCTGCCTTGCAGGGTGCTCCTTTTGAACCTGTGCAGGAGGCTGCCCTGGTCATTCTTACTCTCAAGGTTGTCTTTTTGGTGGCTATCACTTCTGTTAGGTGTGTGTCTGAGTTGGCGGCGCTGTCCATTCAGCCCCCCTACTTTGAGAGACACCAGGACAAGGTGGTGTTTCGCTTCAAGCCGGATTTTCTGCCTAAGGTCGTGTCTGCCTTTCATCTGAATCAGGACATTGTTCTTCCTTATTTGTGCCCTAATCCTAGTAACGCTAAGGAGAGGGTTTTGCATTCCTTGGATGTGGTTAGGTGTCTGAAGTACTATCTGGTGGCTACTGCACCTTTCAGAAAAACTGATGCTCTTTTTGTGGTCCCTTCTGGTCCTAGGAAGGGTTTGGCTCCTGCCAAGTCTACTATCAGCAAATGGATCCGTCAGGCTGTGATTCAGGCCTATTCTGCTAAGGGGAAGAATCCTCCCTTCCGCCTTACTGCTCATTCCACTCGTGCTATTGGTGCCTCTTGGGATTTTTAGCACCTGGCTTCTGTTGAACAAGTTTGCAAGGCCCCTACTTGGTCTTCTGTTCATACCTTTTCTAAGTTTTACAAGGTTGATGTTAGGGCCTCAGCTGATGCTGCTTTTGGCCGCAAGATTCTGCAGGCGGCAGTGGTCTGACCTGTCTGTTGTTACCTTTGGGGATCCCACCCTACTTTATGGACCCTGCTATTGGATGTCCCAAGTGTAAGTATTATATCTGGAGCAGGACGTACTGTATACTAAGAATAATACAATTCTGTGAAATACTCACCTGTAGAATTGTTGTTATGAGTATACAGTACGTCCTGCTCCACCCCACCCTTGGTTTTGCATTATCCTACGATCCCCTGTATGTTGATTGTTATCATTGTTATAGTTACTAGTTGGTTCTGTTATCATTCTCCCGGCTTCTCGTTAACTGCTTTTCAATGCTGGGGATTTGTGGGAGGTCTCGGGTATTTGAGGGGGCAGGAGGAGAAAATTTTGCGGTCTCTGCAGTCCAGCGCTATCTGGCGGAGTAATACCCAAGTGTAATGATTCTTATCTGGAGCAGGACGTACTGTATGCTCATGATAACAATTCTACAGGTGAATAATCACAGAATTGTATTTTTAGATGCTGGGGAATCGTTTTTTAAGGGTTCGGGCTTTTCAATAAATCATGGTGAAGGTCCGGCTGAAGTTCGGGTTTGGGAGCCCACACTGGCAGATGCGCCAATCCTGTGGAACAGTCCCCGATATTATGGAATCTTGAAATAATAATAGCGGCTTGGCTATAACTGTGGATAATTCCCTTACTCGCTCAGGAATGAATGAATGCCATTTGGTCCTGGGGATTTGTCATATAGGTTATATGCTTGTCTGAGGAGGTGAGTTTTGAGGGCGCTTTAAAAGCACTGGAGAGAGACAATTTGAGTGGGGGGATCGCATTCCAGAGAAGTGGGGAGGCATGGGAGAAGTCTTAAAGACAAGAGCAGGAGGAGTCAGAGAGTGTCCAAGGCAGAGAGGAGCTTGCGTCTGGGTTGGTCTCCTACTGTACATAATTCCCTTACACAGGAATGAGTGAATGCCATCTGGTCCTGGGGATTTGTCATATAGGTTATATGTTATATGGAGAGGTGAGTTTTGAGGGCACTTTTAAAAGTATTGGAGACAGACAATTTGAGCAGGAGGAACACATTTCAGAGAAGTGGGGAGGCACGGGAGAAGTCTTGAAGACAAGAGTGTGAGGAGGTGACTGAGGAGGAGTCAGAGAGTGTCCAAGGCAGAGAGGAGCTTGAGTCTGGGTTGGTCTCCTACTGTACATAATTCCCTTACACAGGAATGAATGAATGCCATCTGGTCCTGGGGATTTGTCATATAGGTTATATGCTTCTCTGAGGAGGTGCGTTTTGAGGACACTTTTAAAGGCTTGAAGCATTGTAGAGTAACAATATCAGCAGGGGAGTGCATTTTAGAGAAGTAGGGAGGCACGGGAGAAGTTGAAGATGGGAGTGCGAGGAGGTGACTGAGGAGGTGGCACAGGAGAGTTTTGGGGGTTGGTATCCCGTTGAGCGTCTGCCTCTGGAGAGTCTCTGCTAAGCTCAAACTAGGAACCCGTATGACCCGAAGAGAAAGTTCATACAACAGCGTTCATCATACAGATTCTGATTTATTTCACATCACATTAACACAGCAGAGAATATATAGAGCAGTATACAGAATTGCTCCTCACCCCTCCCTTCGGGAAGCAATTATTACCGGACATTTGCACATAGGCATGAACATAAACTAAAACAATAAATTCTTAGGATAAGAGAAGAAATTAGAGACAGCCTTGATGCTGTCTCCTGAAGCGTACAATTTGACATAGATTAGGCACATCTCGTTACGCTAGGTTATAATAATAATAATGAAATGCATTCTTTCTATTTTCTGCTAAATAAGTGTTTTCAGGTGAAACTTTCACCTCTATTCTAGGTTTAAGCAAGCCTTACTCTTAGTATATAGTATTTTAGTATATAGCTGGATACATTTCACCCCCATCCTTTCAGAGAGTATCCAAGGCAGATCGGAGTGTAAACAAATTAAATATTAATAACTAAAATATTAATATCTCCTCGCTGGCTTAGCCAATTTATGTAAATTAATATTCCTGAATGGTGCGTGCCAATTATGTAAATAATGAATCTATCTGAATGGCTTGCCAATTTATGTGATAACTAAAATATTAATATTATGTATATATATCTATCCTGCCCGGCTCGACTAAAATAGGCAAACACATATACAAATATTATCAATATCTGGCCAATTATAATACAATGGATACCCGCATAAGACTGTAAGACTGTAGGTTCTTTCGACTTCTGGTATATGCAGAGGACACTGAGACAAGTAGTAAATAAAGAGATATATTGTAGTAAAAACAAAATGGCCAAAGACAATACAATTTACTCTACATGCGACCACAGATATATTAACCCCTAATGGGTGGATTTACAGCACCAATACCATACTGAGACAGAAAAATCACACAAGGAACGTACAATTAATCATGCAGAAAAGAAAAGAGCCACACAAGTTAAATGGACACCCCAATACAATGCTAGACGTAAAGGCTATGGTAGGCAACACAGCAATATCCCCTGATAGCACTAACCAGTGTTAGCTATGGCACAACATCAGTAGCAGCTCAGTTACCTGCCTGGGTCTCTCCTCTATCCTTTCTCTGCAGTTCCTCTTAGTCGCCTCCGTGGATCGTCTCTCTCAATGCTATCGCAGGGCCCTTCTCATGTGCTCACACCGCCTCTCCTTCTCACCTTCCTACCTTCTGCCCCCCTTCTCTGGCTGCACTCCCCTCAATTATACCTTCCCAGCCTTTGATCTCCAGTCCTGCTGTCCTATCCCCCTCGGGCCTGTCTCACCCGTTATGCTAAGAGGGTCCATCACGGCCGCTTGTATATTCTAAGTATGTCTCACACCCTGCTTTGGAAGTAGTCATTACACTTGGGTTATGTCCAGTAGAGGGCGAACTTCTGCAGAGATGACTAGAAAAAAGAAGCCCCTCCTGGCCCATAAATACCCGGGACCTCCCAAACACCTCCCAGTAATCGTCTCTGCAGACGGCGAGCAAGTCAGAAGATGATGTCTCCTCCTTGCACAGGGGGATTTCACGTAGCCGGGATGACTCCCGGCCCTCTATTTTATCTATTACCGCCCGGATCCCTTTTGATTACCCTGCCTCCCAGCCTAGGCTGCTGGTCCGGGCGAGGGTAGAATGGCACCCTATGTGCTTAGGAGCTAATGCTCCACCGTGAGACCCTATACTAGAGGGTAGGCAGTTAACCGGGTTGGTGACCCCGGTTTGGGATGCCCTGTCCGTTCCCCCGCTTTCTACTGATGTAGTTGGGGATCCCTCCCTCCCTTTACTTGTCCCTTTATTTCCTGGGAGGGGGGGGGGGAGCTGTGACTTTCCCTTGTCCAGTTGTCATGGAGTATTGGGAAGTAATCCTTTATTCATTAGGTGCACTGATTGTAAGTGTGTGTGTTTTAACTGTGCTTTTTAATTTTACTTTTGGTCAGGTTCCTGCCATGCGGCGGCCGTAGTGAGCACCGGCCGCACTGTCATGGCGGCTGGTGAGGAGGCGGAATGGAGATTCTCCTCTCCTTGCTGTGAGGAGAGGGGGCGGGGCCGGGCGCTCTGCGCGCTGGCGGCGGCCCGCCCTCTTCCTCTCTGGGCGCCCGGTTTATTTTGCTATGGATGGGGAGGGGCCGGGCGCTCTAAGCGCTGGCGGCGGCCCGCCCTCGGCGGCGCCCGGTTCCTTCTTTTGAATGGGGAGGGCGCGGGGCCGAGCGCTCGACGCGCTGGCGGCGGCCCGCCCCACTCTCTCTGGCGCCATCTGCGGCGCCCGGTTTGTTTGATGGTGGAGGGGGCGGGGCCGGGCGCTCTACTCGCTGGCGGCGGCCCGCCCCGCTCTCTCTTTGACGCCCTCGGCGGCACCCGGTTCCTTCAGGGGAGGGGGGGGACCGGGTGCTCGACGCGCTGGAGGCTGCCCGTCCCACTCTCTGGCGCCCTCGGCTGCGCCCGGTGTTTTTCAGTGAGGATGGGGAGGGGGCGGGGCCATGCGCGACGTGCGATCCGCGTTGGCCTGCTCCTCTTCGTCTGCTTCCTCTAGCCGTCAGATCGAGGATGGCCCCGGATCAGGGATCTTTCTGTGGGAACACTGTGGGATCTTTCTGTCCCACCTTGCGGTTTCTGGTAGCATTAAATAGGACACTAGCATGCTATGTAGTCTTATATGCTTTATCTTTAATATTATATGCGATTTGTCTCAATGTTATGTGTATATATATATATATATATATATATATATATATATATATATATATTTTTTTTTTTTTTTTTTATATATATATATATTTTTATATATATATTTTGTCAATGTGTCCTGGGGTCCCTTGGCTTTGCAAATCCTCCCACTAACGGACAAATCCCGGGTTGCTTCTAGCGTAATTCCTGCTGGTTAGTGCGACTACCATACATATCACCATTTAGAGGCTCCCCTGGATCCGGGCTCTGGCTCCCTTTGGGGCAGTCCCGGCAGTGTGTGGGTTGGGGGGTATCCCTTGTTGGGGGATACTGTGCTGGTGCATACTATGTGTTCAGCAGGCCATAACACAGCAATCGGGGGCCCGGACGTCTGGGTCAGTGCCGCTGGCCTCATCGCCTACTCCACCTTAAATTATCCGTACCCCATGTGACATGTTCACTAGCGGGGAGTCGCAATCTCATGTATGTGCTGGATTGGCCAACATCGATAAATTGTTTTCTAGCTCTGTGGCCAGGGTGGCCCCGACTAAGAGAAGACTTCTGTCACCGGCAGTGCCGGTTCTTGATGATCATGATTCCCTTGACTGGTCTGTTTATTTTCCGCTTGCGGAAGGAACTGTTTACGGAATCTGATGGCTCTGAGGATCAGCAGTTTGGGATGCTGATGCCGGGCTTGGGGATGCTGTGGTTATCCCCAAGATCCTGGGCCATTTATCCTGGCTATTCCTCCTCCTTCTAATATGTGATTATTAAGGATCGGGAGGGATCTAGCCGGCTTCCCGGTTTTCTTCAGGAACGGGATAGGAGGTATCCCTGTAAGGTGATCGCGGTGAAGCGCTGGTCATCTCCTCCCGAGGTCGATGCGTCCGGTACTGGGATTGTCCAACGCATCTGTGGTTTCTAGACGCCTCCACGATTAAGGATCGTGAGGACCGTCGTTTTGATCAGATGGCTTGACTTGCCCTTGCTGGCGTGGGTTCTGCCTTGCGGCCTGTTTGTATTTCTGTACTCACGGTTGTGGTTATCAGGTCTGTGGTTTGGGGCCTGTTGAGGGGTCCCAGCTGGACCCAGCCAGTGCTGATTTGGCAGCGTTTATGCGGTGTGTATAGTTCCTGACCATGGTCTTGTCTGCCTGGATGACACTATATGTCTGTATGGCGGAACCTCAGCTTTGTTTGTGGCTATACGACGCTCTGTCTGGTTGCGCCGGTGGCGGCTAACATTGGCTACCCTTCGGGGTATGCGGCTTTTTGGAGTCATATTGGATTCAGTTGCGTAAGGAGGCAGGCTTCCGCCATGCTAGAAGCGACGTTGCTCCTTTCGGGGGGCAGGCTCCTTTATTCCTTCCTTTCACGGTGCCAGGTGCTGCCTTCTCTATCTTCAGTGGTGATTCCTCTGTTCTCGGGTTCCCTCGGACCCCCGGGCTGTGCAGGGGCCGGGACTATTGTTCCAACCCTTGTGGTCCCCTAACGGGATGGATCCATCAGAACCATTCTGGTTTTTGAGGCCTTTCTACAGGTTCATCAGATCCCAGAAGTTCGGCATGGAGACTCTGCGCTCAGTCATCAATTCCCTTCATCAGGGGGATTTTGTGACATTTATAGACATCAAGGTTGTGTACCAACCTACCCAGCTCGCCAGGGATTTCTCAGGTTTGGGGTGGAAGATCAGCATTTTCAGTTGTGGCCCTCCCTTTCTGGTTGACTTCGGTGCCAAGGGTGTTCACCAAGGGGTTGGCGGGCATAATGGCCCTTCTCGGAGCCCAGGGCGTTTACATTGTGCCGTATCTGGATGACCTACTCATTACAGCATCTTTTCTATGCCGGGTGGAGATGGACTCCAGGGTGGTGACGACGCTGGAACGGTTCGGATGGGTGATCACCCTCCCCAAGTTCTCTGGCATGAATCTGGATTCCGGTCAGGCCAGAGGGTTCCTTCCTCACCCTAAGGTGCAGAGGGTTCAGGACCTGATATTTGTTCTCCTGGACAATCCTCGCCTCTCTTTCCGGCTAGGGATGAAACTGGTGGGATTGATGGTGGTTTTCCTTCTAGGCAGTCCCCTTTGCTCAGTTCCTCATGAGGTCGCTCTAACTCCGTCTATTGCGGACTTGGGACGGCTGTTCCCGGTGCTTGGCTCGGTCCTTTCTGCTGTCTCCCAGGGTCCGGCAATCCTTTCAATGTTGGCTGGAGCTTAGCGGTCTGATGAGGGGCAGATCCTTGTTGGCCCCTTGTTGGGAGACGGTTACCACGAATGCCAGCCTGTCGGGCTGGGCAGGTTTCTGGACGGACTTTCAGTTCCAGGGGCTGGGGAGTCTTCAGGAGGCTCACGCTCCCATCTCTGTTTTTGGAGTTCAGAGCTATTCGGTTGATTCTGTCATGCTGGATGCATCATTTACAGGTTTGCCGGTTCAGGTTCAGTTGGACGATTGAACTGCGGTCACTTACGTCGATCACCAAGGAGGGACTCGCAGCTGGAGTGCCCTCAGGGAAGTTTCGCTGATTCTTGCATGGGCGGAGAGCGATGTTCCATGCATCTCAGCGGCATTCATTCCGGGAGTGGATAACACTGAGGCGGATTCCTTGAGCAGGGGATCCTCTCACTGAGGGGGTTGTTCTTTCTACCGCAAGGTGTTCTGGTCCTCCTGTCGCAAGTGGGGGATTCAGGAGGTGGTTCTCCTTGCCTCACGTTGCAATCACTAGCTCCCAACGTTTGGTTTTCGGTCTCAGGTTCCTCTGCCTCCGGCAGTGGTCGCCATGTCTTTTGCCTGGAGGGGTCTGGGGTTCCTGTACCTGTTTCCTTCCTTCGCCATGGTGGGCAAGGTGGTGCGCTAGCTGGCTCCTGAGGGTGCGTCAGCAATGCTGGTGGCTCCAGGGTGGCCAAGATAGGTTTGGTTCGTTCTGCAGTTTGCAAACGCTGGCTTTGGCGGCGTGGCTGCTGCAACCTCCTCCATCTTCATAGAGGAAGTTTGTCTGATGTTGTGCTACAGACCCTTGTTTGGGCTAGGAAGTGGTCTTCCTTTAACTTCTTCTACAGGACTTGGCGGTCCTATATTGATGGGTGTGAGGCTAGGGCCTTGCCTTGCAAGGTGTTTTTGTTCACTAGGTTTTTGGACTTTCGTCAGTACGGTCTGGGCCTGGGGCTCCAGCTTAAGTGCTTTGCTGGGGCAGGCCTCTGTCCTGGTGGTCTTCTTCTAGGGCCTTTTGTCCTCAAAAAGCCTTGCGTCTGTTTGGGATCTGAATTTTGCATTTTCTATGCTTACACAACAGATTGCCTTTTGGTGGCTATTGCTTCTGTTCGCTGTGTTTCCATTTCTTTAAGGATGTGGTTCTTCTTGTGTCCTTCGTCTAGCTTTGACGAGGAGAGGGCCCTGTTGACGTTCTATTTCTTGGCTACTTCCTTTTTCTGTAGGAAGGAAGTCTTATTTGTGGTGCCCTCTGGCCCCCGACGGTTTTGCGCCGTCAAGTCTACCATTTTAATGGATATGTCTGGTCCTTCTGTGGGCTTATATTGCCAAGGGGAGGGTTCCCCTTTTCAGTTTAGTGGAATAAGTTGTGCGACTGCTACTTGGTCTTCTGTTCATACCTTTTACAAGTTTTTGTAAGGTTCATGTGCGAGCCTTAGCGGATGCTGTTTTTGGCCGCAAAGTTCTACAAGCGGCAGGGGTTTTCATTTGTGCATTTTTGCCTATTGGGATCCCCACCCTTTTTGGACACTGTTATCGGATGTCCCAAGTGTAATGACTACTTCCGAAGCAGGGTGTGAGACATACTTAGAATAATACCGTTTTGTGATAACTCACCTGTAAAATGGGTATTATAAGTATGTCTCACACCCTGCTTCGCCCCACCCTGAGTTGTATCTTGGATCCTCTTTGGTGTTACTGTTTTTTTTTTTTTCTTGTAAGTTTTTTAGTTGCTCTTCCTGGTCCCCTTACTGCTTTCTTATACTGGGAGGTGTTTGGGAGGTCCCAGGTATTTATGGGCCGGGAGGGGCTTCTTTTTTCTAGTCATCTCTGCAGAAGTTCGCCCTCTGTCGGCACTGTATAAAATCTCAAAGGAAAAAAAAAAGGCGATCATATTAGCCCTTGATGCCAAAAAAGCTTTTGACAGGGTATCATGGCGCTTTTTGGAAAATACTTTACAAAAAATCGGGTTAGGCCCAATCATTATCAATAAAATTTTGAGTCTATACCCAAACCGGTCGGCACAGATAGAAGTCAGTGGCTCCCTTACCAACTACTTCCAGATAAGAAATGGAACCAGGCAAGGTTGCCCCCTTTCCCCCCTCCTATTTAACATTCACTTAGAACCTTTACTACGGAAAATCATTGAAGACCCAACAATCAAGGGGATAGGAACCGGGAAAAACGAAAATAAAAATTCTGGCATATGCAGGCGACATCTTGCTAACCTTAGGAAACCCCAAAACTTCTTTACAAAGATGTTTACACATCCTGGAAGTCTTTGGACAGCTCTCGAACTTCAAACTGAATATAGAGAAATCAATTATCATGCCATTAAATATACCGCAACTAGAACTACAAGAACTTAAACAGACGGCTAACTTCCACATTGAGGAGAACCATTTTAAATACCTCGGAATCAATATTACAAAAAACCATAAGCAAATGTTCGAGGCAAACTACTCCCCCCTTATCCCCGCATTAAAAAGAACTGTTAAAGGCTGGAACAAACTACCGTTAAATATGCTAGGAAGAATTGCACTGCTCAAAATGTTTTTCTTACCAAAACTTATCTTCCTATTTCAAGTAATCCCAATAAACCTGCCTGATAAATATTTCATAGAAATAAATAGAATCATCGCAGACTTCATTTGGAGAGGCAGGAAACATAAGGCAAAATCAGGCTGCACAAATACAAAGAATCTTCAGATGGAAACACTCCGTATATCGAGATACTTGGCCACAACTGGAATTAGAACCCATCAAAATAGAGGATTTTATTTTCCTTAAACCCAAAAACCCTAACAGAAGCGCTACATCTCACTTCGCACCCTCAAGTCTCTTCAACTCTAACTACTTTAAAAAATTTAATCCTCGACCAGACAAAATCCCCACTCCCACAAAGACTCATAAGCCTGGAAAGGATGAAAGTGATAGAAGAGGTTACAGGAAAATACAATACTAAACTGGAATTCCCACGGGAATTCATCAGAATTCAAGATATTTGGTCAAAGGAGATTGAAATTGCACAAATGTACTGCAAAGAGAAAATGGCCCACAATCTTAATACTCTTCTAAGATATACTATGGCCACCAACACCCTTAGAGCTCATCATCAACCGGATACTATTCCCCCCCTAACCAGCTTCCAATTACTTCTTCAGAATCCCGACCTAAACAGTTACACACCTACTACTTTACACTCTGTGATTCGATCCAGACCGAAGGAAATAAAGCAGACTCCTATAAAAAAAAATGGGAGGGAGATATCCAGAAATCCGTTTCCAATCTGGACTGGCAGAACATCTATAAGGAAAATAACCTCTTAATATCAGCCCCATTAAGAATCTTCTCCTTTAAATATACCATAAGGTACTACTTAACCGCCGACTACAACAGGAATATGCCCCCAAATCTTTGCTGGTGGTGCAGTCTGTACCCGAACACAGTACAACACATATGGTGGGAGTGTATGCACATAGTAGCACTTTGGCAGGAAATAATCCAGTTTGTAAATCAGGCAGGAAAAATAAATATTGCACTAGACAAAACTAGAATTCTCTTAAATATCCCTATACCGGACTTACCTAAGCCCAAGCGGTCTCTGAATAACATCATCATTATGGGCTCTAAATATTACATTGTCAACCACTGGCATAAATCTATCCCACCCACATTTGGAAAATGGTTAAGGAAGATGCAGGAAATTATTGAAATAGAAGCCGAAGTCACTACACAGTATGAGACCAAAAAACAACTTCTTGAATTTGGAAAAGATCTGCTAAAAAAAATTCAATCAGAACCACAAAACCTGACTAGGCAAGAATGAAAAAGATAAAAGAAGAGGACGGAGAAGAAAATAAAATAAGAGGGATAAGGGAAGGAGGAAATCAGGGGAAAAAAAAGAGAATAGGGAAGGGATTAATGAAACGACGAGGAGAAAATGAGAAGATAAAGATGTATCTCATCAAATATATATCCAGGAAAACCCGATATGCTTCTGTATATATACATGGTGGACTGCAGTAACTCTAAACAAACAGACCCGTGGTTTCAGTTAAGGGGGGGGAAGGGGAGAAGGGAGGTTGGGAGAAAAAAAAATTCGGCAAATACCCGCACTTGATGACAAAAAGATCCCACCTGCTGATGAAAGATCACGAATCTGAATAAAGCAAACGGGAAACTTAAATCTGAGCTGGAGAAAAAAAAAAGAAGTTCGCCTTCTACTGGACATAACCCAAGTGTAATGACTACTTCCGAAGCAGGGTGTAAGACATACTTATAATACCCATTTTACAGGTGAGTCATCACAAAATGGTATTATTTCGTGGTGCCGGAGTCTATTGTCTGTCTAACCCTTTGATGTCCAGTCGTTGCCTGTCTACCTTTTGATGTCCCACCCGTTTTGCTAAGAGGGTGCATAACGGAATTACCAAGCAGCTGCTCTTTCAGGCCTTGTTTTGCCTGTCTATTTCCAACATATTTATGGTATGGTCACAGAATGTGGATATTATCTAGTGCCCTCTCAGATCTCTTTTGTTCTTATTGTCTGGTTTCGGAATGCAGATATTATCTAGCTGCCCTTTCATACCTGCTGTACTAATTAGCTTGCTCCTTATGTATAATATATATATATATATATATATATATATATATATATATATAATATATATGCATAATATATATATTTTTTTGTATAAATCAAATATATAACATAAACCTGTATGGTATATGACCCATATATCACTGTATATTTACAGGAGGTTGCATCTGGGTTAGTATCGCTGGATCAGACAAAAAATTATAAGGAGGGATCTGGCTGGAGAGCACTTTGTAGGTAGCGTTAGAAGTTTGAACTGAACTCTCTGAGGGACAGGAAACCAGTGGAGGGATTTACAGAGGGGAGCAGCGCTGGAGAAGCCAGAGTAGAGGTGGATCAAGTTAGTACCATGTATCCTCCCCTCCATATACGGGAAGACTTCTATCATTAGTTCCTAGGGTTCCTGAAACACGTAACACAGCGTTAGGGTCCTCTAACTTTTTATTCTGGGATAACTATTTTAGGAAGATGCAGTAAAGCCTGAACATTTTATTACGCTATAACACTATGGAATTCCACAATGTCGGCGTTCGTGCACAGAGTTTGAGGGTGAGTGGAAAGCGGGTGCAGCTCTCCTTTTCCCCCTTGTGAAGACTTGGACCAACAAGCCAGGGAGGCTCCAAAATGGCTTCCACAACTGGATTTTCAAATTGCCCCCCTAACTCTTGAGGCTTTGCTCTCGGGAACAGAGTGTCTATGTTCTGTGAGGGTGAGCTTGTCTGGAGAGGTGAGTTTTTAGGGCACTTTTAAAAGCATTGGAGAGAGACAATTTGAGTGGGGAGGCATGGGAGAAGTCTTGAAGACAAGAGCATGAGGAGGTGACTGAGGAGGAGTCAGAGAGTGTCCAAGGCAGAGAGGAGCTTGCGTCTGGTTTGGTATCCTACTGTGCATAATTCCCTTACTCACACAGGAATGAATGAATGCCATCTGGTCCTGGGGATTTGTCATATAGGTTATATGCTTGTCTGAGGAAGTACGTTATGAGGACACTTTTAAAGGCTTGAAGCATTGACGAGTGACAATATCAGCAGGGGAGTGCATTTTAGAGAAGTGGGGAGGCACGGGAGAAGTTGAAGATGGGAGTGCGAGGAGGTGACTGAGGAGGTGGCACAGGAGAGTGTTTGGGGTTGGTATCCCGTTGAGCGTCTGCCCCTGGAGAGTCTCTGCTAAGCTTGAACTAGGAACCCATATGACGCGAAGAGAAAGTTCATACAACAGCATTCATCATACAGATTCTGATTTATTTCTAACACAGCAGAAAATATATAGAGCAGTATACAGAATAGCTCCTTACCCCTCCCTTCGGGGAGCAATTATTACCGGACATTTGCACATAGGCATGAACATAAACTAAAACAATAAATTCTTAGGATAAGAGAAGAAATTAGAGACGGCCTTGATGCTGTCTCCTGAAGCGTACAATTTGACATAGATAAGGCACATCTCGTTATGCTAGGTTATAATAATAATGAAATGCAAAAAAATATAGGGAGGGACCTGGCTGGAGAGAACTTTGTAGGTAGTGTTAGAAGTTTGAAGTGAACTCTCTGAGGGACAGGAAACCAGTGGAGGGATTAACAGAGGGGAGCAGCGCTGGAGAAGCCAGAGTAGAGGTGAATCATGTTAGTACCATGTGTCCTCCTCTCTATATACGGGAAGACTTCTATCATTAGTTCCTAGGGTTCCTGAAACACGTAACACAGCGTTAGGGTCCTCTGTAGCTTTTTATTCTGGGATAACTATTTTAGGAAGATGCAGTAAAGCCTGAACATTTTATTACGCTATAACACTATGGAATTCCACGATGTCGGCGTTCGTGCACAGAGTTTGTGGGTGAGTGGAAAGCGGGTGCAGCTCTTCTTTTCCCCCTTGTGAAGACTTCGACCAACAAGCCAGGGATGCTCCAAAATGGCTTCCACGACTGGATTTTCAAATTGCCCCCCTAACTCTTGAGGCTTTGCTCCCGGGAACAGACTGTCTATATTCTGTGAGTGTCATATCCCTTGTAGACACAGACTGCTGCTAGCAATACCGCCCACGGCTTCCCCTAATTGTGGTTACAGGGGAGACACAGCAGAGGGGAAGGCTGGAGTGTCAGGAAATGATGAATTGCAGATTCCGGTGAGCTGTACTGGAACTCAGGAGCTGGATGGCAAGGCGGGGTTAATGCCGGCTGAGCTGGGAAGAGACCAGCAGGGAATGTCTGCAGTGTTACACCACAAGGCAGGCTCTGTGTGGTGAGTCTACCGGCAAGTCTGGTTTTCGCCAGGGTACCACAGCTACCGATGGCAAGTGCTGAGCCCAGAGTTTGGTACGGACTACGTGCAGGAGCATGGCCGAGAAGCTCAAAGTCCAGGCCATGACAGAATTCCGGTGCAGGAACAGAGCTGGGCGTGTAGGGTTCCACTGGATGCAGGAACAAGGCCGTAGTACAGAGATGATCATCTGCAGGCATCTGCCCAGTGGCCTCCTTTTACAAGCCACTAACACCAGGAAGTGCCTGCTGCACATGCTCAGTATCGTGACTGACCAGATCGCCCACAGTGACCGTGAGACACGGTTTGAAGCTGGGCCGGTCCTGCAGAATCCGTGGATAAAAGCTGAGGAGGGGGAAGGTAATTTCTTCTGTGGCTGCGACTTGGTCAGAGGTCAGTATATGAATAACGATGACCTGGGTCACCCTGCTCGATGTCAGGGAACATGATTATAATCCAAGTGTATGGGCCGACAAAATAATGTGTGAGCCGTGTCTATTACGAGGCTCATGTGATGGGCCTCCTTTGGGTGGGTGTACAGTTCCCGTATGGTTCATGAAAGTGGGACAACACTATGAGAGGATAAAGCTTGAACTGTTTTCTTGCAAATGTGCAGTTTGTGCCTCTGCGTCTTTGCTGCTGATTTTACGAGTGCTTTCCGTAGCCCTTGTTTTATGTCTGTTGGGGTCATTCCCTGGGGTATCCTGCACCCCTGCCTGTTGAGCGTCTGCCTCCGGGGAGTCTTTGCATAGTTCGAGCTAGGAACTCGTATATGATGCGCGGATAAACAGCGAATACATCAGCTTTCATCATACAAGTTCGAAGTCTATTATTGGGTGAGTAGTATATATAGTACTCTACTTGTTATTGGGTTTGGGCCATTCCCAAGTTTTTGTGCTCTAAGTATGACCACACTATTATTAGAATGTTATTCCTTAAAGTTTATTTACTTCATTTATTTGTCAATTCATCCCATTCATTAAAAAAAATTACATTTCTTTCACTTTATCTGTGCATTCCATATATATATATATACATCAAACATAATAATTTCTTTATATACACATGATTTTCTAGCAGCAATATGAATTGTACATGCCTAGTTTTCTAACAGCAAACAAATAACTATCTGTGCATTGTTTTTTTTAGCAATATAGAGTATATTGCACATTTCCTTTTAAGAGTTTATCTATTGTTTTTTTAGCAGCATAATGTATGTTGCATATTTCCCTTTAAAAGTATGCATATTGATTTTTTTAGCAGCATAGTATATATTGCACATTTCCCTTTTAAAGTGGACCATCACCCTCCCGTGATCGGCCCGGAATCTATAAGATTCCCGGGCCGATCTCCTCCCTCCCCGTGGGACATCCGAGATCGGGATGTCCCGCGGGGTGAAACCCCCCCAAACGCCCCAAATCCCCTTACCTTGTCTTCGGCGTGGCCGGCCGCCGCCGCCTCCCTCGCGCCCCTCTAGACGTGCGCGCGCCGGCCGTCTGTGAATGGCCGGCGCGGGCGCGCGTCAAGAGTGACGCGCGGGAGGCGGCGGCGGAGGAGCCACTTGTCCGTTCCTGTCAGATCGCTTGTCCGTCTGCGCTGGGATCGGGGAGAGGTGAGTTTTCCGGGTGATCGGGGGGGTTTCACACAGGGGGGTGCCCCACCGAAGTGGACCAAGACCCAGGATAGTCAAAGTATGATCACTGCTTATTACAACATATTGCACTGTTTACATTGTTATATGATACATTGCATAATTATATTGAATTTTTCTTCCAATCCATTCCAGGCACTCCTTACTCTTGGGTTTCCCTCCTCCTTGCTGATCACGTGACTGCAAGAAAGAAAACAGGTGCTGCTCTCCCGGCCCATAAGTAGCAGCTGCCCCTAATCAGATCAGTTTTCTTTCTTGCAGTTTCAAGATGACTGTTGAGAATTAGAAGTCGCTCTCAAGGTTTTGGCAGCAAGCGGGGGACTGAACCCTGTCAGCTCTCTGCGTAGTCTTACTCCCACGGATCCCTTAAGACCCAAGTTTATGCCTCCACAGCATTGGCTGTTTTTGGGTCCGTGAAGGTAAGGTGGAAGCGCCGGGGTCTTGGGGCGCTTACAGAGTGTGTGTGCTCTGGGCTGCAGGCTTTTTTGAAAAGCAAGTCAGCCGCAGGTTTTTCTCTGGTTTACCTGCTGAGGAATGGTTGTTATTTTTTACCCATCCCTTCCTTCTTCCAGTTAGGTAGGCTTGTTTCATATAAAAAAAAAAAAAAAAAAGAGAGAGAGGGTGCTTACGTCGGCAGCGCACATGCTATGTTGGGCAATACCGAGAAGGTTAGCAGCCCTGCGCAAGGATGACATGTTTTTATAAAAAAGATAAAAAAAAATATATATATATATATAAAAAGGAGGAGAGGGAAATTCTTTTTTATTTGTGTGTGTGTAATATGCCTTTAAGAAGCAGGCCTCACGTCACGCTGAGGCGGTGTTATCTCAGACCACGTGTTTGTGTTTACCTTCAGTACTCCTTCACTTGGAGAAGGAGATCGCAGGTGGTGGTTCTCTGCTGGAGTCAGGTAGGAGACACTAGGCTGCGACGGTTATTGTGGAGTGCAGGCTTGCTATTGTCTCCCCTCCTCTCCCCTCTCCTGTCTCCCCTCTCCCACACTGCGCTCAGCGCCTGGCCAGCTGGGGGAGCCGGGGCCATGAGCGCCTTTACTCCTCCAAACTCCCCGCCCTCCTCCCCTCCCCTCTCCTCTCCCACACTACGCTCTGACTAGAAAGCCGGCTTGTGTCTTCCTGGTGGCGTCGCTCAGACCGGCTCTTGCGGTCATTTATTGTCAGATGGCCGCGGCACAGGCGGCAGCAGTGGTTGTTGGGGGGCTGGGGTAGCGGCCTTTCCTGTGGCCTTGGCTACCATTAAAACTTTTAAATCATTAAGATAGGGGGCGGCGCAGGCAGCGGCCGAGCTATAAGGCTGTTGTATTTTATGATTAGACTGTAAGTGCATGGTCTTGGCTCCTATTCAGGGTGAAGACAGACGACTGTGGTGAGTGGATCGTCTGGTTCATTTTCTCTTTCTGCTATTGATTGATATGTAATTAGCAGTCTTCAGTTTGGATTACAATCATGATTATTTTTAAAAATTATTAAATATTATTAAGTATTATTTTCAATTAATATAGGATATATTCATATGGTGGTGAAATACTAAAATATTGTAGATATTATTAGTTATCATCTATTATTATATTATTATATTATTTTATTTTTATTTTATTATATTATGTATTTATATAATATTATTTTTATATTATTAATTAATATTTATGAACTATTATTGTTATTACTTATTAGTAATGGTAGTATCTTTTGATCTTTTTGATCTTTATTGGAGGGTAAAAATATAAGTATTAAATCCTTTTTCTCCTCTTTTTTATTTTTAGAATGGAAGAAGGATAGAAAGCAGGGTTGCGGTTCCTCCCGGTCCCTTTTTTTGGGGATTGGTTTAGGCTCAGGGCCCTTTGGGTCAGCTGGCCAATATAAAAAAAAAAAGATTTTAATAATAAACACCATGAGGGAGGCATCAGGGGATAGCGATACGGGCATCCCTCTTGAACAGGGCAGGATCTGCCCCTTATGCAGGCAGGATCCCCTGGGCGGTTTTGGCACGGTTCCGCCTGCGCCATGAAGATCAGCATAGATCATAACAGAGCGGCTGACCGGGTATCTAGCCCGGCTGATGCTGGGAGCATTACGGCTCATCCATCTCCTGCTTCCCCTAAAGGGGGAGAAGGCAGTGAGGTGCAGACGGAATTTGCTCACAGATTGGATAATCTGGAGAGGCAGTTGCCTCTTATGTTACCAAGGAAGGCCGCCTATAAAAGAAAACATTTGGAACCTGTAGCGGAGGAAGAGGATATGTTTGCCTCCTTTGGGGAAGAAGAGGACGAGGAGTATTTGGACGAGCAGCCCTCTGAGGGCGAACTGCGGTCAGGAGAAGATAGTAACTCTATCTTATTTTCGTCCGATGAAGATCCTCTCCTCGTGGATGAAACAGAAGGTCTGCTTTCTGTGGTTTTTGATACCTTGAATATCTCCCCGCCTGAGGTAGCGAAAAGAAGAAAGGATGACCTGTTTAAGCCTGTTAGGCAAAGGCAGGTGTTTCCGGAATAGCCACATTTTTCCAAAATGATACTTAAGGAGTGGGAAAAACCTAATAAGCTGCCGGCTGTTCCCAAGATTCTAGATTCTAGGTATCCATTTCCAGCAGACATGGTTAAACTTTGGTCCTATCCACCTGAGGTGGACTCCCCAGTTGCAGGCTTGTCTACTATGGGATCCCTTAGAGATCCCACAGAGAGGCGTATGGATCAATTGGCCCGCCATGCTTTTGCCATGATAGGTTCTTTTCTCCTCCCCGTTTGTGCCACGGCCATTGTCTCCCTGGCTTCGATGAAAAAGATGAAGAGGAACTTAGCTAGGGCTAAATCTCGCAGGCTGACCCAAGAGTCCAAGGACTTTAAGGACTGTTTGGACTTTAATGCATTTGCTATTACTACGATGGAGGATGTGGTCAGGCTGGTGGCGAGAACTTCTGCTCTCCTTGTGGCTTTGCGCCGTTCATTGTGGCTTAGGCAGTGGTCGGCGGATGCCGCCGCCGCCGCCGCTAAGAAGGCGCTTACGGATTTACCCTTTTTAGGGAGCAGACTTTTTGGAGAAAAGCTGGACGGTATGGTGAAGGATGGCAAACTGCCTCAGAGGAGAAGGTCGACTTGGCCTTTTCAGAAGTCTTCGTCATTTCGGCCTTTTCGGAGGGGCAGAGGGGCCTTTCGGCCTTGCTCCCGTAGAGATTTTTGAGGTAGAGGAAGAGCGTGTAATAGGGCAGGAGGGGCCTGGAGAAGTAGGCCTAAACCTCCAGCCAAGTCCACTCCAGCATGAGGGGGCGCCCTCACCCGAGCGGGTGGGGGGACGGCTTTTGCTTTTTGCTCATATCTGGAGGCGCCACGTGGCGGATCGATGGATCCAAGAGGTGGTGTCTTCAGGTTACAAAATCGAGTTTGCAGCCGGACCACCCGCAAGGTTCCTTTGGTCAGGGGCATCCCGGAACCAGTCAAAGCTAGTTGCCCTGAAGTCCGCAGTTCAGCACCTCCTTCAAAAAGGGGTGATTTGTCAAGTACCCCTTCAGGAAGAAGGTCAGGGGTTTTATTCCAACCTTTTTACAATCCCCAAAAAGGACGGGTCGATTCGTCCCATTTTAGATCTGAAGGATCTCAACAGGTATATTTGCGTGAAACATTTCCGCATGGAGACGTTAAGGTCAGCTTTATCAGTAGTTCGACCCGGGGACCTTATGACTACCATAGACATAAAGGACGCGTATCTGCATGTGCCAATTCTTCCGGGGCATCAAAGATTCCTGAGGTTTGCCCTGGAAGACCAGCATTTCCAGTTTGTGGCACTCCCGTTCGGGATATCCTCGGCTCCAAGGGTATTCACCAAGGTTTTGGCGGGTCTCATGGCAATCTTCAGGAGCCAGGGGATATGTATCGTCCCTTATTTGGACGATCTCCTAATTTCAGCCAGATCGCATCAGCAGATTTTAAAGGACACGCAGACGGTCCGATCGTCTCTGGAAGAATTCGGCTGGGTGATCAATTTCCCGAAGTCTCATATCACACTGGCGCCGGTAAGGAACTTCTTGGGTATGACTCTGGACACCGTCCAAGTCAAGGTTTTTTTGCCAGAGCAGAAGGCTCAGCTAATTCAGAATCAGAGTGCTTTCTGGCTTGCCGGCAACCGACTATTCGGCTGGGAATGAGGTTAGTAGGCCTGATGGTAGCCTGCTTCGAGGCGGTACCTTTTGCCCAGTTTCACATGAGGCCCCTTCAATGGAATTTATTGGCAAGCTGGGATCGGACCCCGCACTCGCTGGATCAAGTCTTTGTACTAACGCTCTCGACCACGCATTCTCTTCTGTGGTGGATGGACCCTCTTCATCTGTCTGTAGGCAGGTCCTTTTTGGCACCACAGTGGCAGATCGTTGCCACGGATGCCAGTGTCACAGGATGGGGCGGCATTTGGCGAACTCAGAAAATCCAGGGTCAGTGGGGGCCGAGAGAGAATCAGCTTCCCATAAATGTATTGGAGTTAAGAGCTATCCGGCTAGTACTTCAGTATCTGACCCCCAGCTTAAAGGGGCGGGCAGTCCAGGTCCAGTCGGACAATCGGACAGCTGTAGCCTATATAAATCATCAGGGGGGTACTCGGAGCAAGAGTGCTCTAGAAGAGGTAAGCCGGATTCTGACTTGGGCAGAGGAGAATGTTCCCTGCATTTCAGCAGTTTATATCCCGGGGGTAGTAAACCAGGAGGCCGACGCTCTGAGCAGGAAGGTTCTGCGTCAGGGGGAATGGTCCCTCAGTCGGAAGGTTTTCCAAGCCCTTTGTCTTCGCTGGGGGCGTCCGGAAGTGAATCTCTTTGCGTCCAGACACAATCACAAGCGGCCAGTATTCATGTCCCTGTCGAGGGATCCTCTGGCCATAGCCACGGACGCCCTGTCAGTCCCTTGGGCAAGGTTCAAACTTCTGTACATTTTTCCCCCGTTTCCGCTTCTGAGTCGGGTACTAAGATAATTCAGGAGGGGGTACCTACCATTCTGGTAGCCCCTCATTGGCCAGAGAAAGTATTATCGGCCAAGGTCATTCATACCATGATTCAGGCCCGGAAGAAGTCTTCTTCCATGATTTACTACAGGGTCTGGCGGTCATTCATATCCTGGTGTGAGGCTATGAATTTTTCATGCAGAAGGTATTCGATATCTAGAGTCCTAGAATTTCTGCAGGATGGCTTAGAAATGGGCTTACGATTAAGCACCCTAAAAGGGCAGGTATCGGCTTTATCTATTTTTTTTCCAGAAGTCTATCGCTAGTAATAGACTCATTAAGACTTTTCAGGGAGTCACTCATGTCCGTCCGCCGCGCAAGTCTATCTTACCGGTAGGGGACTTGAATTTGGTGTTGACGGCTCTACAGGGGGCTCCTTTTGAACCTATGGTTGACGCTCCAATGAGCATTTTGACGCTTAAAGTGGTATTTTTAGTGGCAATCACTTCTGTGCGGCGTGTTTCGGAGTTAGCCGCTTTATGTATGAAATCTCCTTATTTTGAGTTACACAAAGACAAGCTAGTTTTTCGGTTTAAGTCAGATTTTTTTGCCTAAGGTCGTCTCTCCCTTTCATCTTAATCAGGAGGTAATTCTACCCTCCTTGTGCGCAGGTCCGGCTAATGCTAAGGAAAGGGCACTTCATTCCTTAGACGTTGTTAGAGCCATAAGGTATTATTTGGCAGCTACAGATGCCTTCCACAAGACAGATCTTCTTTTTGTTATTTCAGATGGACCAAGAAAGGGACTTCCACCAGCTAAAGCCACTGTCAGTAAGTGGATTAGGCAGGCAGTAGGAAGAGCCTACTCGGCCAAGGGGAAGGAACCCCCTTTTCGGGTCACGGCCCATTCCACTAGGGGCATTGGAGCTTCCTGGGCTTTCCAGCACCAGGCTTCAGTGGAACAGGTCTGCAAGGCTGCCACCTGGTCTTCAGTTCATACATTCACCAAGTTTTACAAGGTGGATGTTAGAGCCTCAGCTGACGCTGTTGTTGGTCGGAAGATTCTCCAGGCAGTAGTGAAGTGAACTACCTGATGTCTTCTGCGTTAGGGGATCCCACCCATAGATGGCACTGCTTTTGGAGGTCCCAAGAGTGTCTGGGTTTATAAAGCAAAGTTCATAAGGATGAATCTACAGCTAGGGTTAAATTTCTAAGGCGGACATAAAAACACCTTATAAAAGAGATCTCTTGAGGTAATTTAGTAGTGCAATAATAAAACCTACTAACGGTTAAAGATAAATAACAAGCATTTATTATAAATACAATTATAATAATCAATAAACCAATAACCAATAAAACACAACAATCAGATTAAAATCATATATCCTGTACTTATCAAATTTAGCCACAAGATGGCTCACTACTATTACCATAAAATATCCTTTTAATTGCTATACCAAATTTAATAAAAAAAATAAAATAATTATCCCCAGAACACAATGCTCCGACAAGTATAAAATTCAACCAAAGATATTTTGATAGTATAGTTCAATTACTGGACTGGAATTTAGCTCACGGGAATATGGGTTCCAGTAAGAAATTTCGCAATGCCCAGCTAATTAACTGTTAATAAATAAGAACTATATGTTACCAGAATCTCTATGGTAGGTCGGTATTCAATTATGCAAGGCCTATGGGATATGTAGATCTGATATGCAGTCACCAGGTTAGCTAGGAGCTGAGAGCTTGAATGCTGGTCTCTGAGATTGGGATCTTTCTGCTGACCTCTGCTGATGATCATTGCTGCCAAGAATTATCCCCATTATATTTAAATTTCTTATCTAAATCCATCCCTCTTACAAGCATGATGTCATTGGGGCGTGGCTAAGTGTCCGGTGACTTGACCAATTTCATCTCCGGCCACAAGGGGTCATTGTAGGATAAGAAATGAATTTTGCACCATGTTGGAAAAATAATCAAAATCTAGGATAGGGAAATTACATATACCCATATATACCCAGGTGTATGGACTAAATATTAAAATGTATATAGATATACCCAGATCTAATACATTTAAAATCCTATAACATATCTACTAGTCACAAAAATATGATTTAGTAATACTATAAATCTATAATATAGATCATTCCATCTATAATAATAATAATAAAAAGTCATAACATTACTTTCACATAAATTTCAACGTATATATAACTATAAAATAGCGACTAAACCTACTTAATCGATGCATACATTTTTCATAAAAATACAATCATTATTCCTACCTTGGGCATTAAATATGCTATCTATATATATATATATATATATATATATATATATATATATATATATATATATATATATAAAAAAATGGTGTTGCATATTCTAAAGGACGACATTATTAACAGCACTAATTTTAACTGGCAAAGCATTCCTTTCCGAGAATCCCAAACAAACTTTTAAAGTGGACCAACACCCAGGATTTTGACTATCCTGGGTTTTGGTCCACTTCAGGGGGGCACCCCAGTTAGGGGTGCCCCGCTGTGTAAAACCCCCCAGAAACCCCCCAAAACTCACCTCACCACGTAGCCACGGACAAGCGGGTGACAGCGGCGGACAAGACAGCGCGTCCGCCGCCGCCTCCCGCGCGCCCCTCTGACAGTGCGCGTGCGTTATCGGCGGCGGCAGCGCCCCCGCGCCGGGCGCTTGTGAATGGCCGGCGCGGGGGCGCGCACGCGCTGCCGCCGCCGATGAGGTAAGTTTTTCGGGGTTTTGGGGGGGGGGTCCCTCACCGCGGGACATCCCGATCTCGGATGTCCCGCGGTGAGGGAGGTGATCGGCCCGGGAATCTTAGAGATTCCCGGGCCGATCACCCCTGGGTGACAGTCCACTTTAATCGCCATATTTTGTTGAAAACATTGTTCCCTTGAAATTGTGTAACTATTTCAGTCTAGAAAGATGTTTATTTGTCTTGTATACACAGATCTCAGGGTCGGTCTGAAAGTGTATATTCAGGTTTTTCTGGAACAATAGGGTCTTATCTCACAGCGGGGCTTGTGAGCTTTTCCCTCAGTTTAGCAAACACCTCTCCTGAAACTGTATTGCCTCAACCATTCTCTCTTAAATATCTCTTATTTGGGGTTGCTATCGGTTTTACACTAAATAGGTTGTATTTGATGATAAGGCTGACTCTAGTATCATCCCTACCCATATATATATATATGGATATCAAGAAATAGCCTGACAAGAGTAAGGAGTGCCTGATTGGAAGAAAAAACACAATTCTCTGAGGTACTCACCTGTAGAATTGTTTTTTCTGGGAATCCATTCCAGGCACTCCGGCCTACCCATTTTGTGGGTCATGTTATCTTCTGACGCTTCTCTGTTGGTGTTAATCCATTTTTTTATTATTATTTCATGGCATTAGAGAGAAAAAAAAAAATAAAATAAAAAAGTAATATAACTTATTTTTTGAGAGCATTTTTGGAGTTTGATGTGTAGTAACATGGACTCTTATATGGGCCTCCCGGCCTGTCTCTAGATTATTTTTACTGCTTTTTAAGTAAACTGATCTGATTAGGAGCAGCTGCTACTTATGGGCCGGGAGGGCCCACGTGATCAGCAAGCAGGAGGGAAACCCAAGAGTAAGGAGTGCCTGGAATGGATTCCCAGAAAAACCAAATCTACAGGTGAGTACCTCACAGAATTGTGTTTTTTTCTTTGTGTTTTCTGACTTGCTTTCATTCACTTTAGGCAAACATGTTTCTCCCTCCAGGGCTTTTTCAATGCCCTTTATAGTTGCTGATGTTGATCACACAATAATTTATGGCTTCAAAGAGGATGTGACAGAGTGCCCCTTAAAGAGTTTTATATGTTGCATATGTTGCTGTATCTTTAGGGTAAATACTGCATATGTTGCTGTCTCTTTAAGGCATGCAGGCTATATTCCTGGGCCTTATTTAAGGTCTTTGGCGGCGGAGGCTTTCTTCCGCTTTTATGTATGGACTTTGCGGTTCTCTGTCTCCTCACTGGGTGCCATTCTGGGGATTAGTTTCCCTCCCTTTTCATATGCCTGTGTATAGACATTGTTTTGTGTATATAGTATACAGACACAGGAGCACTCTTCGCCCCCCCCCCCCCTCTTGGGAACAATTAAAGCCGGACATTCTTACATGGACAAGAACAAAAAATATAAACATAAATCAGACACTTCTGAGAAACAGAAGGAGGAATGTGCAGTCGGCCTTGTAGCTGAGCACATCTCCTGGAGCCGAGGGGGAGAGGACATACAGATAAGATTCACAAACTAGCACATCTCGTTACGCTAGGTTATAATAGCAATAAGTATTTCTTCTATTTTACAGTAAATTAATATCTTAAAGCATAACTCTCAGCCTCTATTCTAGCTTTAAGCAAGCCTTGGCATAGAATGGGTTAAATACCCCCCTCCCCTTTCAAGCTCTCGAATTAAAGCGGTGTTTCCCATTTCCTGTTTTCTCCAGGCGGCAAATCAAGCCAGAATACTACGGAGCAACCCGCCATTATTTCCTCAGATTTTAAAATGGAAGATTACGTCACGGTGACGTCTACAGGATACCCATCTACCTCAAACTTTCACCCGGAATCGCACCCTGCATATCACTCGTCTCCCCCTTTTACACAGAAGAGTCACATGGCTTTCCTTACCCATCATAAAGCTCAGATTTCTAAGCCGTATTCATGTCCCGAATGCGGGAAATGTTTCTCTCGGAAATACCACCTTATCAGACACGGGATAGTTCATACAGGAGAGAAGCCGTATTCATGTTTTACATGTGGGAAATGTTTTTCGGGGAAATCCAAGCTTGTCAGACATGAAAGTGTTCATACAGGGGAGAAACCTTATTGCTGTTCTGAGTGCGGGAAATGCTTTCCTCGTAAAGAAAACCTTCTCTTACATGAAAGTATTCATACAGGAGAGAAGCCGTATTCCTGCTCTGAATGCGGGAAGTGTTTTCCTCGTAAAGCCAACCTTCTGGCACACATACGCGTTCATACGGGGGAGAAGCCGTACTCCTGTTCTGAATGCGGGAAAGGCTTTGCTAATAAAGCAAACCTTATCGGCCACGAAAGAGTTCATAGGGAAGAGAAGTCATATTCCCATTCTGAATGCGGGGAAGGTTTTGCTAATAAAGCAAACCTTATCGGCCACGAAAGAGTTCATGCGGAAGAGAAGCCGTATTCCTGTTCTGAATGCGGAAAAGGCTTTGCTAATAAAGCAAAACTTATCGGCCATGAAAGAGTTCATACAGGAGAGAAGCCGTATTCCTGTTCTGAATGCGGGAAGTGTTTTACTCATAAATCAGAAGTTAGAAGACACAAAAGAGTCCATACGGGGGAGAAGCCCTATTCCTGTTCTGAATGTGGGAAATGTTATTATCATAAGGCAAATCTGATCAGTCACGAAAAAGTTCATACGGGCGAGAAACCGTTTTCCTGTTCCGAGTGTGGGAAAACGTTTTCTCAGCAAACCAGCCTCATTACACATGAAAGAGTCCACACGGGGGTGAAGCCGTATTCATGTTACGAATGTGGGAAAGGTTTTTCTCAGAAATCCACCCTCATCGTTCACGAAAGGCTCCATACGGGAGAGAAGCCATTTGCGTGTTCTGATTGCGGGAAGTGTTTTAGTCACGTATCGCATCTTTTCAATCACGCCAGAGTCCATACAGGAGAGAAACCGTATTTCTGTCCTGAATGTGGCAAATGTTTCTCTCAGAAATCACACCTTAGCAGGCACCAAAGAATTCATACGAGGCAAAGGCTTCAAGCAAGTTCTGAATCTGTCATTCCCAGCTTGGCGTATATATGAAATAGATTGTATAGACCACTAATCATATAGAGGTTGTATAAATACTGTAAGTGTCTCTCAACACATCAAAGTATTCATCAACTGTGGCTATGGGTTTTTAGAAGAAACATTAGATTTTATAGACGCTGACAGTACAAATCCCTTTTTGTTTTTATAGGGCTGTAGTATAGGGCTTTTGTTTCTATAGGGCTGTAGTATAGAGCTTTTATTTTTATAGGGCTGCAGTATAGGGCTTTTGTTTTTATAGGGCTTATCCCACTCATTACTGCACCATTATCAAAGCACAAATGGGAGAGGAAATTGTATTTTTATTCTAATCTACGCAGCAGTCCCCCTTATGTCACAGTTCCTGCCTAAGATCATTCTGCTGGCATAAACATAAAAAAAGTCATACCTTTATCCCATAACGACGATACTTACCTGATAGCCCCATTCCAGTCCTGCGCTGCGCACCGTCACACTGCTGTCGTCCATGCAACTGGACCACACAACATTGGTCGCAGGAACTATGCCTTGCCCCCTCTATTCACTGCAATGTAGGGGGACATGTAGCCAAACATGTTTTTGCCTGCAGAATGAATTTAAATGTTCATAATGTTGCCTCACATACATGACCCACCCCTGATTTTTGCTATTCTATCTGATGTCTTTTCTCTCTTCGGTCTGCTCTATGTCCCTTATGCAGGTCAAATGCGGTAATTTAGAGCCCTTCAAAGATCATGCGACTATTACAATTGTATATAAAACATATAGATTTCAGTGGCTTTATGTGTAATGGCCCATTTCCGCAAGAAATCGCTAAAGCAAACAGGCAGAAATTCCAGCTGCGATCACCCAAAATTCGCTCGTTGCTTGAGTGTCATATCGTTTCGGCTGACGTAAAATTTCTCGTTAATTGAGTTACTATTGCAGAAGTTGTCAGCAAAAGACGTGGAGCGCACAGCACGAGCAATCTCACGAATTATTGCTCTAACGAATAATTAGCCAACAATTCTCCTGCATCCAAAAGCAAGTCTACTCTCACGTGACGCATAAGCTCCTTGCTTCACTCCACAAATGATTGATTTCTGTTTGTGGAAATGGGTCATTAGGTGTGTGTGACCTGCAGGGCTGTCCAAGCAAGTCGATGGCTGCCGCACTCCTACCATATATTCAAAAAGTCTATTTGTTTTGCCTAATTATGCAAATGTCAGTTTATGTTTGTGAAAACTTTTTGTGGAATATACCAAAAACCTGAAAATTTAGTAGAACGAAGATATATTTTCCCCCAATGTATTTTAATGTAAACTATTACCAATCAAATAATGATGGGTTATTATAACTAAAGCAAATCCGAGGATTATTTTAAGTCTTATCTTATTAATTTATGTATTTTTTCTTTTACAATCGTCTTTATTATCATATTAAATCTCATTATAAATACAATCTCATTGATTCGTCTGCTAGAATTGCACCTTTGTATATATTTCCCCCCAATGTATTTTCTATTACCAATCAAGTAATGACGGGTTATTACGGGTTATTACAACTAAAGCAGATCCGCTGAGTTTTTTTATTATAAAGTCTAGTTGTTTTGTGGACAGAATTCCGGTGCAGGGACAGAGCTGGGCGAGTAGGGTTCCACTGGATGCAGGAACAAGGCCGTAGTACAGAAATGAACATTTGCAGGCATCTGCCCAGTGGCCTCCTTTTACAAGCCACTAGCACCAGGAAGTGCCTGCTGCTCATGCTCAGTATCGTCCAGATCGGCCACAGTGACAGTAAGACACTGTTTGAAGCTGGGCTGGTCCTGCAGACTCCCTGGATTAAAGCTGAGGAGGGGGAAGGTAATTTCTTCTGTGGCTGCGACTTGGTCATAGGTCACTATATGAGTAATGAAGACCTTGGTCACCCTTCTCGATGGAACATGATTATAAACCAAGTGTATGGGCTGACAATATAATGTGTGAGCCGTGTCTATTACGTGGCTCATGTGATGGGGGTCCTTTGGGTGGGTGTACGGTTCATGAAAGATGGACAACACTATGAGAGTATAAAGCTTGAACTGTTTTCTTGCCTCTGCGTCTTTGCTGCTGATTTTACGAGTGCTTTCCATAGCTTATGTTTTATGTCTGTTGGGGTAATTCCCTGGGGTATCCTGCACCTCTGCCTGTTGAGCGTCTGCCTACGGGGAGTCTTTGTGTAGCTCGAGCTAGGAACTCATATGATGCGCGGATAAACAGCGAATACAAAAGCTTTCATCATACAAGTTTGAAGTTTATTATTGGGTGAGTAGTGTATATATAGTATACAGACACAGGAGCACTCTTCGCCCCCCCTCACTTTGGGAACAATTAAAGCTGGACATTCTTACATGGACAAGAACATAAAATATAAACATAAATCAGACACTTCTGAGAAACAGAAGGAGGAATGTGCAGTCGGCCTTGTATCTGAGCACATCTGGAGCCGAGGGGGAGAGGACATACAGATAAGATTCACAAACGGGCACATCTCGTTACGCTAGGTTATAATAAAAAGTAGTTCTTCTATTTCACGGTAAATTAATATCTTAAAGCATAACTCTCAGCCTCAATTATAGGTTTAAGCAAGCCTTGGCATATAATGGGTTAAATTCCCCCCCTCCTCTTTCAAGGTTTGAATTAAAGCGGTGTTTCCTATTTCCTGTTTTCTCCAGGCGGCAAATCAAGCCAGAATAATACGGAGCAACACGCCATTTCTTCAGATGATAAAATGGAAGATGACGTCACAGCGACGTCTACAGGAGATCCATCTACCTCAAACCTTCACCCCGCATCGCACCCTGCACATCACTCGCCTCCCCCTTTTACACAGAAGAGTCACATGGCTTTCCTTACCCATCATAAAGCTCAGAATTCTAAGCCGTATTCATGTCCCGAATGCGGGAAATGTTTCTCTCGGAAATACCACCTTATCAGACACGGGATAGTCCATACAGGGGAGAAGCCGTATTCATGTCTTATATGTGGGAAATGTTTTTCTGGGAAATCCAAGCTTGTCAGGCATGAAAGTGTTCATACGGGGGAGAAACCATATTGCTGTTCTGAGTGCGGGAAATGTTTTCCTCATAAAGAAAACCTTCTTTTACATGAAAGAGTTCATACAGGAGAGAAGCCGTATTCCTGCTCTGAATGCGGGAAATGCTTTCCTCATAAAGCCAACCTTCTGGCACACGAACGCGTTCATACGGGGGAGAAGCCGTATTCCTGTTCTGAATGCGGGAAAGGCTTTGCTAATAAAGCAAGCCTTATCGGCCACAAAAGAGTTCATACAGGAGAGAAGCCATATTCCTGTTCCGAATGTGGGAAGTGTTTTACTCATAAATCAGAAGTTAGAAGACACAAAAGAGTCCATACGGGGGTGAAGCCCTATTCTTGTTCTGAATGTGGGAAATGTTATTATCATAAGGCAAATCTGATCAGCCACGAAAAAGGTCATACGGGCGAGAAACCGTTTTCCTGTTCCGAGTGTGGGAAAACGTTTTCTCAGCAAGCCAACCTCAGTGCGCATGAAAGAATCCACACGGGGGAGAAGCCGTATTCATGTTCTGAATGCGGGAAAGGTTTTTCTCATAAATCCACCCTCATCGTTCACGAAAGGCTCCATACGGGAGAGAAGCCATTTGCGTGTTCTGATTGCGGGAAGTGTTTTAGTCACGTATCGCATCTTTTCAGTCACGCCAGAGTCCATACAGGAGAGAAGCCGTATTGCTGTCCTGAATGTGGGAAATGTTTCTCTCAGAAATCACACCTTAGCAGGCACCAAAGAGTTCATACGAGGCAAAAGCTTCAAGCAAGTTCTGAATCTGTCATTCCCAGCTTGGCGTATATATGAAATAGATTGTATAGACCACTAATCATATAGAGGTTGTATAAATACTGTGTCTCTCAACACATCAAAGTATTCATCAACTGTGGCTATGGCTTTTTAGAAGAAACATTAGATTATATAGACGCTGACAGTACAAATCCCTTTTTGTTTTTATAGGGCTGTAGTATAGGGCTTTTGTTTTAATAGGGCTGTAGTATAGGGCTTTTGTTTTCATAGGGCTTTTTTTTTATTGGGCTTATCTCAATCATTACTGCACCATTATCAAAGCACAAACGGGAGAGGAAATTGTATTTTTGTTCTAATCTACTCAGCAGTCGCCCTTATCTCCCAGTTCCTGCATAAAGTCATTCTGCCGGCATAAACATGGACAGTTTGCTTTCTTAGGCCACGCTCTGATGCTATTGCACCTGACCACACCCGCATTGTAGTGCAGCAATAATCACACCCTCGTTGTCTCTTCATATTTCTATTGCAGAGAGAGAGTAGAGGAACATAAAATATATTGTGGTGAGATTTCCTTATCTGTGCTTCTGGTTGTTCTCTCATTTCTAGTAGCTGCACAAAGCCATGTACCCCACGTCCATGTCTCAAGAAAGGTATCTAAGATAAATGGCCCATTTTCTTTTTAAATTGAATCCAAATTCGAAATTTGGAGAATTTAATTAAAATTTGTTTTTTTATGTAATTAAACAAAATACAAAAAATCGAATTTTAATGAAATTCTCCAAAAAAAACTCACCTGCTGTCTTGCTGCCAAATGCCAGGCGATGCCCTACACCGCTCCCTACTTTTCTGCCAGATGGAGAACACAGATTCTCTGCCTGGCCAACCCCAGGGGACACAGGACAGTGAGGCTGCTATGGTAGTGAGAAAAGATGTATACATACCTGTATGTCCTGTGATCATCCTTGCTCTAAAATGCCGTATATGCAGTGTGCGAGTTTTATTATGCCCAGGGGTGTTCCAAGATGGTGATGGAATGGGAATTGGATGGGAATGGTTTCCTCTTCATTAGATGCTTTTATCATCAGCTTTTGGGTGTAGTAAGGTGGCTCAGGTCCCCCCAACACCAGGGAACTAATTATGTAATGGCAAACACTCTGCATAGATGGTGTCTGTATGCACACATTATAAGAGGGCAGGGCTTAGCATAGGACACACAGGTATTTATACCCAATTCTACAGCATCCTCGCCATCCCCCAGGTTGGCCACAAGGAGGGATCTGTGTCATCTGTCCCGCTGCAAAGTGGAGAGTTGCGTGCGATAGCGAGGCAACAAATTCAGCTTCGTACAGAACCGATTTGTCCCTGAAATTCAGAGTGAATTCTAAATCATACGAACTATGTCTTGACTATCAGAAAACAGAAGAGTTGATATGATCGAGCTCAAGTATAAATGGCGAAGTAGTTTTTGTACAATTTTTTGTTTTGCCCAATTATGCAAATGTCAGTTTATGTTTGTGAAAACTTTTTGTGGAATCTACCAAAGAAAAACTAAAAACTCAACCTCCAATGTATTTTAATGAAAACTATTACCAATCAAGTAATGACGGGTTATTATAACTAAAGCAAATCCGAGGAGTATTTTAAATCTTGTCTTATTCGTTTATGTATTTTTTCTTTTACAATCTCATAGTTTCATCTGCTAGAATTGAACCCCCTATATATATGTATTTTTATATATGAATAAACATTCACCAATATGCTTAAAATGATATATATGTATCCCAATGGTCTACTGTTAAACCCGACCAACACCCGCTTTTCCTTTAAACAGAGAATAAGAACAAGCTCGGGGGGGGGGGGCATTCAGAATGCTGGGACTGCCCAGAACATAACCCCCCCCCCAGAAAGCCCGATATCCTTACCTTCACTTCGTGAAAAGGAGTCCTGTAATTGGCCACCAGCGCCGAGGACGTGACCATGGCCCACATGACCACCCAGCGGCCAATCGCTGGACTCCTTTCCCGGTTCTGGCTCGAGGTGAAGGTAAGTATATTTTGGAGCGTTCTGGGAGGTTATGTTTGGGGGTGCTCCAGCATTCTGGATTCACACTTCTAGCCTGGGAAGAAACCATGAAGTCTGGGTGTCAGGACTGTACCGAACACCCGTCTGTCTTGAGCTGGTATCCCCCAATCTCCGCCGCCACTTCTGCCTATAGACAAGCCCCCGCTTGTAGGAGACGCGGGTAATGCCTCTCCCAGTCGGTTGCCCCCAGGACTTATAAGGCGCAAAGGATACCAGCTTAAGGTGCAGAAAGATGTTTGGCAGGGAATCCCGAATAAGGATGCCGGATGGCAGAAGTCCGAAATACAGGCCGAGGTCAAACCAGGAGGTCACGGGGCGTGGTATCCGAAGGAGGTAACGAAGGGGTGGTCAAGGCTAGCCGAGGTCAAATCCAGGAGGTCACGGTGCGAGGTATCAGAAGGGTCAGGCAAAAACGTGGTCAGGCAAAGCGAAAGGTCAGGGCAGGCAGCAAGCAAGGGTAGTCGAAGTCCAATAGCCAAATGATCACAAAAGACACTGCAACGCACATCCAGAACCCAGAGGCTATAACGGGCACTGGGATGAAGGAGCAGGAAAACCTTATAGGGAATGCTGGCCAATAGGGAAGGGCGCAATTGGGGGGAAGGTCAATGATTGGTGCATACAAACTAAAATGGGATCGGTCCCAGGAGCTGGACGGCCCAGGCCAGACAGGTCGACCAGTCCCTGGGTCCGATCCCAGGAACCAACTGCCGATAGGTCACTTTAACACTCGCCCCCGGCGGGCGCGCTGGAGGAAGCGCCGCCGGGAGGCATAAGAGAGACGTGCTCGCGCGCAGCGCGCGAGCACGATGTGAGACAGGCGCGCCCCCGCCCGGAGGAGGCAGCGTCACGCCACCCGGAAGCCCAGCAGGCCGGCGCAGCCGCGCGGAGCGTGCTGCGACGCGGCCATCAGCCGCGTTCTGTGCCGACAGCCCCTGGACCCCACAGGGGTGCCGAGGGGACGGACGACCCGGGGACCGCCGAGCAGAGGCCCGCTGGGGCCCACGCAACAGAGCGCCGCGGGACCCGGAACGGCGAGCAGGTAAGAGTCTAACATTACCCCCCCCCTGAGGAGGGGCCACTGGACCCTCCAAGCTGGGTTTCAATGGATTCTCCTTATGAAATCTCTTCACCAGATTCTGCGCATGAACCTCTCTGGCTGGAACCCAAGATCTTTCTTCCGGGCCGTACCCCTTCCAGTCAATTAAATACTGAAGAGAGTTCCTAAAAAGGCGGGAGTCAAGAATTCGGGCGACTTCAAATTCCTGATGACCATCGACTAACACAGGACTGGGGGACCTATCGGGTTCATGGTTTCTAGCAGATTTAAGAAGAGAAACATGAAAAGACCTACAAATCTTCATGGACGAAGGGAGGGCTAACTGAAACGTGACCTGATTAATTTTCCGTACTATGGGGAAGGGACCAATAAATTTAGGTCCTAACTTAGCGGAGGGCTGGCGTAGTGCCAAGTTCTTAGTTGAAAGCCAAACCCAGTCTCCCACCTTATAACTAGGGTTAGAGGAACGTTTGCGATCTGAAAATTTTTTCTGCTGAAGAGCGGCCTTAGTTAGATGTTGTTGGATCTTATTCCATTCCTCTGGCCATTTGGAAACCCATTCATCCACGGAGGGAACTCTAGAGGGTTGGTCCGGAAGGGCAGAAAACTTCAGGTCTTTGCCATAAACACAATGGAAGGGAGAAACCCCCGTGGAAGAATGTGCAGCGTTGTTAAATGCAAACTCCGCAAATGGTAAGAAGAAGGCCCAGTCAGTTTGGGTATCAGCCGTAAAACAACGCAAATACTGTTCCAAGGACTGATTCGTTCTCTCGGTTTGTCCATTCGACTGAGGATGGAAAGCCGAGGAAAGGGAGACAGTGAAACCCAACTTAGTACAAAAAGCCCTCCAAAACCGGGAGACAAACTGGACCCCCCTATCCGAAACAATATCTATGGGAATACCATGGATTCTAAAAATGTGAGTGATGAAGAGTTGAGCTAATGTTTGGGCTGAGGGGAGTTTCTTTAAAGGAATGAAATGAGCCATCTTGCTAAAGCGGTCCACAATTACCCAAATAACAGTATATCCCTGGGAAGGGGGAAGGTCAGTAACAAAGTCCATGGCCAGATGGGTCCACGGAGAGGCGGGAATAGATAATGGAAGGAGTGGGCCTTCAGGAGAATGCCTTAAGGATTTACTTCGAGCACAGACTTTACAGGTGGAGACAAATTTTTGAACGTCCCTCCTAAGAGAGGGCCACCAAACTTGGCGCGTTAATAAAGCAATGGTTTTCTTGACCCCCGGATGACCCGCTGTTTTGGTATCATGAAAATGGGACAAAAAGACAGTCCGGTAAGTAGAAGGCACAAACTGGGTTGAGTCAGGTTTTCCAGGAGGAGCTTGGGCCTGGAACTGAGTAAGGTCAGGAAGTTGGGGTTGGATAGCGGCTACCACTAGGGAGTGGGGTAAAATGGGAGAATCCAACCTTTCAGGTAAGTCGGGAGCGGAAAAACTCCGGGACAGGGCATCTGCTTTAATGTTTTTGGATCCGGGCTTATAGGTTATAGAAAAGTTAAATCGAGAAAAGAATAAGGACCAGCGAGCCTGTCTAGGAGTTAATCTCTTAGCAGATTGAATGTATTCTAGATTTTTATGATCCGTAAAGACCGTGACTGGATACTGAGCCCCCTCCAGCCAGTGTCTCCATTCCTGAAAGGCTAACTTGATGGCCAATAATTCTCTATTGCCGATATCGTAATTTCTTTCGGCCGCTGAGAATTTCTTGGAAAAGAAGGCACATGGATGGAGGCGTTCAGGTGACCCGCGATACTGTGACAAGACCGCCCCAACTGCGACTTCAGAAGCATCTACCTCCACAAGGAAGGGTCGTTGCTCGTCAGGATGGACTAGGACCGGAGCGGCACTAAACACTCTTTTAAGATTCTCGAAGGCCTGGACAGCTTGAACAGGCCATACTGAGGGGTACCCGCTTTTCTTGGTAAGATTGGTTAATGGTGTAACAAGGGCAGAAAAATTTTTAATGAACCTCCTATAGAAATTAGCAAAGCCCAGAAACCTTTGCAGGCCCTTCAAATCCCTGGGCTGCTCCCATTCTAAGACTGCCTTCACCTTAGATTGATCCATGGATAGACCAGATTTAGAGATAATGTAACCGAGAAACGGAACCTCTGACACTTCAAATTGACATTTCTTTAACTTAGCATATAAACAATTTTCCCTAAGTTTTTGCAAGACCAAACACACATGCTTGCGATGTTCATCAAGGGACGAAGAAAAAATTAAAATGTCGTCTAAATAAACGACCACAAAACGGCCAAGATAGTCCCTAAAAATTTCGTTAACGAAACTTTGAAAGACCGCGGGGGCATTACACAGGCCGAAAGGCATTACTAAATACTCATAATGCCCTTCAAGGGTATTGAAGGCCGTCTTCCACTCGTCCCCCTGCCTAATTCTAATGAGGTTATAGGCCCCCCGGAGATCGAGTTTAGAAAAGACCTGCGCCCCAACCACCTGTGTAAATAGTCCCTCAATAAGTGGTAGGGGGTACTTATTCTTTACAGTGATGTTATTTAAACCCCGATAATCAATACAGGGGCGGAGTCCCCCATCTTTCTTCTCCACGAAAAAAAACCCTGCCCCTGCCGGGGAAGATGAAGGCCGGATAAACCCCTTCTCTAAGTTCTCGGCAATATATTCCCGCATGGCGAGGGTTTCGGTTCGGGTCAAGTTAAATATTCTCCCTCTGGGAGGCATGGTACCGGGGAGAAGTTCAATAGGGCAATCCCATGGTCTATGGGGAGGAAGTTTGTCTGCCGCCCTTTCAGAAAAGACGTCAGCAAACTCTAAGTATGGAGTGGGGATCCCAACCGGCGCTAGATGCGCGACCCTGAGTGGAAATTCTAAGCAGCTCTGAAAACACTGGCGTCCCCACTTAGTGATTTGCCCTGAGACCCAGTCAATTTGGGGATTGTGCTCCTGCAGCCATGGCAATCCCAAGATTAAAGGGGTACTAGGCATACTCAATACCAAAAAACTGATAACTTCAGAATGATTGGCTCCCACTTTGATTTGTATAGGAGGGGTTCGGGACCGAACTAAACCCCCGGCCACTGGAGTGCCATCAATGGCCGAAACCCGGATGGGAGTCGGCAAGGGCTGGATCATAATTCCTAAAGTCTGTGCTAGTTCAGAGTCTAGGAAGTTCCCAGCTGCTCCTGAATCTAGGAGAGCCTTTAGATTCAAAAACTTAAAATTAATCTTAATCTGAACTGGAATAAGAACTGGAGACGATACTTGAGGTGATACCTTACAGCCTAGGAGGGCCCCCTCGAAACCTCCTAGGCTCTGGAGTTTCCCGACGGCTTCTTTGGGCAAAGTCTGACCATATGGCCGGTTCCACCACAATACAGACAAAGCCCCTCGGATAAGCGTCGTCGCCTCTCGCCTTCAGTGAGCCTTGTGGCACCTAGTTGCATGGGCTCTTCCGAAGGTTGTACGACTGGGACCTCAGACCTTGAAGCAGTCTCGGCATGCGACCCTTTTTCTTGGCGTCTCTCCCGAAGCCGACGATCAATGCGGATGGCAAGGTGCATTAATTCGTCTAGGGTCTGAGGTTCCGGGTAATTCACCAAGGTGTCCTTGATGGTATCAGCCAATCCTAGCCGGAATTGGCCGCAGAGGGCAGGATTGTTCCAACGAGAATCTACCGCCCAGCGACGGAATTCTGAGCAGTAGTCTTCGGCTGGACGGCGTCCCTGGCGAAGAGTATGTAATTTGGCATCAGCTGTGGCCCCTTTGTCGGGATCATCATAAAGAACCTCCATCGCAGAAAAAAAACTATCCACAGAGAGACGGATTGGGTCCTGAGCTGATAGGCTGAAGGCCCAGGATTGAGGATCTCCTTGAAGGAGGGAAACAATCAAGCCGACCCTTTGCTCTTGTGACCCTGAGGAGACAGGACGGAGCTGGAAGTACAATTTACAAGAGTCCCGGAAGTTGGCAAATTTTGCCCTGTCGCCGTGGAATTTTTCAGGAAGTGGGATCTTAGGTTCCACAAACATTGCGGCCGGAGTCCCCTGAGGACTGGGGATGTTAGGAGCTGGACGGTTCTCCTGGGCCGCAACCCGATGAGCCAGGTGCTCCACCGCCGCTGTTAAGGCTTGCACCTGTTCCAGGATTTGGTCCATTCTTCTGGCCCGTTATAATGTCAGGACTGTACCGAACACCCGTCTGTCTTGAGCTGGTATCCCCCAATCTCCGCCACCACTTCTGCCTATAGACAAGCCCCCGCTTGTAGGAGACGCGGGTAATGCCTCTCCCAGTCGGTTGCCCCCAGGACTTATAAGGCGCAAAGGATACCGGCTTAAGGTGCAGAAAGATGTTTGGCAGGGAATCCCGAATAAGGATGCCGGATGGCAGAAGTCCGAAATACAGGCCGAGGTCAAACCAGGAGGTCACGGGGCGTGGTATCCGAAGGAGGTAACGAAGGGGTGGTCAAGGCTAGCCGAGGTCAAATCCAGGAGGTCACGGTGCGAGGTATCAGAAGGGTCAGGCAAAAACGTGGTCAGGCAAAGCGAAAGGTCAGGGCAGGCAGCAAGCAAGGGTAGTCGAAGTCCAATAGCCAAATGATCACAAAAGACACTGCAACGCACATCCAGAACCCAGAGGCTATAACGGGCACTGGGATGAAGGAGCAGGAAAACCTTATAGGGAATGCTGGCCAATAGGGAAGGGCGCAATTGGGGGGAAGGTCAATGATTGGTGCATACAAACTAAAATGGGATCGGTCCCAGGAGCTGGACGGCCCAGGCCAGACAGGTCGACCAGTCCCTGGGTCCGATCCCAGGAACCAGCTGCCGATAGGTCACTTTAACACTCGCCCCCGGCGGGCGCGCTGGAGGAAGCGCCGCCGGGAGGCATAAGAGAGACGTGCTCGCGCGCGCGCGCGCGAGCACGACGTGAGTCAGGCGCGCCCCCGCCCGGAGGAGGCAGCGTCACGCCACCCGGAAGCCCAGCAGGCCGGCGCAGCCGCGCGGAGCGGGCTGCGACGCGGCCATCAGCCGCGTCCTGTGCCGACAGCCCCTGGACCCCACAGGGGTGCCGAGGGGACGGACGACCCGGGGACCGCCGAGCAGAGGCCCGCTGGGGCCCACGCAACAGAGCGCCGCGGGACCCGGAACGGCGAGCAGGTAAGAGTCTAACACTGGGCCAGAGACGGCCCCATGCCAACACAAAAATGGCAATAATTGAGCTGCTATCTGTCCCAGCACAGAACCAGAGCCGCCCCACAAAGCTGCATCTGTGCAAACTCGGCCCATCTCCATACCAATGTGGATCCTTAGGAAAATGACTTCTCACGTTCTGACCTGTCTAGGATCTCCATCTTTGAACTCTTTGGGTGCCCCATCACTAGCCCATTAGTTTAACACCAGAACCAGGAGGGTACAAGCCTCGGTTTAACCCTTTAAATGCCAAGCATGTAGTTTCTACGTTGTTGCTTCTCCTACCGTTAAGTGCCAAGCACGTAGAAACTACATGCTTGGCATTTCCCCCTGCTAGTGTAAAAATAGAAAAAAAAACTCACCTCTGCTATGGATGCGAAGCCCCTCTTCCTCCGGGGGGGGGGGGGGGGCATCCTATGCCCCCTCAGGGTCTCCCATCTTTAGGAGGGGGCCTGAAATTGGCCACCCCCCCATTTCCACCGCTGACACTTGCAGCTGTAAAGTAAAAAAAAAAAAATTACATTCATTCACCTCCTCGCCCAATCCCTCCCTCCCTCCGGGTCTTCTCTTCACCAGGGGGGGTTCCGATCCCCCCCTGGGCTCCGCAGGACCCTCTTCTGGGTCCTCCCCTCTTCTGATGGCACTGGCCACCGCCCATAAACCCCCGCCTTTTGTGGGAGGAGCGGGATGACGTCATACCGCTCCTTGTAGTCTGTCACCCGTACCCGGCTCTGACAGATGGCGGTAGTTGCGTTGCAGAGACAAAAAGGCTCCAATCTTCTTCCCCTCACCCACCCTGCTCTGATCACTACCGGCATCTGTCATCGGCAGCTGTCATCAGCACGGGACAGCGTCGCGGGACACGCGTCATTTTTTTCTCTTTCAGTGTCAGTGTCTTTATTTGTTCACCCCTTGTGAACTGGTAAGGGATCCATGAGACCCCTATACCAGTTCACAAGGCTGGCTAGCGGGTGACCTGCCATTAACCCCCGGCACCCCCAATTACCTGCCTCCCCAAAGCCCAGGGGGGGCAGAAGAGCCCATGGCCATAGGCTATGCCGGCTTGTAGCCTGCAGGGCAGGGGGCCACCAAAGCTGGCCCCTGCGTCCTGTTCCTTCATAGCTGGTCCCGGGCTGGTTATTCTGTGTAGGGTGGACCCCATGTAATTTTTGGGGGATTTTTAAACCATTAAAATTCCCCCCAAAAAATGGAGTCTCCCCCGGGAAGGGGGACCCCATTCCTATTTTTTTCTTCATTTAACCCTTTATAGTTTGGATGGTAGTTGTATTTCATTTGTAAATGTTATAAAGTACTCATTTCAGTTTTGGGGGGAGAACGATAGGGGGCTACCAATACATATGTGGTACAGTTCTAATCTGTAGAAATGGGGCTTTCACATGCAATATGGTTTTCTTATTTAAAATAAAGGAGACAATTTTCTAAAAAAATAATTTTTAATCTTTTTTTGTTTTTTTTACTTAATATTGTAAAGAACAGAATAAAAATTACAAAACAAGACATTTCATGTTATAAAGCCCAGACAGAAATTCCTTTAAAAATCACATTTGAACATGCGTAGCGCAAAAATAGTGATAAATGGTCTAGCAAAAAAGGGTGACAAAAACTCCAGGTAGGCTGACACTTAAAGGGTTAACGGTTACACCCAAAATAGCATCTGTAGATTCTAAACTGGGTCCTCCACCCAGGAGGAGTTGGGACCTCCACCCAGAGGGGCGTTGGGAGTGTCCAGCTGGGGGTTAGATATCAGACCCCAATCTAGGTGAAGCTGTTTCATTTTCATGTAAATAATGGTTCCAGGATCCAGGAGGTCTATGCACCGGAAGCCGCCTTCCCTAATAACTCACCTGAACACATTTAAGGTAACCTGCCATTCTGTTGTATTTATCTTGTAATCTATTTACCTGCCCCCTGTACTCTGCCCTCAGCCCTGCATGTGCAATATTCCCACAATAGTCATATACGCATAATAACTGTCTAGTGTGCCTGGCGCATTAAAATATATATTTAACTTGAGCTGTTTGCCTTAACCAAGAATCAGTGTGCCCGTTTAGGCTGCTGGGATGGTAAAACGAACTAGGGTGAGGAAACATTGCTTGATACTGTAGGGTGGTGCCCCCGCAGGCTTATGTGACATGCGTTTTCTTTCATTTCCCACGCTCCCGCTGTGCATGACAGACGATGATCAGCAGGTGCTTATGGATGTGACCTGCAAGGTTGGATTTATACCTTTATCGGTTGGAAAGTGGCTACCAAGTGGATGAGTAGCCAAGTGTCAACCAGCTACAACAATGGAAAGGTAGACTTCAGACAAGCAGATAGGGCTGAGCGGAGCTCCAGGTGTGGGGGAGCAGCAAAGTAACCAAGTCCAATAAAACATCAGAGTTCAGGGGCTGACAAATCCGAGTTCCAGGGTTGGCGGCAAACAGGCAAAGTCCAATAAATAAATTCGAGTTCAGGAGCTGGCGGAAAATAGGCAAAGTCCAATAAATAAATCCGAGTTCAGGGGCTGGCGGCAAACAGGCAAAGTCCAATAAATAAATTCGAGTTCAGGTGCTGGCAGCAAACAGGCAAAGTCCAATAAATAAATCAGAGTTCCCGGGGCTGGCGGAAAATAGGCAAAGTCCAATAAATAAATCCGAGTTCAGGGGCTGGTGGCAAACAGGCAAAGTCCAATAAATAAAACCTAGTTTGGGGGCTGGCAGCAAACAGGAAAAGACCAATAAACAATTCCAAGCTCAAACCATGTAATCCGTCCAAGTGCTGATCCAAGAGGCTTCTAGGCTTCGTGCACTTGTGGTGTGCCGAACACCAGTTGGTGCTGTTGAGCGGTGCAATGGATGAAGAGCCAGATCATGTACAAATGCCCAAGCAAGCACGTCTGGGACTGCGCACAGACAGCGATGGAGATCTGACACCACGCCCGCATCCGATAAAAGAGTGAGAAAGGCAAGGAGCCCGACAAGCCCATAAAGCTGTCACCACTAGCTGGTGTTCTTCCAGCAATGGCTTCTGGGTGTTTCTTGTCTGACACGGCCACGCCCCCATATGTTCGACGAAGGAGAAAATGTTCCGAAACATTGGTAAATCTGAAGCCTATTCCAATCATTACAGGTTTGTAGCTTAATTACAGTCCGCCATTTCAGGAAATAATTTACAGGACATTTGGAACAATAGTGAATCTTTTCTTTTACATCCGAGGTCTGAAACCTTTCAAACTTTATCTATGAGACACATTCAGTGCAGTGAGACCCCCGGGACCAGAAAATTCCCCTTCACAAGCACTGTCCCTGTTTGCATGAAGAGTGTTGGCTTACCTGTCACACTCAACAGGAGTCTGGGAAGTGTGCTGCTGGCAGCTGCAAAGACAGGTAAGTGTTCTGATCAACTTACCTGGGGGTCGATCCCGCGGGGTATCCAGGAGACTGGCCGGGGCTCGTTCTGCCCGGCAGCAGCGTCGAGTGCGGGCTCGGATGGCGTCAGCTCGCGTGACGCCGAGCACGGCCGTCTCATCTCCTCACCGCTGCGTCCCTGGCTTTTCTCTCTTATGACCTCCGGCGGCGCTGTACTCAGCACCCACCAGAGGCTGTATTTAAGGGCCAATGAGCCCAGAGCGTTTATGGGCAAATACGCCCTTTAAAGTTTAAATGGGGCAATCAGCCCAGGGATTCAGTATGCACCAATCACCACACTTCCTCTGGCCAATCCTGTTTAGCTGAGTGTGCCTTTGATCTTGATTACTCCTGTTTGATCCCGTTGCTGACCTCCCTTAGTTTGACCATTCTGTGATTGACACTTGGACCGACCCTTGCCTGTACCCAAACCACGCTTCTGTCTTACCCCTTGTACTGCGAACCCGTGACCTCCCAGATTGACCTTTGGCTTGACCCGACTCTTCTATTGTCTTCCCGTGTATGACCCCGGCTTCTGGACATTGCCCAATCTGGCCTTTGGTTTCCCCGCCTTCACCCCCTGTAAGCTCACATCCTTTGTGCTACTAAGTCCTGGGGGCAACTGTGTCCGGTGAGGCGTGTATAGCGTCCCTTGACTAAAGGTGAAGCTGGCAGCAGAGTTTGGGGGCTATGGGCTTACCTAGAAGGCGGGTGTCCCACGGGGCCTGACATTAAGCTGCAGGTGGGGGAGTTCCTATCACTTGGTCTCGGGTTACTTCTATGAACCTTAGGTAAATGTTTGCTATTGATTAATAGTGAGTAATTAGCTCCCGGAAACGTCCGTTTTGGAATCTGTGTCTCTGAAATGCTTTTCAACCCCCTTAAAGTGGACAAAAAACCAAGGATTTTGACTATCCTGCATTTTGGTACTTTTCCCCCGATCTGGGATGCCGCGCTGTGTGAAACTCCCCGGGTTGCCCAATCTTACTCACCCTTCCTCGTTCCTACGGCACATGCGCAGTCTCTCGACCAGTCAGCGCACTTGGATCCACTCCCTCCCCTTCATCTAAGGTGAGCGGATCTGAGCGTGCTGGCAGCCACATCCCCCGCTTCCCTTAAATAGGGATCGTACCCACACTGGCCATTCACAAATGCCTAGTGCGGGCATGTGTGTTGCTAGAGGGATAGCGGGGATGCAGCCATGGCTCATGCATACACTGGTGGCCTGGGAAGCAAGGTAAGCATATGAGGGTGACGGGTGGGGGGGGAATTCATACAGCAGGGCACCCTGATTTTGGATGCCCTGGGGGAGGGAATCGATCCGCTTTCTTTTATAGGCCCCTGCTACCCTCTATCAGGGAATGTGCCCACGCCGGCCATTCACAAATGCCTGGCGTGGGCACGTGCCCAGCTAGAAGGATAGCAGGGATGCAGCCACAGCTCATACATGTGCCATTGGACTGGAAAGTAAGGTAAGTGTATGGGGTGACTTGGAGGGTTTCACACAGCGGGCATCCTGATTTTTGGATGCCCGGGGGGGGGGGGATCGATTAGCCCGGGAATCTTATAGACTCTCAAGCCGATCACGGTGGGTTTTGGTCCACTTTAAAGAGGAACTTGAAAATAAGTGGTCAATCCCCACCATCAGCCCTTACTTACCTTTTGGATGTTAATGTGGCGACATCCGGCTTCTCCAGGGCCCAATCGCTGGCTTAGCCACCTGTTAGTGATAGTAAGGCTTTAGTTGTGCTCTTCAAAGTCCCGCGTAGCTCAGCGAAGTCTCGCGAGATTTCAGACGCCTCCCATTGCATCCCATTCATGGGCACTGCGCAGACGTGAAATCAGGGACCGCATGCAATGACTGATGGGATGCAAGATGGTGCCGCCTGTTGGAAGGTCACCCCAAATCCAAGGGACCCCGAAGATGGATCCCCAGGAGAGGTGAGTAAAAATTGCCCAAAGGTAAAACCGGAGGAGGGGAGGGGGCAGTCAGGTTTGGGGGAGCATTTAACCTCCTCCGATGTTCTTCTTGTGATTCTAATGATCCCTCTTATTTTAGCCTGCAAATCAGGACACTATTGTCCCTCTTTCTATTCCAGTGATGATCAGGTGGTTAGGTGGACGGGTAGGTGGGTGGGCAGAGAGGTGGATGTGTGGTTAGGCAGGTAGGTGGGTGGGCAGACAGGTAGACGGGCAGAGAGGTGGCTGGGTGGTTAGGCAGGTAGGTGGGTGGGCAGACAGGTAGTTAGGCAGAGGTGGCTGGGTGGTTAGACATGTAAGTGGGTGGGCAGACAGATGGGCAGAGAGGTGGCTGGGTGGTTAGGCAGGTAGGTGGGTGGGCAGACAGATGGGCAGAGAGGTGGCTGGGTGGTTAGACATGTAGGTGGGTGGGCAGACAGATGGGCAGAGACACGGCTGGGTGGTTAGACAGGTAGGTCAGTGGCAGACAGGTAGATGGGCAGAGAGGTGGCTGGGTGGTTAGGCAGGTAGGTGGGTGGCAGGTAGATAGGCAGAGAGGTGGCTGGGTGGTTAGGCAGGTAGGTGGGTGGCAGGTAGATAGGCAGAGAGGTGGCTGGGTGGTTAGACATGTAGGTGGGTGGGCAGACAGATGGGCAGAGACACGGCTGGGTGGTTAGACAGGTAGGTCAGTGGCAGACAGGTAGATAGGCAGAGAGGTGGCTGGGTGGTTAGGCAGGTAGGTGGGTGGGCAGACAGATGGGCAGAGAGGTGGCTGGGTGGTTAGACATGTAGGTGGGTGGGCAGACAGATGGGCAGAGACACGGCTGGGTGGTTAGACATGTAGGTGGGTGGGCAGAGAGGTGGCTGGGTGGTTAGGCAGGTAGATAGGCAGAGAGGTGGCTGGGTGGTTAGGCAGGTAGGTGGGTGGCAGGTAGATAGGCAGAGAGGTGGCTGGGTGGTTAGGCAGGTAGGTGGGTGGCAGGTAGATAGGCAGAGAGGTGGCTGGGTGGTTAGGAAGGTAGGTGGGTGGCAGACAGGTGGCTGGGTGGTTAGGCAGGTAGGTGGGTGGGCACACAGGTAGATGGGCAGAGTGGTGGCTGGGTGGTTAGGCAGGTAGGTGGGTGGCAGGTAGATAGGCAGAGAGGTGGCTGGGTGGTTAGGCAGGTAGGTGGGTGGGCACACAGGTAGATGGGCAGAGTGGTGGCTGGGTGGTTAGGCAGGTAGGTGGGTGGCAGGTAGATAGGCAGAGAGGTGGCTGGGTGGTTAGGAAGGTAGGTGGGTGGCAGACAGGTGGCTGGGTGGTTAGGCAGGTAGGTGGGTGGGCACACAGGTAGATGGGCAGAGAGGTGGCTGGGTGGTTAGGCAGGTAGGTAAGTGGGCAGACAGGTAGATGGGCAGAGGTGGCTGGGTGGTTAGACATGTAGGTGGGTGGGCAGATGGGCAGAGAGGTGGCTGGGTGGTTAGGCAGGTGGCAGACAGGTAGATGGGCAGAGACACGGCTGGGTGGTTAGGCAGGTAGGTGGGTGGCAGACAGGTAGATGGTCAGAGAGGTGGCTGGGTGGTTAGGCAGGTAGATAGGCAGAGAGGTGGCTGGGTGGTTAGGCAGGTAGGTGGGTGGCAGGTAGATAGGCAGAGAGGTGGCTGGGTGGTTAGGCAGGTAGGTGGGTGGCAGGTAGATAGGCAGAGAGGTGGCTGGGTGGTTAGGCAGGTAGATAGGCAGAGAGGTGGCTGGGTGGTTAGGCAGGTAGGTGGGTGGCAGGTAGATAGGCAGAGAGGTGGCTGGGTGGTTAGGCAGGTAGGTGGGTGGCAGGTAGATAGGCAGAGTGGTGGCTGGGTGGTTAGGCAGGTAGGTGGGTGGCAGGTAGATAGGCAGAGAGGTGGCTGGGTGGTTAGGCAGGTAGGTGGCTAGGTGGGTAGGTAGGTAGGGCTGGGCTTTTCCCTGCTCCCTGTGCTGAAAAGCCCGGCGAGCGCATGCCGGCTGAACAAAGATATAGCAATAGATGACAGTGGGGGATCAGGATGGTGGTCAGGAAACATGCTGCAGAGGGGGAGTGATGGGGCCCCTCATGCTGAACACCACGCCCCAGCCCCCAGCACGCTGGAAGCACCAGACTCAGGCCCCCCCCCTCTGTCCACGGCATGCCTGGAACGTTATGAACAGGGAGCACTATTTCAAATAGGATGGATCTGGTGATGGTGCATGCTCCAGGTGTGCGCGCATAAATTCATAACGCTGCATGTGCTCTAATTGTCGCGCACAACTGAGCATGCTCAGAGGACATTAAAGGGAGTGTCCTGGTGCCTTGATCACACAGGGAGATTTGTATCCAAATAGCCATGCCTCTTGGGATCAACCCTCAAAGCTGGACCCTGGCTGGAACCGGACCCAGGACCCCATTCCAATGCCTGTCCCCTGAAAGAGCCGCATCAAAGTGGACCCAAACCCAGGATTTGGACTATCCTGAGTTTTGGTCCCAATCACGGACGCCCCTGTGCTGTGTGAAACCCTCAGGGCGCCTGATCTCACTCACCCTTCCCTGGTCCTACAGCGCATGGGCGGTCTCTCGACCAGTCAGTACTTGCGCTGGTGGCCGCATCCCCTGCTACCCTCTTACAGGGAGCATGCCCACTCACAAATACCTGGCGCAAGCAAGCCCCCTGCTGGAGGAATAGAAGGGATGCGGCTCACACATTCTCCGTTGAACTGCGAAAGGTGAGTTCCTGGCCGAGCTGGGGAGTTTCACACAGCAGATCATCCCGATCAGGGGGTAACGAGTATGCCTGCCCTGGAGCCTCAGACACCAGGGTGCGTTTTGAGGCCCTTTAAGGGAAATGTCTACTTCTGTGGACTTTCCCTGAGACTCCAGGGCCGGGCAGCAGCAACTGGCAGACACACTTACCTTATCGCCCCTCCTGCGCTGCTGATCGTCCTTCTGCAGGGTGGGTGTGGCCTGAGTACAGAGGCTCCCACTGAAAACCATGAGCGCCTCTGTACACCAGGAACTTCTGCGTATGGAGGGGACAATTGTTTTCAATATGAGTCCACTGTACCAGGTGGCAACACCCACCCACCGGAACTCGGAGTGGCGGTGAGGTAAATGGATCTGCTAGTTACTGCCGGTCCTGGAGTCTTTGAACTGTCCACCTCTAACCCCTCTAATGCTGTTAGTGCAGCACAGGCTGGCTGGGGAGGAAGCCCATCAGAGTTGAGCCGAGCCCATCCTCTGGATTTTTGATGCCAGATGAGCCCTTGTCCCGCTATTTTGTACCAGACCATTTATTCTTGATTGCGCTCCCCCGTCGGTCCTCAGACTCGATCCCATGGCATCCTATCAGCATTAGCGCTGGTCCCTGATGCTACTCAGGCTTCTTATTGATTGGTCCTCAGACTCGATCCCATGGCATCCTATCGGCCTTAGTGCTGGTCCCTAATGCTACTCAGGCTTCTTCTTATTGGTCCTCAGACACGATTCCATGGCATCCTATTGGCATTAGTGCTGGTCCCTGATGCTACTCAGGCTCCTCATTGATTGGTTCTCAGACTCGATCTCATGGCATCCTATCAGCATTAGCGCTGATCCCTAATGCTACTCAGGCTTCTTCTCATTGGTGCTCAGACACGATCCCATGGCATCCTATCGGCATTAGCGCTGGTCCCTGATGCTACTCAGGCTTCCTCATTGATTGGTCCTCAGACTAAACAGTATTTTTGGAACAGCATCAGGTGTGTAACTATGGCTGGCCTTTCACACTAAGTAGGCTTTCAACACCTGGACATAAAACAAAATGCAAAACCTCTCAAATGCACTTCAATGGGATGCTGTGATTAGGTCAGTTAAATGTGCTACAGCAGGCTTTAAAACAGGAATTTGTTGCAAGAGGTGGATTTATTTGGGCAGGTTTGTTGCTTTGTGTGGCCTTTCACACTAACTAGGCTTTCAACACCTGGGCATAAAACAAAATGCAAAACTCTCAGATGTGCTTAAATGGGATGCCCTGGCGAGGGACAGTTAAATGGGCGACAGCAGGCTTAAAAATTGGGATTTGTTGCAAGAGGTGGATTTATTTGGGCAGGTGTGTGGCTCTGTGTGGCCTCTCACACTAACTGGCCCATGAATACTTGAAAATAAAACAACATGCGAAAACTCTTAGATGCACTTAAATAGGATGCCATGTGAGGGCCAGTTAAATGGGCTACAGCAGGCTTAAAACAGGGATTTGTTGCAAGAGGTGGATTTATTTGGGCAGGTGTGTGGCTTTTCACACTAACCAGCCCACTAACAATTGAGCATAAAACAAAATGCAAAAACCCTCAAATGCACTTAAATGGGATGCCCTGGTGAGGGCCACTTAAGTAATAACAACAAATTGGTACACAGCTTACATATATGCACAGGTAACAATTCATAGAGAACAATACACTCTTAGTGCACTCTGCTCACTGGTGTTCGTGAAGAAAAAAATTAAACCTGGAATTGTAGACAGACACCACTGCTGCACCTTCCCTGTCACTGCTTGAATTCTGACACTGCTACACAGACTTTTCCTGTGCAGAATTGCAGAACACTGCCACTCTCCCTCCCTGTCTCTCTCTCTCCCTCACTCTGTCCTGTTCTCGCCACAATGCACCACTGAAAAGAGTGCCCGCAAGATGGCCGCCGCTTATATAGGGCTGTGACATCACCAGCGTGGCTGCCTGCTGATAGGCTGCATGTGATGCCTTCCCAGGATTCCTTGCCCCATGGGACATATACTGACATGTGGATCCACCATTCTAGATGGCCTAGATCACACTAAATGGAGTTTAAGGAATCAATTTAACTTTGTCGATATTCGGAATAGTTGCCAATTGATTTTTTTCTAATTCAGATTCGTCAGACTCAATTTGTTGAGACAAGCAGCAGTGATAAGCATTATGCTTTAATAGGGGTGTGGCTTAGATGCACAGTATACATGCAGGATAGCATGGGGGTGTAGCTTAAGAGCACACATTCCCTGAAAGTAATAGGACTTACTAGGATCAACATCTCTCAAGACAATGTGGCTAGTAGGCAAACCCTGCTGGACATAGTCCCCTTTACATATCCATTACCTCATCCTCACCTGTAATCACTGATAATCCACCAATACAATGAAGATTATAGTATGCTGGAAAAAATGATACGTACATGATCCAATCAAATGCCAAGCGGTACCAGCCACTAACAATGGTGATAGGTTTAGACAGTCACCCAATATCTAAAATAAGGAACTGACAACACACAGAAGATCCCTTAAAATTCAGAAAAAGTAATTCCCTTTACAGCAGCTTGTCAATGCTAACCAGCATTCCAGCCACTAATACAGCCACGCAAGGGTCCCTCCAGAGTTACAAAAAGGGGCACTAGTGCCGCACATAATGTCAATGTAAATATAAGCAATTACGTGACCTCTGATCAGCATAACTAGATGTAGGATGTCATGCGTTGGATGGTTAATAGCTGCAGGGGATTATCTGGGAAACATGGACAGGCAGCCAACACTGGTATGTATGGAGGGTTTACAAGGGTACTCAATATATACAATACAATGTATACAATATACTTCGAGCTGTGCATTCAGTCAGCCATGAAAGTGGCTCAAAAAACAGAAGAGTGCAGAGAGCCCAGCAGGGAAAAGTTAGTATCACACATCACCCCTATAGAGTTATCCGAGAGGTCCCTAATTATCTTGCAAGGTGTAAACAATGGGCCTTTATGGAAGATTAATATTGTTAAAATATTATGTTTTCAAGTATTTTAGTCTTGCTATGTATAATTAGTTGCATTTGACCAGGCATACATAAGTCAGGTCATTCAGACAGCTTAATGCCCCCCACAAGCTCAGAGGCTCATCAAATCCACATTCCACAGGTTTTCAAATTAGGTTTGGGAGGGTGGATCCTAAGAATATTTAAATCCATTTTCTGTGGCTGAGAAATTCCGATAATTGCCCACCTAGAGTCCATGATATATCTGATAAAACCGTCCAAACGCACCCGTGTGTCACAACGTTAGACATCGTTCTAATGGCAACACAAGTGGCTAAACAAGGCTCCCACTAGAACACAAAACAGTGGCGTATTCCCCACTATCGAACAAAACGATTGACCTATGACCACCTCCAAGCATGGAGTGATCGAGAGTCCTAAGCAAGTAGTGTAGCCAGGCTCTTCAGAACTACTGCGAGCCTCAGGGCATCTATTACCCTCTGCTGTATTTTCAGATTTTATTTCAAAGAAACAGAATAATGGTGCAATGTGAACAGGAGTAGCTATAAAACACAGTACAAATTAATAGGTAGCAATACAACTACAAAGGGGAAAATACTTAGGAGTCTGCCTGTGCTGCAGTTCTGTCAAATTGAATGTCTGTCAGTTCTCACACATCTCCCAATGACCAACAGTTCCAGGTCTCCTTCTTAGATGTTACAATGGAGTGTGTGTCACCCTTGATGGTAAGATTCGGATGTCCATCCTTGCCAGCCATGCTTATAGGCCCCAGAAGAGGGGGTCTCCCTACCCCTCCCACCAGGAGGCTGGTGTTGGTATCATAGCCTGTCTCAGAATATCCCAGTCTAATTTCTGCTATATGACACCGGTTGAACACATTCCAAGGGAGGGGGTGGGACACAAGTAAAAGAGGAACCTTGCTCTAGGACTTTGGGATCTGTTGATGTGATTTATTTTGCTAAGCACTCTGGGGGGTGTATTACTCAAATCACTCTGTAGTTATTACTAGGTGTAGGAGGGAAGTGAGTAGGAGTCACATTTGGGGGGGGGGGGGGTTATCACCATTGAACCTGCATATATGTCTGTGAGGGTGAGATGAAGGTGAAACCTAGGTGGGAGAGGGGACAAGACACACACACACAGACACGTTCATCACCAATTTGCTCACACCCCTATGGCAGGAACTGAGATGTGAGAAAAAGAAGGGTTGCTGTATTAATCAGAACAAAGATACAATCTACTTTTGTGTGTTTGCTTCAATAATAGAGGAAATTACAATTACATGGCTTAACGCAAACAGAAACAATACAGACAGGCTCAAAGGTCTATACAACCTGCTCCTAGTATACAAAGCTGGAAGCTCTGTAAAAAACATTTCCCATATTAGTGGCACAATTACAGCTTCTTTCCTGTATGAATACTTTCATGTCTGATAAAGGCTAATTTATCAATAAAACGTTTCCCACATTCGGAACATGAATATGGCTTCTCCCCTGTATGAACTCTTTCATGTCTTATAAGGGCTAATTTATGAATAAAACATTTCCCACATTCAGAACAGGAAAATGGCTTCTCTCCGGTGTGAACTCTTTCATGTATGATAAGGTCAGATTTGCGAGAGAAACATTTCCCACATTCAGAGCATGAATACGGCCTCTCCCCTGTATGAACTCTTTCATGTGCCATAAGGTGTGCTTTCTTAGAGAAACATCTCCCACATTCAGAACATGAATACGGCTTCTCTCCTGTATGAACTCTTTCATGTGCGATAAGGTCTGATTTCTTAGCGAAACCTTTTTCACATTCAGAACATGAATATGGCATCTCCCCTGTGTGAATTCTTTCATGTCTGATAAGAGCTGATTTATCAATAAAACATTTCTCACATTCAGGACATGAATATGGCTTCTCTCCTGTATGAATTTTTTCATGTCTAATAAGGACTGATTTATCAATAAAACGTTTCCCACATTCAGAACATGCATATGGCTTCTGTCCTGTATGAACTCTTTCGTGTCTGATGAGTGCTGATTTATCAATAAAACATTTCCCACATTCAGAACATGAACATGGGTTTTCTCCTGTATGAACTCTTTCATGTCTGATAAGGGATGATTTATTTGAGAAACAACTTCCACATTCAGAACAAGAATATGGCTTCTCCCCTGTATGAACTATTTCATGTCTGGTAAGGACTGATTTCTGAGAGAAACATTTCCCACATTCGGAACAGGCATATGGCTTCTCTCCTGTATGAACTCTTTTATGTGTGATAAGGTGCGCTTTGTGAGAGAAACCTTTCCCACATTCAGAACATGAATACGGCTTCTCCGATGTATGAACTCTTTCATGTGTGATAAGGTGTGGCTTCTTATTCTTATGAGCTGGATGACAAGTGGGTAAAAAAGTCTGACACTGGTCCGGTGTAGATGAGAGATGTGCAGGGTCCAGTGCTGGATGGGGGTTTGAGTTAGACCGGTCTTCGGCAGGCTTTTTCATGATATCATCTCTTTTAGAAACTGTAGAGCTAATGGCATGTTCAGACATTTTATTACGGCGGGATCTTTTACCTGAAAAAACATAAATGGAAGGGAAGGGACAAGGTTAAAGTGCAATTACACTGTATTTCACAAGCTGGACAAAACACAAGGGCCACGGAAAACACTTCTTGCACTAAAAAGACATCTGGGCACAGCCTATAACTGGAATGGAAAAACTTTAATCTCCATCTTAACGAATAGTTCTTTACCATGAGGTGGGGTGAAATACATGTAATGCCCAGCTGATCACCAGCCTAAGTTGAAATGCAAACCCCCAATCTAACACCGCCATATTTGCCTATAGACAAGCCCCCATTTGCAGAGAGACATTGCAGAGAGAGATTACATGCCTGACCGAACACGGTTGCCCCCAGGACTTAAAGGCGTAAAGGATGGCACCTGAGGCCACAAAGGCCGGTATACAACACGGCAAAACAATACACAGAGGAAGTCAGAGATATCCGGGTCTGCAAGATAATCAGTCCTACCAGTGCCTTGACAGAAGGAGTAAACAAAGCAGAAGTCCAGGAAAGGCCAAAGGTTGAAGCCGTAAATAAGAGTCACAGTATCCAAAGGGTCAGGCAAAAGCGTAGTCGGGATGCAGCGCAAACTAATCAGGTCAGCAGGAAATAAACCAACAGAGTAACACAAAACAAGCTAGACGCTTTGGCATCTGAATCTGATCAGCTGGGTATTACATTATCACAGTACAGCAGGTGACACACTACTCCTAGTGAGTAAGACAGAACTAAGTTAAGGGTTAATTGAACCCTAAGCTTCGCTGACCACAGTGAGCTGCAAAATTCCCCGCAAGGCATATGAGGTGCGGGGCCCTAAGCATGTCAGTCTGTGTTTCCGCAATGATGGTGTTGGATGCTGTGAAGAGTGCGGACAGGTAAACGCTTGGATCTAACAAAACATTCATGTAATCTCATTCCCTCACACTGAACATGGACAAAACAGGGCTTTTATATATATATATTATATTGATCTCTCAAAGAATGATGGCTGGGTGTAATACTGGCCTCACATTCAGGCACTAGCCCGATATCTCCAACTCATCTCTTCACCCCTTCCTGAACATATTCCAACTAGACAACTGCAGCACTCTCCTCTGCGCTATACTGGCAACCAGTCTGGGCACCCTCCAATTTATTCTCACCTCTCCTCCCGCTTTTATCTACCTCTTCTCTCACTTCTCCCACTGACTCTATTGGCTGCTGATAGCTGAAAGAATTCAGTTCAAACTTCTAACCTTAACCAGGGCCCTGGAGTTACATATAGACCAGACTTTAACTTTAAACTGGAGTCTTAACACCAAAACCCGTACCTGATTAGCTTTATTTCTGTGATCATTTCTGATTTTCTGTTTATTTCTTCAGATCAGCTCATTCCAAAACTCAGATCCGTAATGGCAGTGATTCCGTGTGGACCTCCAGTCCACAAAACTGTTTAGTAAGTTGCTCCTCTAAAGCCCATCTCTGTTGATCAGTTTGAGAGGGTTTATTGCAGATATTGTGGAATAGCATTGTCAGGCCTCCTGTCTATAAGCATGGAAAAGTAGACTTCTGACAAGTAGCGAGGGCTGGACGGAGCTCCAGGTGTGGGGAGCAGTGAGGAAATAAAGTTCAATCAGACAAATCAAGAGTTATGGGGCTGGTAAAGTCCGATAAACAAATCTGAGTTCCAGGGCTGGCAGCAAACAAGCAAAGACCAATAAATAAATCTGAGTTCAGGGGCTGGCAGCAAACAGGCAAAGTCCAATAAATAAATCTGAGTTCAGGAGCTGGCAGCAAACAGGCAAAGCCCCCCCCAAAAAAAAATCAGAGTTCAGGGGCTGGCAGCAAACAGGCAAAGACCAATAAATAAATCCGAGTTTAGGGGCTGGCAGCAAACAGGCAAACTCCGATAAAAAAAACAAAGCGAGCATGCCTGTGACTGCACAGAAACAGTGATGGCGATCTGACAGCACCCCAACACCTGATAGAGGAGCGAGACAGGCGAGGAGCCTGACAAGCATGCAGATGTTACCTGACATTTCTGCGTACACAGGAGCATAAGGAGGAGCTGTGCCAGCCCATACCAACCTGAGAGACGTGCCTCATAAAGGAGCATCATGGCCGCTGAGCATTCAGACAGTGGAAAAAATGAATCTAGGAGCTTTCTGCTGTGAACAGAGCAATGACAAGTCATTACAGCTAATGGCTTGCTGCTCTTGGCTAGAGATAAGAGATGACTGTATAGAGATTTTAGGCAATTTTGAGTGTGGGACTGGGTTTTTCAGAAGTAGAGCTGCTTAGGTGTGTGGCAAGATGGCCAGTCACATGCAGTTCAGGAGTGCAATATCTGCATGCTATGCCACAGAACATATCTTACATCTCTGATTGCCAGGAGAGGGGGGCTTTAGGGAAGCAGTTTACTAAGCTTTGCTTTTTGTGGCTAGAGGTCCACTTTAAAAGGGACCCAGTGGCAATAATTATAAAGCAAATAGCTGACCTGATACCTGTCTCACATACCCCCCCTCCATTTCCAGCAGCGTAGTGTAGAAGCCATAGCAGGGCTTCAAAATAGCCTCTTTCAGGACCACGCACAAAAGTGGTCCTACAGCTATATTGTCCCTTGATGCTCAGCATGAATGGGCATGGCAATCAGCAGCAGTTGTCTCTGACAAAGAAGAGCATGTGCATGACTCAATGCATGATAAAACTTTCCTATGTCATGACCCGGAAATTGAAGCAAAGAAACCAGCTTTGCCTATCATGCATTACATGCAGTCAGGGTCATTTTATACTGTTCCCAAGAGGGATGTGGGAGAACGTTATGCCCCAGGAGAGGGACTTTATTCAGTAATTGATTCTTATTTTGTTATTCTGGGACCTTTCTACAGGAAAGCTGGACACGGCTGTTGTAACTGATATCAATGGAGAGGCGATATCAACTGAAAACCCCTATACCTCATTCTATAAGAGCCATATACCCCAAGTGTAGCTGTATAAGACACACAGAAGAGTGCCCAGCTACACAAAGGAAAAGGAATAGGTAAATACTCACCTGGGCTGATTTGTACAGAAAATTCCTCCCCCTCCTCCCTACCAGATGTTTCTCCCTCTATCTCAGTTGCCACATGAGTCTCCGAAGTCTGTGAAGAGCGATAAAAGCAACTCTCCTGTACTGAGATTTATTTACAGATGCCAGAGCGTGTGCATTTATTACTCACCTGGTCTGGTCTGTAAAACTTCCTCCTCTTCGTTTCTCAGAAATCCTTCTTCCTCCTCCTCCTCAGTTGTTACATTTCCCCCCATAATGTCAACGGGGTCTGTTAAGAAAGATGAGAGAGGACGTTACCGGGTGCGTGAGTCCAGTACTGGGGAGGTGCTCGGGGAGGTGCTCGGTGAATCACTCTCTTACCCTGTGATTGGGGGAGGAGCTGCTGAGCCTCCATTATTGTGTTGGTATTGGTCAGTTCAATTGTCCCGTATGTCTTCTTTATAGAGGTGGCTCTAGAAGACATGAAAAATACAATTCTGTGAAACTCAGCAGTAGAATTGTTTTTGTATCCATCCAGTCCAGGCCATCCCGATATCTTTGCGATTTCCTCCCTAGGGGGCGCTGACTGCAAGATCAAAGATGTAGCTTTTCCCGGCCCCCTATAAAGGCAGCTGCCCATTTATCATCCCCCAGTGGTTTAAAAGCAGTACTCAACAAAAGGGCTGGCCGGGAGGCCCAAACAAAAATAAGACACCCTTGTTACCTCACATAGCCTCTGCTAGTACTCTCTCGAATGCAAAAACTAGAAAAAAACTAAAAACTAGTGTCCTATGAGCAAAAATGGTTCATCACCATACCCAGCTCAAGGACATATTGAACACAAGGGTGGGGTGGGACGGCCTGGACTGGATGGATACAAAAACAATTCTACAGCCGAGTTTCACAGAATTGTATTTTTCTCCTCCATTCAATCCAGGTCGTCCAGAAATCTTCACGATTGGGACATCCAAAAGCAGTGTCCATATGGGCGAGATCCCCAGTGCGGAACAGCATGTAGTTCATTTCACTACCGCCTGAAGCACCTTTCGGCCAAAAACAGCGTCAGCTGAGGCCCTGACATCCACCTTGTAAAACTTTGTAAAAGTATGAACAGAAGACCAAGTTGCAGCCTTACAAACTTGTTCCATTGATGCCTGATGCTGAAAAGCCCAAGGAGGCACCAATAGCCCTAGGAGAATGAGCTGTGATCCAAAAAGGGGGTTCCTTCCCCCTGGCAGAATAGGCTTGTACCACAGCCTGTCTAATCCACTTACTGAGAGTGGACTTGGCTGGTGGCAATCCCTTCCTAGGACCCTCTGTTAAGACAAAAAGCAAATCCGATTTCCTGAAGGATTCAGTTGCAGCCAGGTAATACCTTATGGCTCTGACCACATCCAAAGCATGGAGGGTCTGTTCTTTGGAATTAGCCAGTGCTGGACACAAGGAAGGTAAGACAACTTCCTCATTAAGGTGAAAGGGAGAAACGACCTTAGGCAAAAAATCAGGTTTAAAACTAAAAACCACCTTATCTCTGTGCAACTCAAAGTAGGGTGATTTCATACAGAGCGCCAGCTCTGATACTCGACGCACCGAGGTGATCGCCACCAGAAAGACCACTTTGAGAGTCAACATAGACAATGCAGCATCGCTCAAAGGGAGGACCCTGGAGAGCAGAAAGCACTAGATTCAATTCCCACACCGGTAATACCGATTTACGCGGTGGCTGGACATGGGTGACTCCCTGGAAAAAAATCTTGATCAATCTATGATTGGCAATGGATCTCTGGAAAAAGATGGCTAAAGCCGAGACCTGACCTTTGAGGGTGCCCAGCTAGAGGCCCAAGTCTAGACCGTGTTGTAGAAACTCCAGAATTCTAGAAATAGCAAATTTTTGGCAAGGAAGGCACTTGGCCTTGCACCAAGCGATATAGGCCCACCAAACTCTGTAGTATATCATGGAAGAAGACTCATTCCGTGCCTGAATCATTGTGTGAATAACTGTGGCTGATAACCCCTTCTCCGTCAGGATTGAGGTTTCAATAGCCAGGGCGTCAAAGCCAGCGTCCGTAAATTCGGGTGCCGCAACGACCCCTGTGTGAGAAGACCCGGGTCGTCGGGCATGATGTAGTGATCTATTGACATCTGAGCTATGTCTGCAAACCAACTCCTTCTCGGCCAGTGAGGAGCCACCAGGATTGGCTGGTACCCCTTCCTGGGCTATCTTGCGCAGCACTCTGCCCAGGAGCGGAAACGGCGGGAATGCATACAGAAATTTGAACTCCGTCCAAGGGATCACCAGAGCGTCTGTTGCTATGGCCAGAGGATGAGAGACGAACCTTGAAAGCTTGTGATTGTGTCTGGACGCAAACAGATCCATGTCTGGTTGACCCCAGCGGAGGCACAGAGCCTGAAAGGTCTCGCTGCTGAAGGACCATTCCCCCAGGCACAAGGAACTCCTGCTCAGGAAGTCTGCCTCCTGGTTTTCCACCCGGGGGATGTAAACCGCCGAGATGCAGGGTGTCACAATCAGCTTACCTGTGCCGCGATCCAGCGGTGTCCCCGTCGCCTCATCATGCAAGCGCCGGCCGCGCCGGGCGGCTGCTCGCTCAGCTGCTGGGGGCGAGCCCCCTTCTTCCTCTTCTGCCGGCGTCTCCAGCATCAATGCAGGTGCGCGAGCACGTTCCTTCTATGCCCTCCGGCGGCGCTGCACTCAGTTAAAGGGCCGATGAGCCCAGCTGGGCCCAGATGAGCCCAGCTGGGCAGCACGCCCTCTGTAGTGTATTGGGCCAATGAGTCTAATAGGAGTTGCTGGGCTGTACGCCCTATGTCCAATCAGGTGCTGGTTTTTAGTAGCACCAATCACACACCCAGCCCTAATCATATCCGTTTCCTATAAAGGTTTACCCCACCAGTTGCTCAGTGCCTGTGATAGTGCCTTGAACCTAGCCTTTCGTTTCTGTGTATCGTGATTGATCTAGTTGCCGACCTTTGCCTGAACCGACCATTCTTGATCCAAAACCCTGTTGCCGACTTTTGCCTGAACCGACCATTCTTGATCCAAAACCCCGTTGCGGACCTTTGCCTGAACCGACCAACCTCGATCTGAACTTCCGTTGCCGACCTCTGCTTAGAACCTTGACCACGATTTGCCTCCTCCATTTGTACTGCAGCCATCTCTGAACACCCGGTGCCGACCCTTAGCCTGTCTCTAGCCATTGGGCTCTCTATACCGCTCCCAGCCACTGGTTCTTCTGACATCCGAACAGTAAGCCTCCATCCTTTGAGCCATTGAAGTCCTGGGGGCAACCGATCCCGGGCAGGCGTATTCTGCGTCCCGGCAAGCGGGGGCCCCTACAGGTGAAGCTGGCTGCGGAGATTGGGGGTTGAGGGCTTACCCGGAGGACTGGAGTTACCTGAGCGGATCATTAGAGGACCCAGAGCGTGATACAGCGAACATTCTCCTCTGCCCAAGTCAGAATCCGGGTTACCTCCTTGAGGGATCTCTTGCTCAGAGTCCTTCCCTGGTGGTTGATGTAGGCTACAGCTGTCTGATTGTCCGAGCGCATGGCCCCTTAAATGGGGAGTCAAGCGTAGAAGAACCAACCGGATTGCTCTCAGCTCCAAGAGGTTTATGGGTAACCAGTTCTCCTGCGGACCCCACTGACCCTGGATCTTCTGGGTCTGTCAAACGCTGCCCCAGCCTGTAAGGCTTGCATCCGTGGTAATTATCTCCCAATGGGGAGTCAGAAAGGACTTGCCTACCAGCAGGTTCCGAGAGTCCATCCAATCGCTCAGCTGAAGAAGGGACTGTGTCTCGAAACGTCCTCTTGAGCGATCATATGTACCAGGCAATACATTACTTTGAACATGTCATGCTTAAATTTGCCTTGAGCGATCTTTGTATATTTGAGAGCATTTTTTCTTTACTGTGTTAGATTCACCATTGCCTGTATGCTATACTGCACATAAATCTATGTGCGCATTTGAGGTTATCATACATAGAGTATAATTTTGCCTGATGCTTGTCCCGCAATTGTATATACATCTGTTCGTTCTATTTCTGCATTACTGACACTCCTTCTCTGCATGTCATATACTGGCCATTGTACATGCAGTTGGAGTGACTCACAGCTAGATGGCAGCACAGTTCCCTGTTCTTAGTTATAACTGCAACTTTGTCACATGGGTTCTCATTCATTTTGAACAAGGAGGTTATCCTTCTGTCATCTTTCACTGTACATATATTTTTTGACACATCATACATCACTAGACTTGCAGTTTGAATGTCTTTTTCACCCGGTTATGTTATGCCAAATAGTTTTCTGTGAGATCAGCATTTATCTATGTGACATATTTCTGGTCGGTTTCTGAAAGTGATCAATGTATTATGACAATGTAAGTTTATAAGTGTATTCTCAAATATATACAATACAAAAATCTATATCATTTTCAACGTTGTGTCTGGTGTGCATTATTCGAAAACCTTTTCAATCCGAGAGTCCAACCACCACAAGAGGGACTGCCTGGCCAGAGGGGACAACGAAAACCCCTGCTCCAGAGATTCCTGCGACCGATTCCAGCCGGTCAGCAGGATTAATTGTAGAGGCCTCATGTGAAATTGAGCGAAGGGTACTGCCTCGAAGCAAGACACCATTAGGCCCACCAATCTCATCCCCAGACGTACCGACGGCTGTTGACAAGTCAGCAAGGCCTGCACCTGCGTCTGGAGTCCCAAACCTTTCTGCTGTGGTAGAAAAACCTTGACCTGCGTGGTGTCCATCGTCATTCCCAGGAAGGATCTCACTGTTGAAGGCGTGATAAACGACTTGGGGTAATTGAATACCCTACCGAAGGCCTCCAGGGTTTACAGCACCGTCCCAGTATGGCTCTCAGCCTTCTGAAGGGACCGGGCCGAAATCAGCAGGTCGTCCAGATAGGGTAACACACGAATAACCCGACTCCTCAGGATAGCCATGATACCCACCAGCACCTTGGTGAACACATGGGGGGCTGAGGAGATGCCAAATGGGAGTGCTACAAACTGGTAATGTTGATCCTCCAGTGCCAACCTCAAGAACTTCTGATGTCCTTGGAAGTTCGGAATGTGCAGATAAGCGTCCCTGATGTTCACTGTGGTCATGAAGTCGCCGGGCCGAAGCGGTCTCACCGCCGACCGCAACGTTTCCATGCGGAAATGTCTGACCTTTACAAATTTCAGGTCCAAGATCGGCCGCAGCGTTCCGTCCTTCTTGGGAAGCTTGAACAGGTTGGAGAAGGAAGCATTAAGAAGGAAGCACTCCTTAAGAATCATATTAGAAAAAAAGAGGCTGCTCAGGAAAAATCTGCCGTTGCCTCTCAAGCCGAAATAAATCACCCTGCTTCCGCTTAGCCGCTCTGGGAGGGACAATGTGCAAGGTATCAAACATGGAAGAGAGCAAACTCTCCGTAACCTCCGGGAGGCAAGAATCCTCATCCGAGGAGGAACCAGAGATGCTGTCGTCAGGAGGCTCTGCCGTTGAGAGTGAATCATCTGGCAACTCACCTTCCTCCGCATATCCCAAGAAATCATAGAAATCGTCATCCGAGTAAATCGGCTCCAGATGCCGCTTCTTACGCGAGGCCTTCAGCATGTGACCCCTTGCTGGCTCCCCCTTCACTAGGGGCTAACTGCATCAGCGGAGGATCCGGAGAGACTGATGGTAATGCAGGGCTAGGGTCAGGAGGCGACCGCCCGCTCAAGGCAATGCCTCTGGCGCAAGTGGGACAAATAGTGCTGAATCCGCCCAGGGTATTCCGTCTGCAGAAGGGGCAGAGCCTGTCCTGCCCAAATGGGGTGCCCGGCTCACTATCCCCTGATGCCTCCATTATGGGGATTGTGAATAGTAATATTCAATAAGGCTACTAGACACTAACAGCCTAAGCCTAACAGTCAATCCCTCTAATAATAGGGACCGGGAGGAAGCACAACCCTCAACCTTAGCCCACGATTTAAAATAAAAGAGAAAAGACAGCAATTACAACTGATCCCAAGTCATGCATTAACAGTAAGAAATAGGAATACATGCAATCAACATAAAAGCACAAAAAAATAGGGACTCATGACACCGCCAGATCAGGGAGGGACTACTGCCAGGCGCTGCACAACTCCAGGAGAAACTGCAAACCTGGTTTCCTTCAGCAAAGAGACCTCAGCAGCGCTGCGAGCGCACCGCAGCGCTTCCAGAATGATCCTCCGAGGGGGGGGGGGCGTCACCGGCGTGACGTCAGCCACGTGCCGGCGCCGGACTCCGCCACCCCCCGTGGCGTGTCATCTGGCCAGCTTAGCACGAACGCCGCCTGTCATGGCGTTCGTGCGGCCGGCATGCGGCAGAACAGAGGGAGGTAAGCAAGTGAAGAGTGGAGACTGCTCCTCGCTGTACAGACAGTGAGGAGCTCTCAAAGCTCCAAGTCGCACCAAACACAGCAGCACACACATAATAAAGCAAGTGGGCAGGGAGGGCTATATACAAAAAAATGTACATCTGTGGTTCCCCATCAGGCTCACCATAAGGCCTGTGGCTGACTACTTTTTAGCATGAAAGTCTGCGGCCCAGAGCATGTGCTCTGCCAGAACGCCACAGACCCCGGCGTTCACCCTACCGTCACGGATCGCTGTAGCAGCCAAGGGCTGGGAGGCAAAGGATAGGTCAGGAGAGATCCACAGGAATAGGGTTCTGCAGTGGCCAACAGGCTAGGTGGCCCCGTTTTGCTGCCAAGTTCTGAGAGAGTGAGTAACGATCTTATGCAGCCAACTGCAAGATGAACAACTGGGGAATGATAGACGGGCAGCTGCCTTTATAGGGGGCCGGGAGGAGCTACATCTTGCAGTCAGCGCCCCCTAGGAGAGAACACCCAATAGTGAAGATATTGGGACGGCCTGGACTGGATGGAGGAGAAAATAGTCATGTGATCTCAGAGATAAAGAAGTCAGATATCCCAGCAGCACACACACAGCTGAGGGGTCTGAGTGTGTTATGCCTTCACTTGAGTAATTGGGATCAGAATTCTCGGAAATCCTTTTAGCACACACCAGGTTTCCATGACGACCCAGTGATGGAGCCCTAGAATTACTCGTACATCTACCAACACGAAATGAACATAAATATATTCTCTCCCATCCCAATGCCCTCACCTGTATGAAATGTTCCACTTAAGTCCAGGGTGGGTACATACCCGAGTCCTACATACAATAATGACCACCCAATACTCCATGACGGATGCCCACCACCTCTGCAGAAACCCCCAATCCCTCATGATGGACCTCCCACCACCACTGGAGAAACACCCAATGCTCCATGATGGACCCCCCACCACCACTGGAGAAACACCCAATGCTCCATGATGGACCCCCCACCACCACTGGAGAAACACCCAATGCTCCATGATGGACCCCCCACCACCACTGGAGAAACACTCAATGCTCCATGATGGACCCCACCACCTCTGCAGAAACCCATACAGGGCAAACAATCTTGGTTCATAGACCCCCTGACACTAACACACCAACACCCCTGTAACTTTTTTGGTGACGCAGACCTAAAAGGTTTATACTTCATTCCTCACAGTGGCTATAACCTCACCCTTTCATCCCCAATTGTGTGTTTTTTGCATTGATTTGTACCTACCTCATAGAAGATTTCACAGAGATTTTTCACTGGGTTATTCTGATTAATAGTTTTTGATGCACTTGTTAGTAAGCACATAGCACTTTAGTTTTTATTGATAAGTTGTTTGCCTTTAGAAGGGCTGTGGGTATATATTTTTATGCTTTATGTATTGGTTATTATAATGGCAGCCTTTAAAGTGGACCAACACCCAGGATTTTGACTATCCTGGGTTTTGTTCACTTCGGTGGGGCTCCCCGATCGGGGTGCTCCGCTGTGTGAAACCCCCCAGAAAGCCCCGAAAACTCACCTGACCCCGCTCCCACGTGACCGCTCCAGCGAATCACCGCCGACGGACAAGCGAGGTCCATCGACGGACAAGCGAGGTCCATCGACGGACAAGCGAGGTCCATCGACGGACAAGCGAGGTCCATCGACGGACAAGCGAGCGCGCCCGCCGCCCCCGCGCGTCACTCTTACAGGGAGCGCGCCTGCCATTCACAAACGGCCGTTGCGGGCGCGCGCCCTGCTAGGGGGATGCGCGATCGGCGGCTCGCGCATGCGCCGCTGGATCGAGGAGCAGGTAGGGATTTCGGGGCTTTCTGCTTTCTTATAGATTCCCAGGCCGATCAGCATCGGGTGTTGGTCCACTTTAACAACAGTGCCCCCCCATGGCAGACTATGAAATAATGTGTGTCTTGTATGTTTTTTAAATTGTCCTTTGTAGCTTGAAATTATTTAGAGAAATATAAATGCTTAAATGTGTAGAAATTCACTCACACTTCTCTCAAGAATTTAGCTGAAACAATGTTGACGCAAGATAGTAAGAAATAACGGGAAGTTGTGGCTTGCAGCTGAGCCGATTCTTAGAAATGCATTGACAAATGTGTTACTTCTTCTTTACTAATTTCTATCTTTGCTAACATCTGTATTTCCCCATGTACTGTATAGTTGGCGCCTAAAATCTGGAGGAGCATACAAGTAGTGCACCACAAAAATGCTCTAAACAAACGGGGGCGTGCTCACCTAAACAATAGACAATGTACAAAAAAGATGCAGTTGAGGCGGCAAGCTCCAACCGTCACCAATAAGGGAGCCGCTACCAAACAATTCAATTAATCAAATTTATTGAGAGTACAAAAAAAAACTAAAATCAACATATACACACAAGACAATTAAAAACAACTGCTGCCTCAATCTCGTCCCACCTCTAGATAACCCACAATGTAAATTACATAACCATGATAAGAGGGACCCAATTAATAATATAATCTTATTTTTGTGCCGGCACAAAAAAAAAAAAAATTATATACCCTCTAACATGCAATATATAGCAAAATTACAAGACAGCTTAATCAATTAAATACACTATAAAGAAAGGTAAGTATTCACCTGTGCTATGAAAACCAATCAATTGTTACATACAACTATCAAAAATCACTCGTGACAAAGATACATTATTGCAAAAAATATTTGAGTAAACAAAATATTTTCAAACATGATTATGTGAAAACAAGACAATATCAGAGCACATGGATAGATAAAACAAGTGTAAAAATATCCAGAACCAATTACAAAGTGCAGAGGCCTAGACACAAATACAGATACGAAATTACCAGCAGCAGACAAAGCACATGGTGTCCACATGGTGGGGAGGGAGGATGAGGGGCGGCAGAGAAAAATACAATTCTGTGAATACTCACCTTGTAGAATGGGTATTATAAATATGCAGCACGCCCTGCTCCAGTAATGATTCATTACGTCTGGGATATAGTCCACAAGAGGGCGCTTTACTGCAGAGATGGCAAAAAAGAGGCCCCTCCCGGGGCCTTATATACCCGGGACCTCCCACTAAATTCCCCAGTATAAAAAAGCACTAAGGGAACCAGGAGAAGCCAATAACAAGATTAACAACAATAACCAGGAAACAGTCACCATATAGAGGATCCAAGAATAAGTACTCAGGGTGGGATGGAGCAGGGCGTGATGCATACTTATAATACCAATTCTACAAGGTGAGTAATCACAGAATTGTATTATTCCAAGTATGCAGCACGTCCTGCTCCAGATAATGATTAATTACGTCTGGGACATCCAATAGCAGTGTCCAACAAACGGGTGGGGATCCCAATAGGCAACAGTGCGCAGTTCAAACCACTGCCACCTGCAAAACCTTGCGGCCAAAAACAGCATCCGCTGAGGCCCGAACATCAACCTTGTAAAACTTGGAAAAGGTATGAACAGAAGACCAAGTAGCAGCCTTACAAACTTGTTCAACAGAAGCCTGGTGCTGAAAGGCCCAGGAAGCACCAACAGCACGGGTAGAATGAGCAGTGACTCGGAAAGGAAGATCCTTTCCCTTAGCAGAATAGGCCCTAACAATGGCCTGACGAATCCATTTACTAATAGTAGACTTAACAGGAGCCAAACCCTTCTTGGGACCCGAGGGTACCACAAACAAAGTGTCAGTCCTTCTGAAAGGCGCTGTAGCCACCAGGTAGTATTTCAAATTCCTGACCACGTCCAGAGAATGCAATGCCCTCTCCATGTCATTACCAGGATTAGGGTACAAGGAAGGAAGCACAATGTCCTGATTGATGTGAAAGGCAGAGACAACCTTAGGCAAGAAGTCTGGTTTAAAGCGGAAAACCACCTTGTCCTGGTGTCACTCAAAGTAGAGGGCCTGAATAGACAGAGCCGCCAACTCAGAAACACGCCGGCCAGAAGTGATAGCCACCAAGAAGGCAACCTTCAAAGGACAGTGCAGCCTCATGCACAGGCTCAAAAGGAGGACCCTGAAGGGCCGACAATACCAAATTCAAATCCTAGACCGGTACCATGGGTTTGCGGGGAGGGCGCACATGAGTGACCCCTGGAAGAAAGTCTTGACCAGAGGATGAAGAGCGAAGGACCTCTGGAAGAAAACAGCCAAGGTGGAGACGTGCCCCTTCAGAGTGCTGAGCTGAAAACCCAAATCCAAACCATGTTGAAGGAACTCCAGGATCTGAGGAATGGAGAACACCCGACAGGGAAAGGCCCTAGACTCACACCAGTCAATGTAGGTCCGCCAGGTCCTATAGTAAATGGTAGAAGAGAATTTCTTCCTAGCCCTGACCAGAGTCTGAACAGCCGAATCAGACAGACCCTTCTCCCTTAGGATGGAGGTTTCAGCAGCCAGGCCGTCAAAGCCAGCGTTTGTAAATTGGGGTAACAGAGCCGTCTTTGAGTGAGAAGATCCGGAACCAGGGGCAGAGGGTACTGATCCACCGCCAGCTGCACGACGTCTGCGAACCACACCTGTCTTGGCCACCTGGGGGCCACCAGAACAGCTGGCACTCTTTCCTGAAGCAGCTTGCGCAGAACCTTGCCCAGAAGGGGAAACTGAGGGAAGAGGTACAGGAGACCGAACCCCTGCCAAGACAGAGATATGGCATCCACCGCCAGAGCCAGAGGATCCTGGGACAGTGAGACAAATGCTGGAAGCTTGTGATTGTGGCGAGGAGCAGACAGATCCACATCTGGCATCCCCCACCTGTGACAAAGGGATAGGAAGACCTCGCCGTTGAGGGACCATTCTCCCCGGCGAGAGGCCCCCCTACTCAGGGAATCCGCTTCCAGATTCTTCGCTCCCGGAATGTAAACCGCAGAGATGCACGGGACATTGTCCTCGCCCCAAGACAAGATCAACGACACATCCTGGAGGGCACTCTTGCTCCGAGTCCCTCCCTGATTGATGTAGGGGACCGTAGTCCGGTTGTCGGAGCGAACCTGAACCGGCAGGCCCTGGAGGTGAGGCGTCAGCTGCGCCAGCACCAACCGAACCGCCCTCCGCTCCAGAACATTGATGGGGGCGTGAGCCTCCTGAGGGCCCCACAGCCCCTGGAATTGGAGGGCTCTCCAGTAGCCCCCCCAACCTGACAGACTGGCATCCGTAGTGACTGTCTTCCAACATGGTGTCAGAAATTATCTGCCCCCCCCAGAAGATTCCTCGAGTCCAGCCACCACAGGAGGGACCGCCGGACCAGAGGAGATAGAACAAGGCCTGATCCAGAGACAGGGGACTCTTGTCCCAGACTGACATAAGATGTAGCTGAAGAGGTCTCATGTGAAATTGAGCATAGGGAACCGCCTCGAAGCAGGCCAGCATCTGTCCCATCAATTGCATCCCTTGCCGGACGGAGGGATGAGGGCTGGACAGCAAGAATTGAATAAGAGCTTGAAGAGGGTCCACCTTCTGCTGAGGAAGGAAAATCCTGGCCTGAATGGTATCCAGAGTCATACCCAGGAAGGCGGTCACCCGGGACGGGGAGAGGGAGTGAATGGGACGTAATGAGAAGGTCGTCCAGATAAGGAAGAATGCGAATACCCCGGGCTCTGAGAAGGGCCATCACGCCCGCCAACACCTTGGTGAACACTCTGGGGGCTGAGGTGAGACCAAAGGGAAGTGCCACAAATTGGTAGTGTTGTTCCTCTACCGCGAACCTGAGGAACCGCTGATGTCCCGGGAAGACCGGCACATGAAGGTGAGCATCCTTGATATCTATTGAGGTCATAAAGTCCCACGGCGCAGGGAGCTGATAGCGAAGCGCAGAGTTTCCATGCGAAAACATCTGGTCCTGATGAATTTGTTGAGAAGCTTTAGGTCCAGGATGGGTCTGATGTAACCATCCGTTTTGGGCACTGTAAAGAGATTGGAATAGTAGCACTGACCTCTCTCTCCCGGAGGGACCTGACAAATGACTCCCATGGCCAGACGGTTTTGTACCGGCAGAAACAGACCCCAAGGTGCCTGAGGGTCCGTAGGAACCCGTGATCTGAGAAATCTGGGAGGAGGCCAGTCCGCGAACTCCAGCTTGTATCCGGAGGAGACAACCTCCAGAATCCAATTGTCTGAGACTTGTTGAGCCCAGACCTGAGCGAAGAGCCGCAGCCGTCCCCCCACCCGCAAGGGTGAGGGCGCCCCCTCATTGCTGAGCAGGCTTGGCAGTAGATTTGGGTTTTGCACCCCAGGAGGATCCGGGCCGGCACGGCCTCTGCCCTTGCCCCAGAAATCTCCCCTGTGCCCCACGAAGGATACCCCTGCCTGACCTAGGCCCACGAAAGGAGGGAGTGAAGGACCCAGAGCCCCGAAAGGGTCGCAGCTGCCTTTTGAGTTGGGGCAACTTACCTCCCTTAGCAAAAAGGTCCAAACGATCACCAAACAGGAGCAGCCCCTTAAAGGGGAGCCCCGTGAGCGCCTTCTTAGCAGCATTGTCAGTTGCCCACTGGCGCAACCAGACCAAGCGGCGGATAGAGACAACCAAGGACGAGTTCCTGCTACACATCCGAATGGTGTCATCTAAGGCAGAGAGAACATAGGTGATGAACATCTCACAATGTGACAAGGCTCTAAATTCAGCACTAGAAGGATCCTCATGAGAGCCGTCCAGAAGGCCCCTCATCAAGGTCCTAATAGCCACGGCCGTAATAGCAGAAGCACAAACCGGGCGCAAGGCCGAACCCACACAGGCAAAGGCGTGGGAAGCCAGCTGGTCAATACGCCGGTCCTCACTATCCTTCAAGGTAGTGGAATCAGGGGAATGCACCACAGAAGTGTTGGACAACCCCAACACAGGGGCATCCACTTCTGGGGGAGTTGACCAACATTTGACCACATCCGAGGGGGAAGGGATACCTCCTATCCCACCCCTTAGGGATACCGGGGAGCCGGCTAGGCCGCTCCCATTCCTTGAGAACCAGATTATTAAAATGCGTCTGTTCTGGGAATTCCAAACGTGGTTTTGCGGTACCAAACAATTCCCCCTGCTGCTTAGGAGCCGCTGCAGGGGGGGGGGGGGGGGAATGGAAAGTACTTCAAAAACTTGAGTCAAAAATCTATGGGTGTCATCAGCATCCCAATGCTCTGAGCCGGCATCAGCGCCAAGGCAATGCTGATCATCAGAAAAATCAGAATCTGAGAATAATTCCCCTTCCTCGAGAGGGGTATAGTCAGACAAATGAAGGAAATCATCTTGTTCCATAGTAAAAGGCCGGGGCGGCAGGCGCCATATGCCGTTGTTTAGCTGGAGCCTTACGGGCTGCTGAGCTAGCAGTCTCTCAATGTTGGCCAGTCTGGTGGAAACATCAGGTTGAGACTCCCAGCTACTGTTGATCTCACTGGGGGTCATAATCAAGCGATGGGGTGCGGGGGACGATCCAGTAGGTGCCGACCCAGATACATGTAGCCCAGATTGCCGCATAAGTGCCTGCTGGGCGCAGGGTACACAGACCCGCACATCATCCACATGAAAAGCCCCGCACACCACACACAGCCGGGCTTTCCCAGAGGGGACCCCGAGCACAATATCCTGAGAAGCCTCCATATGGTGAATTTCAATGTCACAATGACCAATGGGAATTACGCTGTGCAGCTACCCGGGATGCTCCTTAAAATGTCCGCTAGTGGGAGGATTTAATAATTAAGCCCCTAATTTCAATATGGTTAATATAGGGCACAGGACCGGGAGAAACCTCTAATTTGGTTGTCCCACCTGAAAGACAATATAATACACTCAGTCAGCATGGTATCTACAACAAATACACATAAGCAAATCAAAATACAAACCCGCCGAGGGCACTCACGGACGTCGCAGAGCTTACATGCTAGGCCCTGCCCCCTCCAGGAACGCGGGGAGAGGCCAAAGACAAGCCGCCCCGCAGCCAATCAACGAGCAGCCGGCCCCAGTGACGTCACCGGCCCGCCGCCGCACGCGGGCCTTTCAAAAGTGAATCAAAATGAATCAATGAGGAGAGGAGGAAGGAGCGCTGAGCCTATGTGCCAGCGTAGCCGTACAAGTGTCACAAAGATAAAAAGAGCTTTACAGTTGCAATCACTTACACACAAACACGGACACTGACCCATCCCCCCCGACTAACCGGGAGAATATAAGCCCATAGTTACATTTGGGGAATGTAAGGAGGGCTAAAGCGGACGGGGCATCCCATATACAGGCTCACCAAACCTGCGCCGCCTACCCTTTGGTGGGGAATTTGCGGTGGAGCAATACTCCATTAAAAACACCTCTAATAGGTGCTGCCTACCGTCACCCGACCACGCAGCCAAGGCTGGGAGGCAAGTAAAGAATGGAACGGGTGGGAATAGAACACAGGGCCAGGGGTTGTGCAGCCCGGCTTACCTGCGAGGAGAGAAGCCATCATCTTGACCTTCGCAGCCCACTGCAGAGAAGGAACTGGGGAATTTAGTGGGAGGTCCCGGGTATATAAGGACCGGGAGGGGCCTCTTTTTTGCCATCTCCGCAGTAAAGCGCCCTCTTGTGAACTATATCCCAGACGTAATGAATAATTACTGGAGCAGGACGTGCTGCAAACTTGGAATAGACCACCTGCGCTCGCGACTTCTCGTGTCGCTTGAATTGTTTGGTAGTGGCTCCCTTATTGGTGACGCTTGGAGCTTGCCGCCTCAACTGCATCTTTTTTTTGCAAATTCTGCAGGAGGGTAGAATGACTGCGCAATTTCTTCGGACGCGCGTATAAACCGTAAGCTGAAGAGTAAACGTTGAGTCTTTGTACAGTGGATGCTGTTGTGTATTTCATTGCGCACTGTACGAGGGCTCCCGGTCTAGACTGCTCGAAGTTGAACTCGATCACAAGAGGTTCACGGGTGTCTAGGACCCTAACCCAGGGTATTTGATATTTACCCCAACACTGGGAACTCGGAGGGAGAAAACAGGCAAGGTCTGAGGTCACGCCAAGGGGTCAAACCGGGAGATCAGAGAGTTTCGCGGCGCCAGGGATGAGACGGGTTCGTGGTCGTGATTCAGGCTGAGGTCGATCAGGATAGTCAGGATAGCAAGGTCGGCAACGGGAAACAATACAGGAACTCAGGAATAACACACCCAGCTAAACGCCATCACGGGCAGTGACACACTGGCGGGGGGGGGATAAAACCTTTATATGGGCTGAACCAAACGGGATTGGACAAAGGGAATGTGCGTGATTGGTGCTATCACAATCTTTGGGCCGATTGCCCAGTTGAAACCTTAAACCGGACCTTCGTCATGACTTATTGAAAAGCCCAAATCCTTAAAAAATTATTCCCCAGCATCTAAAATTAATATATTTTACGTTTTTAGTCACTTACTTATTATTCTTTCCCCCACTGGGCTGCAACTCTGTTGACTTTAGGATACGGGCGCCGCCATCTTGACTCAGAAGCATAGAGAAGGAGGGATAAAGTACAGGGGGGGCGGGTTATAGCTGTGCTTTGCTCAGACAGAGCAGAGCTGGGGTCAGGAAAGGGTCAGCAATCCCTGAATGCAGAGCAGCACAGTCAGAAGGCACTTCCTGTTTGCAGACTGCATGATGTTCCATGAGCCGCCATCTTGGATGTTTAAAGGCTCATTGTGCTGTTACACAGTTAATATTTCATAATTATGTATGGTATCTATATAGTTAATTCCTGTATTGCTGTTCTATGGACATTTCTATAGTCAGTTATGCTGCCACCTTTGGTCGTTTTTGTGTATTGCACTTGTATCTATGTCATAGGTCAGAGCTTTGACTCATCTAAACCACTCCCATCTTCTCCAGGGAGCATTTCCTGGTTCATTACTCATTGTCTTTCTGCCTTATGAGACACACATGTTAACCTGCATGCTACTCTGATCAAAGCATCATCTTTTGACCGCCGCATGATACTGAAATCCATTCATTTTGCTGTATCCCACTGTTGTGATGGAATGAATAAACCGGCTTTGTGGATGAACACAGTATTTGGTGAGTTCAGCTATCTGATAAGGATCGTCCCCAGCGTTTCTCTAACTTACACGGGTTGGCACTGCTCTTACAAGGGAAAGAATCGCTATCACAACCTTCTGAGTCAGAATAGTCAAAAGATGTGTAGAATCCCTACAGCGTGTTGTGTATATGTGTGTGCCTAATCTGCAATCAAACTCAGTGCCATCCGCCATCTTGTGAAAGCACATGTCGCATAAGCTTACTGCACTTCATGTGGAAACTGCTTCTTTACATTGAACTGTATTCTCACCTGCCATAAGCTGCTGCTAGGCTTCTTAAAGAGACAGTACCATTTGTTGCAAACTTATAAAAAATGTCTAGACCAGGCTCTGAACATTTGTCTATGAAAGAACCAATGCAGAAACAGCATGCCCCCGAACCAGCAGACACGCAGGGAGCAGATTCTGCAGATATCACTGAGCAGAGCTTAAGACCCAAACGTATAATAAAACCGACACAGAAAGTCATGGAGAACTATGAAGCCACTAAAACGGACTTCTCCATTAATCTATCAGACCTCTGGGACAGAACCTCACACTACATGTCAGTTATGTCACGTTTTAATAACCAACCAGCCACATTGAGAGACTCTATAAATCACTTACATGCTGCATATGAACGTTACCAGCGGCTGTCTGCAAAGTACTCAGCTTTTTTGCAGGACTCTAATGCAAGGGATTCTTCAGCAGAATGGACAAGGATCGAGACACTGAACCAACAAAGGGACCTTGCAGTGCAAAGTGCTAAGTGTAAGGCAGAACTCCGCATTACTCAACTGGAGGAGATCAGATCTCACAAATCCACATCAAGCAAGCGCACTGCACTCTCTTCTAGATCCTCACGCTCCAGGGGCTCAACGTTAAGCGACAAGCTGATAGAGGCCCGCGCTGATGCTGAATCAAAAAAGGCACAAAGATCCTTCGCCAAAAAGGAAGCAGAGATAGAAGCACGCAAGGTAGCCCAGCAAGCACAGATGGAAGCCCAGAGCAAAGCTCTCCAAGCGCAAATGGCTGCTCAACAAGCAGAAGCAGACTTCCAAATAAAGATTCTACAAATGGAAGGGGAGGAAGCCGCTTCCCTGGCAAGGCTCAAAGTCCTTGAACAAGCAATAGGACAAAGTACTAATTTGGACTGTCTTATCCCAGCAGAACTGGAAGATCCAGTTGAACGCACCAGTGACTATGTACTAAAGCATAACGTTTGCAAGGACACAGAGTCGTTTCCTGTGCCCCCTACTAACGACACTGTTCTGACTCTCGACACAGAGACCTCTCAACTCCATATGCCTGAGCCTCTTCAAGTCTTCAACGCAAGCACAGCGATGCAGCAAACCACACCAGCTCCTGCCAACAACGTGACGTCCAGCGGCAAGACGCAATTCAAGCCACCGCCAGCACAAGTCTTAGAGACTAAACCACGGTTAAACGCTCATGCAACATCATTCTACCCTGGTAGACCTCACCCTACAGCACCAGAAAACTTTCACACCCAAGGGGTTCCACAAGTTATTTTGGCATCACAGAGTGAGAGATCAGACTTGAATGACTTTGCCAGATATATGATACGCCGTGAGCTTATTAACACTAGCCTCTCAAGGTTTGATGATTGTGCAGAGAGCTACAGGGCCTGGAAATCAACCTTCAAGGCTGCTATTGCTGACCTCAATCTTACTACTAAAGAAGAACTTGATTTGCTCATAAAGTGGCTGGGACCAGAGTCCGCAGATCGCGTTAAGAGACTAAGAACAGTACACGTTGACCACCCAGATGCAGGACTTGTTGCTGCATGGGCAAGACTCGAGCAAACCTACGGTAGCTCTGAAGCCATAGAAAGTGCTCTATTCAAGAGACTGCAAACTTTCCCAAAATTAGGAAACAAAGACTATCGCAAGCTCCAAGATCTAAGTGACCTCCTCATGGAACTAGAGTTGGCAAAGACAGACCCACGTCTACCTGGACTAAGCTTCCTGGACACCGCTCATGGTGTCAACCCAGTGGTATCTAAATTACCATACAGCTTGCAAGAGAAGTGGGCACAACAAGGATCAAGGTACAAAAGAGACAATAACGTTTCCTTTCCTCCATTCTCATTCCTTTGCAGGTTCATTAGCGATCAAGCCTGGATGAGAAACGATCCCAGCTTCAGCTTCAGTGAAACCAACTTGCCTGCTGTATCATCAACAAGGTATGACAATACACCAACTAAACGTAGAGACTTTAATAGAGCAATATCTGTCAAGAGAACAGACATTTCACCCACCATTAGTACACCTAGCGATAGAGGCGTTGCTGATGATAAAGATAAAGACCCTAATCGTCAGTGTCCAATTCACAAGAAGCCTCACCCCCTTAAAAAATGTCGTGGGCTTAGGGCAAAGACGTTACATGAGCGCAGGGACATTCTCCAGAAACTTGGAATATGCTTCAAGTGCTGTGCTTCTTATAGCCATCTCGCTAAAGACTGTAAGGCTGTTATCAAGTGTACAGAATGTGGTAGCGACAGACATGTTACAGTTATGCATCCTACTCCACTTTCTGACAACCCACAGCAGCTACCTACCTCCGTCCCTACCTCAAATCATGGCGGGGAGCAACGAGGCCCTGTTCCAGCGAAGGATAATGTTTCTTCTTCATGCACAGAAGTCTGTGGAGAGGGTTTGGATCACAAATGCTGCGCCAAGGTTTGCCTAGTGAACATATACCCAAAGGACTATCCAGAGAAGGCCGTCAGGATGTATGCCATAATAGATGAACAGAGCAACAGATCCCTGGTGAAGCCCAAATTCTTTGATGTCTTCGGCATAGAGGGTCACGCCACACCGTATACTCTCAGAACCTGTTCTGGTCGCATAGAGACCTTTGGCAGAAGAGTTGATGGGTTCATGGTCTCTCATATCAAGGAGGGGGAGGGCATACTCCTACCAACCTTAGTCGAGTGTGACCAGATACCAGATGAAAGGGAGGAAATTCCCACTCCAGAAGCTGCATATCACCATCCTCACTTAAGACACCTGGTTGATGAGATTCCTGCAATGGATATGAGTGCTGAAATTTTGATCCTACTAGGAAGAGACATTCTTAGAGTGCATAAAGTACGCAAACAATGTGATGGGCCAGACGACGCTCCTTACGCACAAAGACTTGACCTAGGCTGGGTAATAGTGGGCGATGTATGTTTGAACAGGACTTGTGTGTCATCAGAGATCCACTCCTTCAAAACTTACGTGTTGGGAAACGGACGTGCATCCCACTTCAAGCGATGCCCTCACCATTATGAAGTGAAGGAGAAGCCTCTTGACATCCTCCAAGTAAGACAGGTTACTCTTGACGACAACCTAGGTACTGCAGTGTTTAGTACTACAAGTGATGACGACAAAATAGCCTTGTCAGTTGAAGACAGAGAGTTCATCAAAATAATGGACAAAGAATTCTTCCAGGATGAGTCTAACAGCTGGGTTGCGCCACTGCCTCTTCGTGCTGCAAGGGCTAAACTCCCAACCAATCATGAACAGGCTCTATCCAGATTCAACTCATTGCAACGTACTCTAAAGAACAGGCCAGAAATGAAGGAACATTTCATCGCCTTTATGAAAAGGATCTTTGACAATGATCATGCTGAGCCAGCGCCACCACTTCAAGAACAAGATGAGTGCTGGTATCTACCTTTCTTCGGAGTGTACCACCCACGTAAGCCTAAACAAATCAGGGTAGTATTTGACTCCAGCGCCAAGTATCAAGGTATATCCCTGAATGATGTTCTTCTCACGGGTCCAAATCTAACCAACAACCTTGTAGGTGTACTTATGAGGTTCAGAAGAGAGCCAGTTGCAATAACTGCCGACATTGAGCAAATGTTTCATTGCTTCATTGTACGTGAAGACCATAGAAATTTCCTAAGGTTTGTGTGGCACCGTAACAACAACATGGACGATGAGATTATGGAATATCGCATGAAAGTACATGTTTTTGGAAATAGCCCCTCACCCGCTGTTGCAACATATGGTTTACGAAGGACTGCCCTTAGTGGAGAAAAAGAGTATGGAACAGACGCTCGACACTTCATTGAGAGAGACTTTTATGTTGATGATGGGCTTAAATCTTTACCTACAGAGGAAGAAGCCATAGATCTGCTTCAAAGAACACAAGGTATGCTATCTGAGGCTAACCTCAGGCTACACAAGATTGCTTCAAATAGTGTTGCTGTTATGAAAGCCTTTCAACCTGGCGATCACGCCCCAGGGTTTAAAGACCTAAACCTGGGGATGGACATGCCGCCTGTGCAGAGAAGTCTAGGCCTACGGTGGGACTTATTAAAGGACACCTTCGGTTTTCAAGTCAGCTCTACAGACAAGCCATTCACTAAGCGTGGTGTGCTATCAGTGGTGAACAGTCTATACGATCCACTGGGATTTGTGGCTCCCATCACCATACAAGGGAAATCCTTGCTTAGACAGTTCTCAGAGACGATTAAAGATTGGGACGCTCCGCTGCCAGCAGACAAGCTTTCAAAGTGGGAGTCCTGGAGAAAATCTCTACATGCCTTAAATGAAATCTGTATACCGCGCTGCTACACTTTAACTTCCCTCGCTACAAGTCAGAGAAGGGAGCTGCATATCTTCTTGGATGCATCTACTGAGGCCATAGCAGCTGTTGCCTACCTCAAGGTAAGAGACTCCTCCAATCAAACTCACATAGGGTTCCTCTTTGGGAAAGCTAAGTTAGCACCTAAACCCGAGCACACAATTCCTAGGCTTGAACTTTGTGGGACTGTGTTGGCTGTAGAAATTGCTGATTTCATAATGCGTGAGCTAGACATTCAGATAGATGACACCAAATTCTACACAGACAGCAAAGTTGTCCTGGGCTACATATACAACCAGACTAAACGTTTCTATGTGTATGTCAGTAACCGTGTAGAAAGAATCAGGAAATCATCTAGGCCTGAACAATGGCATTATGTCCCATCTGAAATTAATCCTGCAGATCATGCCACCAGGCCAGTGTCTGCAAGTGCTTTTGCTAATTCTTCTTGGATAACAGGTCCTGAATTCCTGCTGGATGATCCAGACGAGACCACAACTGATGTCTTCAGTCTTCTAGAACCTGACAAAGATCCAGAGATTCGTCCAGAAGTTAAAACCCTCATCACCCATACTAAGCAAGGACTTGGCTTGGGCTGCCATCGCTTTGAACGTGTTTCTAAGTGGACAATGCTTGTACGCACCATTGCAAGGTTAGTTCACATTGCTCGCTGCTTCCACACAAAGCCCACTGATATCCAATGTCAAGGTTGGCACATGTGTCAAAAGCTTCTTTCTGCAAACAACATTGCTGAAGGTGAAAGTATCATAATGCGCATTGTACAACAGGAAGTCTTTGGCTCAGAAATCAAATGTATCCTTGACAAGAGGGACATTCCAAAAAATAGTTCCATTGCTAACCTGAACCCATTCATTGACAATGATTGCATGTTAAGAGTTGGTGGACGCTTGAACAAGGCTGAGCTGGGAGGACAAGAGCGAAATCCTCTCATCATACCTGCTCGCCACCACATTACCACTCTCCTCATACGGCACTACCACGAAGGGGTTAAGCACCAAGGTAGACACTTCACAGAGGGTGCCATAAGAGCTGCAGGCCTTTGGATTATAGGAGCAAAGAGACAAATTGCAACCACACTACACAGCTGTGTTCACTGCCGTAAACTAAGAGGTAAACATCAGCTACAGCAAATGTCAGATTTGCCAACTGACAGGTTGAGTACTGACCCGCCGTTCACTCATATCGGTCTAGATGTCTTTGGACCATGGACAGTAACAGCTCGCAGAACTAGAGGTGGTCAAGCAAACAGTAAAAGATGGGCAGTGCTGTTCACTTGCATGAGTGTGCGTGCAGTACACATTGAAGTAATAGAGTCTATGGATGCCTCAAGCTTCATCAATGCTTTTAGACGATTTCTTGCAATCAGAGGACCAGTCAAAACACTAAGGTCCGACTGTGGAACTAATTTCGTTGGTGCCTGTCGAGAGTTACAGCTCAACTCTAGGCCAATCCAAGACCTTTTAGCTGAAAAAGGGTGTACATGGATATTCAATCCTCCTCATTCTTCCCACATGGGCGGCTCTTGGGAGAGAATGATAGGCATCACACGTAAAATACTTGACTCTATGCTTATGGATTTGAATTCCACAGAACTAACCCACGAGGTTCTAACAACCTTCCTAGCAGAAGCATCTGCCATAATCAACTCCAGACCACTTGTTCCAGTGTCTACAGACCCAGAGAACCCGACCATCCTTACTCCAGCTACTCTGCTTACCCAGAAGCTTGGGACTGTTCCTGTTCCACCTGGAAACTTTAAATCAGGAAATCTGTGCTATGATCAGTGGAAGCGAGTACAACACCTCGCCAACTGCTTCTGGAATCGTTGGAAGATGGAATATCTTTCTACTCTGCAAGGTCGCAGGAAATGGCAACGTATGAACCCTAACATAGAAGTTGGAGATTTCGTTCTGCTCAAGGACCAACAAGCTGAGCGGATTGAATGGCCTGTGGGACTTATTATAAAGAGCGTTCCTAGTAATGATGGTAAGGTCCGCAAAGTAGAAGTGAAGGTTGCAAGACAAGGGACTGTAAAGACCTTCCTCAGACCTATCACGGAACTTATTGTGCTCTTGCCCTTTGGAGAATGAACTTTCTTGCATAGACTGCTGGATCTTGCCTACTACTTCAAGAAAAGAAGTTACACTTGAAGTCTTGCATTATAGTTGTTGCATTTTTGCATGTTCTCTTTGTTTTTCAGGTTTTCAAGATTCCAAGCAAATTGCACTGTTATTCATTTGCATTGCATAACTACCGTTATGGTTTAAATAGTGACATTTTTCAATGCCAGACGGGGAGTGTGCTGTTACACAGTTAATATTTCATAATTATGTATGGTATCTATATAGTTAATTCCTGTATTGCTGTTCTATGGACATTTCTATAGTCAGTTATGCTGCCACCTTTGGTCGTTTTTGTGTATTGCACTTGTATCTATGTCATAGGTCAGAGCTTTGACTCATCTAAACCACTCCCATCTTCTCCAGGGAGCATTTCCTGGTTCATTACTCATTGTCTTTCTGCCTTATGAGACACACATGTTAACCTGCATGCTACTCTGATCAAAGCATCATCTTTTGACCGCCGCATGATACTGAAATCCATTCATTTTGCTGTATCCCACTGTTGTGATGGACTGAATAAATCGGCTTTGTGGATGAACACAGTATTTGGTGAGTTTAGCTATCTGATAAGGATCGTCCCCAGCGTTTCTCTAACTTACACGGGTTGGCACTGCTCTTACAAGGGAAAGAATCGCTATCACAACCTTCTGAGTCAGAATACTCATAACATGCAGTAGATGCAGGTAGGATGATTTTTAAAGTGGGCAATCTCTGTGCAGGGTGTGGGAACATATAAGATAGGCTCTTATTCAGAGTGAGGGTCCGGGTTAATGTGGGCAATCTGTATGTACAGGGTGTGGAAAACATATAAGATGGGCTCTTATTCAGGGTGAAGGTCCGGGTTAATGTGGGCAATCTGTACGCACGCACAAGCCGAGAGATGAGTATCGGTACTAGTTTTTTTAAGTGTTTTGTTCTTGACCTGATCAGGGAAGGCCCGCTGTGTGACACCCTCCAGATCGCCCAAAAACTCACCTTCATTCCTGGTCCAACAGCGCAGGCAAGAGCAGCGGCCACATCCCCGCTATCTGTTTAGCCCTAACCCTAAGCCCGCACCAGGCATTTGTGAATGGCCGGAGCCCCTCCCTGTTAGAGGGAAGCATGGGATGCAGTGACCAGTGCACTCATTAGATGAGAAGCTGTGCATGCGCTGTAGGACAAGGAAGAGGCGAGTTTGTTCGGGCGACCCGGGCGGGGGGGTGCACACAGCAGGGCATCCCCGATCACGGAGGATCAAAACCCAGGATAGTCAAAACCCTGTGTTTTCGGTCTACTTTAAAGTTGATCCTGGATGCCCCGCTGTGTGAAACCCCTCAGGTAGTCCGACTCACCTCTTCCTAGCCCTATGGTGCTCGTCCAATGTGGCTATAGGGTTGATTCAGAGCCTTCTCAAAACGGTCTTGTTTTTGTCTCGTAATGTGTAATTTTCACATTTTTCCCGCGTGTCTACGTGCGTACGCGTGATGCAGAGCCGCCATTGGGAGCCTTCCGTTTACTTTTTGTAGCTGCGTACGCCATCGTGAATGGCATTTTACGACTTTCGCAGCGTACGCGAGAGGATGAGGTTTTCATTTACGTTGCTTTGTAATCCTCGTCTACTACCGTTTTTCATCGTATCTTCCAACGTAGATTTTCAGTGTCCCGCGATATTCAGCTTGCATGTTTCTCTAAATATACGTATTAACGTAATTTTGATGTAGAAGCTGCTATGTTTGCACGCATGTACGCAGCTTATAGACTTATTCATGTCCCCCGTGTCAGCTATTCTCTCTCTTACTTTTGCTCCCATGCTTACCTTAACTCCCTTGTGTTTCTTTTTCTCTTTCCCAATATTTTCATGCTTACCTTAATTTCCTTTATTCTTTAGATATGTTGCAATTCCTTGTGGAGTTTTTCGGATTTATGTGCATGAGTGGATATGTGAACTAATTTATATTAATTATCAATAAATGATAGACATCATAAACATTGTAAAGTTGTAAAAAATTTATTAAAGCGGACCTTCACCCTGAATAAGAGCCTATCTTATATGTTTTCCACACCCCGTACATACAGATTGCCCACATTAAAAATTATCCTACCTGCACCTACTGCATGTTACGAGCCTTTAAACATCCAAGATGGCGACTCATGGAACATCCTACTCTCATCTCCTCAGTAAGTGTGATGCTTCTGAGTCAGGATGGCGGCGTCGTATCCTAGAGTCCTGATCAGAGTTGCAGCCCAGTGGGGGAAAGAATAAGTGACTAAAAGCGTAAAATATATTAACTTTAGACGCCGGGGAATAGCTTTTTTTTAAGGGTTTGGGCTTTTCAATAAATCATGCTGAAGGTCTGGTTTAAAAGTAGTAATTTTGTTTTTACTTGTATATATTTATTTTTGTATGGTAATAATTATTATATATATTTTTTTTTTTTTTTACAAAAAAAATTAAAAATATTTAAAAGTTTTTTTTAAAAACTATTTACAAAAAAGTGGCAGGCTCCCAGAATTCTATTCCTCGGTGGTCCCCATTGAAGCTGCAAGCTCCTCAATTTCGCCCACCAGGCTATGAGCAGCAGCTGACAGTCGCTGCAGGCGCTCGTATTCCTCCACGTAATCCGCCTCCATCACACTGCAACGCACACATCGACAGCAAACTTTCACCAGGAAATAGACCCCGTAAGTTTAGCGAAAACACACTCGTTTTATTGGCCGTGTTCGAACCAACAATCAAGGCCCTGAATCATGCGCAAGCCCATACCAATAGCGTAACATTCCCGAGAAAGCGAACTATTTACGGGGAAAAAGCGATCATCGAATATGCTTATCGAAAACGCACATACGCATGAAACGATCATCGAATATGCTCATCGAAAACGCACATACGCATGAAAAAAGACGCGAAAATCCCGCTAATGGCTGCAAAAACTCACCAAAAATACACAAACACATGTGAAAGTGAACGAAAAGGAGGCTGTGAATCAAGTCTTATGTGCTGCCGCTCGTCCAATCAGTGCGCTCGGAGCCACTGACATCACGTTGTCTAAGCCTTCATCTAAGGCAGGCGCGCTTCTGGTTGCATCGCCCGCTACCATCTAACAGGGAGCGTGCCCGCACCAGCCATTCACGAATGCTTGGTGCAGGCCCACACCCTGGTAGAGGGTTAGTGGGGATGCGGACGCTGCTCGTCCACGTGCAGTTGGAGCGGGAACAAAGGTGAGTTTTTGGGCGACCTGGGGGGTTTCACACGGGGGGGGGGGGGGGGGGGGAGTATGCCTGCCATGGAGTCTCACAGATCCCAGGATGGGTTTTGGTTTTTTTTAAAGAAGAACATAACCCTAGCAGCACGGCCCTGGAATCTAAGATCGGACCAGGAAGAGAGGAGTTCTTCTGGACGTTCTCACACGTCCCAATTCAGGATGCTCCCGGGGCATGGCACAAAATCTTGGATATAGGTATTAGGTCGGCTGATTACAAGCTCTGAACCTCCAACTTCAGTCTTGTAAATGTTTCTTCTGTCAAAATAACCCTGCGCCCGGTCGTGCTGCCCCCACCAAAAAAACGAATTGTCGGGCAGGGCACCAGGATGGAATTTCCAGCACCTTCTGCAAGTACTGCGTTATCCTTTCTGCTGAATCCGCTAAGATCAAGAGATCGTCTAAGTAGGGGCAACTGATAATGACTGGATATTAGGGGTGTGAATTGGCAAGAATCTGGTGATGCGATACATATCGCTATACGCGTATAGCGATATGACATAGGGTCTCCCGAGGGGCCTTTTATGGGGAAATTTAAGGGATAAAAACCCTTAAAATCACCCAAAAAATGGTGTGAGGTCCCCCTTATCCAGCATAACCAGCCCCGGGCACCAGCTATGGGGGCTTGTAGAACAGGGAGCAGGGCGCAGCTTTGGTGGCCCCTGGCCCTGCAGGCTACAAGCCAGCATTGCCTAATGGCCCCGTGCTCTTCTGTCCCCCCCCCCAGGCTTTGGGGAGGCAGGTAATGGGGGGGCTCGGGGTTAATGGCAAGTCACCCACTAGCCGCAGATGACTTGCCAGACCCAGAGCCTTGTGAACTGGTATAGGGGTCACATAGATCCCTTATCAGTTCAAAAAGGGTTAACAACTCCCGCCCCTGGAGAAGAGGAGACCCAGCGGGAGGGATCGTGCGCGAAGGTGAGCAAATGTCTTTTTTCTTTCTTTACAGGGATTGTCGTCGGCAGCTGAAGCGAGGGGGGGGGGTGCGCTATTCTGGGCACTGTACTGCAGCCGGAGCCTGTGGGGGTCAGAGCCTCTCTCCCCCCCGGGTGAAGAGGAGACTCGGCCGAAACGAACGAGGAGTCAGGTGACTTTTCTTTTACTGTAGCGGTGGGAAGGAGGCACTGTAAGGGTTAAAAAAAAGATGGATTGGAACATATTTAGAATTGCTTCTGGTATTGCGATACTTGCCAGATATATATCACAAAATATCGCAATAATTGCCAGACTCGATTCTTTCTGACGCCCCCTACTGGATACGCCTGGCGGCCATGACTTCTGCCAGGACCTGGGTGAAAGCCTGTGGTGAGGCCGACCTTCTAGAGAGAAGAGCCTCTGAGCTGAAAGTGTCAAATCCCCTCTAGGGCAAATCTCAGAAACGTGCGACATTCTCCATATGAATATTAACGGAACCAGGAAGTGTCTCCCGGATATTAAAGTGGACCAACACCCAGGGTTTTGACTATCCTGGGTATTGGTCCACTTCCCTGGGGCACCCCGATCGGGGGTGCCCCCCTGCCTAAAACCCCCCCAAACACCCCGAAAACTCACCTCTCCACGATCCCACGTGACTGCACTGTCCAATGCCCGTCGGCGGACAAGGGATCGCGCCCGCCGCCGCCTCCCGCGCGTCACTCTTGACGTCTCTGAATGGCCGGCGCAGGCACGCGCACGTCTGGAGGAGCGCGAGTGAGGCGGCGGCGGCGGAAGCAGCGTCTGGAGAGGTAAGGTTTTTCGGGGTGTTTGGGGGGGTTACACCCCGCGGGACATCCCGATCTCGGATGTCCCGCGGTGTGTGAGGTGATCGGCCCGGGAATCTTATCACCCCTGGGTGTTGGCCCACTTAACCAGGATCAGGAAGTGGCTGCCAAGTATTACCGGGATCAGGAAGTGGCTCCCGGATATTACCGGGATCAGAAAGTGGCTCCCGGATATTACCGGGATCAGAAAGTGGCTCCCGGATATTACCGGGATCAGAAAGTGGCTCCCGGATATTACCGGGATCAGAAAGTGGCTCCCGGATATTACCGGGATCAGAAAGTGGCTCCCGGATATTACCGGGATCAGAAAGTGGCTTCCGGATATTACCGGGATCAGGAAGTGTCTCCCGGATATTAACGGGACCAGGAAGTGTCTCCCGGATATTACCAGGATCAGGAAGTGTCTCCCGGATATTAACGGGACCAGGAAGTGTCTCCCGGATATTACCAGGATCAGGAAGTGTCTCCCGGATATTAACGGGACCAGGAAGTGTCTCCCGGATATTAACGGGACCGGCAAGTGTCTCCTGGATATTAACGGGACCGGCAAGTGTCTCCTGGATATTACCGGGATCGGGAAGTGACTCCTGGACATTAACAGGATCAGGAAGTGTCTCCCGGATATTAACGGGACTGGCAAGTGTCTCCCGGATATTAAAGGGACCAGGAAGTCACTGTCGGATATTAACGGGATCAGGAAGTGGCTCAGGTAGCATCCCGCGCCGCATGCGCAATGTGAGATAAGGCCCCGCCCTTCACAAACCCCGCCCACCCTTCGGGACACACACTACTAATAATAATACTATTAATGCTTCGGGCTGCGGAACTTACCGGACACACGGCGCAACGATACCGAAGTTCCGCCCAGAACAGAGGGGGCGTGGGTTTAGTTACACCGTGACGCGCCGTGCATCGATCAGCCCCGCCCCCTTCAGGACGCGTCACGTGTCCTGCCTTCGTATCCGGGGGGCAGTGGTGGATTTTGCGGGTTATTTCACGCGCTTTTCTGTGAGGGGCGTGGTTTGAGTCTGCGGCGTGAGACGCGATGACGACAGGGAAGGCGTGGCCTGAGCGCGAATGCGGCGCCGCGGCGGCCATGTTGCCGGAGCCCAGTGACAGGGCGCAATGAATGGTAACGTCGCCGGTTGCGGGCGCGGCCATATTGGCGTAGGACAATGAGCGGCTGTGGCTGCGGCCTGCACAGAGAGAGGTGAGTTCTAGATTGATGGACACCCTGCGCCTCTCATCCGTCACCTTTGTCTCCTAGGAGACGGGCACGCCCCCTCCCCGGGCAGGTGTTTCCATGGTGACTGTAGCACCGCCTAGGCCCCGCCCCCTCATGCAGTGCTGAGCTTCTGATTTAAAGTAGAATAAGACCCACTGGCCCCAGGCCTAAAATCTAAGGGATTCCAGGGCTGGCTGCTGGCCTTACCCTGCGGTATCCTGAATCAGGATGTCTGCATGCGCAGCCTCTTGTCCAATCAGAGCGTTTTACTGCGTTTACATCACATGCCCCCCATGTGACGTCGCTGCTCCCTCCCTCCTATCTGTAATATGCCTCACATGCCCCATGTAACGTTACTGCCCCCTCCCTCCTATCTGACGTCTGTACAATCCGTGCGTTGACGTGTTTCGCACTAGATGTCCTTAGTCATGATTGATACCTGGTTATTCTGTCAATATTAGTGTCATGTGACACGTGCCCGTGAGGCGTCATCCCCCTCCCTCCTATCTGTAATATGTCTCACATGCCCCATGTAACGTTACTGCCCCCTCCCTCCCACCTGTAATATGGCTGACATCTGTACAATCTGTGCATTGACATGTTTCGGACTAGATGTCCTTAGTCATGATTGATACATGGTTATCCTGACAATATTAGTGTCATGTGACACATGCCTGTGAGGCGTCATCCTCTTTCCATACCCCCCCAACCATCCTGATTTTCCCGGTCCCGCATCCCGCACCGCCATGTCCCACGCCGTCGCCGGGGGGTTGCCGCGGCCTCTGAGATGCCCCATGCCGCCGGCCCCGAGTGTAAGCGCTGAGCTGCACACCTGGGGCTGGTGTCAGGGGGAGGCAGAGGCAGCCGGGAGTGAGAGGCGGGGTTTTTTTCTCTTCTGTTATTTCATTGGTGGTTCAGTGGGTGGGGGCGGGACTCCAGGAAGGAGCCTGAACCAGGAGGGGAAATGGCCACAGTGGTGAGTGTATTTGTGTGTGTGTCTGTGTGTGTGTGTCTCTCTGTGTGTGTCTGTGTCTGTCTGTCTGTGTGTGTGTGTGTGTGTGTGTGTGTGTGTCTGTGTGTGTGTGTCTGTGTCTCTCTGTGTGTGTCTGTGTCTGTCTGTCTGTGTGTGTTTGTGTGTGTGTGTTTGTGTGTGTGTCTGTCTGTGTGTGTATCTGTGTGTGTGTGTCTCTGTGTGTGTGTGTCTGTCTGTGTGTGTCTGTGTGTGTTTGTGTGTGTGTGTTTGTGTGTGTGTCTGTCTGTGTGTGTGTGTCTCTGTGTGTGTGTGTCTATGTGTGTGTCTGTCTGTCTGTGTGTGTGTGTTTGTGTCTATGTGTGTGTGTGTCTATGTGTGTGTCTGTCTGTCTGTGTGTGTGTCTATGTGTGTGTGTGTCTATGTGTGTGTCTGTCTGTCTGTGTGTGTGTCTATGTGTGTGTGTGTGTGTCTCTCTCTGTGTGTGTCTGTGTCTGTCTGTGTGTCTGTGTCTGTCTGTGCCTGTCTATGTGTGTGTGTGTGTCTCTCTCTGTGTGTGTCTGTGTCTGTCTGTGTGTCTGTGTCTGTCTGTGCCTGTCTATGTGTGTGTGTGTGTGTGTCTGTCTGTGTGTGTGTGTCTGTCTGTGTGTCTGTGTCTGTCGGTGCCTGTCTATGTGTGTGTGTGTGTGTGTCTGTCTGTGTGTGTGTGTCTGTCTGTGTGTCTGTGTCTGTCTGTGCCTGTCTATGTGTGTGTGTTTGTGTCTGTCTGTGTGTTTGTGTCTGTCTGTGTGTTTGTGTCTGTCTGTGTGTCTATGTGTGTGTGTCTGTCTGTGTGTGTGTGTGTGTCTGTGTGTCTATGTGTGTGTGTTTGTGTGTGTCTGTGTGTGTCTGTGTCTGTGTGTGTTTGTGTGTGTGTTTGTGTCTGTCTATGTGTGTGTTTGTGTCTGTGTGTGTGTTGTGTCTGTCTGTGTGTCTATGTGTGTGTGTTTGTGTCTGTCTGTGTGTGTTTGTGTCTGTCTGTGTCTGTCTGTGTGTTTGTGTCTGTCTGTCTGTCTGTCTGTGTGTCTATGTGTGTGTGTTTGTGTCTGTCTGTGTGTGTGTGTTTGTTTCTGTCCGTGTGTCTTTGTGTGTGTGTTTGTGTCTGTCTGTGTGTCTGTGTGTGTGTGTGTGTTTGTTTCTGTCTGTGTGTCTTTGTGTCTGTGTGTGTGTCTGTCTGTCTGTCTGTGTGTGTGTCTGTGTGTGTGTGTGTGTGTTTGTTTCTGTCTGTGTGTCTTTGTGTGTGTGTTTGTGTATGTGTCTGTGTGTGTGTTTGTCTCTGTCTGTGTGTCTATGTGTGTGTGTTTGTGTCTGTCTGTGTCTTTGTGTGTGTGTTTGTGTCTGTGTGTGTGTGTGTGTTTGTGTCTGTCTGTGTCTTTGTGTGTGTGTCTGTGTGTGTGTTTGTGTCTGTCTGTGTGTCTTTGTGTGTGTGTTTGTGTCTGACTGTGTGTCTTTGTGTGTGTGTTTGTGTCTGTGTGTCTTTGTGTGTGTCTTTGTGTCTGTGTGTGTGTGTTTGTGTCTGTCTGTGTGTCTATGTGTGTGTGTTTGTGTCTGTCTTGACTATCCTGGGGTTTGGTCCTTGCCCCTGGGCGACCCTGATCGGGGATGCCCCGCTTTGTTAAACCCGCCAGATCGCCAAAACCAACTCAGCTTTTCCTGCTCCTAAGGCGCATGCTCGACCTCTCATTCAATCAGCGTGCTCTGATACACTAACATCATTGTTTAAGCCTCCGCCTAAGGCGAGCGGCTCACAGCACGCTGACGGCCACATCCTCTGCTACCCTCTAACAGGGAGCGTGCCCACGTCGGCCATTCACAGGTGTCTGGCGCTGGCTCCCACAGCTCCCGTGGACTGGGAAAGAAGGTAAGTGTATGGGCGATCTGGGGGGCTTCACAGAGCGGGGCATCTCAATTTTAGATTCCCCAGAGGGAGGGAATCAGCCCTGGAATCTTATAGATTCCCTGGCTGATCGCCTTAAGTTTTGGTCCACTGGAATCAGAATTTTTCCCCCAAAAAATGTAGAACACTGGTTCTCCAAAGAATACACTCCAAAATGGCGATTAAAGCTTCGCAGAAAGAAAATCGCTAAGGAGAAACAGTAAAGGAGAGCGGAGAAACCATCGGGACCAGGGGCTTAGCCCGCCAAATGCACATGGGGGCGGAGCTATTTGCTCTTCAGAACAGCAGATTTACCTTGCGGAAGGTGCAATTGGCGCAAGAAGAGGCAATTTGCGCTTCTCCCGTGCACTTGCCATTTGGTGCAAGTTGCACGTGCGCCTGAAAATGTAGAACACAGGTTCCCCAGAGTTTACACTCCAAAATGGCGATTAGAGCTTTATAGAAAACATGGAAGCTGGAGAGATGGAATCACTATGGAGAAACCGTAAAGGAGAGTGGAGAAACATCGGGACCAGGGGCTTAGCCGGCCACATGCACATGGGGCAGAGCATTTTGCTCTTCAGAACAGCAGATTTACCTTGCGGAAGGTGCAAATTGGCGCAAGAAGAGGCAATTTGCCCTTCTCCCGTGCACTTGCCATTTGGTGCAAGTTGCACGTGCACCTGAAAATGTAGAACACTGGTTCCCCAGAGATCACACTACGAAGTGGTGATTAGAGCTTCACAGAAAACACAGAAGCTGGAGAGAGACAATCGCTATGGAGAAACGGTAAAGGTGAGGGGAGAAACCATCGGGACCAGGGGCTTTACCGGCCAAATGTGCATAGGGCAGAGCCATTCGCTCTTCAGAACAGCAGATTTACCTTGCGGAAGGCGCAAATTGGCGCAAGAAGAGGCAATTTGCGCTTTTCCTGTGCTCTTGCCATTTGGTGCAAGTCGCACGTGCGCCTGAAAATGTAGAACACAGGTTACCCAGAGATCACACTCCAATATGGCGATTAGAGCTTCACAGAAAACACAGAAGCTGGAGAGAGACAATCGCTATGGAGAAACAGTAAAGGAGAGGGGAGAAACCATTGGGACCAGGGGCTTTACCGGCCAAATGTGCATAGGGCGGAGCCATTCGCTCTTCAGAACAGCAGATTTACCTTGCAGAAGGCACACATTGGCGCGAGAAGAGGCAATTTGCGCTTCTCCTGTGCACTTGCTATTTGATCGCACGTGTGCCTGAAAATTTAGAACACAGGTTCCCCAGAGATCACATTGCGAAGTGGTGATTAGAGCTTCACAGAAAACACAGAAGCTGGAGAGAGACAATCGCTATGGAGAAACAGTAAAGGAGAGCGGAGAAACCATCGGGACCAGGGCCTTAGCTGGCCACATGCACATGAGGTGGAGCTTTTTGGCCTTCAGAACAGCAGATTTACCTTGCAGAAGGCGCAAATTGGTGCAAGAATTTTGCGTTTCTTCCATGTGTTTGCCATTTGGCGCAATTGTTGCGCACGCAGCCATGAATCATGCACCGCCTGAGTGTTTTTGCGCACTGACCAATGAATCGACTCTATAGTCACAAGCATTGCCAGTATCTTCTAGGGTAGATCTTTCCTTCTGTCTGTGTGTGTGAGTATACACACAGGTAAGTATGTAGTTACCTTACAGGGTATGTATGACTATTTGCATTGGCTAATTGGTGTTAGCCAATCAGGAAAAAGTACCCCCAACGTTTCAAGGCCTACAGTCTCTGCAGAATTGTCTCTTCTTGCGCCAATTTGTGCCTCTACAAGGTAAATCTGCTGTTCTGAAGGCCATATGGCTCCGCCCCATGTGTATTTGGGCAGCAAAGCCTCTGTTCCCGATGGTTTCTCCACTCTCCTTTACTGTTTCTCCATAGCGATTTGATCTCTCAGTGTCAGGGCCCATGAACTGCTGCTTTTCCTGGGTCTCTCAGAAATAGAAGAGCAGGACTTCACACCGGGTTATTTACCCTGTATGGGTTTTATCCTGTAGGGGGCGGGAGATGTGCACCATAGAGGCCTCCCTCACGATGCGCGGACATATGTAGCCACCCTGGTCTCAAGCGGCACAAGTGAGATCAGTGGAATGATTGAAGATCAGGGACGAGTGAACTCAAATCGGATCACACAATGAGTGCTGTTCTGAGTGCGAGGAGGCACCCCGAATCCGGGAGACGTCTTACCTTTCTCTTCGCGTCTCTTTCCAAAATTGAGTTCTGCAGTTTGCCACCACGGTCACATGGTCCACAGGCTTATGCGGCTGACGGCAACCATGTGACCACAGCAGCCAAATGCAGTGTGTGAGAAAGGTGAGGCTTCTCCCATTTAATGCTCCTGCGCCCAGTTTAACATTTGATTTGAATGGTTCGACGAATTTTCCCCCAGGAAATTTGTTTCTTTCTCAATCGACTTTTACTGAATCTATAAAAAAAATAAGCCCCTCCTTCCTGTTTCCAGCGCCGGGTGATGTCTTCATCGTCCTTTGGGTCTCTGCACCGCTCTCTACTGGGATAGAGGACACAGGTCCTCCGCCCCACACTCGGCTCCCGCCTCTCGCTCCCCTAACCAGGAAGGGGCAGGAGCAGGCAGAAAGAGCACTTCACCCCCTCTCCCCACCCCCGTCACTCATAGTGACATCACAGGAATTTCCTCCTTTGGGGATGTTACCATTTCCCTGAAATTCCGGTAAATTCCGGTTCTGTTAGATCAATTCGCTCATCAATAGTGAAGAACTTTATTCTTTTATATTGAGCTTGGGATTTTGTGTCGGATGAGTAATTCTAATGGTCCATCACATGGTTGTCATGTAAACCTGGTCTGTGCTAAGATTTCCAACACCTGGCTCCTCCCATATCTCTGATGTCACATCTCATGTCTTCCAGAGCGACGCCTAAAGAGCGGACAGACAGGACACCATGATGGAGGCTCAGCAGCTCCTCCCATCACAGGGTAAGAGGCGGGGCTATATCTGATTACAGGGGGAGTATGGGGATCCCAACATCTCTACAGGGGGGACACCATGATGGAGGCTCAGCAGCTCCTCCCATCACAGGGTAAGAGGCGGGGCTATATCTGATTACAGGGGGGGGGTATGGGGACACCAACATCTCTACAGGGGGGACACTATGATGGAGGCTCAGCAGCTCATTCCATCACAGGGTAAGAGGCGGGGCTATATCTGATTACAGGGGGGGTATGGGAACACCAACATCTCTACAGGGGGGACACCATGATGGAGGCTCAGCAGCTCCTCCCATCACAGGGTAAGAGGCGGGGCTATAGCTGATTACAGGGGGAGTATGGGGATCCCAACATCACTACAGGGGGGGCACTGTGATGGAGGCTCAGCAGCTCCTCCCATCACAGGGTAAGAGGCGGGGCTATATCTGATTACAGGGGGAGTATGGGGACCCCAACATCTCTACAGGAGGGACACCATGATGGAGGCTCAGCAGCTCCTCCCATCACAGGGTAAGAGAGGGATTTTCCGATCACCTCCTTAGTACTGCACACCCTCTCTTACTCTCTCATCTTGCTTTACAGATACTGGGGGTATTATAGCGGGAAAGTTAAAAACTGAGGAGGAGGGAGAAGTATGTGTGAAGAATGAAGAGGAGGAAGTTCCAGTACAGATAAGTCCAGGTGAGTAATAAACCTTCTATATAAAAGATTCCCCTACGTTTCGGTCACTCCGCCCACTCTGGTGTCTCATAGATCTCAGTATAGGGGCGTGACCCTCTCATCTTTATTCACAGACCCCGGGGAGTCTTTCGAGAGAAATGTAACAATTGAGGAAGTGGAAATTGTGGAGATAAAAGTGGAGGAAGTTCATTTACAGATCAGCCCAGGTGAGTAATACAACTTCTATAGCAAAGATGCCTCTACGTTTCGGTCACTCTGATGTGTCTCATAGATCTCAATACAGGGGCGTGACCCTCTCATCTTTATTCATAGACCCCGGAGACACTATAGAGAGAAACATGATGAAAGAAGAGGAGAGAGAAGTATCTGTGAAGGAGGAAGAATTTTCTGTCCAAATCAGCCCAGGTGAGTAATATTATTTTCCTATTCCCTCTCTTCGGTGTTGCTGGGCGCTCTACCTCTCTCCTGCGTGTCTCATACATCTACACTTGGGGTAGAACAGGATCGTCTACCACCTGGTACTGTGGCTCCAAATTGAGTATGTGTGGCATAGCATGTGGATGTTGCACTCCTGAACTGCATGGGATCGGCCATCTTGTTATTTACCTGAGCAGCCCTGCTTCTGAAAAACCCAGTCCCACAGTCAAAATTGCCTTAAAGCTCTGTGCAGTCATTCCTTATCTCTAGCCAGATGTAGCAAGCTGTAATTGCTCTGCTGAGTGCAGAGGGCTCTTAGATACCTTGTTGCCACTGTCTGAATTCTCTGTGGCAGCCGACTCCACAGAGACATTGTAACAACATCCCTCACACAGTTTTCCTTTGCTGCAGCAGCTGTTTATTCCCTGTGTGTTCGCAGCATGACAGAGATGCTGCCCAGTGTCTCTGAGGCTTATATCTCTCTGGTGTGGGCAGCATGACAAAGATGCTGCCCATGTTTCTGAGGCTTATATCTCTCTGGTGTGGGCAGCGTGATAGAGATGCTGCCCCGTGTTTCTGAGGCTTATATCTCTCTGGTGTGGGCAGCATGACAAAGATGCTGCCCCATGTTTCTGAGGCTTATATCTCTCTGGTGTGGGCAGCATGACAGAGATGCTGCCCAGTGTTTCTGAGGCTTATATCTCCCTGGTGTGGGCAATGTGACAGAGATGCTGCCCCGTGTTTCTGAGGCTTATATCTCCTTGGTGTGGGCAGCATGACAGAGATGCTGTCCCGTGTTTCTGAGGCTTATATCTCTCTGGTGTGAGCAATGTGACAGAGATGCTGCCCCGTGTTTCTGAGGCTTATATCTCCCTGGTGTGGGCAGCATGACAGAGATGCTGTCCTGTGTTTCTGAGGCTTATATCTCCCTGGTGTGGGTAGCATGACAGAGATGCTGCCCTGTGTTTCTGAGGCTCTCTGGTATGGGCAGCATGACAGATGCTGCCCCGTGTTTCTGAGGCATGTTTCTGAGGCTTATATCTCTCTGGTGTGGGCAGCGTGACAGAGATGCTGCCCCGTGTTTCTAAGGATTATATCTCCCTGGTGTGGGCAGCATGACAGAGATGCTGCCCCGTGTTTCCTAGGCTTATATCTCCCTGGTGTGGGCAGCATGACAGAGATGCTGCCCCGTGTTTCTGAGGCTTATATCTCTCTGGTATGGGCAGTGTGACAGATGCTGCCCCATGTTTCTGAGGCTTATATCTCTCTGGTGTGGGCAGTGTGACAGAGATGCTGCCCCGTGTTTCTGAGGCTTATATCTCTCTGGTATGGGCAGCATGACAGATGCTGCCCCATGTTTCTGAGGCTTATATCTCTCTGGTGTGGGCAGTGTGACAGAGATGCTGCCCCGTGTTTCCTAGGATTATATCTCCCTGGTGTGGGCAGCGTGACAGAGATGCTGCCCCATGCTCTGATTCTATTATAAATGGCAAATAATTAGTTATGGTAGGGAGATGGTTACATCTGTCTTCTTCTCGCCATGACTTAGATAGATATTGCAATACACTTTCTGAACAAATAACTTAAGTTCTTGTCCATGCATTACAATAAAATAAAGTCTATACTCACCCTTTGTCCTCCATGAAGAGCCAGCGTCTAGCGATGAGGGTATCACGGTTAATGAAGAGAACACCAGTTGCAGAGACAGTGGAGTCCCCACTGCTTACTAGGTGTGCGCCAGAGATTACTACCCAAGTCCCGATTTGACCAGAAGGCACAGAATCTAAGGGCAACCCTGGTCTTTATTAGAGCCCCCTGCAGTGGGGTATAGGCTGGGTTGCTGGGGATGCCCCAGGTCATGCCGCCGGGGCAGGGCCGGCTCCAGGTTTATGTGGGCCCTCGGGCGACATGGGCTCAGTAGGCCCCTTTGTGGTGAAGAGCCGTGTCACATCACTGAGAGGCATCCCAAATCTGGATGGCTCCTAAGGATCATACTATTTGGACCAATTTAGGTCCTCATTTTGGAGGCCATGTCTGTGACCCCCCCCCCCCCCCCATCACTTAACTTGAACTGGCGAATGCATTGTGGGATCACCAGTTTGAGTTAACCTCCAGGTTCTTTCACAAACAGGGGCATCCCAAATTGAGATGCCCCTGTAAAGTGGACCAAAGCCTGGGGCTGAAAAGCCTGGGTTTTAGTCTGCTTTAAATAGCAGCAGCAAATAGGAAGCTGAGCAGCATTTAAAAGATTCTATCCTCCAAAAAAAAGTATTTGTGCCAGGTGTTAGTGGCCCCCCCCTGGGGTCTGAGGACCCCGGCAGCTGGCCCCCCTTGCCGGGTGCTGATGCCAGCCCTGTGCTGGGGGGTCAAGGGACAGGAGTAGCAAGCTGTGGTCCCCCAGAAAGGTGTCAGGTGTAAACATAGAATCAAGGACAAGGGTCAAAGGCAATGAAGTGAAACTAGAGGGTAGACGAGGTCGAGGTTCACAGGCAATGGAGTGAAACTAGAAGGTAGCCGAGGGTCAGAGGCTATCGGAGTGAAACTAGAGGGTAGTCGAGGTCGAAGGTCACAGGCAATGGAGTGAAACTAGAGGGCAGCCGAGGTCGAGGGTCACAGGCCATGGAGTGAAACTAGAGGGTAGCCGAGGTCAAGGGTCAGAGGCAATGAAGTGAAACTAGAGGGTAGCCGAGGTCGAGGGTCACAGGCAATGGAGTGAAACTAGAGGGTAGCCGAGGGTCAGAGGCAATGGAGTAAAACTAGAGGGTAGCCGAAGGTCACAGGCAATGGATTGAAACTAGAGGGTAGCCGAGGTCAAGGGTCACAGGCCATGGAGTGAAACTAGAGGGTAGCTGAGGTCGAGGGTCACAGGCAATGGAGTGAAACTAGAGGGTAGACGAGGTCGAGGTTCACAGGCAATGGAGTGAAACTAGAAGGTAGCCGAGGGTCAGAGGCTATCGGAGTGAAACTAGAGGGTAGTCGAGGTCGAAGGTCACAGGCAATGGAGTGAAACTAGAGGGCAGCCGAGGTCGAGGGTCACAGGCCATGGAGTGAAACTAGAGGGTAGCCGAGGTCAAGGGTCAGAGGCAATGAAGTGAAACTAGAGGGTAGCCGAGGTCGAGGGTCACAGGCAATGGAGTGAAACTAGAGGGTAGCCGAGGGTCAGAGGCAATGGAGTAAAACTAGAGGGTAGCCGAAGGTCACAGGCAATGGATTGAAACTAGAGGGTAGCTGAGGTCGAGGGTCACAGGCAATGGAGTGAAACTAGAGGGTAGCCGAGGTCGATGGTCACAGGCAATGAAGTAAAACTAGAGGGTAGCTGAGGGTCAGAGGCAATGGAGTGAAACTAGAGGGTAGTCAAGGTCGAAGGTCACAGGCAATGGAGTGAAACTAGAGGGTAGCCGAGGTTGAGGGTCCAGATGGGAAGCTGAGGTCACACACAGATAGATATTCCTAATCTAAGTAGCAGGGTCTAGGTTGTTCTAGATCAGACACAAGTAAATGAGTCCAAAGCGTAATCCAGTAGCAAGAATAAATGGCAAATCCAAGGTCATACGCGGGTAAAGCAGGTTTCAAAGGTTCACAGGATCAGGAAAAGCCAAGGAATCTTCTGGCATCATTCTGAAGCCAGGACCTTCTTTAAATAGGGTCCAAGTTGCAGGATTGGTTCCTTCCTAGTCAACGGCCAAATCTACATGACAAGTCTGGTTTCCACTAATCAGCTGACAATTAGCATCTGGATGATTGTTAACCTTGTGCATGTGCACCATTAACCCTTGTATTAACCCTGCGCATACATAGCACATAGCCTTCATGGTCTGGCAGACATGGCGACGTCAACCAACATGGCTTTACACCCCTCAACACACCTGCTTTATTCATTACAATGGAGGGGTCATGTGAGGCCGGCAAGCACACCCGGGATTACAATGGATGGAGTCGGCCTGTGGGGCGTCACCGATCCACATGGCTTTACCCCCCAAACACACCTGCTTTATTCATTACAATGGAGGGGTCATGTGAGGCCGGCAAGCACGCCAATGATTGCAATGGATGGAGTCGGCCTGTGGGAGCATGAACAAAGCTCTAAGGATGCCGTCATGAGAGGCTTCCGGTGCGGGAAGATGGAATAGCTGGCTCCTCACAATTGATAAGTATGAAGATGCTTGAATTGCACTGAGGAGCTTTGTGGAAACACTGGACCTGCACAGAGGAGCTGCAGGGGGCTGGAGGTGAGTATAGGCTTATTTGCCTTTTTGCCTGGGTAATCCCATTAAGTTCCTGTGCGTTTCAGCCATTGTAACTTAGGGCCTTTGGGTAACATGCAGATCCCAAGTATAAGAAACAGGGGAGAGCGCCTTGGCAGCTGCTGTCTGGCATTGAACACTGCAGTTTAGTTTATTGTTCTGTAAAACCCTGAGGCCATTTTTCATTGTAGTGTTACCCAGCGTTTCTCTAGTGTGTAATCATGGCACAAATTGCTTCTTCACCACCATCAACAACCAGTGTTCAGGAGGTGTTGGCGCAATTCGTTTTCGTGTTACGTGTCTGAGGAGAGATATGTGAATGACAGGAAGCATGTGAAGCAGCTCGAGCGCTACCTGATTAATCATAAATGGTTTGATGAAGCAAGTGGCAAGCTTCCTGGATAAACGCTGGAGACGAATGTGGTCAGTGGCTAGTCACACCTGATCCCCCAAAGAATAATAGAATAGAATACTTAGAATACTTTATTTAATCCGCCAAGTAAGTACAGTATACATACAAGGAATGCTTTTTGGCAAGGAGATAACACCAGGAGAGCTCTAAACAATAACACAATATCACAGTAACATAGTAGTAACTGTTAATAGGTACAGTGCAGGTGAATCTTTAAAGACTATCATAAATTAGCCATGATGCAAGTAGAGTTGAGTTTAAGAACCTCTCACACTAGATTTGTTGAGAGCCAAAACTGTTTTTTGTGCCTGGAGGTTTTAGTTGAGTGGGCCATGAATCTGCACCCAGAGTGTAAGAGCCTGAAGAACGAATTCCCTGGGTGTGTAGAGTCCTCAATTAATTTCTTAGCCTTTTAAGTGATTCTGCTCATGAATTGATCATCCAGAGATGGTAGGGGAGATCCAATTATCCGCTCCGCAGTCCTGGGTATTCTCTTCAGCCTAAGCTTGTCTTTGGTTGTAGCCCCACCAGACTGTGGACCCCACTGTGAATGAGGAGGTCAAGATCGATCCTATGGCAGCATTGTGAAAGGTTTTTAAGATCTTCTTAGACATACCGTATCTTTTCAGTTGTCTCAAGAAATATAGTCTTTGTTGGGCCTTCTTTACGATAACGGTAGCTTGCTTGCTCCACTTCAAGTCCTGCGTGATCTGGATACCAAGAAATTTTGCACTGGCTTCGATTTTGACTTCCTCCTTATCAATCAGAATGGTGTTTTTGGTGGGATCACCTAAAGTCAATAATGAGTTCAACAGTTTTGTGGGTGTTCAGGATAAGGTTGTTTGCTTTGCCCCAGGACACCAGGGTTTTAACTTGGGTGCGATAGGTAGACTCATTGTTGTCATTAATGAGGCCTACTAAGGTGGTATCATCTGCGTACTTGATGATCGTTACCGAAGGATCTGTGGAGATGAAGTCATTGGTGTAAAGTGAGAAGAGAAGGGGAGACAGGACACATCCCTGTGTAATTAGGGTTGTCTTGATTATGGTGATCATCACCCTTCTTATTACATGACAGACACTGGGTCAACATGTGGAGTGTAGCCAAAGAAGCCGCAGCAGGAACAGGCACACTAAGAGGCTTATCAGGCAGGGTGCAAGGGTGTAGCCATGGCTCGTAAAGAATGGTTGGTAGCCGAATGCTTAGAGTTGTGGGCAAACTCAGCCATTGGGAGAAGTTGTAGGTCGTAGGTGGAATAGCAGCGGAGGTATTGTGCCAAAGTCTGATTGGTATGCCCTGTTTGCCTGTTGGACTGGGGGTGGTAAGCTGACAGGGCCAATTAAATTCTGAGAGTCTGGCATAAATGGTTCCAGAATTGTGACGTGAACTGCGAACCACATTCAGAGACTATTTCTTCAGGGAGTCCATGGAGATTTACCCCTAACGGCCAACTCGGAGGCAGAAAGAAGAGTTTTGAGAGGAACGAAGTGGCTGGTTTTGGGAAAAGGACCAACTACTACCAGGATGGTGGTGAAACCATTCAAAGAAGGTAGCTCAACACTGAAATCCATCAAAATGGTTCCACACGGCCGGTTAGAGACAGACCAAGGCATGAGAAGACTAGTGGGTCGAGAACACTTTGACTTATTTTGGGAATTGCGCATGAATTGAATGCAGTCCTCCTTCATCTTGGGCCACCAGAAGTGCCTCTGAACCAGATCAAATGCCTTGAGTTCCCCTGCCAAGGGGTTATCATGGATTACCTCTGACCGAATGCTCTCAAGAACCACAATCTTCCCCTGATAGATGGCTAGGCCGTTAAGCAGACATAGACAAGGCGTTGGGTTTGCTGTTCTTGCTTCCTGATCTGTAAGTAATATGAAAGTTGAACCAGGAGAAGAACAGTGACCAATGTGGCTGCCTAGGTTTCAGCTAGCTCACAGATACTCCAAGCTGCGGTGGTCAGTCAGAATGAGGATGGGATGCTAAGCACCCTCTATGAGGTATCTCCATTCTGCCGGTTTTGTGGAGAGGAGTTCCCTATCTCCAACATCAAAGTTACACTCAGTGGATACCAACTTCTTAGAAAAGAACACCTCTTTTTTGCCAAACGTTTGGGAAAAAATAGCACTGACAGGGGACGTAGAGGCATCCATTTCCAAGATGAAGGGAAGAGCTGGGACCAGGTTCAGGAGGTTGGGATCAGAGGTGAACTGGCGCTTAAGGGACTTGAAAGCAAGTTGAGCTTTCTCCATCCAGGTAAGCCTCTTTTGATGAACCATTGAACTTCACATCGATAGGTGGTACTGGGCCATTCTCGGACAGTGGCTACCTTCATGGGGTCCATGACAATTCTGGCATCAGAATTGATAAAGCCCAGGAACAGCACAAAGGTTCTCTCACATTCACACTTCTCTGCCTTGTCATAGAGGCGATGATCCCGCAAACAAAGGAGAAAGGACCTGTCAAATGTGCCCCAGGTAAACCACCATGAACTCATCCAGCAGATCTTGAAAAATGTCATTCACAAGATGCTGAAATGTGGTGGGGGTGTTACAAAGACCAAAAGGCATAACCAGATACTCGAATTGGCCATACCTGGTACGAAATGCCTTTTTCCGCTCGCCCCCCTCCCGACGGTGGATCAAGTTGTAATTACCTTGCCACAGTAATTTTATTGAGGTCTTGGTAGTCGATGCAGGGATGAAGAGAGCCATCTTCTTCTCCACAAAGAATATCCCTGTACCGGCTGGGGAGGATGAGTGCCGGATAAACCTCTTGGCCAGGTTGGTATGTCATATATTCCTTTAGAGTATCTAGTTTCGGTTCAAGTAGTAGGAAGCTCCACCTGTAAGGAATCGAGTCTGGCCGTAGGTTGATGTGGCAGCCGTAGGAGTGATGAGGTAAAGTATCAGCTTCCTGTTTACTGAAGACATCCTCAAAATCCAAGTAGGCCAGAGGAATCCTTTCGAGATCTTCGGGGGACAAGATGGCCAGGTGATCCATCACAGGTCGGGACAGAAGGCAGTGGAACAGGAGATGGGACAGGAGAGCTGATTGGAAGTCGGTTGGTCTGATTGAACAGCTGACCATAAGCACCTTTGGACATGACCAGTTAGGGAAACAGGAGGGATTGCGCACTACCTACTGTCATCATGCAATCTGAGAACACTGCACAGGTGCAGTAAGGCACACTAAGCATGCATGCAAAATAATAAGATCACCGAGATACTCCAGGATAGCATCTCTTAGAAAACCTTCAAACAGCTTGCCCACTACAGTTGTTAAATGTACCTGTCTGTAGTTCCCATGTTCCCCTTTAGACCCCTTTTTTAGAATATTGGCACCACATTTTTGAAGTGCCAAACATGTGGAACAGCCCCTGTCATCATGGAAACTATAAATATAAAAAATATTTTCTGTATACAATGCCCTTAAAACATGGGCATGAATGCCATCTGGACCTGGGGATTTGTCTATTTTAATCTGTTTAATGTCCTGTCATGTGATGGCCATGTCACAGCTCACAGTCTTCTTTCCAATTACGTGTGATCAAATTGCAGTAGTAAGCATTTCTATTATGGATTACAATAGGACTGAAGTTGTAAAAATGTCTTTATAGGGAATATTTTTAATGTTCTGAAAGTGAGAGTGAGAATAGACTTGAGGTATTCCAGTCTGCTGCTAGAGAAGTATGTTGCAGTAATCTAGTTGGGAGATGATCAGGGTAGCATTAGAGTGGTGTCAGGTGTGATGATATGAAAGATGGTGGATCCGCACTTCCTCTAAAATCGCCTCTTTATTGTATCCAAGTAAAATCAATATACATGTCTCCCATACATTATGAAGACTGCCACATCAGATAAAAGCATATATAGGCACGGGTCAAAAAATCGATGTAGAGGGGTCCTGACGCGTTTCGGGTCCTTCACTGACCCTTGATCATAGTTAAGTTTGCCCCAACACAATATCTATATTTATAGTATTAACAATAATAGAAAAGAAGGGACTCCCCTGTTACTGCAGCCCCGCCCGCCCGCTCCGAGTGCCGAGACCGAAGGGCGGATGTGACGTCGGAGGTGAGAGCGGACGTCACCGCCAATCAGAGGCCGGGGTCCCCAACCAATCAGGGGAGGAGAAAAACCTCCCGAGCTGTCAGAGACTCGGCCAATGACAGCGGGAACGCCGCTCGCAGCCCCGCAGCCACATGTGAAGAAAACACATCCACACATGCCAGCCCAGCACGCACAGCAAGGAGGTAAAACCGGGATGAAAACATACCGGCAGAACACCCATTGGGGTCGGGCAAACAATACTGCAGGGACAGGCGGACCTCACAATCAAGAAAACAAGGAAAGAGAATAAACTACCAATACACAGATATCATGATTATATAAAGTTGAGCAAATTATCAAAATACATGTCACTGTCAATGTTTGTCATAAAGTTTGGTATCAGTTAAGCCATAAACATATTCCTAAAACACGTGTACCATTTGGTAAAGTTTAAACCGGTGAGTATAGTGCAAACGTTATCGGATATTCAAACAAACCCAAACCGGTCAAGAACCATAATCCTTTAAAATTACATATTACATATCGCTAAGGGGGAAACAAACTCTCACACCTCCCTGTGAAACCAACCTGTACTATAAAAAGTTATGGTATGTATATGAATAGAGTTGGTACTGACCATCCATACTCAAGAGATATGTTAAGGAATATATGTGGAAGTAAACCAAGGTGTATCAAAATTAATTAATCAAAATTGAATCAAAAATAAATCAAAAAATGATTCAAGATTAAATCAAAAAGAGGGACAACAATCCCCAATTATCTACTAGTAATTAAAGAAATGTCCCATTTATGATTCATACCTTGGGGGACTCTGGTTGCTAGAGTAAAGATCCAAAAGGCCTCTCTTGCTATTAACTTTTTGTGTAAATCCCCTCCCCTGGGGCCCAACGAAACCTTTTCAATCACGCTAATCTTGAATTATTGTTAATACTATAAATATAGATATTGTGTTGGGGCAAACTTAACTATGATTAAGGGTCAGTGAAGGACCCGAAACGCGTCAGGACCCCTCTACATCGATTTTTTGACCCGTGCCTATATATGCTTTTATCTGATGTGGCAGTCTTCATAATGTATGGGAGACATGTATATTGATTTTACTTGGATACAATAAAGAGGCGATTTTAGAGGAAGTGCGGATCCACCATCTTTCATTTCATGTGCTGCTGTGGGGCTTGGGACAGCCCAGGATCGAGCACCCTTTCCTTGCCGGAGTGCGGAAACCTTTCAAGTGACTTGTGATCAGGTGTGATGATGTCGGGAGAGATGTTCGAGATGACAGGAGGTGGGGAAAGTGACTGAATTCTACATGTGATGAGAGAGAGAGGACGCCAGTATAACACCCGACCATTATTCTTAGGGAGCTGCAGTGATTGTGAGGTCAATATAATGTGTCACTAGGGTTAGGTGCTGGGAAATGACAAGCTCTGTTTTGTCCATGATCAGCGCGAGTGAGCAAGATGACATGAATGTATCTCACGCTTTCTCCCCGCCTCATGATAAGGAACAATTCGTTCAGTTGGAGGTTAAAGATTTTCTATTTCTACCATAGTCTATGCCCGGATGTCTTCAGTGCTGCTCTCAAGAAGTTATTTCAGCAGCCTTTGGTTTATGTCCAGCTTGTGAAATACAGTGGAATTGCTCCCTAACTGCTTACACTTGTCCATTCTCCATGTATTTTTTTTCAGGTAAAAGCTACATCCATAATACAATGACTGGATATGCTGTTAGCTCTACTGATGATGATGTCACAGAAAAGCCTTCTGAAGACCCGGCTGACTCAAACACCCGTCCAGTACTGCACTCTGCACATCTCTCATCGACACAGGACCAGAATCAGACATTTTTACATACAGCTCATAGATATAAGAAGCCACATTCTTGTTCTGATCAATCAATCAAACAGGAAAGCGTTCTTACAGGGGAGGCGCCATATTCCTGTTCTGATTGCGGGAAACGTTTTCCTCATATATCAGCTCTTACGAGTCATGAAAAAATTCATACAGGTGAAAAGCCGCATTCGTGTTCTGGGTGTGGGAAAGGTTTCTCTAAGAAATCGCACCTTATCGCACATGAAAGACTTCATACAGGAGAGAGGCCGTATTCATGTTCTGAATGTGAAAAAAGTTTTTTTCAGAAATCAGACCTTATCAGACATGAAAGAATTCATACGGGGGAGAAGCCATATTCATGCTCTGAATGTGGGAAATGTTTCTCCCATAAATCAGTTCTCATCAGACATGAAAGAATTCATACAGGGGAGAAGCCATATTCATGTTCTAAATGTGGGAAATGTTTCTCTCATAGATCAGTCCTTATCACACATGAAAGAGCTCATACAGGGGAGAAGCCATATTCCTGTTCCGCATGTGGGAAATCTTTTCTTCAGAAGTCACAACTTATCTCACATGAACTACTTCATTTAGGAGTGAAGCCATATTCATGTTCTGCATGTGGAAAATGTTTTTCTCTGAAACCATCCCTCATCAGACATGAAAAAGTTCATATAGGGGAGACGGAGAAGCCATATTTCTGTTCTGAATGTGGGAGATGTTTTTTTCTAAAATCGGACCTTATTGCACATCAAAAAGTTCATACAGGGGAGACTCCATATTCATGTTCTGAATGTGGGAAATGTTTTTCTCAGAAATCAGAGCTTATCAGTCATGAAAAAGTTCATACGGTGGAGAAGGAGAAGCCATATTGCTGTTCTGAATGTGGGAAAAGTTTTTATCGGAAACCTGATCTTATCAAACATGAACGAGTTCATACAGGAGAGAAGCCGTATTCCTGTTCTGCATGTGGGAAATGTTTCTCTCATAAAGCAACTCTTATCACACATGAACGAGTTCATACAGGAGAGAAGCCATACCCATGTTCTGCATGTGAGAAATGTTTCTCTGACAAATCTGCCCTTATCGCGCATGAAAGAGTTCATACAGGGGAGACTCCATTTTCATGTTCTGCATGTGGGAAATGTTTCTCTCATAAGTCATCACTTATCACACATAAAAGAGTTCATACAGGAGAGAAGCCATATTCATGTTCTACATGTGGGAAAAGTTTTTCTCATAAATTATCCCTTATCACACATGAAAGACTTCATACAGGGGAGAAGCCATATTCATGTTCTACATGTGGGAAATCTTTCACTCACAAATCGGCCCTTATCACACATGAGCGAGTTCATACAGGAGAGAAGCCATATGCATGTTCCGCATGTGGGAAATGTTTCTCTTACAAGCCAGCCCTTATAACACATGAAAGAGTTCATACAAGGGGAGAAGCTGTGATCCTGTCCTGAATATAGGAAACTGAAAGTATAGGCCTGTAATCATATTGAGGTCATGTAAAATAAAGTTATACAGCAGTTTTGGCTCTAGTTTTTTTTTTAAATCTCTATTTTTATCATAGTACACGAGAGTAGAGTGTATCTTTCTCATGAATAACATGGCAATCCTCCTATTTTTTACATCTTAGTTCCTGCCTTGAAGAGCATAATAAGGTAGTGTAATGTTAGTGTAAGGCCCCGTGGGACACCCGCCTTCGTAGTAGGATGTGAGCTTACGGGAGGGTGAACCAAGGGCCCGAAAGGGCAACGTAGACAAGCTGGGTCATACACGGGAAGGCAGTCCAATAATATCGCAGCACCAAAGGAGTAGTCAACAGAAGGGTCGAGGTCAGGCCAGGATCAATCCAAAAGGTCACAGGTTCGCAGTACAGAGGGTGAGACGGAAGAGTAGTCTGGGTACAGGCAATGGTCGGTCCAGGCAGCTAACGAGAATGGTCAAATGAGGCAAGGTCAGCAACAAGTTCAAGAAACAGACGCACTCAGCAAACGCTATAATGGGCACTGGTGTACTGGAGGGGTAACTCTTATATAGGACAGAACATATAGGGCGTGTGTGGTGATTGGTGCATAAACAATCCTAATCGGGGATTGGTCCCTTTAATTATCCTCTGGCGGCCGCGCTGACAGCTGCGCCGTCGGAGGTCCTAAGAGGAATCCGGAGTGAGGACGCGGGGAGCCAGGAGAGGAGGCGCCGCTTGCACTGACTTACGGCGTGGCCGCGCCCCCGGAGGTGCCCTGGCCCGGCACTCAGAGAACCCGTGGGACTGAGGCACAGGTGAGTTTTCCGTGACAGTGCGACTCCTGTTGGGGTTTGTCTAGGGTTGTCCACCCTCGTCCAAGGTCTGTCAGTGTTCGATCAATAGCTGTTAGAGATGGCACCAAGAACTCAGACATGCACAAGTTGCAGTTCAAGACACCATCTGACTTTATTAGAAATCATTGCAGTCTGTTTACCAGCATGTGATACAAGAGTGAGTACTCTGACCCCCACCATTGGAATGCATCCGCAGTGTATCACACAGAAGGGTTAGTAATGTATTCCACGCTTATCAGAGAAATATTATATCTTACTGGTTTGACCATTTCTCACAATATTTCAGTACACTCCCAGCTTACCCATTCATTAAAGTGGACCAACACCCTCCCATGATCGGCCCGGGAATCTATAAGATTCCCAGACCGATCAGACCCCTGACTGCGGGGCACCCCCGATCGGCTGTGTTAAACCCCCCCAGAAACCCCTAAATCCCTACCTTATCCACGATCCAGCAGCGCCCACCGCCGCCTCCCGCGCCACCCTCTAGCAGGATGCGCACCCCGCGCCAGCCGTTTGTGAATGGCGGGCGCGCGCCCTGTAAGAGTGACGTGCGGGAGGTGCCGGCGGGCGCGCTCTCTTGTCCGTTGCTGCCTCCCGCTTGTCTGTTGGCAGGGATTGGCAGCGGCGGTCACGTGGGAGCGAGGAGAGGTGAGTTTTTCGGGGTTTCTGGGGGGTTTCACACAAAACCCGAAGTGGACCAAAACCCAGGATAGTCAAAATCCTGAGTGTTGGTCCACTTTAATCAGTTACACAAGCCTTGTGGGCCTCTCCTGGCTGTACACCCAGACTAGTTATCTTATATCCTTATAAATCCATTAATCAGTTACACAGGCCTTGTGGGCCTCTCCTGGCTGTACACCCAGACTAGTTATCTCATATCCTTATAAATCCATTAATCAGTTACACAAGCCTTGTGGGCCTCTCCTGGCTGTACACCCAGACTAGTTATCTTATATCCTTATAAATCCATTAATCAGTTACACAGGCCTTGTGGGCCTCCCCTGGCTGTACACCCAGACTAGTTATCTTATATCCTTATAAATCCATTACTCAGTTACACAGGCCTTGTGGGCCTCTCCTGGCTGTACATCCAGACTAGTTATCTTATATCCTTATAAATCCATTAATCAGTTACACAGGCCTTGTGGGCCTCTCCTGACTGTACACCCAGACTAGTTATCTTATATCCTTATAAATCCATTAATCAGTTACACAGGCCTTGTGGGCCTCTCCTGGCTGTACACCCAGACTAGTTATCTTATATCCTTATAAATCCATTACTCAGTTACACAGGCCTTGTGGGCCTCTCCTGACTGTACACCCAGACTAGTTACCTTATATCCTTATAAATCCATTACTCAGTTACACAGGCCTTGTGGGCCTCTCCTGGCTGTACACCCAGACTAGTTACCTTATATCCTTATAAATCCATTACTCAGTTACACAGGCCTTGTGGGCCTCTCCTGGCTGTAGATCCAGACTAGTTATATCCTTATAAATCCATTAACCAGTTACACAAGCCTTGTGGGCCTCTCCTGGCTGTACGCCCAGACTAGTTACCACTTTGCCTATAATGAGGAGGGGAGGGGAGAAATATCACACTGTCTATGGGAAATGGGAGGAGGATGCTACCTTGCCTATGTGGAATGGGAGGGGGTAGAATGTCACACTGCCTATAATGAAGAATAGGAGGGGGAAGACCACACTGCCTATAAGGAATGGGTGAGGGGATGGCACACTGCCTATGGGGAATAGGGGGAGGGGAATGCGACACTGCCTATGGGGAATGGGAGGGGGGAATGCCACACTGCCTATAAGGAACGTGAGGGGGATGCCACACTGCCTATGGGGAATAGGAGGAGGAATGCCACACTGCTTATATGGGGGATGGGGGAATGCCACACTGCCTATATGGGGAATGGGAGGGGGGATGCCACACTGCCTATATGGAATGGGAGGGGGTGCCACACTGCCTATATGGGGAATGGGAGGGGGAATGCCACACTGCCTATATGGGAAATGGGAGGGGGATGCCACACTGCCTATAAGGAATAGGAGGGGGGTGCCACACTGCCTATATGGGGAATGCCACACTGCCTGTATGGGGAATGGGAGGGGGAATGCCACACTGCCTACATGGGGAATTGGAGGGGAAATGCCACACTGCCTATGGGAATGGGAGGGGGAATGCCACACTGCCTATATGGGGAATTGGAGGGGGAATGCCACACTGCCTATATAGGGAATGGGAGGGGGATGCCACACTGCCTATACGGGGAATGGGAGGGGGATGCCACACTGCCTATACGGGGAATGGGAGGGGGATGCCACACTGCCTATACGGGGAATGGGAGGGGGAATGTCACACTGCCTATATGGGGAATGGGAGGGGGATGCCACACTGCCTATATGGGGAATTGGAGGGGGAATGCCACACTGCCTATGGGAATGGGAGGGGGGATGCCACACTGCCTATTTGGGAATGGGAGGGGGGTGCCACACTGCCTATATGGGGAATGGGAGGGGGAATGCCACACTGCCTATATGGGGAATGGGAGGGGGAATGCCACACTGCCTATATGGGGAATGGGAGGGGGAATGCCACACTGCCTATATGGGGAATGGGAGGGGGAATGTCACACTGCCTATATGGGGAATGGGAGGGGGGAATGCCACACTGCCTATATGAGGAATGGGAGGGGGGAATGCCACACTGCCTACATGGGGAATGGGAGGGGGGAATGCCACACTGTCTATATGGGGAATGGGAGGGGGGAATGTCACACTGCCTATATGAGGAATGGGAGGGGGGAATGCCACACTGCCTATATGGGGAATGGGAGGGGGAATGTCACACTGCCTATATGGGGAATGGGAGGGGGAATACCACACTGCCTATATGGGGAATGGGAGGGGGAATGTCACACTGCCTATATGGGGAATGGGAGGGGGGAATGTCACACTGCCTATATGGGGAATGGGAGGGGGGAATGTCACACTGCCTATATGGGGAATGGGAGGGGGAATGTCTTGTGCAGACTGTAATCTACATTGATTGTCTTGTAATTGGATTATTCATCGGGTTATTACAATATATAGAATATTATTAGATTATTAGCAAAGCAGCAGCACAATAGAGCTGTGTTGGATGCAGGAACTGCACAGGAACACGTATGTCATTGCTACGGGCCGTCCTAATCCTCATACATATTGGGATACAAGCGCAACTACTTTTGTCCGTGATGTGTCCTCACCCTCCTATACAGCCCTGATGTGTCCTCACCCTCCTATACAGCCATGGTGTGTCCTCACCCTCCTATACAGCCATGATGTGTCCTCACCCTCCTATACAGCCATGGTGTGTCCTCACCCTCCTATACAGCCATGGTGTGTCCTCACCCTCCTATACAGCCATGATGTGTCCTCACCCTCCTATACAGCCATGACGTGTCCTCACCCTCCTATACAGCCATGGTGTGTCCTCACCCTCCTATACAGCCATGATGTGTCCTCACCCTCCTATACAGCCATGGTGTGTCCTCACCCTCCTATACAGCCAGGATGTGTCCTCACCCTCCTACACAGCCATGATGTGTCCTCACCCTCCTATACAGCCGTGACGTGTCCTCACCCTCCTATACAGCCATGATGTGTCCTCACCCTCCTATACAGCCAGGATGTGTCCTCACCCTCCTACACAGCCATGATGTGTCCTCACCCTCCTATACAGCCCTGATGTGTCCTCACCCTCCTATACAGCCATGATGTGTCCTCACCCTCCTATACAGCCATGATGTGTCCTCACCCTCCTATACAGCCCTGATGTGTCCTCACCCTCCTATACAGCCATGATGTGTCCTCACCCTCCTATACAGCAGTGATGTGTCCTCACCCTCCTATACAGCCCTGATGTGTCCTCACCCTCCTATACAGCCGTGATGTGTCCTCACCCTCCTATACAGCCCTGATGTGTCCTCACCCTCCTATACAGCCGTGATGTGTCCTTACCCTCCTATACAGCCCTGATGTGTCCTCACCCTCCTATACAGCCGTGATGTGTCCTCACCCTCCTATACAGCCCTGATGTGTCCTCACCCTCCTATACAGCCGTGATGTGTCCTTACCCTCCTATACAGCCGCGATGTGTCCTCACCCTCCTATACAGCCCTGATGTGTCCTCGCCCTCCTATACAGCCGCGATGTGTCCTCACCCTCCTATACAGCCGTGATGTGTCCTCGCCCTCCTATACAGCCGTGATGTGTCCTCGCCCTCCTATACAGCAGTGATGGGTCCTCACCCTCCTATACAGCCATGATGTGTCCTCACCCTCCTATATGGCAGTGATGTGTCCTCACCCTCCTATACAGCCGTGATGTGTCCTCGCCCTCCTATACAGCCATGATGTGTCCTCACCCTCCTATACAGCCCTGATGTGTCCTCACCCTCCTATACAGCCGTGATGTGTCCTCACCCTCCTATACAGCCGTGATGTGTCCTCGCCCTCCTATACAGCCCTGATGTGGCCTCACCCTCCTATACAGCCCTGATGTGTCCTCACCCTCCTATACAGCCATGATGTGTCCTCACCCTCCTATACAGCCATAATGTGTCCTCACCCTCCTATACAGCCCTTATGTGTCCTCACCCTCCTATACAGCCCTGATGTGTCATCACCCTCCTATACAGCCATGATGTGTCCTCACCCTCCTATACAGCCATGATGTGTCCTCACCCTCCTATACAGCCCTGATGTGTCCTCACCCTCCTATACAGCCGTGATGTGTCCTCACCCTCCTATACAGCAGTGATGTGTCCTCACCCTCCTATACAGCCCTGATGTGTCCTCACCCTCCTATACAGCCATGATGTGTCCTCACCCTCCTATACAGCCATGATGTGTCCTCGCCCTCCTATACAGCCATAATGTGTCCTCACCCTCCTATACAGCCCTTATGTGTCCTCACCCTCCTATACAGCCGTGATGTGTCCTCACCCTCCTATACAGCCGTGATGTGTCCTCACCCTCCTATACAGCCGTGATGTGTCCTCACCCTCCTATACAGCCATGATGTGTCCTCACCCTCCTATACAGCCATGATGTGTCCTCACCCTCCTATACAGCCCTTATGTGTCCTCACCCTCCTATACAGCCATGGTGTGTCCTCACCCTCCTATACAGCCATGATGTGTCCTCACCCTCCTATACAGCCGTGATATGTTCTCACCCTCCTATACAGCCATCATGTGTCCTCACCCTCCTATACAGCCCTTATGTCTCCTCACCCTCCTATACAGCCCTGATGTGTCCTCACCCTCCTATACAGCCATCATGTGTCCTCACCCTCCTATACAGCCGTGATGTGTTCTCACCCTCCTATACAGCCATCATGTGTCCTCACCCTCCTATACAGCCATCATGTGTCCTCACCCTCCTATACAGCCATGATGTGTCCTCACCCTCCTATACAGCCGTGACGTGTCCTCACCCTCCTATACAGCTGTGATGTGTCCTCACCCTCCTATACAGCCGTGATGTGTCCTCACCCTCCTATACAGCCGTGATGCGTCCTCACCCTCCTATACAGCCGTCATGTGCCCTCACCCTCCTATACAGCCCTGATGTGTCCTCGCCCTCCTATACAGCCGTGATGTTTCCTCACCCTCCTATACAGCCGTGATGTGTCCTCACCCTCTTATACAGCAGTGATGTGTTCTCACCCTCCTATACAGCCATAATGTGTCCTCGCCCTCCTATACAGCCCTGATGTGTCCTCACCCTCCTATACAGCCCTGATGTGTCCTCACCCTCCTATACAGCCGCAATGTGTCCTCACCCTCCTATACAGCCGTGATGTGTCCTCGCCCTCCTATACAGCCAGGATGTGTCCTCACCCCCCTATACAGCCGTCATGTGCCCTCACCCTCCTATACAGCCGTGATGTGTCCTCACCCTCCTATACAGTCGCGATGTGTCCTCATCCTCCTATACAGCCCTGATGTGTCCTCACCCTCCTATACAGCCGCGATGTGTCCTCGCCCTCCTATACAGCCAGGATGTGTCCTCACCCCCCTATAGAGCCGTCATGTGCCCTCACCCTCCTATACAGCCGTGATGTGTCCTCACCCTCCTATACAGTCGCGATGTGTCCTCATCCTCCTATACAGCCCTGATGTGTCCTCACCCTCCTATACAGCCGCGATGTGTCCTCGCCCTCCTATACAGCCAGGATGTGTCCTCACCCCCCTATACAGCCGTCATGTGTCCTCACCCTCCTATACAGCCGTGATGTGTCCTCACCCTCCTATACAGCCGTGATGTGTCCTCACCCTCCTATACAGCCGTGATGTGTCCTCACCCTCCTATACAGCCGTGATGTGTCCTGACCCTCCTATACAGCCCTGATGTGTCCTCACCCTCCTATACAGCCGTGATGTGTCCTCGCCCTCCTATACAGCCGTGATGTGTCCTCACCCTCCTATACAGCCGTGATGTGTCCTCACCCTCCTATACAGCCGTGATGTGTCCTCACCCTCCTATACAGCCGTGATGTGTCCTCGCCCTCCTATACAGCCGTGATGTGTCCTCACCCTCCTATACAGCCGTGATGTGTCCTCGCCCTCCTATACAGCCCTGATGTGTCCTCACCCTCCTATACAGCCGTGATGTGTCCTCACCCCCCTTCACAGCCAATGTTGACAAAGTGATCATAGGCGGGATGCTTAAGCTCCACCTTTTCGGGAATATTCATCTCTGATTGGCACAGATTGCACAGCTGACAGGAAGCATTGTGGCAATCACGGAGACACGTGGGATCACGGCCCTCATCAGATTGGACGAACCTCCATACACACAGGTATTTAGGGGAGAGCTGGGGGACTGACCGACAGGATCCTGACGAAGTGGTTGTCCATGCAACGCGTCGGTAAACAGGTGTTCTAAGCAGGACCTGGACTCGTCCAATTGGTGATATAATTATTGCTAGATTTGATTTTTCTTAAGCCTTGATATTTGCACTGCTACTGTGTATTGGAATCGCTGTTAGCACTTTTTCTCGGCACAAATGGCACTATGCACTTTAGCACTTTCTAATAGGGGTATCCCGTAAGGGACATGGGCAAACCTTTCGCCCGAATAGTTCATCACATATAGGCTTCTTTGCACTTACTATAGCTGCTACTTTTCTAAGTTCACTTATAACTGTATTTGTACACTGTTTATACTGTCTTTTATACAATACAGCCACTCTATTATACATGGCAAATAATCATGTCAATATATAGATTCTACAGATTTGACAATCTTTAATAGTCCATATGTGTCTACTTGTATCACCTGTATAGTGGGTTATGTATAACCATTTTTAATTATGTTTTTTAATGTCATGTGTCCATGAAATAATTGCAATAAAGTTCAGTTATTTTCAGTATAGATATTGTTGTGCGGCATCCCCCACAGTTCTAGACTGCAAAAGCGATTGATGTATTATATTATCCTATCAGGGGCAAAGCTGGTGATAGCTGGGGCTTGGAGGTCCCCCACCTTGTATTATATCCTATCAGGGGCAAAGCTGGTGACAGCTGGGGCTTGGAGGTCCCCCACCTTGTATTATATCCTATCAGGGGCAAATCTGGTGATAGCTGGGGCTTGGAGGTCCCCCACCTTGTATTATATCCTATCAGGGGCAAAGCTGATGATATCTGGGGCTTGGAGGTCCCCCACCTTGTATTATATCCTATCAGGGGCAAAGCTGGTGATAGCTGGGGCTTGGAGGTCCCCCACCTTGTATTATATCCTATCAGGGGCAAAGCTGATGATATCTGGGGCTGGGAGGTCCCCCACCTTGTATTATATCCTATCAGGGGCAAAGCTGGTGATAGCTGGGGCTTGGAGGTCTCCCACCTTGTATTATATCCTATCAGGGGCAAAGCTGGTGATAGCCGTGGCTTGGAGGTCCCCCACCTAGTATTATATCCAATCAGGGGCAAAGCTGGTGATAGCCGGGGCCTGGAGGTCCACCACCTTGTATTATATCCTATCAGGGGCAAAGCTGGTGATAGCCGGGGCCTGGAGGTTCACCACCTTGTATTATATCCTATCAGGGGCAAAGCTGGTGATAGCCGTGGCTTGGAGGTCCCCCACCTAGTATTATATCCAATCAGGGGCAAAGCTGGTGATAGCCGGGGCCTGGAGGTCCACCACCTTGTATTATATCCTATCAGGGGCAAAGCTGGTGATAGCCGGGGCCTGGAGGTTCACCACCTTGTATTATATCCTATCAGGGGCAAAGCTGGTGATAGCCGGGGCTTGGAGGTCCCCCACCTTGTATTATATCCTATCAGGGGCAAAGCTGGTGATAGCTGGGGCTTGGAGGTCTCCCACCTTGTATTATATCCTATCAGGGGCAAAGCTGGTGACAGCTGGGGCTTGGAGGTCCCCCACCTTGTATTATATCCTATCAGGGGCAAATCTGGTGATAGCCGTGGCTTGGAGGTCTCCCACCTTGTATTATATCCTATCAGGGGCAAAGCTGGAGATAGCTGGGGCTTGGAGGTCCCCCACCTTGTATTATATCCTATCAGGGGCAAAGCTGGTGATAGCTGGGGCTTGGAGGTCTCCCACCTTGTATTATATCCTATCAGGGGCAAAGCTGGTGATAGCTGGGGCTCGGAGGTTCCCCACCTTGTATTATATCCTATCAGGGGCAAAGCTGGTGATAGCTGGGGCTTGGAGGTCTCCCACCTTGTATTATATCCTATCAGGGGCAAAGCTGGTGATAGCTGGGGCTTGGAGGTCCCCCACCTTGTATTATATCCTATCAGGGGCAAAGCTGGTGACAGCTGGGGCTTGGAGGTCCCCCACCTTGTATTATATCCTATCAGGGGCAAATCTGGTGATAGCCGTGGCTTGGAGGTCCCCCACCCTGTATTATATCCTATCAGGGGCAAAGCTGGTGATAGCTGGGGTTTGGAGGTCCCCCACCTTGTATTATATCCTATCAGGGGCAAAGCTGGTGATAGCTGGGGCTTGGAGGTCCCCCACCTTGTATTATATCCTATCAGGGGCAAAGCTGGAGATAGCTGGGGCTGGGAGGTCTCCCACCTTGTATTATATCCTATCAGGGGCAAAGCTGGTGATAGCTGAGGCTTGGAGGTCCCCCACCTTGTATTATATCCTATCAGGGGCAAAGCTGGTGATAGCCGGGGCTTGGAGGTCCCCCACCTTGTATTATATCCTATCAAGGGCAAAGCTGGTGATAGCTGGGGCTTGGAGGTCCCCCACCTAGTATTATATCCTATCAGGGGCAAAGCTGGTGATAGCTGGGGCCTTGAGGTCCCCCACCTTGTATTATATCCTATCAGGGGCAAAGCTGGTGATAGCTGGGGCTTGGAGGTCCCCCACCTAGTATTATATCCTATCAGGGGCAAAGCTGGTGATAGCTGGGGCTTGGAGGTCCCCCACCTTGTATTATATCCTATCAGGGGCAAAGCTGGTGATAGCCGGGGCCTGGAGGTTCCCCACCTTGTATTATATCCTATCAGGGGCAAAGCTGGTGATAGCTGGGGCTTGGAGGTCCCCCACCTTGTATTATATCCTCTCAGGGGCAAAGCTGGTGATAGCTGGGGCTTGGAGGTCCCCCACCTTGTATTATATCCTATCAGGGGCAAAGCTGGTGATAGCTGGGGCTTGGAGGTCCCCCACCTTGTATTATATCCTCTCAGGGGCAAAGCTGGTGATAGCTGGGGCTTGGAGGTCCGCCACCTTGAGCTTCTACGCCTTTCAGGGAGGTGTGGAATCCTTGGGTTCGGAATTTTCTGCCTACAGATTTTGATGTAAATGTAATGAGCATCTGATCCTTCCGAGACCCCTTCCTTTACTCCCTCCCACTTACCTCCTTCCCCCCCCTCATAGGGGTTGTTATTTTTCTTTAATTTATTTGAATTGAACTTCTTTAGTAACTCTTGAATCGATTTTCATGTATGCAGTGAATAAGCTTCTGATTGTGACTTAAGTTGTCTGTAATCTTTAAATTCTGTGTATGAACAGTATTATGCTAATAGAATAATGTTCCCAATATACACAATAAAAAGATTGATAAAGGACAGTATTATGTTAATAGAATAATGTTCCCAATATACACGATAAAAAGATTGATAAAGGACAGTATTATGCTAATCGAATAATGTTACCAATATACATGATAAAAAGATTGATAAAGGACAGTATTATGCTTCTAGAATAATGTTCAGAATATACACAAAAAGATTGATAAGGAAAATAAAAAGGAAATAACCAAAAAAATCCACAGCTCAGGAGCTGCACATCTTCACTCCTTACTGGTAAAGTAAAAACTACGTATGGATGAACTTCATTGAGGGAGGAGCCATCTTGTAGGGGGAGGTACTCTTCAGTTTTAACCTAACTCTTCCCATACTGTCTACTCCTAGGGACAGGAGTAGACAGTAATCTGTGTGACTCAGTGAAGTGAAGAGACGATATATGAATACAAAGTTATTATGACTGTGTAATACATAGTGTATAAAACTATATGTATACACAGATATAGCAAAGTTCCCAAAATACCAAAGTTTATTAGGTAAACGAAGCAGGACTACACACCTTTATACAGGACAATGCCCTGTTCTATATCTATACTCAATGGAGCTCTTTAAGTGCACCCAGGGACATGGGATGCCCTGCTGTTTGAAACCACCCAGTTTACACCAAAAACTCACCTTTCTCCAGTTTCATGGGACATCCCCATAAAGCAACATTGCTTTTTTATTATTTGTGTATTGGGAATAGGGTTTAATATATTTGTGCCAATTTTTATGTGCTTTATATTACTAATAAACAGTGTCTGAGTGGAAACAAGTGCCTGACTGTCCTTTGTGCCGGCCTCACATTTAAACTCGGTCATTTGTGTGTGTTAGTGAGGTGCATGGACAGGACACATATTGTGAATGGGATCCCCCAGGAGTTTTATAGATCTTTGTTCTACACCCCTTGCCTCCATGCCGTGTGCAAAGCACTTTTACCCCCCAGCCTATCCGGCTTTTCACAAGAGCACACCTCAGTTACAGGGGTTGCAGACACAGGCAGCGAGCATGGTGAGGGATCTCAGGAGAGGTGAGTGAATCCTGGTGCTCCTGGAGGGCTCACACAGCATGGTATCCTAAATTGGGGTGCCCTAAGGTCATTTCATAGGCTGGGCCTGGAGGCTTTTTGATTCCAGGTTTGGAAAAACAATGGTTTGTCCACTTGAGGGTATGAACGATTATTAATATACAACGACAGACACACATGAGCAGACTATACTGTAATGAGACTTTCATTCGTCTTACACTGTGCTCCTGACATACATTGGCCTCTTATTACCCCGAGTTCCTCTTGTGGACTGTTGTCTGTCAGTTTCCATATAATCCAACTCAAAATCTGATGAACATCTGTCTGTTGAAAGATTTCATATCCAAATAATTAGCAGCTACTAGAAAACATTTTGCATATTAAGAAAATGATCACAGTGTCTCCGCAGTATGAAATCTTTCATGTCGGAGAAGGGCTGATTTGTGAGAGAAACATTTCCCACATTCGGAGCATGAATATGGCTTCTCTCCTGTATGAACTCTTTCATGTGTGACAAGGTGTGATTTCTGAGAAAAACATTTCCCACATTCAGAACATGAATAAGGCTTCTCCCCTGTATGAACTCTTCCATGATTGATAAGCTGTGATTTCCGAGAGAAACATTTCCCACATTCAGAACAGGAATATGGTTTCTCTCCTGTATGAACTCTTTCATGGGTGATAAGGTGCGGTTTCTGAGAAAAACATTTTCCGCATACAGAACATGAATATGGCTTCTCTCCTGTATGAACTCTTTCATGTATGAGAAGGTCTGATTTTTGAGAAAAGCATTTCATGCATGCAGAACATGAATATGGCGTCACCTTTTTATGAACCTTTTCATGACTGATAAGTGACGATTTTGCAGCAAAACATTTCCCACATTCAGAACAGGAATATGGTTTTTCCCCTGTGTGAACTCTTTCATGTTTGTTAAGGTTTGATTTGTGAGAGAAGCATTTCCCACATTCAGAACAGGAATGTGGCTTCTCCTCTGTGTGAACGCTTTTATGTGAGATAAGGGCCCATTTGTCATAGAAACATTTTCCACATTCAGAACAGGAACACGGCTTCTCTCCTGTATGAAGTCTTTTATGTCGGATAAGATTTGAGCTGCCACTGAAACACTCTCCACATACAGAACATGAATATGGCTTCTCTCCTGTATGAACTCTTGCATGTTTGATAAGGGCTGACTTCTGAGGAAAACATTTCTCACATTCAGAACATGAATATGGCTTCTCTCCTGTATGAATTCTTTCATGTGCGTTAAGAGATAATTTCTGTGAGAAACATTTCCCACATTCCGAACATGAATATGGCTTCTCTCCCGTATGAACTCTTTCATGACTGATCAGCTGTGATTTCCGAGAGAAACATTTCCCACATTCAGAACAGGAATATGGCTTCTCTCCTGTATGAAGTCTGTCATGCCTTATAAGGTGTGCTTTCTTAGAGAAACATTTCCCGCATTCAGAACATGAATATGGCTTCTCTCCTGTATGAACTTTTTCATGCACAATGAGATCTAATTTCCGTGGAAAACTTTTCCCACATTCAGAACAGGAATATGGCGTCATAAATCTATGAGATGTATTATGGGTGAGCACATCCTGTGTAGAGGAGCGAGACAAAAGATGTGCAGGTTGCGCATGGTGGTTTGAGGTAGTTTGTTCTCCTGTAGACTTTGCTGTGGTGTCATATTCTCTTTTAGCATCTGAAGAGGTAACCGCATGTTTGGCCGGATCATTTTGGCTGGATCTTCTACCTGGAGAAGATGAGAAATAGAGAAGTTTAAATTGCAACTCTGTTCTGTTTCAAAAACTAGACATAAAATACCTTATAAAAAAAATGTTTAAGATCAGTAGAAGACATGTGTCCAGCTTATGGTTGGATTAGTAAAAGTTTACACTCCAGTTGGGCAAATGGTTCTTTAGTATGTGGTAAGGTGACAGTTTAGGATAACCCCCTAAATTTCAGATTTTTATTTGTAGTGTAATATAACTAGCTGCATTTATAATAGACACTACAAGTCAGATTAGTTAGGAGCTTGTAGGTGACTAGGGGTGTCAGAAAAAATTGATTCTGTCAAATAATGCGATATTTCATTAGACAATACTAGGATCAATTCAAAATATGTTCGAAATGATCTTTTTTTAAACTACTCCGACCACAAGTTGGCAGCGCACAAGAGCCTGTTATTCAGCAGCTCTGTCCCACCCGCAGCAGAGAAACGAGATCCCGCCAGAGCCATCCTGCATTGTTGTTATGTATGTGTGATTGTTGTAGATTAGGTTTTCCAAAGCTTTATTCATTTAAAAAAAAAAAAATCGCAATATATTGTCTTTGAGACAGAATCAGGATACATATCGTATCGTCATACGTGTATCGGGATACATATCGTATCTGGATACATATCGTATCATCATACGTGTATCGGGATACATATCGTATCGTCATACGTGTATCGGGATACATATCGTATCTGGATACATATCGTATCGTCATACGTGTATCGGGATACATATCGTATCGTCATACGTGTATCGGGATACATATCGTATCGGGATACATATCGTATCGTCATACGTGTATCGGGATACATATCGTATCGTCATACGTGTATCGGGATACATATCGTATCGTCATACGTGTATCGGGATACATATCGTATCGTCATACATGTTTTGGGATACATATCGTATCGTCATACGTGTTCCGGGATACATATCGTATCGTCATACGTGTACCGGGATACATATCGTATCGTCATACGTGTATCGGGATACATATCGTATTGTCATACGTGTATCGGGATACATATCGTATTGTCATACGTGTATCGGGATACATATCGTATTGTCATACGTGTATCGGGATACATATCGTATCGTCATACGTGTTTTGGGATACATATCGTATCGTCATACATGTTTTGGGATACATATCGTATCGTCATACGTGTTCCGGGATACATATCGTATCGTCATACATGTTTTGGGATACATATCGTATCGTCATACATGTTTTGGGATACATATCGTATCGTCATACGTGTTCCGGGATACATATCGTATCGTCATACGTGTATCGGGATACATATCGTATCGTCATACGTGTATCGGGATACATATCGTATTGTCATACGTGTATCGGGATACATATCGTATTGTCATACGTGTATCGGGATACATATCGTATCGTCATACATGTTCCGGGATACATATCGTATCGTCATACGTGTTCCGGGATACATATCGTATTGTCATACGTGTATCGGGATACATATCGTATTGTCATACGTGTATCGGGATACATATCGTATCGTCATACATGTTCCGGGATACATATCGTATCGTCATACGTGTTCCGGGATACATATCGTATCGTCATACGTGTTCCGGGATACATATCGTATCGTCATACGTGTTCCGGGATACATATCGTATCGTCATACGTGTTCCGGGATACATATCGTATCGTCATACGTGTACCGGGATACATATCGTATCGTCATACGTGTACCGGGATACATATCGTATCGTCATACGTGTTCCGGGATACATATCGTATCGTCATACGTGTTCCGGGATACATATCGTATCGTCATACGTGTACCGGGATACATATCGTATCGTCATACGTGTACCGGGATACATATCGTATCGTCATACGTGTACCGGGATACATATCGTATTGTCATACGTGTATCGGGATACATATCGTATTGTCATACGTGTTCCGGGATACATATCGTATCGTCATACGTGTACCGGGATACATATCGTATCGTCATACGTGTACCGGGATACATATCGTATCGTCATACGTGTTCCGGGATACATATCGTATCGTCATACGTGTTCCGGGATACATATCGTATCGTCATACGTGTTCCGGGATACATATCGTATCGTCATACGTGTTCCGGGATACATATCGTATCGTCATACGTGTACCGGGATACATATCGTATCGTCATACGTGTACCGGGATACATATCGTATCGTCATACGTGTACCGGGATACATATCGTATCGTCATACGTGTACCGGGATACATAATATATTGTCATATGTGTATCGGGATGCATAATATATTGTCATACGTGTATCGGGATACATATTGTATCGTTAAAGCTTAAGAAAAACTCGCTTATGTTTCTGTGGCCCTGTCTGTCTGAAACGCTGCAAACAATTCTGGGTTGTAGCAGTGACCATCTTGGCTCAGAATGGAGTCCATCTGCCTTCCCAGCATCCCCCGGGTCCTACCCTAAGTTGCGCACCTGCCCATTAACTCATTTACAGGAGTCACAGACAGCACTTTCAGACCCTGTAAACGCACATGTATGGTCAGGCTGTTAATGACAGCCTCTCTGGAACATGCACTTAAGAGTGAATGCATGGGACAAGGCGGAATTGCGATCTCGTGGGCAGCGTGGCGCTGCAGTCCCGGGCACTCTGAAAAACAACAAGGCAGAGCACAAACCTACAGGGAGGTACTGCGCTGGTCAGACAAAGTAGTGTCCACCCTGAAAGCTAGTAAATAGCCTTGATAAAACCCATACATGATGCTAGGAAATCACACAGCTGTGCCTAAAATGTTGGACCAACCACTGGGAACATGACACAACAAAGTGCCACCATGGGAGCAAACTAGAACTTCAGTTCTAACAGGGCAACTCTAAAGGTCCCTGTCTGCATCGGGTTTGCTTCCCGACTACATCTCATCCACTGCTCCGATCTATGTCACAGCTTGATTTCTCTCTATATCTCATCCGTTGCTCCTGTGTACCACCTGGTTTGCTTCCTGACAACATCTCATCCACTGATCTGATCTATGTCACAGCTTGTTTTCTCTCTATATCTCATCTGTTGCTCTTGCATATGATCTGGTTTGCTTCCCGACTACATCTCATCCACTGCTCTGATCTACATCACAGCTTGTTTTATCTCTATATCTCATTTGTTTCTCCTGCATATGACCTGGTTTGCTTCCCGACTACATCTCATCCACTGCTCCGATCTAGGTCACAGCTTGTTTTCTCTCTATCTCATTCGTTGCTCCTGTGTACCACCTGGTTGGCTTCCCGACAACATCTCATCCACTGCTCCGATCTACATCACAGCTTGTTTTCTCTCTATATCTCATCCGTTGCTCCTGTGTATGACCCGTTTGCTTCCCGACTACATCTCATCCACAGCCAATACCCAAGAGCAAATGTATGAGACTGTCGGGCTCCCTGCCGCCACTACTATCACGCTGCCAACCGTGCCAGAAGTGAGGACAGCTTCCAGCCTGCTACCCTCCTCTGCTACAATTGTCAGCCCTATAAAAAGGGGTCTGACTTCCTGCATACTGTGCTGTGTTATCAGCAAGCTTTTGGACCTTGTTTCCCATTTCTGTGGATTTTATTCCTGTCACTGGATCGTATCTTGGTTTGATCCGGCTCGCTCCCTGGACCTGCTTGAACGGCTTATTTGGATTGACTTGGGTTGTTGAACAGACTCTTCCTCCCTGCTGCCAGCCCCTGACCTGGAATGTTTAATGGACTCTGACTCTCTGCTGCCAGCCCCTGACCTGGAATGTTTAATGGACTCTGACTCTCTGCTGCCGTCCCCAACCCAACACCTGGTGCTCTGCCCTTCTCTTCTGCCACCTTCTGCTCTCCTTCATTTCACCAGATACATCTGGTGGGCACCTGACAGTCACACAGTGCATGTGGTGAGGCCCAACATAGGGCATGGGAAAACAATATTACTCACCTGGGCTGGGCAGAAAATCCTCGTCTTCATTTTTCACAGATATTTTTCCTTTCTCCTCCTCATTTGTCACTATAGAGTCTATGGTGTCTGTGAATAAAGACGAGAGAAACGCCCCTGTAATGAGATCTATGAGACAAAGTGATTGAACAGGAGGAATACAGAAAACCATTTTTATAGTATATTTCTCACCTGCTCCGCTCTGTAGTGAAACTTCCTCCTCTTCATCCTTCACAGATATTTTTTCTTCCTTCTCAATATTCACATTTGTGACTTTAGAGTCTCCTGGGTCTGTGCATAAAGAGGAGAGCGAGACCATGAGGTGAGGTGAGCTCAGTGGCCCCGCCTCTTACCCTGTGATGGGAGGAGCTGCTGAGCCTCCATCATGGTGTCCCTCCTGTAGAGATGTTGGGGTCCCCATACGCCCCTGTAATCAGATATAGCCCCGCCTCTTACCCTGTGATGGGAGGAGCTGCTGAGCCTCCATCATGGTGTCCTCCCTGTAGAGATGTTGGTGTCCCTATACTTCCCCTGTAATCAGATATAGCCCCGCCTCTTACCCTGTGATGGGAGGAGCTGCTGAGCCTCCATCATGGTGTCCCCCCTGTAGAGATGTTGGGGTCCCCATACTCCCCCCTGTAATCAGATATAGCCCCGTCTCTTACCCTGTGATGGGAGGAGCTGCTGAGCCTCCATCATGGTGTCCCCCCTGTAGAGATGTTGGGGTCCCCATACTAGACCTGTAATGAGATATAGCCCCAACTCTTACCCTGTGATGGGAGGAGCTGCTGAGCCTCCATCATGGTGTCCTCCCTGTAGAGATGTTGGTGTCCCTATACTACCCCTGTAATCAGATATAGCCCCGCCTCTTACCCTGTGATGGGAGGAGCTGCTGAGCCTCCATCATGGTGTCCTCCCTGTAGAGATGTTGGTGTCCCTATACTACCCCTGTAATCAGATATAGCCCCGCCTCTTACCCTGTGATGGGAGGAGCTGCTGAGCCTCCATCATGGTGTCCTCCCTGTAGAGATGTTGGTGTCCCTATACTTCCCCTGTAATCAGATATAGCCCCGCCTCTTACCCTGTGATGGGAGGAGCTGCTGAGCCTCCATCATGGTGTCCCCCCTGTAGAGATGTTGGGGTCCCCATACTCCCCCCTGTAATCAGATATAGCCCCACCTCTTACCCTGTGATGGGAGGAGCTGCTGAGCCTCCATCATGGTGTCCCCCCTGTAGAGATGTTGGTGTCCCCATCCTCCCCCTGTAATCAGATATAGCCCCGCCTCTTACCCTGTGATGGGAGGAGCTGCTGAGCCTCCATCATAGTGTCCCCCCTGTAGAGATGTTGGGGTCCCCATACTCCCCCCTGTAATCAGATATAGCCCCGTCTCTTACCCTGTGATGGGAGGAGCTGCTGAGCCTCCATCATGGTGTCCCCCCTGTAGAGATGTTGGGGTCCCCATACTAGACCTGTAATGAGATATAGCCCCAACTCTTACCCTGTGATGGGAGGAGCTGCTGAGCCTCCATCATGGTGTCCTCCCTGTAGAGATGTTGGTGGTCCCTATACTACCCCTGTAATCAGATATAGCCCCGCCTCTTACCCTGTGATGGGAGGAGCTGCTGAGCCTCCATCATGGTGTCCTCCCTGTAGAGATGTTGGTGTCCCTATACTTCCCCTGTAATCAGATATAGCCCCGCCTCTTACCCTGTGATGGGAGGAGCTGCTGAGCCTCCATCATGGTGTCCCCCCTGTAGAGATGTTGGGGTCCCCATACTCCCCCCTGTAATCAGATATAGCCCCGTCTCTTACCCTGTGATGGGAGGAGCTGCTGAGCCTCCATCATGGTGTCCCCCCTGTAGAGATGTTGGGGTCCCCATACTCCCCCTGTAATGAGATATAGCCCCTCCTCTTACCCTGTGATGGGAGGAGCTGCTGAGCCTCCATCATGGTGTTCCTGTAGAAGTGTTGATACCCGTCGCGTATGTCCGCTCTGTAGACATCACTCTAGAAGACATGAGATGAGATGTGAAGACCTGGTCCTACTGGCGTGTGCCGGCATGTGAGCACTTGTCCCTGCGGGCATGCACATGCCTGGTTGCGCCCCTCCGGTGTCTCCGCCCAGGTTGTTCAGGGCCAGGGGCATGCATGATCATGTAAATGACCGGTACGCTGGCCTGTGGATGCCCGGACGACCCCCGACCCTGCACATGAGCATTTGTGCTCCTGCGAATACACGGCAGGCACTTCCTGATGCCAAAGGCCCTTTGTAAGGGGGCGCGCGGCACTAAAAGTTGTCTACAGATCTTGGAGTGACGCTGCTTCTGTTCCTGTGTCACTTCTTGGTTTGACTTTCAGCTCTGACTTCTGGCTTTGAATTACGACCCACAATCCAAGACCCTGTGACCCTGCTCTGACCCTCTGGCTTTTGGATTGTGACCATGCTCTGGCTCTGACCCTCTGAATCTTGGGTTGTGACCCCACTCTGGCTCTGATCCTCTGGCTCTTAGATTGTGACCCTGCTTTGGCTCTGACCCTCTGGATCTTGGATTGTGACCCTTCTCTGGCTCTGATCCCCTGTCTATTGGATTGTGACCCCGCTCTGGCTCTGACCCACTGGCTCTTAGATTGTGACCCTGCTTTGGCTCTGACCCACTGGCTCTTAGATTGTGACCCTGCTTTGGCTCTGACCCTCTGGATCTTGGGTTGTGACCCCTCTCTGGCTCTGACCCTCTGGATCTTGGGTTGTGACCCCTCTCTGGCTCTGACCCTCTGGATCTTGGGTTGTAACCCCTCTCTGGCTCTGACCCTCTGGATCTTGGGTTGTGACCCCTCTCTGGCTCTGACCCTCTGGATCTTGGGTTGTGACCCCTCTCTGGCTCTGACCCTCTGGATCTTGGGTTGTGATCCCGCTCTGGCTCTTGGATTGTGACCCCGCTCTGGCTCTTGGATTGTGACCCTGCTTTGGCTCTGACCCTCTGGGTCTTGGGTTGTGACCCCTCTCTGGCTCTGACCCTCTGGATCTTGGGTTGTGATCCCGCTCTGGCTCTTGGATTGTGACCCCGCTCTGGCTTTTGGATTGTGACCCTGCTCTGGCTCTGACCCTCTGGATCTTGGATTGTGACCCCCTCTCTGGCTCTGACCCTCTGGCTTTTGGATTGTGACCCTGCTCTGGCTCTGACCCTCTGGCTTTTGGATTGTGACCCTGCTCTGGCTCTGACCCCCTGGCTTTTGAATTGTGACCCCGCTCTGGCTCTTGGATTGTGACCCTGCTCTGGCTCTTGGATTGTGACCCTGCTCTGGCTCTGACCCTCTGGCTCTTGGATTGTGACCCTGCTCTGGCTCTGACCCTCTGGCTCTTGGATTGTGACCCTGTTCTGGCTCTGACCCTCTGGATCTTGGGTTGTGAGCCCTCCCTGGCTCTGACCCTCTGGCTCTTGGATTGTGACCCTGCTCTGGCTCTTGGATTGTGACCCTGCTCTGGCCCTGACCCTCTGGCTCTTGGATTTTGACCCCCTCTCTGGCTCTGACCCTCTGGCTTTTGGATTGTGACCCTGCTCTGGCTCTGACCCTCTGGATCTTGGATTGTGACCCTTCTCTGGCTCTGACCCTCTGGCTTTTGGATTGTGACCCTGCTCTGGCTCTGACCCTCTGGCTCTTGGATTGTGACCCCCTCTCTGGCTCTGACCCTCTGGCTTTTGGATTGTGACCCTGCTCTGGCTCTGACCCTCTGGCTCTTGGATTGTGACCCCCTCTCTGGCTCTGACCCTCTGGCTTTTGGATTGTGACCCTGCTCTGGCTCTGACCCCCTGGCTTTTGAATTGTGACCCTGCTCTGGCTCTTGGATTGTGACCCTGCTCTGGCTCTTGGATTGTGACCCTGCTCTGGCTCTGACCCTCTGGCTCTTGGATTGTGACCCTGCTCTGGCTCTGACCCTCTGGCTTTTGGATTGTGACCCTGCTCTGGCTCTGACCCCCTGGCTTTTGGATTGTGACCCTGCTCTGGCTCTTGGATTGTGACCCTGCTCTGGCTCTGACCCTCTGGCTCTTGGATTGTGACCCTGCTCTGGCTCTGACCCTCTGGCTCTTGGATTGTGACCCTGCTCTGGCCCTGACCCTCTGGCTCTTGGATTGTGACCCTGCTCTGGCTCTGACCCTCTGGCTCTTGGATTGTGACCCTGCTCTGGCCCTGACCCTCTGGCTCTTGGATTGTGACCCTGCTCTGGCTCTGACCCTCTGGCTCTTGGATTGTGACCCTGCTCTGGCCCTGACCCTCTGGCTCTTGGATTGTGACCCTGCTCTGGCTCTGACCCTCTGGCTTTTGACACCGACCTCTCTCTGGCTCCCAACCCCCAGCTTGGGTGATTAGCCGTTTTGGCTCTCTGGCTTCCCGGCAACAGCTTCCCCTAAAACCCGGGATGGATTTTTCCCATGTTTGAGCTCACTGGCCACTGGCAACAGTTGTGGGACACCGGCTTGTCTGCAGGGTAGTCCGACCCTCATTGCGGAAGGCTCCGGCAAAAACCAGACCTGTGGGTAGATTCCCCGCGCTGAAACCAGTGCGTGGTGTAGCAACCCACTATTTACTCTTCACTGCCCCCCCCCCTGTTACCAGTCAGCTCCAACTCCCTATTGCCCTTCAGAGCTTCAGTTTCCGCTTGGTGTTCCTGAATCTGTATCACATCTGACACTCCGGCCCTCCCCTCTGCTGAGTTTCCCCATTCTCCACTCTCTGGCCACAGGCGGTATTGCTGGCAGCTGTCTGTATCAATATTGACCTGGACTCCAGTAAGGTAAGATACGAGAGATACTGAAGAAGGCAGGTGGTGATATCTCAGCAGCACATACACATCTGACACTCCGGCCCTCCCCTCTGCTGAGTTTCCCCATTCTCCACTCTTTGGCCACAGGTGGTATTGCTGGCAGCTGTCTGTATCTACATTGACCTGGTCTCCAGTGAGGTAAGATACAAGAGATACAGAAGAAGGCAGGTGGGGATATCCCAGCAGCACACACACATCTGTGAGTGGGGGGGAGCTTGATGACAGAGGCAGGAGGAGACCTAGGGTGAGCAGAGGGTGGTGAAAGGGGAAGGAGGGATCCTCTAATGATAAACAGAGGGATCATCTGGTGAGCAGAGGAGCAGGAGGGATCATCTGGCGAGGGGTAGGAGCTTGGTGACAGAGGCAGGAGGAGACCTATGGTGAGCAGAGGGTGGTGAAAGGGGAAGGAGGGATCCTCTAATGATAAACAGAGGGATCATCTGGCGAGCAGAGGAGCAGGAGGGATCATCTGGCGAGTGGGAGGAGCTTGGTGACAGAGGCAGGAGGAGACCTATGGTGAGCAGAGGGTGATGAAAGGGGAAGGAGGGATCCTCTGATGATGAGCGGAGGGACAGGTGGGGTCCTCTGGTGAGCAGAGGAACAGGAGGGATCATCTGGTGAGCAGAGAAGGAGGGATGATCTACTGATCAGAGAAGCAAGAGGGAGGGTGAGTGGCAGGAGAGATCAGCTGGTGGTGAGCAGAGGAGCAGGAGGGATCATCTGGTGAGCAGAAGGGATCATCTGCTGAGCAGAGGGATAATCTGGTAATCAGAGGGGCAGGAGGGATCATCTGGTGAGCAGAGGGGCAGGAGGGATCATCTGGTGAGCAGAGGGGCAGGAGGGATCATCTGGTAAGCAGAGGGATCATCTGGTGAGCAGAGGGGATCATCTAGTGATGAGCAGAAGGATCATTTGGTGGAGCAGATCCCATATCCCGGGATAGTCCCGCATTAATATCCCTCTTGTTGGCAGGTGCAGATCTTCCTCTGCTGAGCACATTGGCGGCAGGTGAGGGGTTAATGCCGCACTTACCACAGCACAGCCACTAACACCGGAAACGCCTTCTCCTACTTCCGCTTCCGGAACGATCACACTGCCGCCAATTTCCTTATCACACAGGGGGAGGGGCCACGTTATGCTAACCCCGCCCCTCGGTGCGTTTGCTAACCCCGCCCTCGTCGTCACACTAGATCTCCGGCCTCGGCATGGGGGTGGGTCCCTTTGCTTTAGGGGGCGGGGTTGAGCAGGACGCAAGCTTATTGGCCTGTTCCCGCGCATGCTCAGTCTCCGCCGCTTGATGCTGTGGCGACCATTTTTCTGGAGCCCGGTGACGGTCACGTGGTGTCCCGGACATGTGTGGAGGTAAGGAGAGGCCCGTGTGGCTTAAATGTCATCCTATAGATTTTATTATTATATCAATTATATATGTTATAAATACATTAGAGAATGCGCCTTAACTGAGGCGGGAGAAAAGTGCTGCCACACATCGAAGTATCAAGATGGCGGCGCACTGTCACGTGACCATGTGTTTCTCATACACAGAGTGGGAAAGAGGGACACTATGTAAATTATGACACGCCCCTCGTTGAGGGATGTACAAGGTCACGCCCCCTCATTGGGGACAGGGGGACTCGGGTGAGGGACAGGGACTCAGAAGAGGGACAGGGGGACTCGGGTGAGGGACAGGGGGCCACGGACTCGGGTGAGGGACAGGGGGGCACAGACTCGGGTAAGGGACAGGGGGCACAGACTCGGGTGAGGGACAGGGGGGCACAGACTCGGGTAAGGGACAGGGGGCACAGACTCGGGTGAGGGACAGGGGGGCACAGACTGGGGTGAGGGACAGGGGGGCACAGACTCGGGTGAGGGACATAGACTCAGATGAGGGACAGGGGGACTCGGGTGAGGGACAGGGGGCCACGGACTCGGGTGAGGGACAGGGGCACAGACTTGGGTGAGGGACAGGGGGCCACGGACTCGGGTCAGGGGCACAGACTCGGATGGGGGACATAGACTCAGATGAGGGACAGGGGGACATGGGTGAGGGACAGGGGGGCGCGTACTCGGGTGAGGGACGGGGGGCACAGACTAGGGTGAGGGACAGGGGGGCACAGACTCGGGTGAGGGACAGGGGGGCGCAGACTGGGGTGAGGGACGGGGGGGCACAGACTGGGGTGAGGGACAGGGGGGGCACAGACTCGGGTGAGGGACAGGGGGGCACAGACTCGGGTGAGGGACAGGGGGGCGCAGACTGGGGTGAGAGACGGGGGGACTTGGGTGAGGGACTGGGGAACTCGGGTGAGAGACAGGGAGGCACAGACTTGGGTGAGGGACAGGAGCACAGACTCGGATGGGGGACATAGACTCAGATGAGGGACAGGGGGACATGGGTGAGGGTCAGGGGGCACGGACTCGGGTGAGGGACGGGGGCGCGGACTCGGGTGAGGGACAGGGGGACTCGAGTGGGGGACTCCGGTGAGGGACTAGGGAACTCGGGTGAGGGACAGGGGGGCATAGACTTGGGTGAGGGACAGGGGGACTCAGAAGCGGGACAGGGGGACTCAGATGGGGGACAAGGGGACATGGACTCGGGTGAGAGACAGGGGGACTCGAGTGAGAGACAGGGGGGCACAGACTGGGGTGAGGGACAGGGGGACTTGAGAGGGGGACTCAGGTGAGGGACAGGGGGCGCGGACTTGGGTGAGAGACAGGGAGGCACAGACTCGGGTGAGGGACAGGGGGGCACGGACTCGGGTGAGGGACAGGGGGGCACGGACTCGGGTGAGGGACAGGGGGGCACGGACTCGGGTGAGGGACAAGGGGGCACGGACTCGGGTGAGGGACAGGGGGGCACAGACTCGGGTGAGGGACAGGGGGACACGGACTCGGGTGAGGGACAGGGGGGCACGGACTCGGGTGAGGGACAGGGGGGCACAGATTCGTGTGAGGGACAGGGGGGCACGGACTCGGGTGAGGGACAGGGGGGCACGGACTCGGGTGAGGAACAGGGGGGGCGCGTACTCGGGTGAGGGACGGGGGGGCACAGACTGGGGTGAGGGACGGGGGGCACAGACTGGGGTGAGGGACGGGGGGCACAGACTGGGGTGAGGGACAGGGGGGCACAGACTCGGGTGAGGGACAGGGGGGCGCTGACTTGGGTGAGGGACGGGGGGCGCGTACTCGGGTGAGGGACAGGGGGGCACAGACTTGGGTGAGAGACAGGGGGACAAGGACTCGGGTGAGGGACAGGGGGGTGCTGACTCGGGTGAGGGACAGGGGGCACGGACTCGGGTGAGGGACAGGGGGGGCGCGTACTCGGGTGAGGGACAGGGGGGCGCGTACTCGGGTGAGGGACAGGGGGGCGCGTACTCGGGTGAGGGACGTGGGGCACAGACTGGGGTGAGGGACGTGGGGCACAGACTGGGGTGAGGGACGTGGGGCACAGACTGGGGTGAGGGACGTGGGGCACAGACTGGGGTGAGGGACGGGGGGACTCGAGTGGGGGACTCAGGTGAGGGACAGGGGGCGCGGACTCGGGTGAGGGACAGGGAGGCACAGACTTGGGTGAGAGACAGGGAGGCACAGACTTGGGTGAGGGACGGGGGGACACGGACTCTGGTAAGGGACGGGGGGCACTGACTCGGGTGAGGGACAGGGGGGGCACAGACTCGGTTAAGGGACGGGGGCACAGACTCGGATGGGGGACAGGGGGACTCAGATGAGGGACAGGGGGACATGGGTGAGGGTCGGGGGGGCACAGACTCAGGTGAGGGACAGGGGGACTCGGATGAGGGGCTGGGGGACTCGGATGAGGGACAGGGGGACTCGGATGAGGGACAGGGGGACTCGGATGAGGGACAGGGGGACTCGGATGTGGGACAGGGGTACTTCGATGTGGGAGTCGGGTGAGGGACGGGGGGCACGGAGTCGGGTGAGGGACGGGGGGCACGGAGTCGGGTGAGGGACGGGGGGCACGGAGTCGGGTGAGGGACGGGGGGCACGGACTCGGGTGAGGGACGGAGGCACGGACTCGGGTGAGGGACGGAGGCACGGACTCGGGTGAGGGACGGGGACACAGACTCGGGTGAGGGACGGGGGCACAGACTCGGGTGAGGGACAGGGGGACTCGGATGAGGGACAGGGGGACTCGGATGAGGGACAGGGGGACTCGGATGAGGGACTGGGGTACTCGGATGAGGGACTGGGGGACTCGGATGAGGGACTGGGGGACTCGGATGAGGGACTGGGGGACTCGGATGAGGGACTGGGGTACTCGGATGAGGGACAGGGGGACTTGGATGTCGGAGTCGGGTGAGGGACGGGGGGCACGGAGTCGGGTGAGGGACGGGGGGCACAGACTCGGGTGAGGGACGGGGGCACGGAGTCGGGTGAGGGACGGGGGGCACGGAGTCAGGTGAGGGACGGGGGGTACGGAGTCGGGTGAGGGACGGGGGGTACGGAGTCGGTTGAGGGACAGGGGAGTACGGTCTCGGGTGAGGGACAGGGGAGTACGGTCTCGGGTGAGGGACAGGGGAGCACACACTCTGGTGAGGGACAGGGGGACTCGGAGGAGGGACAGGGGGGCACGGGTGAGGGACAGGGGGACTCGGTTGAGGGACAGGGGGGTACAGACTCGGGTGAGGGACGGGGGCACAGATGAGGGACAGGGGGGCACGGACTCGGGTGAGGGACAGGGGGGGCACGGACTCGGGTGAGGGACAGGGGGGCACGGACTCGAGTGAGGGACAGGGGGGCACGGACTCGGGTGAGGGACAGGGGGGCACGGACTCGGGTGAGGGACAGGGGGCACGGACTCGGGTGAGGGACAGGGGGGCACGGACTCGGGTGAGGGACAGGGGGGCACGGACTCGGGTGGGGGACAGGGGGGCACGGACTCGGGTGAGGGACAGGGGGCACGGACTCGGGTGGGGGACAGGGGGGCACGGACTCGGGTGAGGGACAGGGGGGCACGGACTCGGGTGAGGGACAGGGGGGCACGGACTCGGGTGAGGGACAGGGGGGCACGGACTCGGGTGAGGGACAGGGGGGCACGGACTCGAGTGAGGGACAGGGGGGCACGGACTCGGGTGAGGGACAGGGGGGCACGGACTCGGGTGAGGGACAGGGGGCACGGACTCGGGTGAGGGACAGGGGGGCACGGACTCGGGTGAGGGACAGGGGGGCACGGACTCGGGTGAGGGACAGGGGGGCACGGACTCGGGTGGGGGACAGGGGGGCACGGACTCGGGTGAGGGACAGGGGAGCACGGACTCGGGTGAGGGACAGGGGGGCACGGACTCGGGTGAAGGACGGGGGGCACGGACTCGGGTGAAGGACAGGGGGCACGGACTCGGGTGAGGGACAGGGGAGCACGGACTCGGGTGAGGGACGGGGGCACGGACTCGGGTGAAGGACAGGGGGCACGGACTCGGGTGAGGGACGGGGGAGCACAGTCTCGGGTGAGGGACAGGGGGAGTACAGACTCTGGTGAGGGACAGGGGGACTCGAATGAGGGACAGGGAGCACGGGTGAGGGACAGGGGGGCACGGTTGAGGGACAGGGGGACTCGGTTGAGGGACAGGGGGACTCAGTTGAGGGACAGGGGGACTCGGGTGAGGGACAGGGGGGCATGGACTCGGGTGAGGGACGGGGGGCACACAGTCGTGTGAGGGACGGGGGAGCACGGACTCGGGTGAGGGACGGGGGAGCACAGACTCGGGTGAGGAACGGGGGAGCACGGACTCGGGAGTACGGTCTCGGGTGAGGGACAGGGGAGTACAGACTCGGGTGAGGGACGGGGGGCACAGATGAGGGACAGGGGGGCACAGACTCGGGTGAGGGACAGGGGGGCACGGACTCGGGTGAGGGACAGGGGGGCACGGACTCGGGTGAGGGACAGGGGGGCACGGACTCGAGTGAGGGACAGGGGGCACGGACTCGGGTGAGGGACAGGGGGGCACGGAGTCGGGTAAGGGACGGGGGGCACGGAGTCGGGTAAGGGACGGGGGGCACGGAGTCGGGTGAGGGACAGGGGGGCATGGACTCGGGTGAGGGACAGGGGGGCACGGACTCGGGTGAGGGACAGGGGGGCACGGACTCGGGTGAGGGACAGGGGGCACGGACTCGGGTGAGGGACAGGGGGGCACGGACTCGGGTGAGGGACAGGGGGGCACGGACTCGGGTGGGGGACAGGGGGGCACGGACTCGGGTGAGGGACAGGGGAGCACGGACTCGGGTGAGGGACAGGGGGGCACGGACTCGGGTGAAGGACAGGGGGCACGGACTCGGGTGAGGGACAGGGGAGCACGGACTCGGGTGAGGGACGGGGGCACGGACTCGGGTGAAGGACAGGGGGCACGGACTCGGGTGAGGGACGGGGGAGCACAGTCTCGGGTGAGGGACAGGGGGAGTACAGACTCTGGTGAGGGACAGGGGGACTCGAATGAGGGACAGGGAGCACGGTTGAGGGACAGGGGGGCACGGTTGAGGGACAGGGGGGCACGGTTGAGGGACAGGGGGACTCGGTTGAGGGACAGGGGGACTCGGTTGAGGGACAGGGGGACTCGGGTGAGGGACAGGGGGGCATGGACTCGGGTGAGGGACGGGGGGCACACAGTCGTGTGAGGGACGGGGGAGCACGGACTCGGGTGAGGGACGGGGGAGCACAGACTCGGGTGAGGGACAGGGGGGCACGGAGTCGGGTGAGGGACAGGGGGGCACGGAGTCGGGTAAGGGACGGGGGGCACGGAGTCGGGTAAGGGACGGGGGGCACGGAGTCGGGTGAGGGACGGGGGGCACGGAGTCGGGTGAGGGACGGGGAGCACGGAGTCGGTGAGGGACGGGGAGCACGGACTCGGGTGAGGGACGGGGAGCACGGACTCGGGTGAGGGACAGGGGAGCACGGACTCGGGTGAGGGACAGGGGAGCACAGACTCGGGTGAGGGACAGGGGAGCACAGACTCTGGTGAGGGACAGGGGAGCACAGACTCGGGTGAGGGACAGGGGAGCACAGACTCTGGTGAGGGACAGGGGAGCACAGACTCTGGTGAGGGACAGGGGAGCACAGACTCTGGTGAGGGACAGGGGAGCACAGACTCTGGTGAGGGACAGGGGAGCACAGACTCTGGTGAGGGACAGGGGAGCACAGACTCTGGTGAGGGACAGGGGAGCACAGACTCTGGTGAGGGACAGGGGAGCACAGACTCTGGTGAGGGACAGGGGAGTACAGACTCTGGTGAGGGACAGGGGAGTACAGACTCTGGTGAGGGACAGGGGAGTACAGACTCTGGTGAGGGACAGGGGAGTACAGACTCTGGTGAGGGACAGGGGAGTACAGACTCTGGTGAGGGACAGGGGGATTTGGGTGAGGGACAGGGGGACTCGGATGAGGGACAGGGGGGCACGGGTGAGGGACAGGGGGACTCTGTTGAGGGACAGGGGGACTCTGTTGAGGGACAGGGGGACTCTGTTGAGGGACAGGGGGACACAGACTCGGGTGAGGGATGGGGGCACAGATGAGGGTGAGGGACAGGGGGGCACGGACGCGGGTGAGGGACAGGGGGGCACGGACGCGGGTGAGGGACAGGGGGGCACGGTCCCGGGTGAGGGACAGGGGGGCACGGACTCAGGACGGGGGGCACAGATGAGGGACAGGGGGGCACGGACTCGGGTGAGGGACAGGGGGGCACGGACTCGGGTGAGGGACAGGGGGGCACGGACTCAGGACGGGGGGGCACAGATGAGGGACAGGGGGACTCAGATGAGGGACAGGGGGGCACAGACTCAGACGAGGGACCGTCACGCCAAATCAGGGACACCTGTGTGATATATATTATTTATATATATATATATTATATATAGGAATCTGTTTCTATGCCTCCCGCAGCTTTGGCTGTCCTTTAGTGACCCCACTCTCCCGATAGCCCTCTAGCCGGCCTGGCCCCTCTCCCTAGGCGTGCCTTCAATTAGATGGACGTCCCAGTGGGAGGGGTGGGCGGGGACTTCTGCGCTGGCGCGTGATGCAGGACAAGATGGCGCTCCATACGGATGGCACCCAGCAGAGCGCTAAGTATTAATATCCATTTGTGTGGCATCACCTGTCACATGTTGCGGGTCACAGTACATCACACTCAGTAGCATTGGAGACAATAGGACCAAGGCCACCCCACTGCAATGGGAGTACTCACCTCCTGCACCTCGGGGAGAGGTCCTGCGCCTAAAGGAGACGGCCTCCAGCTAAAGGAGACCTGTTCCACCTCGGGATGACCCCCTCCAGCTCGGGGAGACCCCTTCCACCTCAAGGCCCCTCACTGGGGCTGCCCAGGATGGCACGGAGAGAGTGCAAGTGAGTCTTAATCATTATTCTTAAAGAATAACGTGACCCGGCAATGCAGGAAATAGAGGAGAGGCAAACAAAATGGGTATCCAGCAAGTTTAGCCTTCCCCGAATACCGCAGTGCTGCAGCCAATTCAGCTATATTTGTTGGGGCGCACAAGGGAACAACTATCTGTCGGCATTTTGCTGTGTTTGCGCTGCAGCTCGCCAATCAAAAATGTGTGGTATTTACTATAAAAAGAAATTGTTGTGCATCAGCACGAGGCAGACAATACAGGTAATTTGAAGTATACTTTTACGCTAACTATTATCAAGGCCTATCTGAATAACTGGACACAGGAGCGCGCCCCAGCCCAGAGATGCTGGGGATGAGGCAGGCATTGTTTATATCCCCATGTGAGCCGGGGGGGACATTCACACATTGGGGCATCCCATCTTTTAGACTCCAGGGCTGGCTGCCCAGGGATTTGATCCTCTTTATTAGTGTAAGATGAGTTAAGGCTCCTGATCCTCGTATCTCTAGTGAATGTTGTGTGGTGTCAGATCCTTCAGCTGTGTGAAGGTCATGGTGGGATGTCTCACCATCTTATATATGTGTCTGTAGGCTCCAGGGGTGATATCAGATCTCATCTCATGTCTTCCAGAGTGAAATAGTTACACAGAACACGAGGATCACTACAGGAACACTATTATGGAGAGTCACCAGCTCCTCCTATCACAGGGTAAGAGGGGCAGTTTTATATATATATAACAGGGGCATCACTGTTCTCCTCACCCACAGACCCCATTACTGCACCCCCCCCCCCCCCATTACTGCATACAGTCTTTTTTAGGTTTCTTCACAGAGCCCAAAGGTGCGATAACAGGAAATGTGATAAGTGAGGAGCAGGAAAAAATATGTGTGAAGACTGAGGAGGAGAACGTTCCTATACAGATCAGCTCAGGTGAGTAATAAACCATCTATAGAAAAGATGGCAGTTACTCCGCACACACGCTCTGTTGTCACATGCATCTCATTGCAGGGGCGTCCCTCTTGTGTTTATTCACACACCTTAGAGTCCCCATTATTAGAAATGATAAGTGAGGAGGAGGAAGTATTTGTGAAGGTAGACGTGGATGCCAGGTGAGCTCCATGCTAGTGTTAGGTGGAGCAGAGAGGCCTTGAAGTTTGAACTGTGGAAGACTGGACCACCTTTTTGAACAGTCTAAGATACACTGTCACTGTGACCCCCCCCCCCCCCCCACATGGACTAGTCTGTAACTGCAACTGCTGTCCTAAGATGGCAGCCTGCCACCAACCTTGCCAACCTTCCCAGCATGCAGGCTTATCTTAAATGGGAGTCCTATGTATGCTGCTGACTTGCTAGTAGCCTGTGTCCCCATACTATCTTATTATCACCCTTCACAACACTCTCTAGAACATGTGTCAAACTCAAGGCCCAGGGGCCGGATGCGGCCCTCCAAGCCTTTTTATTTGGCCCTCTGACTGTTGCCTGGCAGTGGTGGCTGAGTGGTGCCCCTTCTAGCTGGCCTGGTCACTCCAAGGTTTCTGACACGGCAGCATGTCTTCGCACTTGTGTCGGGAGAAGAGAGTAGTGCCTGCAATTGTTATGTGTGCAACCATTTCTTACCACACAAGGGGGGCCAGTCTAACCCACCCAACTGACTGCTACAGCTTCTGCAAGATTTATTACTAACTATTGGGATGGGAAAAGATGATGTGGTGCAGCCCTGGGCCAAATAATTCATCTACATCCGTCCTGGGCCAAATAATTCTGCACCTGTCCTGGGCCAAATAATTCTGCACCTGTCCTGGGCCAAAGGATTCTGGGTCTGTATCTGTTCTGGTCAAAAGAATTCTGTGGCTTTTCTGAGCACAATCATTTTGTGTCTGCATCTGTCCTGTGCAAAATAATGTAGTGTCTGCACCTGTCCTGGGCAAAATACTTCAGTGTCTGTAACCATACATTTGAATAGTTGTGTGTTTTTTTTTATCGTTGTGAATTTTGTGTTTGTTATGAACCTTCTCTTTGATGGCAAACAGAGTGTTGATGAGGCCCTGGATGAAAATGAGTTTGACTCCCCTTCTCTAGAACATGCCCTTAATGTACGAACTGCAACTAATACAACAGCATCCTATCAACCTAAAGCATATCGTCTTGTCTGCATTCGTTACTACAGGAAAAAGTTGTCATCTCAGTCTAATCTAGCACTCCATATACCCCTCCCCCACCATCCCTAAGCACTGTATATTATTTATTCTGTAATGGGAAGACTAATCCACTCAAGAGAGCAGCTACTAAGGTGGGAACAATGCCACGCCCCAGAGGGTTCCTTTCACCACTAGTCCTATCTACAGTAATAAACAACACGTCTCTAAAATCCTAAGGGCATTTGTCTCGCACCTAAGAAGGAGAGACAGGAGAGCGGGAGCATTAGTAACACTCTGAAGGAGAGATCTAGATTTGCACCTGTTATTCACTTTTATACACTTATACCTAATTTACACTCTCAACCAAAATAGATGGACGATTACATAGACCAAAACTACTACCACAGGGTATATCAAAGTCAGCTTCGCTATGTTTCACTGAGACTTGGTTAAATTATTTAGTTGCTGGCAGCAGTATTGACCTTCCAGGATTCACTATTTACTGAGTGATGCTGGTTCCTATATCTACCTATACATCAACATCAACTGGTGCCTAAGCACCTCAATTCTTGGCAGCTGGATCTCTGGATTGGAATTCTTAGTTCTAAACTGCAGACGCTTCCAAGTAAGCATCTGAATGCATTTGTCATCATTCTGGGTAACTTTAATATAGCTTGTCTTGACCTTGAGCTTCCCAAATTCCACCAACATATCACATGGCCCACTTTCGGCCCTAACATCTTGGATCACTGCTATACAGCTATGAAAGGAGCTTACAGGTCCTCCTCAAGAGCAGCGCTAGTTGCCTATGATCACTGCTTGATTCGGCTAATTCCAATCTACAAACAAAAGCTGAAAGCTATTAAACCAAGGGCAAATGTAAAAAAGTGGTCTAATTTTTCCAAGAGAAATCTTATGGCCTGCTTTGAAAGAACAGCCTGGAACATCTTCAATGAGGAATTCTCGGGGGAGAGCAATAGTTACACACTGCACTTAAACATGTTTCCTTCTGGGGGAGGGGCCCAGGAAGTATGTAGGTTAGCTTGAACTATTTCAGCAGGTATGTTTGCCCTTTAACCATTTCTCTTCCCTTTCCTATTTTCTCCAGGTGGAAAATCCAGACAGAATGAATCAGTTGGGCATGCTGTTATCTTTCCAGATACCAAAAGGGAAAATAATGATATCACAGAAAAGGCTGCAAAAGACATGAATATATCAAACCCCCATCCAGCACTGGATCCTGCACATCTGTCATCTCACTCCTCTACACAGGAGAGTCAGACTGTTTTCCACACCCATTATACAGCTCATAGATCTAAGAAGCCATATTCATGTTCTGAATGTGGGAAATGTTTGTCTAGTAAATCAGCCCTTATCAGACATGAAAGAGTTCATACAGGGGAGAAGCCATATTCATGTTCTGAATGTGGGAAATGTTTGTCTAGTAAATCAGACCTTATCAGACATGAAAGAGTTCATACAGGAGAGAAGCCATATTCATGTTCTGAATGTGGGATTTCTTTTTCTCAAAAATCATTCCTAATCACACATGAAAGAGGTCATACAGGGGAGAAACCGTATTCCTGTTCTGAATGTGGAAAATGTTTTTCTGAGAAACCAGCCCTTATCAGACATGAAAGAGTTCATACAGGAGAGAAGCCACATTCCTGTTCTGAATGTGGAAAATGTTTTTCTCATAAACCAGCCCTTATCAGACATAAAAGAGTTCATACAGGAGAGAAGCCATATTCGTGTTCTGAATGTGGGAAATGTTTTTCTCAGAAATCACACCTTATCAGACATGATAGAGTTCATACAGGAGAAACGCCGTATTCCTGTTCTGAATGTGGAAAATGTTTTTCTCGTAACTCACAACTTAAATGTCATGAAAGAGTTCATACAGGTGAGAAACCATATTCATGTTCTGAATGTGGGAAGTGTTTTTCTCAGAAATCACTACTTTACTGTCATGAAAGATTTCATACAGGTGAGAAGCCATATTCATGCTCTGAATGTGGTAAATGCTTCTTTCAGAAATCAGACCTTATCAAACATGAAAGAGTTCACACAGGGGAGAAGCCATATTCATGCTCTGAATGTGGGAAATGCTTCTCTCAGAAATCAGACCTTATCATACATGACAGAGTTCATACAGGAGAGAAACCATATTCATGTTCTGAATGTGGGAAATGTTATTCTCGTAAATCTGCGCTTGCCAGTCATGAAAGGGTTCATACAGAGAAGACTGTGATCATGATATAAATGTGTGAAATGTTTTGTAGTGACTCCTAGTTATGTACACTTCAAATCCAGTTATCATGTTGGGGTCATGTAAAGGTGAGACATGTTCAATTATTCTCTCAACAATAAGATTGGTTTCTTTGTCTGGTGTGGTGCAGGGTTTTTTAAAAAAGCATATTACATAATATATCGTCACTGATGGTCTTTAAAGTAGAGCAAAACCCACCTTGGAGTCTGTGAGACTCCAGGGCAGACCTACTCTCTCCTGCAGGGTCATACCAAACTAGGATGCCCTGCTCTGTGAAACCCCCTGAGTTGTCTGATATTTTCACCAATTCCTTGAGGAAGCAGTGTATGTGTGACTGGTGCCGGCATTACTCCCTTCTCTTCTTGCCTTTACACAGCCCTGCCTGTCACACCTGAATGTCTGTGCGGGGCCGTGCACAGCCAAATGGAGCCAAGTGATGCTGCACGCAAGTGAGGCTAGTATTCCATTCAGCTTCTCTAGCCGCACATTAATATGGGCAGCAGGAAAAGCTGGGTCATGGGCTTCAGGAGAGGTGATTGAGCTTGGTGTTCTGGGTGGTTTCACACAGTGGGGCACCCAAGAGGATTGACCAAAACCTGGGATAGTGAAAATGTTGGGTTTTGGTTCAAATGCTCTATGGAACTAATGCAGTACAAGAGACGCATGGAGATACAATATTAAATGAGAAAATCCTGTATATTATTATTTTAATATAGTGATAAGAAAATGACTGAAACATGTGTTTTATTTAGACAATTATATAAATATTTACTCAGAATTCCTGTTGTCATTACTTTATGCATGACCCAAGGGTTAAATATATATTCCCATTATTCTATACCGAGTCCCCAGAAAGATTAAATATTGCCTGTGCGTGAAGCTTAAAAGAAAGACATGAAAACATTTTCCCTTATACAATATTTTACAATTGACAATTTGTAAGTTATGTAATTTCATTAAGTCATGCCGCATCTAATGAAAAGAATAACATATACTCCTGAAGATTTCAAACGTTACAAATGCTTTCCACATATAATTTGGCCTCCAACTCGCTAAACAGACTTATTTCACTAACCTGATCTCATCATTATCCAAAAAAACTCTTTGACACTTTCCAGTCACTTCATAGTCCAAAAGTACAGACACTGACCTCTGTGCTGAAGATCTGACCACTTATTCCAAAGAGAAAGTTGAACACATCTGGCAAGAATTGGCTCCCAGCTACTAAGTGTCATTGATCCTCTTCCCTATCACACCTCACCCAGCTCACTCTGCATTCACACAAGTCTCCACACTCCTGTTTTCCTTCCGCCCTACCATATGCACCTCTGGCCCCATTCCCTTACACCTTCGCTGATGTGGAAAAACATTCAGAAGCAAAATATCTTCAGGAAATGCAATGTTTACTCAGTCAACCGGGTGCCTGCTACTTCAATAGCCTCTGCACAAATTCAAGGGCTCTCTGGCTTGCTTAAATACAGTTTTAGACAAAGAAGCTTAAATGACCATTCTGATTGGATGCCTGGACACATGTCAGACATACATTGGATATTTCAAATATATATATACACAGACATATATGGAAGGTATAGCTCAGACGTGAAGAACATCTGTTTCTCATTAAGCAGACATAACATTCTTGGTAATGGTTTAAACCTATGAGGAGGGTGGGGTGAAAATCCCCCTCTAAACACTGACAATGTTAGAGATGGCATACAGGCGGCTTATAAAATAAATACTAATTATAATATTTAATTTTCCACCTCATTGCCAGTCTATCTCCCCCCCCCCCCCACAAAAATGTTTAACCTTTCCCTCGCTTATGTTATCTTCCCTTCTACCTTCAAACTTTCTGTTTTTCTACTAAAAAAAGCTTCCTATGACCAATTTAGCACAGTCTCTAATCTTCCCTTTATCTCTAAACTCCTGGAACTTCTGGTTTATGTAAGGGATCGCCGGACACCCCTCTTTTCTAAGCCAAGCAATCCCCAATCTCCACCGCCTCTTGTGCCTCTAGACAAGCCCCCGTTTGCTGGAGACACGGGTTATGCCTCTCCAGACTTGGTTGCCCCCAGGACTTACTGGCGCAAAGATTGCAGGCTTAAGGTGAAGAAGGATGAACAGCGGGGTATCCCAAGTTGGTAGTTCGAGCGGGCTGAATCCGAAACGTAGAGTCCAGCGAGAAGACAAGAATGGTTCAAGACGAGCAGGGGTCAAAGCTGGGTGGTCATCAGAGCGCGGTATCAAAGGGGCAAGGCAAAGACATGGTCAGACAGGGATGGTCAAAGACAGAGCCGGATTAATAAACGCTAAACACAGTCCGAAAGCACACGCAAGCTACTAAAGGCTATAACGGGCATGGTGGACCGGGCAGGAACATATTTAAAGGGGAACTGGCCAATGGGAAGGGGGAACTGTGGTGATTGGTGCAACTGTAGATCTAGCTCCCTATAGGAGCAGCCCCAGGGACTGGACCGCCCTGGCCAGTCAGGCTGTCCAGTCCCTGGGTTCATCCCCACCCAGGTTAGGGACCTGACTGGTCCATTTAAACTTGCCCCCGGCGAATGCGCTGGAAGCAGCGCCGCCGGGGGCATATAAAGAACGTGCTCGCGCGCGCTCCCCGAAGGGAGAGGAGATGCCACGCCGGCTGAAGAGGCGGAGGAGCCGCCCGCCGATGCGGAGGGAGCCCTGGTGACGCCGCCGAGGCAGAGGAGGCGGCGGAGACCGAAGCCTGAGAGCGGAAGGTGGAGACCGTCGCCAGGCGCGGCCGCCGGAAGACCGGAGCCGGACACCGCCGGGAAGAGGTGCCGCAGGACAGACGCCGGGGAGCAGGTAAGGACCTTACAGTTTATTCTCAACTTATCTGCTACCTCTCAGACAACTGTCCCCTTGACCCACTGCGATCTGGTTTTTCTGGTATCCAGCATGGGTTGCATTTGGGTAATCCGCCACCAGTTGACACAGTGGACTGGAGAAAGACTTGTGGCTCCTCCCGGCCCATAAAAAGGCAGGAATTACCCAGAAGTTTTTCTGCAGTCCTGACTGCGAAGACAGAAGATTTGCTCTCTCTGTTTGATTGCAGGTGAGAGGAGCATCCCGAGCCCGTCGGCCCTGCAGGCCTATTCCCACCTGTTCCGGACCCTTTTCTGCCTCCCGGCTTCGGCTGTCTGTCCAGGTGTTGGTAGGGGAACACTTCAGGGTCTGGTGTTCACAGAGCTACACTCTGGGCTGCAGACCCTGGACCCAAAGGGTAGCCCGCCATAGGCTAATGGTGAGCCTATTTGGGGGGGGGGGAGAAACCACCCTGGCCTTTCATCCCATTGCCCCGCCCCTTGAGGTTCTAGCTGAATGGCGCCATTTTGGCTGGGTGTTCTGCGCTGCTCAGGTGTTTGCCCCCGCCTGCTGTCTGCTGCTCCTCAGGGTCACTGCTGCCGGGTACAACCTTCTGCCGCCTCGGTCCGTGAGTCGGTCCTTTATTATGATGTTATGTGTTGCGCATGTGCTATGAGATGCTCATTGGTCTCTTTACTTGTGTTTTCCAGACAGAAAAAGAAACAGGGTGAGCTTTTTCGCCCTGATAAACAATGCCTAGCATTTCCGGAGCAGGGACATTTTTTCAAGATGGTCCTTAAAGAATGGGAACGGCCCAACAGGTTGTCTTCAGTGCCTAAGGGACTGGATAGACGGTATCCTTTCTCTGCTGAGTTGGTCCGTCTTTGGTCTTGTCCCCCTGAGGTGGACGCTCTCGTCCTGGGGCTCTCCAATACTTTGGTTATGCCATCTCCTGACACTACTACCTTACACAACAATGCTGATCGGCGCATGGATCAACTAGCTTGCCATGTTTTCACTTTTGTGGGGGCTAGTCTTTGCCCAGTCTGCGCTGCGGCTATTGTTGCCATTGCTATCAAGAAGAAGATTAAGCGCCTTGTTGAGGCCGCCAGATCCCGCAAGCGAGCGGACGAGTATAAAGACCTTTTGCTTTGCACTGACTTTATTGCCTTTGTGCTATCTGCCATGAATGATGCTGTCTGGCTTGGCGGTAGGGCTTTGGCCCTGCTAGTTGCCATGCGCTGGTCTGTCTGGCTGCAGCAGTGGGCGGCCGATGCTGCCACTAGAAAGTCCCTCATCGGTCTTTCCTTCACGGACTCTGTCTTTTTGGGGAGCGCCTTGATGTATTGGCCAGGGATGGTCGGCTCCCTCAGCATAGAAAGCATTCTCGGCCCTTTCGGGGTCTTCTTCCTTTCATCCCCTCCGAGGGGGACGTGGCGCCTCCTTCCCTGGCGGTCGCAGGGAATCCTGGGGGCGAGGTAGGGCTCGCGGTCGTCCCGGTCACTCCTGGGGGTCCAAGCCCCCCACCAAGGCCCCTCAGACATAAGGAGGCACCCTACCCATCCGGGTGGGGGGAAGGCTTGGGCTCTTTGCTCACGTCTGGAGACAACACATCTCGGACTGGTGGATTCAGGAGGTGGTGTCCGTCAGCTACAAGATAGAGCTGGCAGCTTGGCAGCCCCCAAGATTCCTTCGGTCCCGGATCTCCTAAAATCATGTGACGGCGCAAGGCCTGAGGTTGGCCATCCAACGTCTTCTATTGTCCGGAGTGGTTTGTCCGGTGCCTCTTCAAGAACGGGGTCAGGGGTTCTACCCCACTCTGTTCATAGTGCCCAAGAAGGATGGCTCCCTGAGCCGGACCTGGATCTAAAGGGTCTCAACAGATTTGTCAGGTTCAAACATTTCCACATGGAGACCTTACGGTCGGCGGTGAGCGTTCTTCGGCCAGGAGACTTTATGACCACTGTGGCCATCAAGGATGCCTATTTGCACGTTCCTATCTTCCTAGGACATCAGAAGTTCCTGAGGTTCGCTCTGGGGGATCAGCACTACCAGTTTGTGGCCTTGCCATTCGGTATCGCTCCTCGGGTGTTCACCAAGGTGCTGGTGGGTGTCATGGCCCTCCTGGGGAGCCAGGGCATTCGCATTCTTCCTCACCTGGATGACCTGTTGATTGCGGCTCAATCTTTTAATCAGGCTGAGAGGGATACTTAGGTGGTTCTGTCCACCCTAGAGTCCTCACTCCATCATTGGTGAGGTGTTTCTTCCTCAGCAGAAGTTGGAGGGCCTTCAGACGCAGTGGCGAGCCCTGCTGTCGTGTCCTCATCCTTCCATCCGTCTGGGGATGCAGTTGGTGGTACTCATGGTGTCTTGCTTCGAGGCTGTACCCTTCACCCAGTTCCACATGAGACCTCTTCAGTTGAACCTCTTGACCGTTTGGAATCTGAAACAGGAATCCCTGGAGCAGGAATTTGCTCTGTCCCCTCTGGCCAGACAGTCCCTCTCGTGGTGGTTGGACTCGAGGAATCTTCTAGCGGGCAGGTCCTTTCTGCCTCCGTACTGTTTTTGGCGATTGCTGAAGTTCCAGGGCCAGTGGGGCGCTCAGTCAATCAGACGGCTGTCGCTTACATCAATCATCAGGACGGGACTCACAGCAAACGAGCCCTCAAGGAGGTATCCCTGATCTTGTCTTGGGCAGAGGAGAATGTTCCCTGCATCTCAACGGTTTACATTCCAGAGCAGGGGGACGTATCGTCTGGGGAATGGTCTCGTGACAACAAGATCTTTCATGCCCTGTGTCGCCGCTGGGGTCAGCCGGACGTGGACTTGTTTGCGTCCCGTCACAATCACAAGCTTCCAAGATTCGTCTCTCTGTCAAGAGATACGCTGGCCTTCGCCTCGGACGCTCTAGCCATTCCCTGGACAGATTTCCAGCTCCTCTATGCATTTCCTCCCTTTCCTCTCCTGGGTCAGGTGCTGCGCAAGATAGCCCAGGAGGGGGTACTGACCATTCTGGTGGCCCCCCAGCTGGCCGAGGAGAGTATGGTTTGCGGACGTCGTCCAGATGGCGGTGGATCACTTTGTCATGCCCGACTATCCAGGGCTTCTCACTCAGGGACAGTTGCGCCATCCAATTTACATATGCTGGCTTTGACGGCTTGGCTGCTGAAACCTCCATCCTGATGGATAAGGGATTGCTGACCTCGGTCGTCAGTACTATAGGGTTGATTCAGAGCCCTTTTCTCAACGTTTTCTTGGGTGTCTTACTGTCAAACGAAAAATTGTGCAAAAATTAAGACATTTCATGCAAAAATTCTCACTGAAAAAGGCTCTGCTGAATCAGACGAGGGGTAAAAATTAAAGGGAACTAAAATTTTCACCCCAAAAATTTTTGAGAAAGATGCTCGGAAGAAATCCTCTTCTTTGATTTATTATAGGGTCTGGCATGCTTACGGGGAGGCCGATTCAGTAATAGCGCCAGGTAGCGACAGATGAGCGACTGTAGCGTGATTTTCTCAGCGCCAGCCAGTATTCGCTGTGCTTGGCCGGCGTTAGCTTGATGACAGCGACTCAGTCGGTGTGCGGTAATGTTGAATACGGGCTTAGGGGTCGCTGTTTCAAAGGTTCAGCGTTGTATGTGAGCGCCTGACAACGAATGGCCAGAGCGAATGGCTAGCTGCATATTCATTAACAAATCACGCTCCGAATTTGCTGGCGCTGTCCATTCCTTGTTTTAACCCCAGAGCGCTGGCGGCGATGGGTGTAAAAGAGCTTTTGACCCCTAAACAACCATATTTTTTGATTGTAAAATTATACATGTTTTTTGAATCATTTTGTAATATGAATACATTAATATCAGACCTGTAATATCAATTCTGCACAAATTTTTTTTTTTTTTTCACTTAAAAATAAAACAACATTGCAGAAGTGGTCTCTGAATTTTTGACATTAAAAAAAAAAAATAAAAAATTAATATCAATTAATTATGATTAATTAAAGATTGCTCCATTTAAATGCATTGGACAACGCCAGGGAGCGACAGGTCATACCTGGCGCTGTGATGGAATTTGCAGCGGCGCTGTTCGTTCCAGGCAGCTTCATGATGAATCCCGCGCTTGCTGCCGCTCTCGCCGGCGCTAGCCTCATTTAGCTTGATAAATGCGTCATTGTGGCCGCCGCCGGGCGTACTTGAGTCGGTAGCCGCCGATAGCTGGCGCTACCTGGCGCTCATTATTCGCTACCTGGCGCTAGCCCTTGATAAATAAGGCCCATTGCCTGGTGTGAGTCTAAGTCTTTTCCTTGTTGCACTTTCTTCATTTCTAGGATTTTGGAGTTTTTACAACACGGTCTGGAGTCGGGTCTACAACTGAGTACCCTCGAAGGCCAGGTTTCGGCCTTGGCAATCTTTTTCCATAGATCTTTCGCCAATCATAGGCTTGTCAAGACTTTTTTCCAAGGAGTTACTCATGTACGTCCACCGCGTAAGCCCCTGCTACCAGTGTGGGATTTGAACTTGGTGCTCTCCAGGGTCCTCTCCTTGAGCCCTTGTGCGATGCTGCTCTGTCCATTCTGACTCTTAAGGTGGCCTTCTTGGTTGCTATCACTTCGGTGCATCGCGTCTCTGAGCTGGCGGCGCTTTCTATTAAGCCTCCTTATTTTGAACGGCATAAGGATAAGGTGGTATTCCGTCTGAAACCTGAATTTTTGCCCAAGGTTGTTTCTGCCTTTCATTTCAATAAGGACATTGTCTTGCCTTCCTTATGTCCTGCCCCTTCTAATTCTAAGGAACGAAGCCTTCATTCCCTGGATGTGGTCAGGGCGCTCAAATACTCCGTCTTTTCAGAAGTCGGATTCTCTGTTTGTGCTCCTAGGAAGGGCTTGCCTCCGGCCAAATCCACTATTAGCAAATGGATCTGACAGGCGGTGGTGCAAGCATATTCTGCCATTGATCTGCTATTGGAGCTTCTTGGGCTTTTTAGCACCAGGCTTCTGTTGAAAAGGTTTGTAAGGCCGCTACTTGGTCTTCAGTTCATACTTTTTCTAAGTTTTACAAGGTTGATGTTAGGGCCTCAGCTGATGCTGTTTTTGGCCACAAGGTGCTTCGGGCGGTAGTGGCTTGAACTTCCTGCCGTTGCTCTACGGGGATCCCACCCTTCTTTCTGGACACTGCTGTTGGATGTCCCAAATGTGAAGAATTACAGATGAAGCAACCCATGCTGGATACCAGAAAAATACTATTCTCACCTGTAGAATTGTTTTTATGGTAATCCAGCATGGGTCGCAGCATTCCACCCTTGTTATCGTTATCCTCTTTTGCCTTTTTATGGTGATTTTGTTGAGAGAGTTCTTTTTTGTTGGATATGTTTTCCTATCATGGTATAGCCTCCCGGCTTCTTGCATTACTGCTTTTCAAACACTGGGTCTTCTGGGTAATTCCTGCCTTTTTATGGGCCGGGAGGAGCCACAAGTCTTTCTGTAGTCGACTGCGCCACCTGGTGGCAGATTACCCAAATGTGAAGAATTACAGCTGACTCAACCCGTGCTGGATTACCATAAAAACAATTCTACAGGTGAGTAATCACAGAATTGTATTTTCGCACTGTACACTGCTTATTTTTCTTGACCATATTGTCTTACTTGGCATGCTCCAATCTATTGGCCTTAAAGACACTGCTCTCTAGTCCTACCTTTCTGAATGCTCCTTCAGTGTATCCCTGAACTGTTGGTAGTTTCTCATGGTTCAGTCCTAGGGGCTCTCCTCTTTTTCTCTCTATACATCCCCTAGCAGACAGACTATTGGTAGATTTGGTTTACAGTAACAGGTATATGCTGATGACACCCTATATACTTCAGCCCCTGACTTCACCCCTGCTGTGAAAACACTAGTGACTGCTGTCCCTAGCATTGTCTACTCCATCTGGAACTAAACCTTTCAAAAACAGAACTACTTGTGTTTTCATTATCTACTAACTTACCTAAACCTGACATTTCCCTTTCAGTGTGTGGCATCATCATAACTCCAAAGCAGCATGCCCCCGCTGTCTAGGTGTCACACTTAAATCTGATCTGTGATTCACCCTCTTTAATCGCTCTGCTCTCCCACCACCTGCACCTCAGAAACATCTCTAGAATCAACCCCTTTCTCACAATGGAAACTCACAAAAACTCTAATTGTTGCCCTGATACGTTCTTGTCTTGATCACAGTAACTCATTACTAATTGGTCTCCTTTACTAAACTCTGCCCTCTCCAATGCATCCTGAATGCAGCAACCAGGCTTATCTATCTGTCTAAGCACTACGACACCTCCACTTTCTTCCAGTGATTACATTGGTTACCCATAAGGTATAGGATGCAGTTTAAATTGCTTATTCCCTCCTTACATGTTTGGTTAAACAGGCAATAAAGAAAAGGGCATTTAAAACTTACAAGGCTGAGCGCTCAGCTGTAAACATTTGAAAAGTATAAAGCAGTTAATAAAGCATGTAAACAAGAAATGAAGCTGGCAAAAGTACAGAATGAAAGAGATGTGGCCAAAGAAAACAAAATACAATTGTGTGAAATACTCACCTGTAGAATTGGTATTATACGCATACAGCACGTCCTCCTCCAGATATAATAATTACTCGTGGGTAATCCTCCGCCAGAGGGCGCTGTGCAATGCAGACATGCAAAAACAGGCTTCTCCCGGCCCTACATATACCGAGGGACCTCCCACAAATCCCCAGCATTGAAAAGCAGTGAGAAAGAGAAGCCGGGAGAAACCAACCACCCCAAAAACTGGTAATGATAACAATCACCATACAGGGGATCCAGAACAAAGTGAAACGAGGGTGGGGTGGAGCAGCATGTGCTGTATGCGTATAATACCAATTCTACAGGTGAGTATTTCACAGAATTGGATTATTCTAAGCATACAGCACGTCCTGCTCCAGATATAATAATTACTCGTGGGACATCCAATAGCAGTGTCCATAAAGTAGGGTGGGATCCCCAACAAAAAAGGCACAGCAGACAGTAAAGTGCTGTCACCTGCAAACCTTGCTACCAAGAGCAACATGAGCAAAGGTTCCAACATCAACCTTGCATTCTTTGAAGGTATGAACAGAAAAACAAGCAGAGGTCCACCAAGACTTGTTCAGCAGAAACCTGGTGCTGAAAGGTCCAAAGATAACAAAGCACAAGTAGAATCAGAAATAAAGTGAGAAGAAGATTCTTCCCCTTAAAAGAATAGGCCTGAGTAACAGCCTGAACCCTGGTCTCCCGCATGACAGGCGGGGATACGGACCAGTAAACTAACAAGGATCAGCTAGAAGCCGAAACCTTTCCTAGGACCAGAAGGGACAATCTGTTCAAGGAAAGACCAGGCCAAAGGGGGCATAACCCCTGGAAGCAGATGAGATCAGGCACATACGGATGGAGACGCCCGAAAAACCCCAAGGGGAACAGTCCCCCTAAGGGACAAGAAACAATCCAGGAAATTTTCCAACACCTGTTGAGGGAATGTAGACCCCCTTTCCTCAGCATCACTAGGAATAAGGCCCAGAAGAAAGACAAATGTCTTGAATACATGAGCATAAGACACCACCTCAGGTATAAGGTCCGGCGTAAAGCGGAACACCACCACATCAAGGAGTATATATCAATGAACGAGGGCTAGCTAAACAGAGCCGCTTGCTCAGGCATACGTCTGACTAAAGCAACAGCCCCCCAGAAGGGCAACTTGAGAGTAAGAACAATCAGACAGAATCCAGAATAGGTCCAAGGGAACACCCCGCAAGGCAAACAGAATAAAATTCAATCCCAACAGGGACCATAGAATTACGTGGGGGATGCACATGAGCAATCCCTGAAGAATGCTCAACCAAGGAAAAACAGAGCAAAGACTTCTACAGGAAGGCAGACAGGGCAGAACCTGAACCTTCAGAGTACCGAGTTGGAGAGCCCACTCCAACCCATGCTGTAATAACTCTAGAGCTCTGGGAACAGAGGACGCCCAGCAGGGAAGAGACCTAGACTCACACCAATCAACATGGGTACGCATACCCTATAATAGATGGAAGAAGAAGAAGAAGCTTGCTCCAAGTCTTCCCATAGTCTCAAACACCAAGACAGATAAGTCTGTCTCCATCAAGATGGATGTTTCCGCAGTCAGGCCGTCTAGGCCAGAGTCTGTAGATTGGGGTGACGTAAAGGGGCCCTGAGTGATCAGAGCTGGCACTCCTGGCAAAACGTACAGATCTACGGTCCTCAGTACAACGTCTGCGAAACACACTCCACTAGGCCACCCGGGGGCCACCAGAAACACTGGTCCCCCCTTCCAGAGCAATTTTGCGCAGAACCCTGCCTAGCAGGGGGAATGGAGAGAAGACATACAGAACAGAATGTCCTGCCATAACATTACTAAATCATCATGACCACGGCCAGAGAATCCTGGGACAGGGAAACAAGGGCCGAGAGCTTGTGATAGTGACGGGGCACACACAGATCCATACTGGTTGGACCCCATAGTGACACAAGGATTACCACATCCTGTCGCAGAGGAACCTCCACCGGAGCGAATACCACTGATATGCAGGGAACATTGTCCACCACCCAGATCAGGATCAGAGACACTTCCCGGAGGACCCTTCTGCTCCGGGTCCCTCCCTGAATATTTAATGTAGGCCAAGACCATCAGATAGGCCTAACTCCCCCAAACAGGCAGGCCCTGAAGAGGAGTAGGCCAGCGAGTTAGAGAACGCTCATAGATTCAAACATTGATAGGTGTATAGGCCTCCTAAGGCCCCACCTCCCCTGGAACCGTAGGGACTTCCAGAAGAAGACCCCCCTCAACCTGATAGATTGGCATCCATGGTGACCGTCTCCCAGGAAAGGGCAAGAAGGGGCTGCCCCCAGACAGGTTCCTTGAGTTCATTCGCTACAAGAGGGACCTCCTCACCAGGGAGGAAGGCACACATACCCTGCTCCAGGGATGCTGGGTCCTTGCCCCGTAGGACAAATAGGAGAAGTTGCAGAAGGCCCCAGGGGGGGACTGAGCATAAGGGGCCTCTTCGGAGTACGCCACCAACGGGCCCACCAGCTGCATCCCCTGCCTGGTGGAGGGACAGGGACAGCTATGAGGGACTGAACCCATACAACCAGATTGTCCACATTATTGCTGAGGAAGGAAGATCCTTGCTTGAACTGTATAAAATTCATTCAGGAATGGAGTTACCAATGAAGGGGACAATAAGGACTTGGGGTATTTGATCACCCCTCCAAATGACTCCCAAATGGACACCCTCCAGCCGAGTATCCAACGTAGCCAGACGTAGAGACTGGGAAGTGATGGGGACGTCCAGGTAGGTCATCAATCGGACGCCCCTTGGTCTCCTCAGAGGCCACACCCCTGTCAGCACCTTGGTGAGCACTCTGGGAGTTGAGGAGAGGCCAGATGACAAGGCCACAATTATCAGTGTTGGTCAACCAACGCGAATATGAAGAACCTCGGTGTCCAGAAGACACAGAGAAGTAAAAATAAGCAGCATTGAGCTCCGCAGACGGCAAGAAGCCCCCCGACGCGCAAGGAGCTGATGGCCGAGCGCAGTGTTTCTGTTGCCGAAACCGCCTGTAATTGACGAATTGCTGAAAATCTGTGAGACCAAATTGGGCCATGGAAGGTTGGTGTAGCGGCCCCTGCCTCTGCCTATTAAGGGCAATCTGCAAGAGACCCCCAGACCCCGCAGGCCTTGCATGGCCTGCACCAGCACCTGAACAGAGACAGGGACCAGGAGCACTTGGGACCCGATAATCTTGGGGGAGGCCGCACAGCAACTCTATTAGCCGGAGGGCACTACCTCCTGAATCCACCAGTCTGAGGCGTGGTACCTCCTGGCATGAGCAAGGTGCCCAGACGGGCGAGGTCGCCCCATCATGCTTGAGGGGATTTTGGTGGAAGATTTAGGCTTAGCCCCGCCAGAGGGGCCAGGGAGTTGTCTGCCGCTCCTGGGGCAGGAGACTGCACGAGCCCCCAGGAAGGACACCCCTAGTTCTTGTTTTACACTATGGCAGGGAGGGGGAGGGGTTACCCTGCCCCGAGGGGCCGGGACGGCCGCCTACGTTGAGGTGAATTGCCCTAATTTACCAAACAGGTCCAGGCAGGCCCCGAACAGGCGTTGCCCTCTAAAGGGAAGCCCAGTAAGAGACATCTTAGCATCATCGCCAGTACCCCACTGTCGCAGCCAAACCAAGCGACGTAAAGCCACCACAAGGGCAGAAGTCCTTGCACACAATCTAATGGTGTCATCCAGTGCTAATAGGATAAATCTTTCAAAAATTCAGTTTGAAGACTGACTGAAGGATCGTGTGCAGAGAGTTGTGGGTCATGATTCCTACCTCGATTGGTCCCTGGTTGTAAGCAGTGTACCCCATGTTCTGTGCTGAACCCACTATTATTCAACTTGTTTATAAATTATATAGAAATTCAATTAAGGGCAGTGTTTTTGCTGATGACACCAAAATATGTAGCACAATGTAGACTTGTGAGGATGTTCACAAGCTTCAGGATGACTTGGAACACTTTGAGTATCTGGCCATCTAATTGGCAAATTAAGTTCAGTGTAATATTTCTGCAAGCCACAGGCCACATAAATCCTTGGGACCAGATGGCATACATCCCTATGTTTAGAGGGAGTATGTACGAGGAAGTAAATTCAAGTTTGGATTGGGGGAGTCAATTGATATCATATATCTTGACTTTTCTAAAGCACTTGATACTGTGCCACATAAAAGACTGGTGCAAAAGATGAGAATGCTTGGACTGGGTGAAAATGTGTGCAGATGGGTGAGAAATTGGCTCAATGATTGGAAGCAGAGGGTGATTAACAACGGTACATACTAAGATTGGGTCACTGTTACTGTTGGGGGTCTTTCTTGGCGGAGTATGTAGAAAGAAAATTAGGTGAGTGGAACAGAGTAGCAGAAGTGAGTGCCCAGTGGTCACTATTAAAAATGGCCATCTTAAAGGCAACTAAGCAATATGTGAAACAAACTAGCAAGAATAAGAGGAAGAAGAAACCATTATGGTTTACTAGGGAAGTCAGCACTATCATAAAAGATAAGAAGTCTGCCTATAAGAAGTATAAAGTAAGTGGAAGTGTAGCTGACAGAGAGGCGTATAAAATTAAACAGAGGGAAACAAAAGGAGGGAGAAATGGCCAAATCTATGAAGAGGGGAGATAAAACCTTTTTCCGATATATTGGTGACAGAAAGAAGAAAAACAATGCAGTCTCAAAAATTAGAAATAGGGAAAATAAATATTTTGACGGAGATAAGGCTGTGGCTGACCATCTGAATAGCTACATTTGTTTGGTATTTTCAGATAGTAGCAGGCATGGCCATAGCACAGCATCCCGCTGGGAGGGCACAGCTCCGGAGTTTCTGGAGGCTGGTGTCCTATCCGAGCTGGCACATCTAAAGGTAAGTAAGGCGATGGGTCCAGATGGAATCCACCCCAGAGTTCTAAGGGAACTTAGGTTTGTAATTGCAGCCCCTCTGACTGATTTACTTAACCATTCCCTTTCAACTGGTGAGGTTCCAGATGATTGGAGAATGGCCAATGTCGTACCAATCCATAAAAAGGGGAGTAGAGAAGAAGCCAGTAATTACAGGCCAGTTAGTTTAACATCTATAGTGGTCAAATTAATGGAAACACTCTTAAAAAAACAGATAATTTCCCATCTAAAAATTAATGACCTATTGGACCCAAAACAGCACGGCTTTACTGAGGGCAGATCATGTCAGACCAATCTTATTGATTTCTTTGACAATGTCACTAAAGTTTTAGATGAAGGTGGTGCTGTGGATATCGCCTATCTGGATTTTAGCAAAGCCTTTGACACTGTACCACATAAAGAGCTCATAGATAAGTTATTGAAAGTAGGACTCAATCCCTGGATAGTTCAGTGGATTTCTAGTTGGCTGAGGGATCGGTATCAGAGTGTTGTTGTAAATGGTGTGCAATCTGAACAAAGGCGAGTTACAAGTGGTGTGCTGCAAGGCTCTGTCCTGGGCCCCATTCTTTTTAATATATTTGTAAGTGACATAGGAGAAGGCTTGGTAGGAAAAGTTTGTCTGTTTGCTGATGATACAAAGGTTAGTAATAGGGTGGATATTCCTGGAGGTGTCTGCAACATGGAAAATGATTTGGCTTTACTGGATAGATTGTCAAAACTGTGGAAACTAGAGTTTAATGTCTCTAAATGTAAAATCATGCACTTGGGTAGAAGGAATCCCGGCTCTGAGTACAGTATGGGCAGCACTGTGTTATCCAGGACATCGGAGGAGAGAGATTTAGGGGTACTGATTACTGATAGCTGCAAAATGAGTGGACAGTGTAGCCAGGCAGTGGGAAAAGCAAGCAGGATGCTCGGCTGCATAGCTCGAGGCATCACCAGTAGGGGAAGAGGGAGGTTGTGATGCCGCTGTATAGAGCCCTGGTGAGGCCACAGCTAGAATACTGTGTGCAGTTCTGGAGACCTTACCTGCAAAAAGACATTATTCAAATAGAACGTGTCCAAAGGCGGGCAACAAAAATGGTGGAAGGACTGAAACTTAAAACTTATCAGGAGAGACTTAAAGAACTTAATTTGTACAGTCTGGAGGAAAGAAGGGAGAGGGGGGACATGACTGAGACCTTTAAATATGTAAAAGGATTGAATAAGGTTCAGGAGGGAAGTGTTTTTAAGAAGAAGCTTAATGATAGAACAAGGGGGAACAACCTGAAGCTAGTCGGGGGGAAGATCAGGAGCAATGTTAGAAAATATTATTTTACAGAAAGAGTAGTAGATGCCCGGAACAAACTTCCAGCAGAGGTAGTTGAAAAATCAACAGTCACTGAATTTAAACATGCCTGGGATAAGCACACATCTATCCTAAGATAAAGAGTACATACAGTATACACATAAGGGCAGACTAGATGGACCGTATGGTCTCCTTCTGCCGTCAACCTTCTATGTTTCTATGTTTCTCTTGAGGGGGTGTAACAGACCCCTGTCTATGCATCCTTCACTCTAGCAAGGCAACCTGGGTTGGAGAAATGTACAGTGAACAAACACAGTGAACATACTGAAACACTGAGTCTGCTATTCACAGTATGAGTCTGATTGTATTATGATTTCCAAATTTCACACTTCTTCCTCAGCTTTGAGAAATTAAACAAAAATCTTGGAGGGATTGCGTTTACATGAGGTTATTAGACATACCAAAATCAAAATATAGCAAAATTCCTATCATAAAACCAAAGATTTGCCGAAGGTGCTCCAATCCTTTGAAAAGTTCCTGACCTACTCCTGGATTACTTTTAACTCTTCTATGTGTCTTCTGATAACATCAAAATAGTTAGGTAGTTTTATACTTGTATTATACTTAATTATACTTGTATTCTGAAACCAGGTGCAAAATTCATAATCCTCAGTCATTTCACAAAGACCAGTAAGGGCAGCACTCATACTCTCTATGGCCATTTCTTGCAGTTCCTGTTTCTTTCTAATGACCTTCTGTTCTTCATTTAGGTATTCTATATCCTCATAGTTATCAGTGATCATATTCTCCATGAGGCTTGCTATTATTAAGCCTCTTCATCATATCAATATCCCAGCCTGTCCACGAGGGAAACCACGCCCATGCCATATCATTTTTAGTAAAGGCCTCTCTTTTTTCATTGTTAGGGACTTCAGGGGGTACTTGGGGTGAAGGCTAGCTTCAATCTTATAAGCACCATGTTCACCCACTACTCCAATAACTGGCAGCGTTTTGGGGCCTCTGTAGCTCAGCAGCCGGCACTGACTCGGGCAGCGTGTTGGGGCATCTGTCGCTCAGCAGCCGGCACTGACTCGGGCAGCGTGTTGGGGCATCTGTCGCTCAGCAGCCGGCACTGACTCGGGCAGCGTGTTGGGGTCTCTGTAGCTCAGCAGCCGGCACTGACTCGGGCAGCGTGTTGGGGCCTCTGTCGCTCAGCAGCCGGCACTGACTCAGGCAGTATGTTGGAGCCTCTGTTGCTCAGCAGCCGGCACTGACTCGGGCGGCGTGTTGGAGCCTCTGTCGCTTAGCAGCCGGCACTGACTCAGGCACTATGTTGGAGCCTCTGTCGCTTAGCAGCCGGCACTGACTCAGGCACTATGTTGGAGCCTCTGTCGCTTAGCAGCCGGCACTGACTCAGGCACTATGTTGGAGCCTCTGTCGCTCAGCAGCCGGCACTGACTCAGGCACTATGTTGGGGCCTCTGTCGCTCAGCAGCTGGCACTGACTCAAGCAGTATGTTGGGGCCTCTGTCGCTCAGCAGCCGGCACTGACTCGGGCAGTATGTTGGGGCCCCTGTCGCTCAGCAGCCGGCACTGACCCAAGCAGTATGTTGGGGCCTCTGTCTCACAGCAGCCGGCACTGACTCAGGCAGTATGTTGGGGCCTCTGTCGCTCAGCAGCCGGCACTGACTCAGGCAGTGTGTCAGTGCAGGCTGCTTAGCGACAGAGGCTCCAACACGCTGCTTGAGTCAGTGCCGGCTGCTGAGGGACAGAGGCCCCAACACGCTGCCTGAGTCAGTGCCGGCTGCTGAGCGACAGAGGCCCCAACATGCTGCCTGATTCAGTGCCGGCTGCTGAGTGAAAGAGGCCCCAACACACTGCCTGAGTCAGTGCCGGCTGCTGAGCGACAGAGGCCCCAACACGCTGCCTGAGTCAGTGCCGGCTGCTGAGCGACAGAGGCTCCAACATACTGCTTGAGTCAGTGCCGGCTGCTGAGCGACAGAGGCCCCAACATACTGCTTGAGTCAGTGCCGGCTGCTGAGCGACAGAGGCCCCAACATACTGCCCGAGTCAGTGCCGGCTGCTGAGCGACAGAGGCTCCAACATACTGCCTGAGTCAGTGCCGGCTGCTGAGCGACAGAGGACCCAACACGCTGCCCGAGTCAGTGCCGGCTGCTGGGCGACAGAGGCTGCAACATACTGCCCGAGTCAGTGCCGGCTGCTGGGCGACAGAGGCTGCAACATACTGCCTGAGTCAGTGCCGGCTGCTGAGCTACAGCATGTTGGGGCCTCTGTCGCTCAGCAGCCGGCACTGACTCAGCCAGCGTGTTGGGGCCTCTGTCGCTCAGCAGCCGGCACTGACTCAGGCAGCGTGTTGGGGCCTCTGTCTCACAGCAGCTGGCACTGACTCAGGCAGCGTGTTGGAGCCTCTGTCGCTCAGCAGCCGGCACTGACTCAGGCAGTATGTTGGGGTCTCTGTCGCTCAGCAGCCGGCACTGACACAGGCAGTATGTTGGGGTCTCTGTCGCTCAGCAGCCGGCACTGACTCAGGCAGTATGTTGGGGTCTCTGTCGCTCAGCAGCCGGCACTGACTCAGGCAGTATGTTGGGGTCTCTGTCGCTCAGCAGCCGGCACTGACTCAGGCATTATGTTGGAGCCTCTGTCGCTCAGCAGCCGGCACCGACTCAGGCATTATGTTGGAGCCTCTGTCGCTCAGCAGCCGGCACTGACTCAGGCTGTATGTTGGGGCCTCTGTCGCTCAGCAGCCGGCACTGACTCAGGCTGTATGTTGGGGTCTCTGTCGCTCAGCAGCCGGCACTGACTCAGGCAGCGTGTTGGGGCCTCTGCTGCTCAGCAGCCGGCACTGACTCAGGCAGCGTGTTGGGGCCTCTGCTGCTCAGCAGCCGGCACTGACTCAGGCAGCGTGTTGGAGCCTCTGTCGCTCAGCAGCCGGCACTGACTCAGGCAGTATGTTGTATGTATGTATGTATGTATGTACCCTGTGATGGGAGAAGCTGCTGAGCCTCCATCATGGTGTCCCCCCTGTAGAGATGTTGGGGTCCCCATACTCCCCCTGTAATCAGATATAGCCCTGCCTCTTACCCTGTGATGGGAAGAGCTGCTGAGCCTCCATCATGGTGTCCCCCCTGTAGAGATGTTGGGGTCCCCATACTCCCCCTGTAATCAGATATAGCCCTGCCTCTTACCCTGTGATGGGAGGAGCTGCTGAGCCTCCATCATGGTGTCCCCCCTGTAGAGATGTTGGGGTCCCCATACTCCCCCTGTAATCAGATATAGCCCCGCCTCTTACCCTGTGATGGGAGGAGCTGCTGAGCCTCCATCATGGTGTCCCCCCTGTAGAGATGTCGGGATCCCCATACTAGACCTGTAATCAGATATAGCCCCGCCTCTTACCCTGTGATGGGAGGAGCTGCTGAGCCTCCATCATGCTATCCCTGTAGAAGTGTTGATACCCGTCCTGTATGTCCGCTCTGTAGACATCACTCTAGAAGACATGAGATGAGATGTGAAGACCTGGTCCTACTGGCGTGTGCCGGCATGTGAGCACTTGTCCCTGCGGGCATGCACATGCCTGGTTGCGCCCCTCCGGTGTCTCCGCCCAGGTTGTTCAGGGCCAGGGGCATGCATGATCATGTGAATGACAGGTACGCTGGCCTGTGGATGCCCGGACGACCCCTGACCCTGCACATGAGCATTTGTGCTCCTGCGAAAGCACGGCAGGCACTTCCTGATGCCAAAGGCCTTTGTAAGCGGGCGCGCGGCACTAAAAGTCGCCTGAAGATCTTGGAGTGACGCTTGCCTCTGTTCCTGTGTCACTTCCTGGTTTGACTTTCAGCTCTGACTTCTGGCTTTGAACTACGACCCACAATCCAAGACCCTGTGACCCTGCTCTGACCCTCTGGCTTTTGGATTGTGACCCTGCTTTGGCTCTGACCCTCTGGATCTTGGGTTGTGACCCCACTCTGGCTCTGACCCTCTGGATCTTGGGTTGTAACCCCTCTCTGGCTCTGACCCTCTGGATCTTGGGTTGTGACCCCTCTCTGGCTCTGACCCTCTGGCTTTTGGATTGTGACCCTGCTCTGGGTCTGACCCTCTGGATGTTGGATTGTGACCCCCTCTCTGGCTCTGACCCTCTGGCTCTTGGGTTGTGACCCCTCTCTGGCCCTGACCCTCTGGATCTTGGATTGTGACCCTGCTCTGGCTCTGACCCTCTGGCTCTTGGATTGTGACCCTGCTCTGGCTGTGACCCTCTGGATCTTGGATTGTGTCCCTGCTCTGGCTCTGACCCTCTGGATGTTGGATTTTGACCCCCTCTCTGGCTCTGACCCTCTGGCTTTTGATCCTGCTCTGGCTCTGACCCTCTGGCTTTTGGATTGTGACCCTGCTTTGGCTCTGACCCTCTGGATCTTGGGTTGTGACCCCACTCTGGCTCTGACCCTCTGGATCTTGGGTTGTGACCCCACTCTGGCTCTGACCCTCTGGATCTTGGGTTGTAACCCCTATCTGGCTCTGACCCTCTGGATCTTGGGTTGTGACCCCTCTCTGGCTCTGACCCTCTGGCTTTTGGATTGTGATCCTGCTCTGGGTCTGACCCTCTGGATGTTGGATTGTGACCCCCTCTCTGGCTCTGACCCTCTGGCTCTTGGGTTGTGACCCCTCTCTGGCCCTGACCCTCTGGATCTTGGATTGTGACCCTGCTCTGGCTCTGACCCTCTGGATCTTGGGTTGTGACCCCTCTCTGGCTCTGACCCTCTGGCTCTTGGATTGTGACCCTGCTCTGGCTGTGACCCTCTGGATCTTGGATTGTGACCCTGCTCTGGCGCTGACCCTCTTGATGTTGGATTGTGACCCCCTCTCTGGCTCTGACCCTCTGGCTTTTGATCCTGCTCTGGCTCTGACCCTCTGGCTTTTGGATTCTGACCCTGCTCTGGCTCTGACCCTCTGGATGTTGGATTGTGACCCACTCTCTGGCTCTGACCCTCTGGCTTTTGACCCTGCTCTGGCTCTGACCCTCTGGCTTTTGGATTGTGACCCTGCTCTGGCTCTGACCCTCTGGCTTTTGGATTGTGACCCCGCTCTGGCTCTTGGATTGTGACCCTGCTCTGGCTCTGACCCTCTGGCTTTTGGATTGTGACCCTGCTCTGGCTCTGACCCTCTGGCTCTTGGATTGTGACCCTGCTCTGGCTCTGACCCTCTGGCTCTTGGATGGTGACCCTGCTCTGGCTCTGACCCTCTGGCTTTTGGATTGTGACTCCGCTCTGGCTTTTGGATTGTGACCCTGCTCTGGCTCTGACCCTCTGGCTTTTGGATTGTGACCCCGCTCTGGCTCTTGGATTGTGACCCTGCTCTGGCTCTGACCCTCTGGCTTTTGGATTGTGACCCTGCTCTGGCTCTGACCCTCTGGCTCTTGGATTGTGACCCTGCTCTGGCTCTGACCCTCTGGCTCTTGGATTGTGACCCTGTTCTGGCTCTGACCCTCTGGCTTTTGACACCGACCTCTCTCTGGCTCCCAACCCCCAGCTTGGGTGATTAGCCGTTTTGGCTCTCTGGCTCTGGATTCTCTGGCTTCCCGGCAACAGCTTCCCCTAAAACCCGGGATGGATTTTTCCCATGTTTGAGCTCACTGGCCACTGGCAACAGTAGTGGGACACCGGCTTGTCTGCCGAGTAGTCCGACCCTCATTGCGGAAGGCTCCGGCAAAAACCAGACCTGTGGGTAGATTCCCTGCGCTGAAACCAGTGCGTGGTGTAGCAACCCACTATTTACTCTTCACTGCCCCCCCCCATTACCAGTCAGCTCTAACTCCCTATTGCCCTTCAGAGCTTCAGTTTCCGCTTGGTGTTCCTGAATCTGTATCACATCTGACACTCCGGCCCTCCCCTCTGCTGAGTTTCCCCATTCTCCACTCTCTGGCCACAGGCGGTATTGCTGGCAGCTGTCTGTATCAATATTGACCTGGTCTCCAGTAAGGTAAGATACGAGAGATACTGAAGAAGGCAGGTGGTGATATCTCAGCAGCACACACACATCTGACACTCCGGCCCTCCCCTCTGCTGAGTTTCCCCATTCTCCACTCTCTGGCCACAGGTGGTATTGCTGGCAGCTGTCTGTATCTACATTGACCTGGTCTCCAGTGAGGTAAGATACAAGAGATACAGAAGAAGGCAGGTGGTGATATCTCAGCAGCACACACACACATCTGACACTCCGGCCCTCCCCTCTGCTGAGTTTCCCCACTCTCCACTTTATGGGGAGGGCACAGGCGGTATTGCTGGCAACTGTCTGTATCTACATTGACCTGGTCTCCAGTGAGGTAAGATACGAGACAGAGATACAGAAGAAGGCAGGTGGTGATATCCCAGCAGCACACACACATCAGGAGGGATCATCTGGCGAGTGGTAGGAGCTTGGTGACAGAGGCAGGAGGAGACCTATGGTGAGCAGAGGGAGATGAAAGGGGAAGGAGGGATCCTCTGATGATGAGCGGAGGGACAGGTGGGGTCCTCTGGTTAGCAGAGGAACAGGAGGGATCATCTAGTGAGCAGAGAAGCAGGAGGGATGATCTACTGATCAGAGAAGCAAGAGGGATCATATGGTGACCGGCAGGAGAGATCAGCTGGTGGTGAGCAGAGGAGCAGGAGGGATCATCTGGTGGTGAGCAGAGGGAAAGGAGGGATCATCTGGTGAGCAGAGGGGCAGGAGGGATCATCTGGTGAGCAGAGGGAAAGGAGGGATCATCTGGTGAGCAGAGGGGCAGGAGGGATCATCTGGTGAGCAGAAGGGATCATCTGGTGAGCAGAGAAGCAGGAGGGATCATCTACTGATCAGAGAAGCAAGAGGGATCATATGGTGAGTGGCAGGAGAGATCAGCTGGTGGTGAGCAGAGGGAAAGGAGGGATCATCTGGTGATAAGCAGAGGGGCAGGAGGGATCATCTGGTGATAAGCAGAGGGGCAGGAGGGATCATCTGGTGAACAGAAAGGATCATCTGGTAAGCAGAGGGATCATCTGGTGAGCAGAGGGATCATTTGGTGGACCAGATCCCATATCCCGGGATAGTCCCGCATTAATATCCCTCTAGTTGGCAGGTGCAGATCTTCCTCTGCTGAGCACATTGGCGGCAGGAGAGGGGTTAATGCCGCACTTCCCACAGCACAGCCGCCAACACCGGAAACGCCTTCTCCTACTTCCGCTTCCGGAACGCTCACACTGCCGCCAATTTCCTTATCACACAGGGGGAGGGGCCACGTTATGCTAACCCCGCCCCTCGGTGCGTTTGCCAACCCCGCCCCTCGTCACACTAGATCTCCGGCCTCGGCATGGGGGTGGGTCCCTTTGCTTTAGGGGGCGGGGTTGAGCAGGACGCAAGCTTATTGGCCTGTTCCCGCGCATGCTCAGTCTCCGCCGCTTGATGCTGTGGCGACCATTTTTCTGGAGCCCGGTGACGGTCACGTGGTGTCCCGGACATGTGTGGAGGTAAGGAGAGGCCCGTGTGGCTCAAATGTCATCCTATAGATTTTATTATTATATAAATTATATTATATATGTTATAAATACATTAGAGAATGCGCCTTAACTGAGGCGGGAGAAAAGTGCTGCCACACATCGAAGTATCAAGATGGCGGCGCACTGTCACGTGACCATGTGTTTCTCATACACAGAGTGGGAAAGAGGGACACTATGTAAATTATGACACGCCCCTCGTTGAGGGATGTACAAGGTCACGCCCCCTCATTGGGGACAGGGGGGCACGGGTGAGGGACAGGGACTCAGAAGAGGGACAGGGGGGCAGGGACTCGGGTGAGGGACAGGGGGGCACGGACTCGGGTGAGGGACAGGGACTCAGAAGAGGGACAGGGGGACTCAAATGGGGGACAAGGTGACATGGACTCGGGTGAGAGACAGGGGGACTCAGATGAGGGACAGGGGGGCACAGACTCGGGTGCGGGACAGGGGGGCACAGACTCGGGTGAGGGACAGGGACTCAGAAGAGGGACAGGGGGACTCAAATGGGGGACAAGGTGACATGGACTCGGGTGAGAGACAGGGGGACTCAGATGAGGGACAGGGGGGCACAGACTCGGGTGCGGGACAGGGGGGGGGGCACAGACTCGGGTGAGGGACAGGGGGGGCACAGACTCGGGTGAGGGACAGGGGGGGCACAGACTCGGGTGAGGGACAGGGAGCACAGACTCGGGTGAGGGACAGGGGGGCACGGACTCGGGTGAGGGACAGGGGGGCGCGTACTCGGGTGAGGGACAGGGGGGAACAGACTCGGGTGAGGGACGGGGGGGGCACAGACTCGGGTGAGAGACAGGGGGGCACAGACTCTGGTGAGAGACAGGGGAGTACAGACTCTGGTGAGGGACGGGGGGCACAGACTCTGGTGAGAGACAGGGGGGCACAGATGAGGGACAGGGGGGGCACAGACTCTGGTGAGAGACAGGGGAGTACAGACTCTGGTGAGAGACAGGGGGGCACAGACTCTGGTGAGGGACAGGGGGGCACAGATGAGGGACAGGGGGGCACAGACTGGGGTGAGGGACAGGGGGACTCAGGTGAGGGACCGGGGGCACAGACTGGGGTGAGGGACAGGGGGACTCGAGTGGGGAACTCAGGTGAGGGACAGGGGGCGCGGACTTGGGTGAGAGACAGGGAGGCACTGACTCGGGTGAGGGACGGGGGGCGCTGACTCGGGTGAGGGACGGGGGGCGCTGACTCGGGTGAGGGACGGGGGGCGCTGACTCGGGTGAGGGACGGGGGGCGCTGACTCGGGTGAGGGACGGGGGGCGCTGACTCGGGTGAGGGACGGGGGGGGCTGACTCGGGTGAGGGACGTGGGCGCTGACTCGGGTGAGGGACGGGGGGCGCTGACTCGGGTGAGGGACGGGGGGCGCTGACTCGGGTGAGGGACGGGGGGCGCTGACTCGGGTGAGGGACGGGGGGCGCTGACTCGGGTGAGGGACGGGGGGCGCTGACTCGGGTGAGGGACGGGGGGCGCTGACTCGGGTGAGGGACGGGGGGCGCTGACTCGGGTGAGGGACGGGGGGCGCTGACTCGGGTGAGGGACAGGGGGGGCGCTGACTTGGGTGAGGGACAGGGGGGCGCTGACTTGGGTGAGGGACAGGGGGGCACAGACTGGGGTGAGGGACGGGGGGCACAGACTGGGGTGAGGGACAGGGGGGCACGGACTGGGGTGAGGGTCAGGGGGCACGGACTGGGGTGAGGGACAGGGGGGCACGGACTGGGGTGAGGGACAGGGGGGCACGGACTGGGGTGAGGGACAGGGGGGCACGGACTGGAGTGAGGGACAGGGGGGCACGGACTCGGTTGAGGGACAGGGGGGCACGGACTCGGGTGAGGGACAGGGGGGCACGGACTCGGGTGAGGGACAGGGGGGCACGGACTCGGGTGAGGGACAGGGGGGCACGGACTCGGGTGAGGGACGGGGGGCGCTGACTCGGGTGAGGGATGGGGGGCGCTGACTCGGGTGAGGGACGGGGGGCGCTGACTCGGGTGAGGGACGGGGGGCGCTGACTCGGGTGAGGGACGGGGGGCGCTGACTCGGGTGAGGGACGGGGGGCGCTGACTCGGGTGAGGGACGGGGGGCGCTGACTCGGGTGAGGGACAGGGGGGGCGCTGACTCGGGTGAGGGACAGGGGGGCGCTGACTCGGGTGAGGGACAGGGGGGCGCTGACTTGGGTGAGGGACGGGGGGCACAGACTGGGGTGAGGGACAGGGGGGCACGGACTGGGGTGAGGGTCAGGGGGGCACGGACTGGGGTGAGGGACAGGGGGGCACGGACTGGGGTGAGGGACAGGGGGGCACGGACTGGGGTGAGAGACGGGGGGGTGCTGACTCGGGTGAGGGACAGGGGGGCACAGACTCGGGTGAGGGACAGGGGGGCACAGACTCGGGTGAGGGACAGGGGGGCACAGACTCGGGTGAGGGACAGGGGGGCACAGACTCGGGTGAGGGACAGGGGGGCACAGACTCGGGTGAGGGACAAGGGGGCACGGACTCGGGTGAGGGACAGGGGGGCACGGACTCCGGTGAGGGACAGGGGGGGCACAGACTGGGGTGAGAGACGGGGACAAGGACTCAGGTGAGGGACAGGGGGGTGCTGACTCTGGTGAGGGACAGGGGGCACGGACTCGGGTGAGGGAACGGGGGGCACAGACTGGGGTGAGGGACGGGGGGGCACAGACTGGGGTGAGGGACGGGGGCACAGACTGGGGTGAGAGACGGGGGGGTGCTGACTCGGGTGAGGGACAGGGGGGCACAGACTCGGGTGAGGGACAGGGGGGCACAGACTCGGGTGAGGGACAGGGGGGCACAGACTCGGGTGAGGGACAGGGGGGCACAGACTCGGGTGAGGGACAGGGGGCACAGACTCAGGTGAGGGACAGGGGGGCACAGACTCGGGTGAGGGACAGGGGGACACAGACTCGGGTGAGGGACAGGGGGGCACAGACTGGGGTGAGGGACAGGGGGGCACAGACTCGGGTGAGGGACAGGGGGGCACAGACTCGAGTGAGGGACAGGGGGGTGCTGACTTGGGTGAGAGACAGGGGCACAAGGACTCGGGTGAGGGACAGGGGGGTGCTGACTCGGGTGAGGGACAGGGGGCACGGACTCGGGTGAGGGACGGGGGGCGCGTACTCGGGTGAGGGACAGGGGGGGCACAGACTGGGGTGAGGGACGGGGGGGCACAGACTGGGGTGAGGGACGGGGGGGCACAGACTGGGGTGAGGGACGGGGGGCACAGACTGGGGTGAGGAACGGGGGGACTCGGGTGAGGGACAGGGGGGCACAGACTCGAGTGAGGGACAGGGGGGCGCTGACTTGGGTGAGAGACAGGGGCACAAGGACTCGGGTGAGGGACAGGGGGGTGCTGACTCGGGTGAGGGACAGGGGGCACGGACTCGGGTGAGGGACGGGGGGCGCGTACTCGGGTGAGGGACAGGGGGGCACAGACTCGGGTGAGGGACAGGGGGGCACAGACTCCGGTGAGGGACAGGGGGGGCACAGACTGGGGTGAGAGACGGGGACAAGGACTCAGGTGAGGGACAGGGGGGCACAGACTGGGGTGAGGGACGGGGGGGCACAGACTGGGGTGAGGGACGGGGGCACAGACTGGGGTGAGAGACGGGGGGGTGCTGACTCGGGTGAGGGACAGGGGGGCACAGACTCGGGTGAGGGACAGGGGGGCACAGACTCGGGTGAGGGACAGGGGGGCACAGACTCGGGTGAGGGACAGGGGGGCACAGACTCGGGTGAGGGACAGGGGGCACAGACTCAGGTGAGGGACAGGGGGGCACAGACTCGGGTGAGGGACAGGGGGACACAGACTCGGGTGAGGGACAGGGGGGCACAGACTGGGGTGAGGGACAGGGGGGCACAGACTCGGGTGAGGGACAGGGGGGCACAGACTCGAGTGAGGGACAGGGGGGTGCTGACTTGGGTGAGAGACAGGGGCACAAGGACTCGGGTGAGGGACAGGGGGGTGCTGACTCGGGTGAGGGACAGGGGGCACGGACTCGGGTGAGGGACGGGGGGCGCGTACTCGGGTGAGGGACAGGGGGGGCACAGACTGGGGTGAGGGACGGGGGGGCACAGACTGGGGTGAGGGACGGGGGGGGCACAGACTGGGGTGAGGGACGGGGGGCACAGACTGGGGTGAGGAACGGGGGGACTCGGGTGAGGGACAGGGGGGCACAGACTCGAGTGAGGGACAGGGGGGCGCTGACTTGGGTGAGAGACAGGGGCACAAGGACTCGGGTGAGGGACAGGGGGGTGCTGACTCGGGTGAGGGACAGGGGGCACGGACTCGGGTGAGGGACGGGGGGCGCGTACTCGGGTGAGGGACAGGGGGGCACAGACTCGGGTGAGGGACAGGGGGGCACAGACTCGGGTGAGGGACAGGGGGGCACAGACTCAGGTGAGGGACAGGGGGGCACAGACTCGGGTGAGGGACAGGGGGGCACAGACTGGGGTGAGGGACAGGGGGGCACAGACTCGGGTGAGGGACAGGGGGGCACAGACTCGAGTGAGGGACAGGGGGGTGCTGACTTGGGTGAGAGACAGGGGCACAAGGACTCGGGTGAGGGACAGGGGGGTGCTGACTCGGGTGAGGGACAGGGGGCACGGACTCGGGTGAGGGACGGGGGGCGCGTACTCGGGTGAGGGACAGGGGGGGCACAGACTGGGGTGAGGGACGGGGGGGCACAGACTGGGGTGAGGGACGGGGGGGCACAGACTGGGGTGAGGGACGGGGGGCACAGACTGGGGTGAGGAACGGGGGGACTCGGGTGAGGGACAGGGGGGCACAGACTCGAGTGAGGGACAGGGGGGCGCTGACTTGGGTGAGAGACAGGGGCACAAGGACTCGGGTGAGGGACAGGGGGGTGCTGACTCGGGTGAGGGACAGGGGGCACGGACTCGGGTGAGGGACGGGGGGCGCGTACTCGGGTGAGGGACAGGGGGGGCACAGACTGGGGTGAGGGACGGGGGGGCACAGACTGGGGTGAGGGACGGGGGGGCACAGACTGGGGTGAGGGACGGGGGGCACAGACTTGGGTGAGGAACGGGGGGACTTGGGTGAGAGACAGGGAGGCACAGACTTGGGTGAGGGACGGGGGGACACGGACTCTGGTAAGGGACGGGGGGCACTGACTCGGGTGAGGGACAGGGGGGGGCACAGACTCGGTTAAGGGACGGGAGCACAGACTCGGATGGGGGACATAGACTCAGATGAGGGACAGGGGGACATGGGTGAGGGTCAGGGGGGTACGGACTCGGGCGAAGGTCAAGGGGCACGGACTCGGGTGAGGGACGGGGGCGCAGACTTGGGTGAGGGACGGGGGGACTCAAAAGCGGGACAGGGGGACTCAGATGGGGGACAAGCGGACATGGACTCGGGAGAGAGACAGGGGGACTCAGATGAGGGACAGGGGGGCACGGGCTTGGTTAAGGGACAGGGGGGCACCGGCTTGGGTGAGGGACAGGGGGGCACGGACTTGGGTGAGGGACAGGGACTCAGAAGAGGGACAGGGGGACTCAGATGGGGGACAAGGGGACATGGACTCGGGTGAGAGACAGGGGGACTCAGATGAGGGACAGGGGGACTCAGATGAGGGACAGGGGGGCACAGACTGGGGTGAGGGACAGGGGGACTCGGGTGGGGGACTCAGGTGAGGGACTGGGGAACTCGGGTGAGGGACAGGGAGGCACAGACTTGGGTGAGGGACGGGGGGACACGGACTCTGGTAAGGGACGGGGGGCACTGACTCGGGTGAGGGACGGGGGCACTGACTCGGGTGAGGGACAGGGGGGGCACAGACTCGGGTGAGGGACAGGGGGGGCACAGACTCGGATGAGAGACAGGGGGACATGGGTGAGGGTCAGGGGGGCACAGACTCAGGTGAGGGACAGGGGGACTCGGATGAGGGGCAGGGGGGCACGGATGAGGGACAGGGGGACTCGGATGAGGGACAGGGGGACTCGGATGTGGGACAGGGGTACTTGGATGTGGGAGTCGGGTGAGGGACGGGGGGCACGGAGTCGGGTGAGGGACGGGGGGCACGGAGTCGGGTGAGGGACGGGGGGCACGGAGTCGGGTGAGGGACGGGGGGCACGGAGTCGGGTGAGGGACGGAGGCACAGACTCGGGTGAGGGATGGGGGCACAGACTCGGATGAGGGACAGGGGGACTCGGATGAGGGACAGGGGGACTCGGATGAGGGACAGGGGGACTCGGATGAGGGACAGGGGGACTCGGATGAGGGACTGGGGTACTCGGATGAGGGACTGGGGTACTCGGATGAGGGACAGGGGGACTCGCATGTGGGACAGGGGGACTTGGATGTGGGAGTCGGGTGAGGGACGGGGGGCACGGAGTCGGGTGAGGGACGGGGGGCACGGAGTCGGGTGAGGGACGGGGGGCACAGACTCGGGTGAGGGACGGGGGCACGGAGTCGGGTGAGGGACGGGGGAACGGAGTCGGATGAGGGACAGGGGGACTCGGATGAGGGACAGGGGGACTCGGGTGAGGGACAGGGGGGGCACAGACTCTGTTAAGGGACGGGGGCACAGACTCGGATGAGGGACAGGGGGACATGGGTGAGGGTCAGGGGGGCACAGACTTAGGTGAGGGACAGGGGGACTCGGATGAGGGGCAGGGGGGCACGGATGAGGGACAGGGGGACTCGGATGAGGGACAGGGGGACTCGGATGAGGGACAGGGGGACTCGGATGAGGGACAGGGGGACTCGGATGAGGGACAGGGGGACTCGGATGTGGGACAGGGGGACTTGGATGTGGGAGTCGGGTGAGGGACGGGGGTTGCACGGAGTCGGGTGAGGGACGGGGGGCACGGAGTCGGGTGAGGGACGGGGGGCACGGAGTCGGGTGAGGGACGGGGGGCACGGAGTCGGGTGAGGGACGGGGGGGGCACGGAGTCGGGTGAGGGACGGGGGGCACGGAGTCGGGTGAGGGATGGGGGGCACGGAGTCGGGTGAGGGACGGAGGCACAGACTCGGGTGAGGGACGGGGGCACAGACTCGGATGAGGGACAGGGGGACTCGGATGAGGGACAGGGGGACTCGGATGAGGGACTGGGGTACTCGGATGAGGGGCTGGGGTACTCGGATGAGGGACTGGGGTACTCGGATGAGGGACTGGGGTACTCGGATGAGGGACAGGGGGACTCGCATGTGGGACAGGGGGACTTGGATGTGGGAGTCGGGTGAGGGACGGGGGGCACGGAGTCGGGTGAGGGACGGGGGGCACGGAGTCGGGTGAGGGACGGGGGGCACAGACTCGGGTGAGGGATGGGGGCACGGAGTCGGGTGAGGGACGGGGGCACGGAGTCGGATGAGGGACAGGGGGACTCGGATGAGGGACAGGGGGACTCGGATGAGGGACAGGGGGACTCGGATAAGGGACAGGGGGACTCGGATGAGGGACAGGGGGACTCGGATGAGGGACAGGGGGACTCGGATGAGGGACAGGGGGGCACGGACTCGGGTGAGGGACAGGGGGGCACGGACTCGGGTGAGGAACAGGGGGGCACGGACTCGGGTGAGGGACGGGGGGCACGGACGCGGGTGAGGGACAGGGGGGCACGGACTCGGGTGAGGGACAGGGGGGCACGGACTCGGGTGAGGGACAGGGGGGCACGGACTCAGGACGGGGGGCACAGATGAGGGACAGGGGGGCACGGACTCGGGTGAGGGACAGGGGGGCACAGACTCAGACGAGGGACCGTCACGCCAAATCAGGGACACCTGTGTGATATATATTATTTATATAAATAATATATATATAGGAATCTGTTTCTATGCCTCCCGCAGATTTGGCTGTCCTTTAGTGACCCCACTCTCCCGATAGCCCTCTAGCCGGCCTGGCCCCTCTCCCTGGGCGTGCCTTCAATTAGATGGACGTCCCAGTGAGAGGGGTGGGCGGGGACTTCTGCGCTGGCGCGTGACGCAGGACAAGATGGCGCTCCATACGGATGGCATCCAGCAGAGCGCTAAGTATTTATTATCCATTTGTGTGGCATCACCTGTCACGTGTTGCGGGTCACAGTACATCACACTAAGTAGCATTGGAGACAATAGGACCAAGGCCACCCCACTGCAATGGGAGTACTCACCTCCTGCACCTCGGGGAGAGGTCCTGCGCCTAAAGGAGATGGCCTCCAGCTAAAGGAGACCTGTTCCACCTCGGGATGACCCCCTCCAGCTCGGGGAGACCCCTTCCACCTCAAGGCCCCTCACTGGGGCTGCCCAGGATGGCACGGAGAGAGTGCAAGTGAGTCTTAATCATTATTCTTAAAGAATAACGTGACCCGGCAATGCAGGAAATAGAGGAGAGGCAAACAAAATGGGTATCCAGCAAGTTTAGCCTTCCCCGAATACCGCAGTGCTGCAGCCAATTCAGCTATATTTGTTGGGGCGCACAAGGGAACAACTATCTGTCGGCATTTTGCTGTGTTTGCGCTGCAGTTCGCCAATCAAAAATGTGTGGTATTTACTATAAAAAGAAATTGTTGTGCATCAGCACGAGGCAGACAATACAGGTGATTTGAAGTATACTTTTATGCTAACTATTATCAAGGCCTATCTGAATAACTGGGCGCAGGAGTGCGCCCCAGCCCAGAGATGCTGGGGAAGAGGCAGGCATTGTTTATATCCCCATGTGAGCCGGGGGGGACATTCACACATTGGGGCATCCCATCTTTTAGACTCCAGGGCTGGCTGCCCAGGGATTTGGTCCTCTTTAGTAGTGTGAGATGAATTGAGGCTCCTGATCCTCGTATCTCTAGTGAATGTTGTGTGGTGTCAGATCCTTCAGCTGTGTGAAGGTCATGGTGGGATGTCTCACCATCTTATATATGTGTCTGTAGGCTCCAGGGGTGATATCAGATCTCATCTCATGTCTTCCAGAGTGAAATAGTTACACAGAACACGAGGATCACTACAGGAACACTATTATGGAGAGTCACCAGCTCCTCCTATCACAGGGTAAGATGGGCAGTTTTATATATATATAACAGGGGCATCACTGTTCTCCTCACCCACAGACCCCATTACTGCCCCCCCCCCCCATTACTGCATACAGTCTTTTTATTTTTTTAGGTTTCTTCACAGAGCCCAAAGGTGCGATAGCAGGAAATGTCATAACTGAGGAGCAGGAAGAAATATGTGTGAAGACAGAGGAGGAGAAAGTTCCTCTACGGATCAGCTCAGGTGAGTAATAAACCATCTATAGAAAAGATGGCAGTTACTCCGCACACACGCTCTGTTGTCACATGCATCTCATTGCAGGGGCGTCCCTCTTGTGTTTATTCACACACCTTAGAGTCCCCATTATTAGAAATGATAAGTGAGGAGGAGGAAGTATTTGTGAAGGTAGACGTGGATGCCAGGTGAGCTCCATGCTAGTGTTAGGTGGAGCAGAGAGGCCTTGAAGTTTGAACTGTGGAAGACTGGACCACCTTTTTGAACAGTCTTGCTCCTCTCAAGATACACTGTCACTTTGACCCCCCCCCCCCCCACATGGACTAGTCTGTAACTGCAACTGCTGTCCTAAGATGGCAGCCTGCCACCAACCTTGCCAACCTTCCCAGCTTGCAGGCTTATCTTAAATGGGAGTCCTATGTATGCTGCTGACTTGCTAGTAGCCTGTGCCCTCATACTATCTTATTATCACCCTTCACAACACTCTCTAGAACATGTGTCAAACTCAAGGCCCAGGGGCCGGATGCGGCCCTCCAAGCCTTTTTATTTGGCCCTCTGACTGTTGCCTGGCAGTGGTGGCTGAGTGGTGCCCCTTCTAGCTGGCCTGGTCACTCCAAGGTTTCTGACACGACAGCATGTCTTCGCACTTGTGTCGGGAGAAGAGAGTAGTGCCTGCAATTGTTATGTGTGCAACCATTTCTTACCACACAAGGGGGGCCAGTCTAACCCACCCAACTGACTGCTACAGCTTCTGCAAGATTTATTACTAACTATTGGGATGGGAAAAGATGATGTGGTGCAGCCCTGGGCCAAATAATTCATCTACATCCGTCCTGGGCCAAATAATTCTGCACCTGTCCTGGGCCAAATAATTCTGCACCTGTCCTGGGCCAAAGGATTCTGGGTCTGTATCTGTTCTGGTCAAAAGAATTCTGTGGCTTTTCTGAGCACAATCATTTTGTGTCTGCATCTGTCCTGTGCAAAATAATGTAGTGTCTGCACCTGTCCTGGGCAAAATACTTCAGTGTCTGTAACCATACATTTGAATAGTTGTGTGTTTTTTTTTTATCGTTGTGAATTTTATGTTTGTTATGAACCTTCTCTTTGATGGCAAACAGAGTGTTGATGAGGCCCTGGATGAAAATGAGTTTGACTCCCCTTCTCTAGAACATGCCCTTAATGTATGAACTGCAACTAATACAACAGCATCCTATCAACCTAAAGCATATCGTCTTGTCTGCATTCGTTACTACAGGAAAAAGTTGTCATCTCAGTCTAATCTAGCACTCCATATACCCCTCCCCCACCATCTCTAAGCACTGTATATTATTTATTCTGTAATGGGAAGACTAATCCACTCAAGAGAGCAGCTACTAAGGTGGGAACAATGCCACGCCCCAGAGGGTTCCTTTCACCACTAGTCCTATCTACAGTAATAAACGACACGTCTCTAAAATCCTAAGGGCATTTGTCTCGCACCTAAGAAGGAGAGACAGGAGAGCGGGAGCATTAGTAACACTCTGAAGGAGAGATCTAGATTTGCACCTGTTATTCACTTTTATACACTTATACCTAATTTACACTCTCAACCAAAATAGATGGATGATTACATAGACCAAAACTACTACCACAGGGTATATCAAAGTCAGCTTCGCTATGTTTCACTGAGACTTGGTTAAATTATTTAGTTGCTGGCAGCAGTATTGACCTTACAGGATTCACTATTTACTGAGTGATGCTGGTTCCTATATCTACCTATACATCAACATCAACTGGTGCCTAAGCACCTCAATTCTTGGCAGCTGGATCTCTGGATTGGAATTCTTAGTTCTAAACTGCAGACCCTTCCAAGTAAGCATCTGAATGCATTTGTCATCATTCTGGGTAGCTTTAATATAGCTTGTCTTGACCTTGAGCTTCCCAAATTCCACCAACATATCACATGGCCCACTTTTGGCCCTAACATCTTGGATCACTGGTATACAGCTATGAAAGGAGCTTACAGGTCCTCCTCAAGAGCAGCGCTAGTTGCCTATGATCACTGCTTGATTCGGCTAATTTCAATCTACAAACAAAAGCTGAAAGCTATTAAACCAAGGGCAAATGTAAAAAAGTGGTCTAATTTTTCCAAGAGAAATCTTATGGCCTGCTTTGAAAGAACAGCCTGGAACATCTTCAATGAGGAATTCTCGGGGGAGAGCAATAGTTACACACTGCACTTAAACATGTTTCCTTCTGGAGGAGGGGCCCAGGAAGTATGTAGGTCTGCTTGAACTATTTCAGCAGGTATGTTTGCCCTTTAACCATTTCTCTTCCCTTTCCTATTTTCTCCAGGTGGAAAATCCAGACAGAATGAATCAGTTGGGCATGCTGTTATCTTTCCAGATACCAAAAGGGAAAATAATGACATCACAGAAAAGGCTGCAAAAGACATGAATATATCAAACCCCCATCCAGCACTGGATTCTGCACATCTGTCATCTCACTCCTCTACACAGGAGAGTCAGACTGTTTTCCACACCCATTATACAGCTCATAGATCTAAGAAGCCATATTCATGTTCTGAATGTGGGAAATGTTTGTCTAGTAAATCAGCCCTTATCAGACATGAAAGAGTTCATACAGGGGAGAAGCCATATTCATGTTCTGAATGTGGGAAATGTTTGTCTAGTAAATCAGACCTTATCAGACATGAAAGAGTTCATACAGGAGAGAAGCCATATTCATGTTCTGAATGTGGGAATTCTTTTTCTCAAAAATCATTCCTAATCACACATGAAAGAGGTCATACAGGAGAGAAGCCATATTCATGCTCTGAATGTGGGAAATGTTTTTCTCAGAAATCCGTCCTTATCAGCCATGAAAGAGTTCATACAGGGGAGAAACCATATTCCTGTTCTGAATGTGGAAAATGTTTTTCTGAGAAACCAGCCCTTATCAGACATGAAAGAGTTCATACAGGAGAGAAGCCACATTCCTGTTCTGAATGTGGAAAATGTTTTTCTCATAAACCAGCCCTTATCAGACATAAAAGAGTTCATACAGGAGAGAAGCCATATTCGTGTTCTGAATGTGGGAAATGTTTTTCTCAGAAATCACACCTTATCAGACATAAAAGAGTTCATACAGGAGAAACGCCGTATTCCTGTTCTGAATGTGGAAAATGTTTTTCTCGTAACTCACAGCTTAAATGTCATGAAAGAGTTCATACAGGTGAGAAACCATATTCATGTTCTGAATGTGGGAAGTGTTTTTCTCATAAATCACTACTTTACTGTCATGAAAGATTTCATACAGGTGAGAAGCCATATTCATGCTCTGAATGTGGTAAATGCTTCTTTCAGAAATCAGACCTTATCAAACATGAAAGAGTTCACACAGGGGAGAAGCCATATGCATGTTCTGAATGTGGGAAATGCTTCTCTCAGAAATCAGGCCTTATCATACATGACAGAGTTCATACTGATGAGAAGCCATATTCATGCTCTGAATGTGGGAAGTGTTTTTCTCGTAAATCAGACCTTATCATACATGACAGAGTTCATACAGGAGAGAAACCATATTCATGTTCTGAATGTGGGAAATGTTATTCTCGTAAATCTGCGCTTGCCAGTCATGAAAGGGTTCATACAGAGAAGACTGTGATCATGATATAAATGTGTGAAATGTTTTGTAGTGACTCCTAGTTATGTACACTTCAAATCCAGTTATCATGTTGGGGTCATGTAAAGGTGAGACATGTTCAATTATTCGCTCAACAATAAGATTGGTTTCTTCCTCAGGTGTGATGCAGGGTTTTTATAAAGCATATTACATAATATATCTTCACTGGTGGTCTTTAAAGTAGAGCAAAACCCACCTTGGAGTCTGTGAGACTCCAGGGCAGACCTACTCTCTCCTGCAGGGTCATACCAAACTAGGATGCCCTGCTCTGTGAAACCCCCTGAGTTGTCTGATATTTTCACCAATTCCTTGAGGAAGCAGTGTATGTGTGACTGGTGCCGGCATTACTCCCTTCTCTTCTTGCCTTTACACAGCCCCGTCTGCCACACCCGAATGTCTGTGCGGGGCCGTGCACAGCCAAATGGAGCCAAGTGATGCTGCACGCAAGTGAGGCTAGTATTCCATTCAGCTTCTCTAGCGGCACATTAATATGGGCAGCAGGCAAAGCTGTGTCTGGGTCATGGGCTTCAGGAGAGGTGATTGAGCTTGGGGTTCTGGGGGGTTTCACACAGTGGGGCACCCAAGAGGATTGACCAAAACCTGGGATAGTGAAAATGTTGGGTTTTGGTTCCAATGCTCTATGGAACTGATGCAGTACAAGAGACGCATGGAGATACAATATTAAATGAGAAAATCCTGTATATTATTATTTTAATATAGTGATAAGAAAATGACTAAAACATGTATATTATTTAGACAATTCTATAAATATTTACTCAGAATTCCTATTGTTATTACTTTATGCATGACCCAAGGGTTAAATATATATTCCCATTTTTCTATACCGAGTCCCCAGAAAGATTAAATATTGCCTGTGCGTGAAGCTTAAAAGAAAGACATGAAAACATTTTCCCTTATACAATATTTTACAATTGACAATTTGTAAGTTATGTAATTTCATTAAGTCATGCCGCATCTAATGAAAAGAATAACATATACTCCTGAAGATTTCAAACGTTACAAATGCTTTCCACATATAATTTGGCCTTCATCTCGCTAAACAGACTTATTTCACTAACCTGATCTCATCATTATCCAAAAAAAACTCTTTGATACTTTCCAGTCACTTCATAGTCCAAAAGTACAGACACTGACCTCTGTGCTGAAGATCTGACCACTTATTCCAAAGAGAAAGTTGAACACATCTGGCAAGAATTGGCTCCCAGCTACTAAGTGTCATTGATCCTCTTCCCTATCACACCTCACCCAGCTCACTCTGCATTCACACAAGTCTCCACACTCCTGTTTTCCTTCCGCCCTACCATATGCACCTCTGGCCCCATTCCCTTACACCTTCGCTGATGTGAAACACATGTCAGAGATCCATTGGATATTTCAAATATATATACACAGACATATATGGAAGGTATAGCTCAGACGTAAAGAACATCTGTTTCTCATTAAGCAGACATAACATTCTTGGTAATCGTTTAAACCTATGAGGAGGGTAGGGTGAAAATCCCCCTCTAAACACTGACAATGTGAGAGATGGCATACAGGCGGCTTATAAGATAAATACTAATTATAATATTTCATTTTCCACCTCATTGCCAGTCTGTCTCTCCCCACGAAAAAATGTTTAACCTTTCCCTCACTTATGGTATCTTCCCTTCTACCTTCAAACTTTCTGTTTTTCTACTAAAAAAAGCTTCCTATGACCAATTTAGCGCAGTCTCTAATCTTCCCTTTATCTCTAAGCTCCTGGAACGCCTGGCTTATTCTCGGCGTATCTGCTACCTCTCTCTCAGACAACTATCTCCTTGACCCACTGCGATCTGATTTTCTGGTATCCAGCATGGGTTGCTTCATCTGTAATTCTTCACATTTGGGTAATCTGCCACCAGGTGGCGCAGTTGACTGCAGAAAAACTTGTGGCTCCTCCCGGCCTATAAAAAGGCAGGAATTACCTAGAAGTTTTTCTGCAGTCCTGACTGCGAAGACAGAAGATTTGCTCTCTCTGATTGCAGGTGAGCGGGGCATCCCGAGCCCATCGGCCCTGCAGGCCTATTCCCACCTGTTCCGGACCCTTTTCTGCCTCCCAGCTTCAGCTGTCGGTCCAGGTGACGGTAGGGGAACTCCTCAGGGTCGGATGTTCACAGAGCTACGCTCTGGGCCGCAGACCCTGGACCCAAAGGGTAGTTGGCCATAGGCTATGGTGAGCCTATTGGGGGGGGGGAGAAACCACCCTGGCCTTTCATCCCATAAGCTTTATTCTTCCTGGAGCGTGTGTGCTTGGTGTGTACTGTGTGTGTGTGTGTTCCACATTTTTGTTGTATACTTTGCCTTCCCCCCCGTCCCCCCTTGCCTTCCTCGTCTTCTCTTCCCCCCGGCCGGTTGTCCGAGCCTAGGGGGGTGGCTGCGTCTCATCGGCCGGCCACCCGATCTCCGCCGCTGCGCCGCTTAGGCAGGGGTAGCTGGGAGGGGGGCTTCGTCCTCCTCCTTTGACTCTTATCCGGGCGCCATTGAAGACAGGGCGCCCGGATTCTTCGTGCGCTGCAGGGGGGCGGGACCGCCCGATGATGCGAATTGCATCATCAAGCGTGGCCCGCCCCTCGAGGTTCTAGCTGATCGGCGCCATTTTGGCTGCGAGTCCCACGCTGCTCAGGTCTCCTGATCGCCCCTGCCTGCTGCTGCTGCTACTTGGGGTCGCTTCTGCCTGCTGTCGGGTACAGCCTTCTCCCGCCTCGGTCCATGAGTCCGGTCCTTTATTATGATGTTATGTGTTGCGCATGTGCTGTGGGACGCTCATTTGTCTTTTTACTTGTTTTTTTCCAGACGGGCCAAATTCTTCCTATTTCTGCTTGTGGTTTCTCCCAGTCCGACCTCCCCCCACATTAACCCCCCCTTTTTTTGTATAAGGGACTCTGTTGGGGGATTCCCTGCTACCTGGTTTTTGCTTTTTGCTAACAATCACCATATGGAGGCTTCTGGGGGCAGCGAGCTTCGGGGCGGGCTCAGTTGTGCCTCGTGTGGGGCATCCCCTGTGAGCAGTCGCAGCGTGGTCTGTGTTCCCTGCACCCAGAGTGTCATTGTGGAACAGATTGGGGTGAGCTCTACTCTCCCCAGTCCCATCCTGCCTGCAGCATCACCTATTCCCCTATGCCTGCATGTTATGCAACAGAATTTTTAGATGTAATGTGTATATTTTATTGAAAACATGACATGGTATAAGCTTTTAATTGCTGACTTGGATGTCACTGTGCTGACTCGGACATTGGGAAATATAGCTGTCTCTGTCGTAAAACCTGTCATTGTTTATCCCTTAGACAATGTGTACGTTTTCCTGTGAACCTCTACATCCTCGTGTAAGTCTTCCTGTGAACTTGTGTTGGAGAAATTAATGTTTATACATCTTTTTTCCTCCACTGTCTATATCCTGAGTATTGTTTGTTGACTTCACACAATCCATTGTTAGAAAGCTGACATCTTAATTTAAGACTTACGAAACTGGGGGGGGGGGGGTATTTGGTCTTCGGAAGTCTGAGTTTGCAAGCTAAATTGACCCCAAGGTCAAGTAAGGGTAATGGCCATTCCCTGCTTGATTTTGGGTAATTTATGTCTAGTCAGCAAATAACTGCTGACTTGCCTCCATAAAAAGGGGTCCGGAGTGCGGTGTAAGACAGGAATTATTAACCTGTGCTTTGAGACGCCTTAGCACAGTGTGGTTCCCAAGAATAATATCCTGTCTTTTCGACGCTCCTCTGAAGATTCCTCCGGCTAATGCTAAGACAGATGATGACAGAAGCCCCCTCTGTTTCATGGTGAAGTGATGTCAATTTCCCATTTGAGCATCTCTCTTGAAAGATGATGATACAAAGCTCATGGTGATGTAAGTTTTATGTTTATGTATCTATATTGCTGTACCTTCGTTTGCTTATTTAGGAGTGTATTTCTTGTGTTCTCTGTATTCTCTACATATATATATATATATATATATATATATATATATATATTATTTGTAATAAAATTATAACTTTATTGGTTATGCTCTGACCTCTTTAAAACAATATAAAGAACCTGCATTTCTATTAGTAGCCCTGCCCTGGGCATTAAGTAGTAACGTATTAGATATTTGGGTGTGTGTTTGACCACCAGCAAAACATTTGGCGACGAGGATGATCAGCATAACAAATAGAATATACTTATTGTGTCTTTATAAGCTACAAAGTGTTGCAAAGTTTTAGCATTTGTTTTTGTTGTATAATCAGTTGATTAGTTACTTAGCCACTATGATGAATAGGTGTGATGTTGGTGCTAATGCTGATGTTGTTGATGCATGGATTTTGAAACGCATTAAGCGCTATGGAGGTCCATTTGAACTCCCTGATGAATCTATCAATGATGAGTGGTTATATTTACACTCCCTACTAGTCTCATGTAATCTATAATTATATACTTGGCCATGCAGTGCCACTAATGATGAGCTGGTTATATTCATATTTATAAATTCTTAGCTGTTTTTTTATTTATTTTTCATTTTTTGATATACAAGGGACTCTATATGGTATACCTTGCACATATACAGGTTAATGTCCCATTCATTATATGACAGCTTTTTTATATGTGATGTCTATGCTTATCATTACTGTACTGATCAGTGTGCTTTTCGATGTGCTGCTATACAAGTTATTCCCGTTAGGATCATTTGTGTATTTTTGTAAGTGCTTTTCCATATTGACTACTGAGCGCGACGCCGGTGCAGGGCTCCCTGGTTTTCTGCGGCAGTTCCTGTTTCCCAGTGCCTCCCGGCGGCTCAGTCGGCTTGTGGGGCTGGTTGCTAGGGCGACGTTTCCATCTGACGTGTGGATTGGGGGCGGAACGCGCACTCTCACAGGCTGTGGTCTCCCGGTGTCATGTGAGAGGGTTCTTCCCTCTGATTGGCCCGCGGACGCGGCCTGTGATTGGCTGGCGTGGCCTCCACCATTCCTGACGTCACCACTGCTTGCCGGTCGAGGCTCCCCGCGGCTGCGGGCTGCGCTGCTGCTCCAGGTGAGTCTCCCTCTTATTATTTTTACTATTATATAATGCTTTAGCTTCAGGGGTACCCCCATCTATGATTAAGGGCCGTTAAAAGACCCGAAACGCGTCAGAGGGCCCCACTTCTTTTCTCTGCCCGAATCCATATTGATTTTATCTGGCTTTGGATGTCTTGATGTGCTTTGGAGACACTGATGATTTTAACATTTTTCGAAATAAAGAATCTACCTTTTAAGGAAGTGCGGATCCACTGTGTTCTCTGCTAATCTGGATTACTGGGGCTTGGGACTACCCCGGATCGAGCACCCTTTCTCAAAACTGCAGTGCGGAAACTTTCTTTGTTTTTTTCCCACATACGTGCTGTCCCAGTTTCCTGCACCCAGCACCTGTGTCACGTCTCCTGGTGACCTATTACTATGGCCACCCCTACTCCATCCTTAGCTGAATTGGATACGGGCAATGTTCCAGAAATGGATCTCATGTTCACGGATAAGAGGAAAAGATTAGCTCAGCTGGATACTTTTTCCATGAGGTTAACAGAGAATATGGAACCTCAGGTGGACATTCATTCACTTTTTAAGCTACATGGTGAGCTGTTGAGCAAAAAGACCCGGACATGGTGGGATATGTCCACCATTTCAAAATACATCGATGATAAAATGATTCCTAGGGGATTGCGCATAAAAAAGTTCCCCGCGTTTGAACTTCCCGATTCGTTTAAAGAACGGTGGAATAAAGTGCTCACGGAAGCATCCCTATCACTCATGAGCATATTAGTGGAGTATCAGGGGCAGAGGTTGGATGAACTCCAACTCTCCCTAGAAAAGTCCACAGCTGATTTGGAATCTTATAAATCATTACCTGAGTTTAATGAATTATATCGCAAGATGATCACTACACATGATAAGCTGGAAAACAATGTTATTGCATCTAAGCGACGCAAGTATCAAAGGGACTCTGATGATTACTCTGCTGGAAAGATATATGATTGGGGTGGCTTTTACCACTTAAAAAGGAAGACCAGATCTATTCTCAAAAAGCCCATAAGGCCCAAGTCTGTTACTTTTCTAAAAACAGATTCCGACACAGATGATTCCACTTCCCGAGTTGACCGTCCAGATTCAATGGAGTACCGTAACAGGAGATCAAGAAAGGACCGTCTGCCCTCACATGGTAATCGTAGTGAGGATGCACGTTTTTTAGGGGAAGGCACGGCGGTGTCACACACCCCAATGATGACAAGATCAAGGGAACGAAATCCACCAGGAGGGCCAGACGCAGAAATCAGCAGGCCCGCAAGATACAATACACGCAGGGGCAGGACCTAACTAGTGTTAACGTCCTCAACCTCTCCAAATACGAACTTTCACCTTCTGAGATTTCAGTTTTATCTAGAGGCTTGACCTTTGTGCCTGAAAGTCATTTTGATTTATTTAGTACCATCCTGGATGTAAATAAACTAGTTAGATCCCTTACTCTCAGGAGACATTTCTCTAACCAGCTTCAGGGTTTTTCTTTGCAGCCAACCAACCCTTCTGCCAACCCCGACGATGCCTTGGATGGTTTAAGGGGAGGTGACTTTAAAGAACTATGTACTTTTACAGATATAGACCAACTCCAATTTGAATTGGGTCACAAATCGGCTTTTTCCTCTATACATCCCCCGGGGGCAACTCATATTCCTAATCCTGATTTTTACCCCATACAGTCACGGGGGGATGTTTTAGGATTATTCCAGGATGCAGTGGAAAACGATTTACGAGACTTGCAGTCTCGTACTAACCTGAAACAGGTAAGGAATCTATCAAAAAATGAATCTAGAGCCCTATTATCACTTAGGAGAAATACGGAAATAGTCATAAAACAGGCCGATAAAGGGGGGAAAGTGGTTATTTTGGATAGAACAACATATAAAGATGAAGCATTACGTCAACTTAGGGATACCACAACCTATAAGGAATTAAAGGGGGATCCCACCAGGGATTTTCAGACAAAACTTTATAAATTAGTTGAGGAAGGGGTTGCCCTGGGTATCCTGACAGAGAAAGTGGCAGAACATCTGAAAGTTAAAGATCCGGTTATTCCTCTTTTTCACCATCTGCCCAAAATCCACAAGGAGGATTACCCACCCAAAGGGAGGCCAATAGTGGCAGGTATTGGTGGCCTGAATGAACCTTTGGGTCAGTGGCTGGATTCTATGTTACAACCCTTGGTTCTCCGGCTCCCAAGCTTTTTACGCAATTCTGGTCACCTTATTTCTGTCATCTCCACCCATAAATTAGCTAAGGGCTCTATTATCTGTACCATGGATGTGGCTTCTTTGTACTCTTGTATACCACACGAACTTGCTATCCAAGCTTTGCAATTTCATCTATCATGTTACACGGATTACAATTACGACTTATGCCACTTTATTATCATGGTTACAGAGTTTCTCCTTACTCACAATTATTTCATGTTTGACTCTACCTTCTTTGTACAGTTGTGTGGGGCCTCTATGGGTGCCCCTTTTTCCCCCTCATTGGCTAACTTATATATGGGATGGTGGGAGCACCACAAAATCTACAGTAGCGACAACCCTTGGAGGCCATATATTGCCTTCTTTTATCGCTATATTGATGACCTAATATTGCTCTGGACAGGGAACACTAAAGAATTGGATCAATTCGTTGGATATTGTAATTCCAATAGTCTTAATTTGCGCTTTACAATTCAATCAAGCCCTGAGATGGTGGAGTTTTTGGATTTGAAAATTTTTATTGATATGGAACTTAATGTTTTGCATACGTGCACCTATCGTAACCCTACGGCAGGTAATAATATTTTACAAGCTACAAGTTGCCACCCTCCCCATACAGTGAAGTCAATTCCGGTGGGTGAGATGATACGAAGCAGGAAGAATTGTAGCAAAATAGAGCTATTTGATGAAGAGGCACTTGCCATTCACTCTAGATTAAAGGCCAGGGGTTACCCCTCATGGATGCTCACCAGAATAGCAGAAACTATTGCTCGTAGTAGGGACAGGATATCTATGCTTACACATAGGACAGCCAATTTGAAATCAACATCTCCGAGGGGAGTGGTGTTTAGCACACCCTATACGGCCGAATTTCAACAGGTAGTTCGAATCATTAGAAAAAAATCTCCCCATACTAAAGGCTCTTTTATTGAGGCTCTTCTATTAATGACTCCAATTCTGCTCCCTTGTAGACTCTGCAACTTTCTTGTGGCTTACACTGCTGTTTCCTTTAATATCTTTGTTATTAACTTAAATATGCTTTAGTTTCCCATTGTATCTTTTCACTACTCAGCAGTTCCATGTACTCTATATTATGAAAATAAGTTATGCAGTGCTATCTATGATGAGTGGTTATATTTACACTCCCTACTAGTCTCATGTAATCTATAATTATATACTTGGCCATGCAGTGCCACTAATGATGCGCTGGTTATATTCATATTTATACATTTTTAGCTGTTTTTATTTATTTTTCATTTTTTGATATACAAGGGACTCTATATGGTATACCTTGCACATATACAGGTTAATGTCCCATTCATTATATGACAGCTTTTTTATATGTGATGTCTATGCTTATCATTACTGTACTGATCAGTGTGCTTTTCGATGTGCTGCTATACAAGTTATTCCCGTTAGGATCATTTGTGTATTTTTGTAAGTGCTTTTCCATATTGACTACTGAGCGCGACGCCGGTGCGCGCTGCGGGGCTACCTGGTTTTCTGCGGCAGTTCCTGTTTCCCAGTGCCTCCCGGTGGCTCAGTCGGCTTGCGGGGCTGGTTGCTAGGGCGACGTTTCCATCTGACGTGCGGACTGGGGGCAGAATGCGCACTCTCGCAGGCTGTGGTCCCCCGGTGTCAGCTTCAGAGGTTCTTGCCTCTGATTGGCCCGTGGACGCGGCATGTGATTGGCTGGCGTGGCCTCCTCCATTCCTGACGTCACCACTGCTTGCCGGTCGAGGCTCCCCGCGGCTGCGGGCTGCTCCAGGTGAGTCTCCCTCTTATTATTTTTACTATTATATAATGCTTTAGCTTCAGGGGTACCCCCATCTATGATTAAGGGCCGTTGAAAGACCCGAAACGCGTCAGAGGGCCCCACTTCTTTTCTCTGCCCGAATCCATATTGATTTTATCTGGCTTTATATGTCTTGATGTGCTTTGGAGACACTGATGATTTTAACATTTTTCGAAATAAAGAATCTACCTTTTAAGGAAGTGCGGATCCACTGTGTTCTCTGCTAATGGCCATTCCCTGCTTGATTTTGGGTAATTTATGTCTAGTCAGCAAATAACTGCTGACTTGCCTCCATAAAAAGGGGTCCGGAGTGCGGTGTAAGACAGGAATTATTAACCTGTGCTTTGAGACGCCTTAGCACAGTGTGGTTCCCACGAATAATATCCTGTCTTTTCGCCGCTCCTCTGAAGATTCCTCCGGCTAATGCTAAGACAGATGATGACAGAAGCCCCCTCTGTTTCATGGTGAAGTGATGTCAATTTCCCATTTGAGCATCTCTCTTGAAAGATGATGATACAAAGCTCATGGTGATGTAAGTTTTATGTTTATGTATCTATATTGCTGTACCTTCGTTTGCTTATTTAGGAGTGTATTTGTTGCGTTCTCTGTATTCTCTACATATATATATATATATATATATATATATATATATTATATATATATATATATATATTATATATATATATATATATATTATATATATATATATATATATATATATATTTTTTTTTTTTTTTTATTTGTAATAAAATTATAACTTTATTGGTTATGCTCTGATCTCTTTAAAACAATATAAAGAACCTGCATTTCTATTAGTAGCCCTGCCCTGGGCATTAAGTAGTAAAGTATTAGATATTTGGGTGTGTGTTTGACCACCAGCAAAACATTTGGCGACAATGATGGTCAGCATAACAAATAGAATATAGTAACATAGTATGTAAGGCTGAATAAAGACTTTAGTCCATCCAGTTCAGCCTGTTTAACTCCTTCCAGTGGTCTAGTAGCCATAGCCGGAAATGTTATTACATGCCAGGAAGGCATCAAGGCCACTTTTGAACATTTTTAATGTATCCCTCATTACTACCTCCTCTGGCAGCGAGTTCCATAGTCTCACTGCTCTTACAGAGAAGAATCCCCTCCTATGTCGGTGGAGAAAGCACCTTTCCTCTAACCTTAGTGGATGCCCCTGGGTTTTGGTTACACTCCGGGGTATAAATAGATTGTGGGACAGATCCTTGTATTGACCCCGAATATATTTATACATAGTTATTAGATCACCCCTCAATCGTCTTTTTTCTAGACTAAATAAGCCTAACTTGGACAATCTTTCCGGGTACTCTAGCCCCCGCACTCCTTTTATTAACTTTGTTGCCCTTCTTTGAACGCGCTCCAGTTCTGATATGTCCTTTTTAAGCACAGGTGCCCAGAACTGTACACAGTATTCCATATGGGGTCTGACCAGTGACTTGTACAGGGGTAAAATGATGCTCTGGTCATGAGCACCTATGCCCCTCCTGATGCACCCCATGATCCTATTTGCCTTGGCAGCAGCTGCCTGGCATTGATTACTACAGTTGAGCTTATTGTCAACTAAAACCCCTAGGTCCTTTTCCATTGTTGTTTTACCAAGTGTTTCTTTATTTAGTGTGTAATCATGACACAGATTTCTCCTTCCCATGTGCATAACCTTACATTTATCTGTGTTAAACTTCATTTGCCATTTAACTGCCCATGCTTCCAATTTATCTAAATCTGTTTGTAGTTGCCTGTTGTCCTCCTTTGTTTTAATTACTTTACTCAGCTTAGTATCATCTGCAAAGATTGAGACTTTACTGTTTAATCCATACCCAATGTCATTTATATATATATTGAAGAGAATTGGTCCCAGTACTGACCCTTGTGGTTCTCCACTAGTAACAGTGACCCAATCTGAGTGTGTACCATTGATAACCACCCTCTGCTTCCGATCATTAAGCCAATTTCTCACCCATCTGCACATGTTTTCCCCCAGTCCAAGCATTCTCATCTTTTGTACCAGCCTTTTATGTGGCACAGTATCAAATGCTTTAGAAAAGTCAAGATATATGATATCCAATGACTCCCCTTGATCCAATCTTGAACTTACCTCCTCATAAAAGCTGATCAGGTTTGTCTGGCAGGAGCGATTCCTCATAAATCCATGCTGATATGGAGTAATAAGGTCATTTTCCCCAAGGTGCTCCAGGATAGTATCCCTTAAGAAACCTTCAAACAGCTTGCCCACCACAGATGTTAAGCTTACCAGTCTGTAGTTCCCAGGTTCCCCCCTAGATCCCTTTTTGAATATTGGCACCACATTTGCCAAGCGCCAATCCATCGGAACAAACCCTGTAGTTATATACTTATTGTGTCTTTATAAGCTACAAAGTGTTGCAAAGTTTTAGAATTTGTTTTTGTTGTATAATCAGTTGATTAGTTACTTAGCCACCATGATGAATGTGGTGTGATGTTGGTGCTAATGCTGATGTTGTTGATGCATGGATTTTGAAACGCATTAAAGCGGACCTTCACTCTGAATAAGAGTCTATCTTATATGTTTCCCACACCCTGTACATACAGATTGTCCACATTAAAAATAATCCTACCTGCATCCACTGCATGTTATGAGCCTTTAAACATCCAAGATGGCGGCTTATGGAAGCCGCCATCTTATCAGGCAGCCTGCAAACAGGAAGTGCCTCCTGACTGTGCTGCTCTGCATTCTGGGACTGCTGACCATTACCTGACCCTAGCTCTGCTCTGTCTGAGTAAAGCACAGCTATAACCCGCCCCCCTGTACCTTATCCCACTCTCCTCTCCTCAGTAAGTGTGATGCTTCTGAGTCAAGATGGCGGCGCCCGTATCCTAAATTCCTGAACAGAGTTGCAGCCCAGTGGGGGAAAGAATAATAAGTTAGTGACTAAAAACGTAAAATATATTAATTTTAGATGCTGGGGAACAGTTTTTTAAGAGTTTGGGCTTTTCATTAAATCACGCTGAAGGTCCGGTTTAAGCGCTATGGAGGTCCATTTGAACTCCCTGATGAATCTAGACCACGGGTACTCAACTGGCGGACCGCGAATCCGGACCGCAGACGCCATTTGTCCGGACCGCTGCCCAGGGCTGGTGTAGTGTCCCTGGAGCCGTTTCACAGAACGTAACTGCAGCGCTAAAATGATATTTCTTGTCCTATCCGGCCGCGCTTCCAGCAGAGCTCTCACTTAGCTGTGCGCTGTCTTTTAGTGCCCCCCACAGGACACACAAATATATTTTTAGTTCCTGCCACCTGTCTCCCTGCTACCTCGATCGACCGGCCGCTCACTGTCGGCAAGATCATCGTGCACTGGCAGCGCCGTAGGGGGGAGGATGGCTGGAGAGGAGAGAACAGAGCAGAGCGGAGGGGAGCCGGGAGGCGCGGGAGCAAAGCCTGTCATGCTTTGCTGCACACAGGCTGCAGACAGGCGACGGAGCACAGAAGCGGCCAGTGTGCTGACATCATTGATTCATCATTAGCATCAGGGAGCGTCAAGGAGGAGCAATGCTGGACGACAGGATCGCACAAAGTGTAAGTTAGGGATACAGTTATTCTGATAGGGTCATTTATTTAATGCTAAAGCTCCCTCCTAGCCCCCCCCAAGTTAAGGTGGATCTAAAGTCTCATAAGACTCATGGTCTGCCTGTTTATTTCCCACAGGGCCAGAGTAAGGAGGCATAACTAAGCAGACTAAGAGTCTTTTAAAACTTTTGCTCCACCTTCAATAGAAAAGTCAGCCTCCCAGGAAGGCATAATTCCTCATCCCTGGGGCATCCCAAATCAGGACCTAGGCCTGTCTCTGAGACTCTGTGCATCCCCAGGGATCCCCAATTGATCCCACGGCAGGTGTGCAGGCCACAGCTGCAACCCCGGCTGAGAGGCATACTGCGTCAGCCAGCTACTGACCTGCACCCCCACCTACCCCCTCCTTCCCAGCCACTGACCTGCACCCCCACCTACCCCCTCCTTCCCAGCCACTGACCTGCACCCCCACCTACCCCCTCCTTCCCAGCCACTGACCTGCACCCCCACCTACCCCCTCCTTCCCAGCCACTGACCTGCACCCCCACCTACCCCCTCCTTCCCAGCCACTGACCTGCACCCCCACCTACCCCCTCCTTCCCAGCCACTGACCTGCACCCCCACCTACCCCTCCTTCCCAGCCACTGACCTGCACCCCCACCTACCCCCTCCTTCCCAGCCACTGACCTGCACCCCCACCTACCCCCTCCTTCCCAGCCACTGACCTGCACCCCACCTACCCCCTCCTTCCCAGCCACTGACCTGCACCCCCACCTACCCCCTCCTTCCCAGCCACTGACCTGCACCCCCACCTACCCCCTCCTTCCCAGCCACTGACCTGCACCCCACCTGCCCCCTCCTTCCCAGCCACTGACCTGCACCCCCACCTACCCCCTCCTTCCCAGCCACTGACCTGCACCCCCACCTACCCCCTCCTTCCCAGCAACTGACCTGCACCCCACCTACCCCCTCCTTCCCAGCCACTGACCTGCACCCCACCTACCCCCTCCTTCCCAGCCACTGACCTGCACCCCACCTACCCCCTCCTTCCCAGCCACTGACCTGCACCCCCACCTACCCCCTCCTTCCCAGCCACTGACCTGCACCCCACCTACCCCCTCCTTCCCAGCCACTGACCTGCACCCCCACCTACCCCCTCCTTCCCAGCCACTGACCTGCACCCCCACCTACCCCCTCCTTCCCAGCCACTGACCTGCACCCCCACCTACCCCCTCCTTCCCAGCCACTGACCTGCACCCCCACCTACCCCCTCCTTCCCAGCCACTGACCTGCACCCCCACCTACCCCTCCTTCCCAGCCACTGACCTGCACCCCCACCTACCCCCTCCTTCCCAGCCACTGACCTGCACCCCCACCTACCCCCTCCTTCCCAGCCACTGACCTGCACCCCACCTACCCCCTCCTTCCCAGCCACTGACCTGCACCCCCACCTACCCCCTCCTTCCCAGCCACTGACCTGCACCCCCACCTACCCCCTCCTTCCCAGCCACTGACCTGCACCCCACCTGCCCCCTCCTTCCCAGCCACTGACCTGCACCCCCACCTACCCCCTCCTTCCCAGCCACTGACCTGCACCCCCACCTACCCCCTCCTTCCCAGCAACTGACCTGCACCCCACCTACCCCCTCCTTCCCAGCCACTGACCTGCACCCCACCTACCCCCTCCTTCCCAGCCACTGACCTGCACCCCACCTACCCCCTCCTTCCCAGCCACTGACCTGCACCCCACCTACCCCCTCCTTCCCAGCCACTGACCTGCACCCCCACCTACCCCCTCCTTCCCAGCCACTGACCTGCACCCCACCTACCCCCTCCTTCCCAGCCACTGACCTGCACCCCACCTACCCCCTCCTTCCCAGCCACTGACCTGCACCCCACCTACCCCCTCCTTCCCAGCCACTGACCTGCACCCCACCTACCCCCTCCTTCCCAGCCACTGACCTGCACCCCTTACCTTATCCTGCTCCCAGCCACTGACCTGCACCCCCACCTACCCCCTCCTTCCCAGCCACTGACCTGCACCCCCACCTACCCCCTCCTTCCCAGCCACTGACCTGCACCCCCACCTACCCCCTCCTTCCCAGCCACTGACCTGCACCCCTTACCTTATCCTGCTCCCAGCCACTCACATGCACCCTCATGCTTTGCTGCACACAGGCTGTAGATAGATGATGGAGCATGAAAGCAGCCAGTGTGTGGACCTGTTGATTGCAATTCATTATTGCCAGACACCTAACCCTCACCCCAGCTGCTGGACCTGTACCCTAACCCCAGCTCCTGTACCCTTCACCTAACCCTCACCCCAGCTCCTTGACCTGTACCCTTCACCTAACTTTCTCCCCAGCTGCTGACTTGCACCCCTCACCTAACCCTTCTACACATCCACTGACCCTCACCTACCCCCCAGCAGCTGATCTGCACCCTCCCCTAACCCTTCTCCCAGCCCGTGACATGCACTCTTACTTAGCCCCCCCCCCCCCGACTCCCTCACACCAAATTGGCCTTATTGCTAGGGGACCAGGTTTACTGTCGGTGTGCAGGTCGGACCTTCATCCCACGGCAGACCCTGGTAAGTGGACCTCCACTGAAAGTAGTTGAGTACCCCTGATCTAGACGATCATGGTTATTGATGCGGGAGTTTTTGAAAACAAATGTTTTTGATGTTAAAATATCTGAGAGCAAAATTAAAGGCTGGGTAATGCAAGGCTTGTGGTCTTGCTGCATTGCTTTGGAGAATTCTATCCAAGCAAAAAAAAATTTGATTAAGGATCTCCAAACAGCACTTATTGCTTCTCAAAAAAATGTGCAGCATAATAAGGCAGCTGCTCCCCCTGCTACAGGTTTGAAAAGCAATGGGCCAGATGTGCAGACAGCAGCATACCACCTTAAACCACATGAGCTGAACTCTAGTGCTTCCAAAGAACCAAGGGTGGTTCGGAAGGTTTGTGAGACTCGCCCCATTAAGAGTATAAGCAAAAATATACCAGGGGGACTCTCAAGATTTAATATTACAAAAGAGGTTGTGCTCCAAACACAGTCTAGAATGCCTAGATCAGCAAATGTCTCTTCTGTACAGAGCAGAGACAATATCAAGAAAAATAGAGATATAAAGTGTAATTTGTGTGGGCAATTGGGGCATATTTTTAAGTTTTGCCACTCAGTAAAAACAGATATACAGTAATACACCTATAAATTGTAGAACCTATAGAAGGGAAAATGTGGTGTACTCTGCTAGGTGGAGCATTGCCAGTCACCAGCAGAGAAAATTGCCAAGGGTTCATCAGCATGAATGTAAATCTGCAAAGTATGTTCCATTTAGTGTCCTAAATGAATGTTTAAAATCTGAAAATCAGCAGCTTAGGCATGATTTAGGAAAACTGTGGCAGCAATTTAAAGAAATCAGGGATGAGGTAGATATGTTGGTGAGGGGAAGACTAGAAAATGAGCCAGGTACTGTCCAAAGGGTCCCTAGGACCCCAGTCAAAGGTTAGTAATGTTTTAGATTTTTGTCTTCTAGGAATAAAGAAACCAGGACCCGGCATAAAGATGAATTCTCTCTCTCTCTCTTTGTTTCTTAATTGTGTGTAACTAAATGTTTATTATTTGAGAACCTTAGCATTAAAGCTCCTGTTTTTGCTCAAATGTTAAGGGGAAGCCTCGAAGGATATGATTTGATTTTTGCAGTCAGGTTGTCTGAAATTCCAAATTGAATTTTGTTGTTTTTAGTTAAAAATGCCTGTACTGCTCAGCTGGCGTGACAATGGGAGTGTCTCAAATAGGGGTAGATGGTCCCTGCACTCCACACAATAGACAATCACTCATCTTGTTTTTTGTTAGTGATTGTACAGACTGGTTAGATCATACAAATCTGCCAGTCTGGGCTCAGCAAGCATTGTTGTATTTTTCTGGGATGGTCATTGAGACTGATCAGTTTTTGTGGTAGATCGTAAAACTCAGAGCAGAGCTGATTGCCTGATTATTCTTAGTATACAGTATGTCCTGCTCCAAATAGAATACTTACAAGTGGGTAATACTCTGCCAGATGGTGCTGTACTGCAGAGACATTGAAAACAGGCTCCTCCAGGACCCTCAAATACCCAGGGACCTCCCACAATCCCCAGAATTTCTCTGCAGTCTAGACTGCGAAGGACAAGAATATGTCTCTCTCTTCTCGCAGGTGAGCGGGGCTATTAGCCTGCTGCCCTGTAGGATTATTCCCACCTGTTCCATTAGTAATGTGCCTCCCAGCCTTGGCTGCGCTGGTCGGGTGATGGTAGGCAGCACCACTGTTGGGTGCTTAAAGAGCGCTGCTCCACCGCAATCCCCCACCAAAGGGTAGGCGGTATAGGCTTATGGTGAACCTCTATGGGATGCCCCTCTCGCTCTATTGCCCCTTGCCCCTGTCTATCGATGGGCCCTATCTTAAATGGCCGCTGTCCTCTCTCATTCTCCCTGTAGCATTCGGGGGGAAAAGGGGGGGGTTGTGTGCGTGTGTGTATATATGCATTTACGTGCATTGACTTATGCTTATCACTTTATGTCATTGTGTCTCCCTGCCCTCTGTTAATTGTTTAACTTGTGCGGCCTAGTGAAATTACTCCCACTTCCCTAGCGGGTTATTGGGGCATCCAGGGTTGCTATATAGCGTTAATCCCTATTGGCATATTGTGCCGTTATAATCACCATATAGAGGCATCTCAAGATAATGTGTCCGGGGTTCCTTTGGGACAAGCCCGCCTGTGCGTAGCTTGTGGGGTCTCCCCTATTAGCGGTGACAATGCACGGGTCTGTGTACCTTGCGCCCAGCAGGTGCTAGCGCTGCAATCTGGCCTTCCTGTGGCTGGACCTGCACCTCGCTTCACTTCACCTACTCCCCCAAGTTTGAGTCTCACTCCCACTGACTTGCATACAAGTGGGGATTCTCAGCCTGATGTGTCTGCTAGACTGGCTAGTGTTGAGAAGTTGATTGCTAATACCCTGGCGCGTAAGGCCACTGCTAAAAAGCAGCACTTAATGCCTGATGTCACTCTTTTCCCTATGGAAACTGATGAGTTTTGGCATTTTATGTGGCTATACCCCCTCGGACGAAGGGGAGGCTTTCTCCTACTCAGGGTCGTCTGATAAGAGGCCCAGGGGTCATGACGATTCTGGCTCTGATCCCTGGGCCCCGGATGATACTGACAAATTGCTGGCCCAGATTTTTGAGGTTCTGTCCATTTCTCCCCCTGTTGCGGCTCCTAGGCAAATTTTTCACACTGCTAAATCACGTTCGGAATTTCCCGAGCAAGCTCATTTCAATAATCTTGTGCTCAAGGAGTGGGAACGTCCCAGTAGACTTCCCGGTGTGCCTAAGAGTTGGAACAGAAAGTATCCCTTTCCTGCTGAAGTGGTTAAGTGCTGGTCATCCCCTCCCGAGGTGGATGCCCCGGTTCTAGGGTTGTCTAACACCTTTGTCATGCACTCCCCTGACTCTACTACTCTGCGGGATGCTGAGGACCGGCGCATTGACCAGCTGGCATCCCATGCCTTTGCATGTGCGGGGACGGTGCTGTGCCCTGTCTGTGCCTCGACCATTAGTACTGTAGCTATTAGGACCCTGATCAGAAGTGTCCTCGATGGTGCCCCTGATGATTTGCCTGCTGATGTGTTTAATGCACTCTCTAGTTGTGATGTTTTTGTAAATTTTGTCCTCTCTGCCTTGGATGACACCATTAAAATGTGTGCCAGAACATCTGCCCTTGTGGCGGCAATACGCCGCTCGGTTTGGCTGCGTCAATGGGCTGCTGACAACGCTGGCAAAAAAGCCTTCACTGGTTTTCCCTTCAAAGGAGGCAGGTTACCCCAGCGCAAGCGGCAGTTTCGGCCCTTTCGGGGTCAGGGCTTCTTTCCCCCCCTACCTCGGTGCTAGACAGGGGAGGGGGGTTTCCTTTACTGGGGCCCGGGGGGACTTCTGGGGTAGGAGCAGAGGACGTGGACGTCCTGGCTCCTCCTGGGGCCCTAAGCCTAAGTCCTCTCCCAAGTCCCCTCAGGCATGATGGGGCGCCCTCGCCCATCCGGGTCGGGGGACGGCTTCAGAACTTTGCTCACGTCTGGAGGCTTCATGTCTCAGATCGGTGGATTCAGGAGGTAGTGTCCTCCGGTTACAAGATAGAGTTTTCTGCCTGCCCCCCCCCCCCCCAAGATTCATCAGATCCCGGATTCCTCAGGACCCTGTGTCAGCTCAGGATCTAGTGCAGGCAGTGCAAAGCCTCCTGGAGCTGGGGGTCATCTGCAAGGTTCCTTTAAGAGAAAAAGGCAAGGGCTTCTACTCCAACCTTTTCACAGTGCCCAAAAAGGATGGGTCAGTCAGGCCCATCCTGGACTTGAAGATCCTCAACAAATTTGTCAGGAGCAGACGTTTTCGCATGGAAACTCTGCGCTCTGCCATCAGTTCCCTGCACCCAGGGGATTTCATGACGTCTGTGGACATCAAATATGCTTACCTTCATATTCCTGTGTTTCCAGGTCATCAAAGGTTCCTCAGGTTCGCCCTGGAAGATCAACACTACCAATCTGTGGCATTGCTCTTTGGTCTCACTTCAGCACCCAGGGTGTTCACCAAGGTGCTGGCAGGAGTGATGTCCCTGCTCAGGTCTCAGGGCATCCGTGTGCTGCCCTACCTGGACGACATCCTCATCTCCTCCCAGTCTCTACATCAGGCAGAGTTGGATACTCAGCTGGTGGTGTCCACCCTGGAGTCATTTGGCTGGGTGATCAATCAACCCAAGTCCTCTCTGTCCTCCTCCTTGGTGACTCCATTCCTGGGAATGATTCTGGATACAGTTCAAGCAAGGATTTTTCTTCCTCAACAGAAGGTGGATGGTCTGATTGCGCAGGTCTGGTTCCTGCTATCTTGTCATCATCCCTCCATCAGGCAGGCAATGCAGCTGGTGGGCCTGATGGTGGCGTGCTTTGAGGCGGTGCCTTATGCTCAGTTCCACTTGAGGCCTCTGCAACTTCACCTCCTGTCAGTATGGGACAAAGACCCAGCGTCCCTGGACTGGGTCAGGCGGTCCCTCTCGTGGTGGCTGGACACCAGGAACTTGCTGGGGGGCAGATCCTTTCTGGCCCCCTCCTGGGAGACGGTCACCACGGATGCCAGTCTGTCAGGATGGGGGGCTTCTGGAAGTTCCTGCAGTTCCAGGGGAGGTGGGGCCCTCAGGAGGCCCACACATCTATCAACGTCTTGGAGCTGAGGGCGATCAGGTTGGTTCTGGCTCAGCTGACTCATCACCTTCGGGGTCTGCCTGTTCAGGTGCGCTCGGACAACCAGACAGCAGTTGCCTACGTCAATCATCAGGGAGGGACCTGGAGCAAGGGGGCCCTCCAGGAAGTGTCTCTGATTTTGACCTGGGCGGAGGCCAATGTCCCCTGCATATCAGCTGTGTACATCCCGGGGGCAGAAAATCTCCTGGCAGATGCTCTGCATCTCTGCCCTGCAACAGGGTTTTCCAATCCCTGTGTTACCGTTGGGGTCTACCAGATGTGGATCTGTTTGCGTCCCGTCACAATCACAAGCTCTCGATCTTTGTCTCCCTGTCCCAGGACCCTCTGGCCTTGACCACAGATGCCCTATCCATGTCATGGCAGGACTTTCAGCTCCTGTATGTCTCCTCCATTCCCCCTGCTGGGCAGGGTTCTGCGCAAGATTGCTCTGGAATGGGTGCCAGCTATTCTGGTGGCCCCCAGTTGGCCAAGAAGAGTGTGGTTCGCAGATGTGGTGCAGCTGGCAGTAGATCAGGACGTTCTGCCCAGGGTGCCAGATCTCACTCAGGGCCCCTTACGCCATCCCAATTTACACACTCTGGCTTTGAAGGCCTGGCTGCTGAAACCTCCATCTTGATAGAGAAGGGGCTGTCTACCTCGGTGGTTGATACCTTGATAAAGGCTAGGAAGAAGTCATCCTCTTCCATTTATTACAGGGTTTGGCGTGCCTACATTGACTGGTGTGAGCCTAAGTCTCTTCCCTGTCGTGTGTTCTCTATTCTCAGGATTCTGGAGTTCCTGCAGCATGGGTTGGAGATGGGGCTCCAACTCAGTACTCTGAAGGGTCAGGTTTCTGCCCTGTCTGTCTTTTTCCAGAAGTCTTTTGCTCAGCATTCTTTGATCAAGACCTTTTTCTAGGGGGTTACTTATGTGCGTCCCCCGCGTAAGCCGATGGTGCCTGTTTGGGATTTGAACCTGGTTTTGTCTGCCTTGCAGGGTGCTCCCTTTGAACCTCTGCAGGATACTGCTCTGGTCATTCTCACTCTCAAGGTTGTCTTTTTGGTGGCTATCACTTCTGTTAGGCGTGCGTCTGAGTTGGCGGCGCTTGCTATCCAGCCTCCCTACTACGAGAGACACCAGGACAAGGTGGTGTTTCGCTTCAAACCAGATTTTCTGCCTAAGGTTGTGTCTGCCTTTCATTTGAATCAGGACATTGTTCTTCTATCTTTGTGCCTTAATCCTAGTAATGCTAAGGAGAGGGTTTTGCATTCTTTGGATGTGGTTAGGTGTCTAAAGTACTATCTGGTGGCTACTGCACCTTTCAGAAAGACTGATGCCCTTTTTGTGGTCCCTTCTGGTCCTAGGAAGGGTTTGGCTCCTGCCAAGTCTACTATTAGCAAATGGATCCGTCAGGCTGTGATTCAGGCCTACTCTGCTAAGGGGAAGAGTCCTCCGTTCCGCCTTACATCTCATTCTAATCGTGCTATTGGTGCCTCTTGGGCTTTTCAGCACCAGGCTTCTGTTGAACAAGTTTGCAAGGCTGCTACTTGGTCTTCTGTTCATACCTTTTCCAAGTTTTACAAGGTTGATGTTAGGGCCTCAGCTGATGCTGTTTTTGGCCGAAAGATTTTGCAGGCAGCAGTGGTCTAAACTGTCTGCTGTTACCTTTTGTTGGGGATCCCACCCTACTTGATGGACACTGCTATTGGATGTCCCACTTGTAAGTATTCTATTTGGAGCAGGACGTACTGTATACTAAGAATAATACAATTCTGTGATTACTCACCTGTAGAATTGGTATTATAAGTATACAGTATGTACTGCTCCACCCCACCCTTGGTTTTGCATTATCTTGGATCCCCTGTATGGTGATTGTTATCATTGTTATAGTTACCCTTTTGGGTTGTTTTCAAATTCTCCCGGCTTCTCGTTAACTGCTTTTCGATGCTGGGGATTGTGGGAGTTCCCTGGGTATTTGAGGGGCCGGGAGGAGCCTGTTTTCAGTGTCTCTGCAATACAGCGCCATCTGGCGGAGTATTACCCACTTGTAAGTATTCTATTTGGAGCAGGACGTACTGTATACTTATACTACCAATTCTACAGGTGAGTAATCACAGAATTGTATTTTACAGCCCTACAAATGGCCTTTCCCATGAAGTAACAATTGTTTGATTTTTGTTTGTTTTTCTTTCTTTACTTCCTGACCCTGAAATAGTAGCAGAGAGAAAACCATAGTTAAATCATTTTTTGGTTTAAAATTTAGTTTTTTGGGGTTTTTTTGGAAAGTTTTTTGATCAGTTTTTATGTTTTATTCTTAAAGTTTAGATACAACATTTTTATGGGTTTTTATTTACAAGCACACAAATTGAAAAATGTTTGTTATATGTCAAATAGGAGCCAGGGCATTCGCATTCTTCCTTACCCGGACGACCTGTTGATTGCGGCTCAATCTTTTTATCAGGCTGAGAGGGATACTTAGGTGGTTGTGTCCACCCTAGATTCCTTCGGTTGGGTGATCAATTATCCCAAGTCTTCGCTCACTCCATCATTGGTGAGGTCCTTCCTGGGCATGACGCTGAATACTTCTCAGGTCAAGGTGTTTCTTCCTCAGCAGAAGGTGGAGGGCCTTCAGATGCAGGCGCGAGCCCTGCTGTCGTGTCCTCATCCCTCCATCCGTCTGGGGATGCAGTTGGTGGGACTCATGAGCCTTGATTCAGAGAGACACAAAAAAACTTCCGTTTTCGGGCCGATCTGTTTTTTTTGTGAAATGTTTCCGTTCTCGTATGAGCGTTCGAGCTATTCAATGCATGCATTGAAAACTTGTGTAAAGTTTCCGTCCGTTCGTACGGCAGATTACGAATTACGAGGATGTAATTTTCCATCCAGACCTTTCCATTTCATTTCCACATGTTACAATGTAGGCTTTCGTTTTTGCCCTTTTCCCATCTTATCCTCCAACGAATCCTTTACGTTTCCCATTAGTTTCTGTTTCCATTTTACAAAAAATAATCGTCCAAATGGAATCCTTACGATCTTGCGCCTGCGCACTACAAACTTAACTCATTAAAGTACTTGCCTACATATTTGCCACCCTCACTTCTACTACAATGTTTAGCTAAGTAACTTAGCACTATCCTCCATCTTCCCTTTTGGACCCTTAAAGCACACCCAAATCACTTAGCACTATCCTCCGTCTTCCCTTTTGGACCCTTAAAGCACACCCAAATCACTTCTCGGTCATGTGAATATTCATCTTTAAATATTTCTGTGCCCATTAGTTTTGTGTTAATGTAGTTTGTAAATGAAATGACAATGTAACTTTTTTTTTAAATACCAGCATCAAATATGCAATTTTTAAAAATGTGGTAAATTTCACATTTTTACAACTATAAAAAACTAAATACATAGCAATGGCAGGCCACTGAACATTATTCTTCATCTGTGGTCCCCAACGAGTTGCGCAGCTCCTGCATCTCGCCCACCAACTGAAGGACCCTGACACTCAGTTGGTCCCTGTTATAAAATGTAAATTAAAATATTGGTATAACCTTGTTGGGGTCATACTGCAGCCCCCCCCCCGTATGGTCCAAACACCTAAATCTGAACTTCAAAAGCCAGAGGGTCCTCGCCACCACAGGCCGGGTTTTGCATAGTGCCCGATTACAGAACCCCTGGCCCGCATTCTGCAGGCAAAGAACGGGCATCAGGAGCAAGGGCGAGTGGCACATCTTGCAGTTCCTGCAACCAAATTTAAAATAATTACACAAAGCAAAGGTAACCAAATAAAACACTAACTCCTACAACACATTAAGATTCAAGTTCAACAATCCAAATATAATTCACAAAGGACATAAGTCTAAAATAATATTGCAATTATATGGATGTGTGGAAAAATAAATGTTTACATGCTAAGGACTAATTTAGGTCAGCATTAAAATGCATCTATAAGGCATACATGTGACAGAGGCTCTGTCTTTTGGATGTCATCACTATTCGATTGCCCACCGGGTCATTCACTGGCCTTTTCTTAATTAGGTTCCAGACAATGTAATTGTATTTTGATACTGTTACAGGCAACGTCATTGTATTTTGACTGCCATTGTGTATTGTTGATTACGTCACAGTCAATGGCATTGTCCTGATTGATGGTATTACAGCCTGCTATTGTTCTACTGATTGCGTCACCGGCAGAGTTGAGGGATTGTGTGCCCTGCTGCTATTGGTCAGTGTGGTTGTCATTGCATGGAGCCTTGCATATAAGGCCCAGTGTGGCACTAATAAACTCCACTTCACCTTCACCCTCAATACTGAAGTTCTGTCTCTTATTGGGGGAAACGCTATATTACAATTCACTAGCCCTTGTAAGGGCTGTTCCTGTTTCCTCACGGACGACTCTGGAATTCCAGCAGCACCTCTTACGATTGGGAAAAGGACATCTCGGGCGGTGAAGCCCTCCGGCAATAAGGGTTATCGCTACAATTGGTGGCAAGCGGTCGGATGGTCCTTTGTACCCAGAGAGAGTGCTACCCTGATGGAGAGTCAGTAGGACAAGTTGAAAAGGCTGACCCTGAAGGATCTACTCGAGAGCCTGGGAAGGTCAGCTAGCAACCGCCCACGTCGGGAACTGATAGCCGAGCTGATCGAAATGGATCGTGCAGCAGTGATGACCGAAACCAATATAGAGATCGATGAAGATGCTGCTCTCGTTCAAGCGGTTCGGAACAGATTGTCGGTCTATGGCCCGAATCCATCACAGGAACTGATCGACCGAGTCTTCGCCGCAGCGGAGGCAGAGGACAGTAAGCGAAGGGAAGATCGTCGACTTTCAACCCAGCAGCCTCTCAGCCTCAGTTACACTGGGGGGAGAAAGATTCCATTTGCAGCATTTAAGTCCTTCCAGGAAAGTGATGACGAGATTGACGGATTTTTGGCCGATTTTGAACGCCAGTGCGCTTTACACCGGGTACCCACGAAGGAATGGGTCACCATATTATCAGGGAAACTATCTGGGAAAGCTTCCGATGCTTTCCGGGCCATCCCTGATGCGGACTTACCACACTACCATCTGGTAAAAGAGGCTTTGTTAGCCTGGTACGCTGTCACCCCGGAAGCCTACAGGCGACGATTTCGGGAATCCCAAAAGAAGGGAGGGGATTCTTACACGGAGTGGGCATGTCGCCTCCATCGTACAGCATCACACTGGGTCACTGGATGCAAAGCCACGACCGCTGAGGATGTACTACAGTTGTTTTTACTAGAACATTTTCTCAATACCCTGCAACCAGAGCTAAGAGAGTGGGTACGTGACCGGAGGCCTCTAACGCTACCTGAGGCTGCTCGTCTAGCCGACGAGTACACCGATGCTCGCCGGACAGAACAGTCCGCTCCAAAACCACAACCTCCCATCAAATTTCAAGCACCTGTGGCTTCAATGTCAACTCGTGACTCTGGGCCACATAGGCCAGCACAGCAACCGAACCTCTCCACAGTTCAGTGCCATCGTTGCAAACAATGGGGACATTATCGCAGTGATTGCGCCCTAGAGCCTCCCCGAAACACGTGGGGGCAAAAGCAACCTTCCACCTCCCGTACTCCTGTGGCACACTGTTTGGAAGCTGAGAGCAGTTCGGAAGAGTATCTGGGGGTACTGTATGAAGCTGATCCCGTACAAGCGGCCATCCAAGACAACCGACAGCACCATTGCCAGGAGGTACGAGTCAATGGGCGCACCGCGCAAGGATTACGCGACACCGGAGCCACACTTACCTTGCTCCAACCTCATTTGGTCAAAAACAAAGACCGCACTGGACACACCGTTGCAGTAAGGGTGGCGGGAGGAGCTGTGTTTCGACTCCCCACCGCCCGAGTACATCTTGACTGGGGCGCTGGATCCGGCAGGGTACAGGTGGGACTTATGGACAACTTACCAGCAGAAGTACTATTGGGAAATGATCTAGGACCAATGACTTCTGCCTACGCTACCTCTGGGCCAGCCAGCGTCAACCCTGTTACAACCCAGGCTCCAGCCCGAGCTGCCGTCTCCAGCCCACTGGTCGGGGAGACCCAGGGGTTTCGTCTGCATCACGTCATGTCTGTTACAAGAAGCCAAGAAGAGGATCAGCCATCAGGTTACGTCCTTCCAGAAGGGAAACGTATGCCAAACACTATTTTTGTTGGGGGCATTGGCCGTCGGATTAATCAGCCTGAAATTAAGGATGTTTTTTCAAAGTATGGCGCTGTAAAGAATGTCAAAATTATTAGGGATGCCTCTGGCGTTTCTAAGGGTTATGGTTTTGTCTACTTTTACGATGATGTAGATGTGCAGAAAATTGTGGATTCTCCGATCAGCTTCCATGGAAAGAGATTGAAACTTGGGCCAGCTATAAGAAAGCAGAGCACCTGTGCACACATCCAACCAAGGACTTTGGTGCTGAACTCACCAACGCCACAATATCCCAATGTTTGGACCCCACCCATGACCGATTCCTATGTACAGCCCACGTCAATGTTTAGTCCGGTTACTCACTATTTGCAGACTTGTCCTTACACAGAACTCTGCCCATAACAAGAGTCTGGACAGCCCCACGTTAACCCGAACAGGGTCAATCCGGGTCTGCCGGGTGTTCCACAAAAAGGGGGCATTGTGACAGAGGCTCTGTCTTTTGGATGTCATCACTATTCGATTGCCCACCGGGTCATTCACTGGCCTTTTCTTAATTAGGTTCCAGACAATGTAATTGTATTTTGATACTGTTACAGGCAACGTCATTGTATTTTGACTGCCATTGTGTATTGTTGATTACGTCACAGTCAATGGCATTGTCCTGATTGATGGTATTACAGCCTGCTATTGTTCTACTGATTGCGTCACCGGCAGAGTTGAGGGATTGTGTGCCCTGCTGCTATTGGTCAGTGTGGTTGTCATTGCATGGAGCCTTGCATATAAGGCCCAGTGTGGCACTAATAAACTCCACTTCACCTTCACCCTCAATACTGAAGTTCTGTCTCTTATTGGGGGAAACGCTATATTACAATTCACTAGCCCTTGTAAGGGCTGTTCCTGTTTCCTCACGGACGACTCTGGAATTCCAGCAGCACCTCTTACGATTGGGAAAAGGACGTCTCGGCCGGTGAAGCCCTCCGGCGATAAGGGTTATCGCTACAATACATGAAAAGTATTGATTCAGGTATGCATTGCTATACAATTTATGGCCTCGGCCATGCTGATACATGCAATGCCTTGGTGCTAAAGGCGCGCAGACTCCTCCACATAGCCACAAAACATGTTCAACAATAGCAATCCGAGCACTCAGAGGTGTCGGAAGTGGATCAGAAATGAAACGGATTTATAGGGTGGTGAGCCGTCGGAAATCAGCTCTCTGAATCAGACAGAAACCATCCCAGCAACGGAAGTTTTCTGAAGGAACGGAAAATTTCCGATTTTGTTTGTAAATGTTCCGATTTGCTTCCGTTCATCGAAAGCGCATATACACATTATCCCGAACGTTCGTGTGAGTAGAAAATGGACGAAAAAAGCAAAAAAATGACAAACACCCACCAAAACTTTCACAGACAGCTACGGAAGTCCGGACGAATGTGTCTTTGAATCGAGGCTATGGTGTCTTGCTTCGAGGCTGTACCCTTCGCCCAGTTCCACATGAGACCTCTTCAGTTGAACCTCTTGACCTTTGGGATCCGAAACAGGAATCCCTGGAGCAGGAATTTGCTCTGTCCCCTCTGGCCAGACAGTCCCTCTCGTGGTGGTTGGACTCGAGGAATCTTCTAGTGGGCAGGTCCTTTCTGCCTCTGTACTGGGAGATTGTTACCACGAACGCCAGTCTGACCGATTGGGGAGGGTTTTGGTGATCGCTGAAGTTTCAGGGCCAGTGGGGCCTTCAGGAGGCCCACACGCCCATCAGTTTCCTGGAGCTGAGAGCGATCAGGTTGGTTTTCTTCCAGTTGACTCCCCGCCTACAGGGTCGTGTGGTCCAGGTTCGCTCAGGCAATCAGACGGCTGTCGCTTACATCAATTATCAGGGCGAGACTCGCAGCAAACTAGCCCTCAAGGAGGTGTCCCTGATCTTGTCTTGAGCAGAGGAGAATGTTCCGTGCACCTCAGCGGTTTACATTCCAGGGGTGGAGAACCAGGAGGCGGACTCCCTGAGCAAGGGGACGTCCCGTCTGGCAGAAGGGTCTCTTGACAACAAGATCTTTCATGCCCTGTGTCGCCGCTGGGGTCAGCCGGACATGGACCTGTTTGCGTCCCATCACAAGCTTCCAAGATTCGTCTCTCTGTCAAGAGATACACTGACCTTCGCCACGGGCGCTCTAGCCATTCCCTGGACGGATTTCCGGCTCCTCTATGCATTTCCTTCCTGCGCAAGATAGCCCAGGAGGGGGTACCGACCATTCTGGTGGCCCCCTGCTGGCCGAGGAGAGTATGGTTTGCGGACGTCGTCCAGATGGCGGTGGATCACTTTGTCATGCCCAACTATCCAGGGCTTCTCACTCAGGGACAGTTGCGCTATCCCAATTTACAAATGCTGGCTTTGACGGCTTGGCTGCTGAAACCTCCATCCCGATGGATAAGGGATTGCCGACCTCAGTTGTCACCATTTTCTTGGGGTCTTACTGCCAAACGAAAAAATTTGTGCAAAAATGAAAACATTTCACGCAAAAATTCTCACCGTGTAAGCCCCTGCTCCCAGTGTGGGATTTGAACTTGGTGCTTTCTGCTCTCCAGGGTCCTCTCTTTGAGCCCTTGTGCGATGCTGCTCTGTCCATTCTGACTCTTAAGGTGGCCCTCTTGGTTGCTATCACTTCGGTGCATAGCGTCTCTGAGCTGGCGGCGTTTTTTATTAAGCCTCCTTATTTTGAACGGCATCAGGATAAGGTGGTATTCCGTCTTAAACCTGAATTTTTGCCCAAGGTTGTTTCTGCCTTTCATCTCAATTAGAACATCGTCTTGCCTTTCTTGTGGCCTGCCCCTTCTAATTCTAAGGAACGAAGCCTTCATTCTCTGGATGTGGTCAGGGCGCTCTGTTTGTGCTCCCTGCCGGTCCTAGGAAGGGCTTGCCTCCGGCCAAATCCACTATTAGCAAATGGATCAGACAGGCGGTGGTGCAAGCATATTCTGCCAAGGCGAAGGAACCCCCTCTCCGTGTTACTGCTCACTCCAGTAGAGCTATTGGAGCTTCTTGGGCTTTTCAGCACCAGGCTTCCCACCCTTCTTCCTGTACACTGCTGTTGGATGTCCCAAATGTGAAGAATTGAAGATGAAGCAACCCGTGCTGGATACCAGAAAAATACAATTCTGTGATTACTCACCTGTAGAATTGTTTTTATGGTAATCCAGCACGGGTTGCTTCATCCCACCCTTGTTATCGTTATCCTCTTTTGCCTTTCTATGGTGATTTTGTTGAGAGAGTTCTTTTTTAGTTGGCTATGTTTTCCTATCATGGTATTGCCTCCCGGCTTCTTGCATTACTGCTTTTCAAAAACTGGGTCTTCTGGGTAATTCCTGCCTTTTTATGGGCCGGGAGGAGCCACTCTTTCTGCAGTCGACTGCGCCACCTGGTGGCGGATTACCCAAATGTGAAGAATTACAGATGAAGCAACCCGTGCTGGATTACCATAAAAACAATTCTACAGGTGAGTAATCACAGAATTGTATTTTCGCACTGTACACTGCTTATTTTTCTTGATTTGACACAGTAGACCATATTGTCTTACTTGACATGCTCCAATCTATTGGCCTTAAAGACACTGCTCTCTATTCCTACCTTTCTGGACGCTCCTTTAGTGTATCCCTGAACTGTTGGTAGTTTCTCATGGTTCGGTCCTAGGGGCTCTCCTCTTTTCTCTCTATACATCCCCTAGCAGAAAGACTATTGGTAGATTTGGTTTACAGTAACAGGCATATGCTCTTGACACCCTATATACCCTATATACTTCAGCCCCTGACTTCACCCCTGCTGTGAAAACACTAGTGACTGCTTTCCGTAGCATTATGTCTACTCCATCTAGAACTAAACCTTTCAAAAACAGAACTACTTGTGTTTTCATCATCTACTAACCTACCTAAACCTGACATTTCCCTTTCAGTGTGTGGCATCATCATAACTCCAAAGCAGCACGCCCTCACTGTCTAGGTGTCGCACATAAATCTGATCTGTGATTCACCCTCTTTAATCGCTCTGCTCTCCCACCACCTGCACCTCAGAAACATCTCTAGAATCAACCCCTTTCTCACAATGGAAACTCACAAAAACGCTCATTGTTGCCCTGATACATTCTTGTCTTGATCACTGTAACTCATTACTCATCGGTCTCCCCTCACTAAACTCTGCCCTCCCCAATGCATCCTGAATGCAGCAACCAGGCTTATCTATCTGTCTAAGCACTACTCCGACACCTTCACTCTCTGCCAGTGATTACATTGGTTAACCATAAAGTATAGGATGCCGTTTAAATTGCGTATTCCCTCCTGACAGGTTTGGTTAAACAGGCAATAAAGAAAAGGGCATTTAAAACTTACAAGGCTGAGCGCTCAGCTCTAAACATTTGAGAAGTATAAAGCAGTTAATAAAGCATGTAAACAAGAAATGAAGCTGGCAAAAGCACAGAATGAAAGAGATGTGGTCAAAGAAAACAAAACCAACTGTCAGGGATTAGGGCGAATGGCAGTGACTCAGATGACAGTTCTCCTTCAAATCATGCCAAATTATCTCTTAGCATCAGAGAAGGTTGCAGCCAAAAATGCAGAATAGCAAGCGGTTACCTCACCGGCTCTTAGTAAAGTCCAGGGTAGGGAAATGCAGCAAGCTTAAAAAAGTCCTTGTTGTACAAGGTCCACTTCCAGGGCATACAAGCCCACGCTGTTAATCCCCACAAGTCCAAGTTTGGGGTGACACAAGCAAAGTCCTTCTGCTTTAATCCAGTTCTGCTATTCACATTGAGCAGACCTGGGCTCCTTACTGCAGGCTGGTCAACAGCAAACTTAAAGGCTCAGCGGCTCCTTTTATATAGGATTCCCCTGCAATCAGCCTCATCACCTGTGTGAGGCCTGGGATCAGGGAACAAGCCTGTAGAGGACTAGGGAATGTGAACTGGGTCCTGAAAACCCAGCATGGATCGTGCCTGATACATCATAGCAAGGGAAAAATAAACACCATTTATTACTTTTCCATACACCTTACCACAACATATAAACTCAAAGAAGCAAATTCAGAACATATAGGTGCATTAATTAATGGTAATAGGGAATTGATCACTGGTCATCAAGAAAAGGCAGAGCTGCTAAATGGCTGTATTAGCTGTACACAAAAGATGAGCAAGGTGCCAATATAGGTGACACAAATGCAAACTATACCCTAAGCATAAGTCTTAACTGGCAAAACATGGATATCACCCAAAGAAAGACTGAGTAATATCAATGTGAACTTCAGGACCGGACGGACTTCTTAATAAACTCTGCTAAGTTAATTATTTGCCTCTGTTCTCACTGATATAGTGCCAAGGGATTGGTGGTAGGCAAATGTAGTGCCCATTTTTAAAAAGGTCTTAAGGTCTTCTCTGTGTAATTACAACCCATAAGCATAACATATATTGTGGGAAAATTGCTTGAAGGACTCCTAAGGGATTACATATATGAAGACATTCTATGAAGAGGTGACTTTGGTGACTGGTGGCTGTAGATATAGTTCTGGATTTTGCTAAAGCATTTGACACTGTCCCTCATAGATGCATATTGGGGGAGGTCTTCAGGGTTAGAAAATTCAGTTTGAGAGTGGATTGAAGACGGCTGAAGGATCGTGTGCAGAGAGTTGTGGTTAATGATCCCTACCCTGAATGGTCGCTGGTTGTAATCAGTGTACCCCATGTTCTGTGCTGGACCCACTATTATTCAACTTGTTTATAAATTTTATATAGAAATTCAATTAAGGGCAGTGTATGTTTTTGCTGATGACACCAAGATATGTAGCACAGTGCAGACTTGTGTGGTTAATGATCCCTACCCTGAATGGTCGCTGGTTGTAATCAGTGTACCCCATGTTCTGTGCTGGACCCACTATTATTCAACTTGTTTATAAATTATATAGAAATTCAATTAAGGGCAGTGTATGTTTTTGCTGATGACACCAAGATATGTAGCACAGTGCAGACTTATTCACAAGCTTCAGGCTGACTTGGAACACTTTGAGTATCTAGCCATCTACTTGGCAAATGAAGTTCAATGTAATATTTCTGCATGCCACAGGCCACATAAATCCTTGGTACCAGATGGCATACATCCCCATGTTTAGAGGGAGTTATGTACCGTAATAGACAAGCCATTATATATATTTGTAGATTCAATAAATACAGGGTCTGTTCCGAGGGATTGGTGCTTAGCAAATGTGGTGCTAATATTCAAGAAGGGATCTGGGGAACCTGGGAACTGCAGACTGGAAAGTCTAACAACTGTGGTGGGCAAGCTGTTGGTTTCTTAAAGTGGACCAACACCGAGAGGTGATCGGCCCGGAAATCTATAAGATTCCCGGGCCGATCACCTCCCACCCCGCGGGACATCCGAGATCGGGATGTCCCGCGGGGTGAAACCCCCCCAAACACCCCAAATCACCTACCTTATCTTCCGCCGCTGCCCGCGCGCGCGCTGAAAGTGACGCGAGGGAGGCGGCGGCGGCGGCGGAAGCCGCTTGGACGTTCCTGTTCCCCGCCTGGACGTTGGCGGGGATTGGACCGGGCAGTCACGTGGGAGCAGGGAGAGGTGAGTTTATTGGGGTTTCTGGGGGGTTTCACACAGCGGGGCACCCCTAATCGGGGTGCCCCGCCGAAGTGGACCAAAACCCAGGATAGTCAAAATCCTGGGTGTTGGTCCACTTTAAAGGATATTTTCCTGGAATATCTTAGGCAAAATGAACGTATTACTCCATATCAGCATGGATTTATGAGGAATCACTCCTGCCAGAGAAACCTAATCAGCTTTTATGAGGAAGTAAATTCAAGTTTGGATTGGGGGAGTCATTTGATATGATATACCTTGACTTTTCTAAAGCACTTGATACTGTGCCACACAAAAGACTGGTGCAAAAGATAAGAATGCTTGGACTGGGTGAAAATGTGTGTAGATGGGTGAGAAATTGGCTTAATGATTGGAAGCAGAGGGTGATTAACAACGGTACATACTCAGATTGGGTCACTGTTACTGTTGGGGGTCTTTCTCTAGGGGGGGGGGTATAACAGACCCCTGTCTATGCATCCTTCACTCTAGAAAGGAAACCTGGGTTGGAGAAATGTACAGTGAACATACTGAAACACTGAGTCTGCTATTCACAATATGAGTCTGATTTTATTATGATTTCCAAATTTCACACTTCTTCCTTAGCCTTGAGGTATTAAACAAAAATCTTGGAGAGGTTGGGTTTACATGAGGCTATTAGACACATCAAAATCAACATATAGCAAAATTGCTATCATAAAACCTGTGACAATGGTGACAACTAGATCTCTGAACCATTTAAAAATTCCACCAAAGTTTCCCCATTCCCAGAAGGTGCTCCAATCCTTTGAAAAGTTCCTGACCTTCTTCTGGATTCCTTTTACCTCTTCTCTGTAGTGTAGTTTTATACTTGTATTATACTTATTTATACTTGTATTGTGAAACCAGGCACAAAATTCATAATCCTCAGTCATTTCACAAAGACCAGTAAGGGCAGCACTCATACTCTCTTTGGCCATTTCTTGCAGTTCCTGTTTCTTTCTAATGACCTTCTGTTCTTCATTTAGGTATTCTACATCCTCAGAGTTATCAGTGATCATATTCTCCATGAGGCCTGCTATTATTAAAGTGGACCAACACCCAGGATTTTGACTATCCTGGGTTTTGTTCCACTTCGGCGGAGCACCCGGATCGGGGGTGCCCCGCTGTGTGAAACCCCCCAGAAACCCCGAAAAACTCACCTCTCCTCGCCCCACGTGACTGCCGCTGCCAATCGGCGCCGACGGACAAGCGGGAGGCAGCGACGGACAAGAGAGCGCGCCCACCGCCGCCTCCCGCGCGTCACACCCGCGCCGGCCGTTTGTGGATGGCCGGCGCGGGTGTGCGTCCTGCTAAAGGGACGCGCGGGAGGCGGCGGCGGGCGCCGCTGGATCGAGGATAAGGTGGGGATTTCGGGGATCTGGGGGGGTTTCACACAGCGATTGGGGTGCGCCGCAGTCAGGGGTCTGATCAGTCCGGGAATCTTATAGATTCCCGGGCCGATCATGAGAGGGTGTTGGTCCACTTTAAGCCTCTTCATCATATCAATACCCCAGCCTGTCCACGAGGGAAACCACGCCCATGCCATATCGTTCTTAGTAAAGACCTCTCTTTTTATTGTTAGAAACTTCAGGGGGTACTTGGGGTGAAGGCTAGCTGGCTCAGCATTCAATTTAAAAATGCCATATCGTTCTTAGTAAAGACCTCTCTTTTCATTGTCAGGGACTTCAGGGGGTGACTTGGGGTGAAGGCTATTCCTCAGATTTATAGTTCTAATGGTGAAAAATGATTGGCCCCTGAATTGCATTGCCATAGACCACCAATCATAGGACTAAGCTGGTGGTCTAAGTAGGGCTAAGTCTGGTGCATAAAGTGCAAAGTGCATAAACTTCATCATGGCTGTGCTCCCCCTTCCTGTCAGAATGCAGCTGCTTCTGAAAGTTATAAACAAGGCAAAGAGTAGCGGCCCGCCCCCCCTGAATTCCTTTGCCATAGACCACCAATCATAAGGCTAAGTCTGGTGGTGTAGGCAAAGTGCATAAACCGTCATTCAGCAGCTTCACCTTGTCATGGCTGTGCTCCCCCTTCCTGTCAGAACGCAGCTGCTTCTGTAAGTAGAAACAAGGCAAAAAGTAGCAGCACGCTCCCCCTTGAATTCCTTTTCCATAGACCACCAATCATAAGGCTAAAGCTTGGCATCATCAATCTGTGATCACTGGGAGAGAGGGAGACCAGCCAGGGTGATGAGAATGCCTGTTACAGACCCCGCCCATTATGCTGATTATTATGCGGCATCACAGAGTCAAGAGCCACGCCCAAATATTTCAGGAGAGAAATCATGAGGTGAACCTGTAAACCCCGATACCGTGGCCATTCCTTCTTTCAATTTAAAAATGAAAAACAGTTTAGGACAGCGCCAAACGCAGCCCAGACCATGCATGGCAGCTTTATATAGGACAACCTGCGCCGCACTCCTAAAGAAGCCCAGTTCTGAGCGAAACGCGTCAACCAATAGAGACTCCCATCACTCTACATAGGCCATTAAAGCAGGTCAAAACTCACGAGGCCAGAGCCCTGAAATCTAAAAGATTCTAGAGACTGGCCGCTAGTTTGAAACCCGCCCCCCCCCGATGGCCACATCCCCAGCTTCTTTTATCCCGAATGGATAGGTGTGCAAGCATCGTGGCTCCACTGGAGGAAAAGCCAACAGCAGCAGCGCCCGGCTGGGGCCCCAGATGCCCACCAATGGGTTTCCATCCACTTTAATGCAGCGTCACCTGCCGCGTCAACCTACCTGAGTCGCTTTCTCTCCACCAGAGGGCGCTGCATGAAAAGCACACGTCGGCCCCATGTGACTGTATTGTTGTGTCGCGCAGTGACCGGCCCGGGGATGCCCCCAGCTGGCTCTGCATGACAACAGAATGAACAGCTCTGATTGGACGAGAGCACGCCCACGCGCCGTAGCAGCGGGGTAGAGTTTTGGGTTTCACATAGTGCGGGGAGGGCATCCCAAATTCAGGACATGGAACATAAACTGTGTGAAAATCCTGGGTTTTGTTGCACCAACTTTATTTGTCTATCTTTATGTTGGCGCGCTCCCCCATTCAGACAGACATGCTCCATAGTACCGGGACAAGGTGACCCTGGGGGGGATGCATACACAAGCCGGGGGCATCCTCGCACTTACCTCACCTAATACTACAGGGTGGCTCCTCCCCCTTTGGCATGCCCCCGCTCATGTTGTGGCAATAATATGCAGGGGAGGAAGCTCTGATTGGACAGGAGGTGCACATGCCCCATGTGGGGGTGACTGGGGGGGATACCCCAAGCTCTCCTCCAATCAGCTGCTTTCCCTGCGCATGTTAATGAGTGTGTGTCAGTGGCGGCCATCTTGGAGCAGTATCCCACACCGCATGCGCAATGTGAGGTAAGGCCCCCGCCCACTCTGCATCCTGGACACACTACTACTACCATACCCCCTAACTGTCCCAATTTTCCCGGGACTGCCCCGATTTTTACTATTAGGTCCCGCAGTGCGTTCTCTTGTCTCGCGGCGCCCCCAGCTGCTCCAGCACCCTCACCCCCTCTTCCCGCCGATCAGGTGCTCCGGTGCCTGCAACCAAACCCCCCGCTGCCGCGATCAGCTGCTCCAGTGCCCGCACCCCCCCTCCCCGCCGATCAGGTGTTCCGGTGCCCGCAACCAACCCCCCCCCCCCCCGCTGCCGCGATCAGCTGCTCCAGCGCCCGCATCCCCCCTCCCCGCCGATCAGGTGCTCCGGTGCCCGCAACCAACCCCCCTGCTGCCGCCGATCAGCTGCTGCAGCGCCCGCACCCCCCCCTCCCCGCTGCTCAGCTGCTCTGGCACCCGCAACCAACCCCCTCCGCTGCCGCCGATCAGCTGCTCCAGCGCCCGCACCCCCCCTCCCGCCGATCAGGCGCCCGCAACCAACCCCCCCGCTGCCGCGGATCAGCTGCTCCGGCGGCCGCAGCCAATCCCCCGCCGCTGCCCACAACACCATCCCTCTACCACCCCCACCCCTTCCCCCCTAACAGGTGATCAGCTTCTCCAGCGCATCTCGGTGGCTCCGTCATCTGGGCCTCTTGATTGGCCACCTCACCCCAGCTTGCCCCGCCCCGGCTTTGGAAGCAGTGCCGGCGCGGGACATGAGAGTGGGCCGTTAGGCTCCGCCCACCTGCTGAGGACGCGTGACGACCCCAGGGGATAAGGCAAGAAGCAAATTAAACAATTATTAATATTAAGCCCACTCCATCACACCCCATGATTGGGGTCAGCTCTGTGTCAGAGGGGTGCAATGTTGCTGGGTTCCCCTGAGCCACTAATAATGCCAAAGTGAGTCATGGCACCGGGGGGGGGGGCGGTACATACCACAGAACTGTTCCAGAGCCGTGAGTCAGCAGTAAGAGAGTGATACTATCCCAGGGTCAGCTCCAGGACAGTAGGGAGGTATGCTTCTGGTCCCCAATGTGACAGAAACCTGACTGCGAGCTGCCGTACCACCTCAAACTCAATTCAATTTATTGTTCGCCAAGTACATCGTGAGATGAACAAGGAATTATTTTTGGCATATACACAGTGCAACAGTTAACAGTTAACTACAGTTCCAGTAACATAGGAAGGGGAAAATAGAAACAGAGATACACAGACACAGAAAATCTTCCAAAGTGCAAATGATACAAAGTGCAAAAGATATAAAGTACAAATGATACAAAGTACAAATGATTCAAAGTGCAAATGATACAAAGTACAAATGATACAAAGTACAAATGATTCAAAGTGCAAATGATACAAAGTCCAAATGATACAATGTGCAAATGATACAAAGTCCAAATGATACAATGTGCAAATGATACCTGCTTTGAGCCTGGGCCTATTGTTGAGTATGCGGACAGCCAAAGGAAAGAAACCCTTCCTAGACCTAGAAGTGCTGCAGGCTGGTACCGCGAGACGCCGCCCAGATGGTAAGTACTGGAATAGGGTTTGTCCAGTACCGAGTCTTGGTTCTGCGTTGGTGCAGTTCCTGCAGGGATGGTAAGGGGGCTCCAATTAATCTTTCTGCTTTCTTTATTGTTCTTTGGAGTCTACACTTGTCCCTTTTTGTAGATCCCTCGAACCAGACAGAGAATGAAAAACATAGTACAGAACCAATGACAGCATTGAAGAAGAGCACTAGCAACCTTTTCGACAGACCAGCCTTCTTCAGTTGCCTCTGTTGTGTTTTCCTTAGTAGAGTCGTGGTGTTCCTTCCTTTCTCAGTTGAGGTTGTTGGAGATGGTCACACCCAGAAATTTTGTCTCACTTTCTCTTTTGATTTCCACCCCCTTGATGGACAGGGGTGATATGGGTGCTGGATTCTTCCTGAAGTCCACAACCATCTCTAGGGTTTTTGACGGGTTTATGACCAGGTTGTGTCTAGTACATGAACTGACTCGCTCCTCCACCGTTCCTCGGTAGGTTTCCTCTTTGCCGTTCTTGACCAGACCTATGACGATTGTGTCATCTGCAAACTTTACAATCTTCACAGAGTTGGCCAAGGAGGTGCAGTCGTTAGTGTAGATGTACTTTGAGAAATGCCTAGTGTGGGTACGCACCTTGTATAGAATTATGCTGGGGATAGTACTGTGGGATCACCGGATAGGTGAATTTATCCTTTTAACTTTCTATTTTTTTAGGGGGAGAGTATACTATATTTGGAATGAACTGGGGGGAAGATCAGAGGCCAGCCCCCACAATACCCACCCGTTTTGCCAGGGTGTCCCACGGCGCATGCACTTGTCCCACGACATCGCCGCTATGTCCCACACCGTCGCACGGAGGGTTGCCGCGACCTCTCAAACACCCACCACCTCCGAGTGTAAGCGCTCAGCTGCACACTTAAGGCCGGTGGTCGCGGGCGCATGAGAGGCCGCAGGAGCCGGGAGTCAGGTTTTTTTTCTCTTTAATTTCGATGGGTGGAGGCGGGACTCCAGGAAGGAGCCTGTTCCCCCTGCTTAGGTTCCGGTGGGCGAAACTTCAGGAAGGAGCCTCACTGGAGATCATGCAGGAGGGAAAATCGCCTGCAAGTGTGTGTATATCTATGTGTGTGTGAGTATGTGAGTCTGTGTCACCATTGCAATGACGGATGCCCCTAACTGGCTGCAATGAGGGATGCCCCTCTCACTACAGCCATTCGCTGTAATGTGTTTGCGAAGGCCTTGTTTGTATTATTATTTAATTCTTAGGTGGTGTTTTCCGTTAAGGGCATGGCTGGGGGCGTGACTGTGGGTGTGGTTTAAGCACAACAAATGTCCCTCTTTACTGTTTTCAAAAGTTGGGAGATATATATCTATATATATATATATATATATATATATATATATATATATATATATATATATATAGCAGGGCTGTGTCAGCCCCTCCTCCCCGTCCCTGTGACATCACGCCATACATACCGTATATATATATATATACAGCAGTGGTGTGTCAGCCCCTCCTCCTCGTCTCTGTGACATCACATATGACATCACGTCATATATATATATATATATATATATATATATATATATATATACAGCAGTGCTGTGTCAGCCCCTCCTCCCCGTCCCTGTGACATCACGTATGACATCACACCATATAACTATATATATATATATATATATATATATATATATACACACAGCAGTGCTGTGTCAGCCCCCCCTCCCCCCCGTCCCTGTGACATCACACCATATATATATCTATATATATATATATCTATATATATATATATCTATATATATATATATATATATACAGCAGTGCTGTTTTAACCCCTTTCCCCGTCCCTGTGACATCACATATGACATCACTATATATATATATATATATATATATATATATATATATATATATATATATACAGCAGTGCTGTGTCAGCCCCTTCCTCGTCCCTGTGACATCATGTATGACATCACGCTATATATATATAAATTTTTATATATATCTATATATATATATATATATATATATATATATACACACACAGCAGTGCTGTGTCAGCCCCCCCTCTTCCCCATCCCTGTGACATCACACCATATATATATCTATATATATATATATATATATATATATATATACAGCAGTGCTGTTTCAACCCCTTTCCCCGTCCCTGTGACATCACTATATATATATATATATATATATATATATATACACACACAGCAGTGCTGTGTCAGCCTCTTCCCCGCCCCTGTGACATCATGTATGACATCACGCCATATATATATATATACACAGCAGTGCTGTGTCAGTCCCCCCTCCTTCCTGTCCCTGTGACATCACACCATATATATGTCTATATATATATATATATATATATATATATATATATATATATATATATATATATATATATATATATATATATATAGCAGTGCTGTTTTAACCCCTTTCCCCGTGACTTCACGTATGACATCACGCTATATATATATATATATATATATATATATATATATACAGCAGTGCTGCGTCAGCCCCTCCTCCCCGTCCCTGTGACATCATGTATGACATCACGCCATATATATATATTTATATATATACATATATATACACACAGCGGTGCCGTGTCAGCCCCTCCTCCCCGTACGTGTGACCCGCGTCTCGGCCTCTATTCATCGGGCTCCGGAAACATGGCCGCCAGCAACGCTCGCCTCCAAGCCCCGCCCCCTTATTAAGCACAGGCCGCAACGCCAGAGTAAGAAGCTGCGCATGCGCGCCAAGAGAAAAGAAATACGTCCTCCTCAACCCCGCCCCCCTACATCATGCTGCCAGTCTTTACAGGGCTAGTGTGAGAGGGGGCGGGGTTACTCTAACGTTGCTCCGCCCCCTCTGCGTGATAACCAACATGGCGGCTTTGTGCCAGTCCCGGGGCGGAAGTAGCAGCGTTTCCGGTGCTGGCGGCTGAGTTGCGGTAAGTGCGAGATGGATTAACCTCCCCCCTCACCCGCCGCCACCACCTGAGGGGCCTCAGCCATAAGAGACCTGTCCCCGGCGCATGCGCGGACCGCCACCTGAGGAGCCACAGCCATAAGTGACCTGTCCCCGGCGCATGCGCGGCACTCCTGGGTTTGGTGGCGGATTTCAAAGGCCTAGCTGGGGGAATAGGATGGATCGTCACTACAGAAGGGGGTCACGTGACTGCGTGCAGCATATATGTATGAATTCATCAGCCCTCCCCTGTAAATAAGCCCTAGAGCAGCTTTTTGGTACAAAAATGAATATGCCTGACATAACCCAACTGAGCCAGCCCTGGAATCTAAAAGGTTTAATGGCTGGACTCCCTGGGGGCATCCCAAACTGGTGCGACACCCGCCAGGGCGCTGGTAATCCCTTTTTCCAGGGTCCCATAGCCCATGTGCGGCTCTCGTCCAATGATTTTTGGGGGGAATTTTAAGGGTTAAGCCTTAAAAATCCCCCCCCAACAAAATGGCGTGAGCACCCCCCCCCCCCCCTACACAGGTTAACTAGCCCGGGCACCAGCTATGGAGGCTTGTAAAACAGGGCGCAGGGGCCAGCTTTAGTGGCCCCTGGCCCTGCAGGCTACAAGCTGGCATAGGGGGGGGGGCCTTCTGCCCCCCCCCGGGCTTTGGGGAGGCAGGTAATGGGGGGGGGGGCTCAGGGTTATGGTTAGCTGCAGGTGACTTACCAGCCCCCAGCCTTGTGGACTGGTATAGGGGTCTCATAGATCCCTTTCCAGTCCCTGGAGGCTACAAGCCATCAAAGCCTAACAGCCCTGGGTTCCTCTGCCCTCCCCCCCCCCCCCCGGGCTTTGGGGAGGCAGGTAATGAGAGGGCTCTGGGTTAGGGTTAGCCGCAGGTGACTTGCCAGAGCCTTGTGAACTGGTATAGGGGTCACATAGATCCCTTACCAGTCCCTGGAGGCTACAAGCCGTCAAAGCCTAACAGCCCTGGGCTCATCTGCCCCACGCTGGGCTTTGGGGAGGCAGGTAATGGGGGGCTCGGGGTAATAGCAAGTCACCCGGTAGCCGCAGGTGACTTACCAGCCCCCAGCCTTGTGAGCTGGTATAGGGGTCTCATAGATCCCTTACCAGTCCCTGGAGGCTACAAGCCGTCAAAGCCTAACAGTCCTGGGCTCATCTGCCCCCCACTGGGCTTTGGGGAGGCAGGTAATGAGAGGGCTCGGGTTAGGGTTAGCTGCAGGTGACTTGCCAGACCCAGAGCCTTTGTGAACTGGTATAGGGGTCTCATAGATCCCTTTCCAGTCCCTGGAGGCTACACGCCATCAAAGCCTAACAGCCCTGGGCTCATGTGCCCCCCCGGGCTTTGGGGAGGCAGGTAATGGGGGGGTTTGGGGTAATAGCAAGTCACCCGCTAGCCGTAGGTGACTTACCAGCCACCAGCCTTGTGAACTGGTATAGGGGTCTCATAGATCCCTTGCCAGTTCCTGGAGGCTACAAGCTGTTAAAGCCTAACAGCCCTGGGCTCATCTGCCCCCCCCCCCCCCCGGGGTTTGGGGAGGCAGGTAATGAGAGGGCTCGGGTTAGCTGCAGGTGACTTGCCAGACCCACAGCCTTGTGAACTGGTATAGGGGTCTCATAGATCCCTTACCAGTCCCTGGAGGCCACAAGCCGTCAAAGCCTAACAGCTCTGGGCTCATCTGCTCCCCCCCCCCGGGCTTTCGGGAGGCAGGTAATGAGAGGGGTTAGGGTTAGCCGCAGATGACTTGCCAGACCCACAGCCTTGTGAACTGGTATAGGGGTCTTATGGACCCATTACCGGTTCACAAAGGGTTAATAGTAAAAAAAAAAAAAAAAAACACACATAGAGAAAATGTCTTTATTAAGAAAAAAATCTTTACTCAACTCAGATTGTCAGCTCCTGTGTCCCTCGCTGATCCGAAGACAGATGCGGTGATCGCTGGCCAGAGGAGGTGGGAGGCAGGGGATCAAAGGGTCACCTACCTCTACCCCCGGCGATCATCGCATCTGACAGCTGAGCCGGAATGACGCCCGCAGGAGTGCCGTCATCCACCCCAAAGGGGGGGGGGGGGCTAGTCGTGAAGATGGCGGCGCCCATCGGCAAGGCAGGGGGAGAGGGCCTGTCAGGCTCTCTCCTGAAGACTGAAGAGCCCTGGGGAGGGGGATCGGAGACCCCCCCCCCGTGGTGAAAATGAGAGCCGGCCGGATCGAACGAGGGGTTGGGTCAGGTTTTTAACTTTTCTTTTACTGTACGGGGGGCGGGGAGTAAGAATCGATTCTAGAAAGAATAACATGATTCGAGTTTCGTCAAATGAAATATCGCGACACTTGACAGAATCCCTAATACATATCGAATCGTCGGATTCCTGCCATTTCACACCCCTAATCGTCGTATTCTCGGCCTAGTAACTCCCCAGATAAATTTAGAGAAAAAAAAAGAAGCTTCTCTGAAGTTTTTTAGGAGTTTAGGCAATATGTCCATTTATAAGCTGTTGATTCTACCAGGAAATCGACCTCTTTGCCCCTATTTTAGCAGGGGGGGGGGAATAGTTCAATTCATAGATCTGGGAGAGATTAGCGGGATTAGCGATGTCCAAATACTAAATGGTGTGGGCTTTCCTTTTAAAGGGAAAGTTGGACTCTATGCGACTCACCTTTTGGCTCGAGAGCGAGAGGTTGAGTGCTTCGGACTTTGAGAAATTAATTTTGAAGTTGCTCACGTCACTGAAGCGGTCAAACTCCCTCAGAACAGCTGGAAAGGTGGTATGCGGAGACCTTAGACCAGACCTGGGCATCGTACGGCCCTTTGATTGGCTCTGACCGACCCGGGCTGAGCTGGCTGGCGGAGTCCCTCCGCTCGTGATTCGGCGTCTCTCCGTTTGTGCTGCCTGCGAGGCGCCCGCCCGTCCCACTTTGCAGCAGGTTGGCGTCTCCCGCGGTGTACACAGGTGATCACTTAAAGTGGACCAACACCCAGGATTTTGACTATCCTGGGTTTTGGTCCACTTCGGCGGGGTGCCCCGATCGGGGGTGCCCCGCTGTGTGAAACCCCCCAGAAACCCCGAAAAACTCACCTCTCCTCGCTCCCACGTGACCGTCGCTGCCAATCCCCGCCGACGGACAGGCGGGAGGACAAGAGAGCGCGCCTGCCGCCGCCTCCCGTGCGTCACTCCTACAGGAAGCACGCCCGCGTCGGCCATTCACAAACGGCCGGCGCGGGTGCGCGTCCTGCTAGAGGGGCGCGGGGGAGGCGGCGGCGGCCGCCGCTGGATCGAGGATAAGGTATGGATTTCGGGGATCTGGGGGGGTTTCACACAGCGGGGCTCCGATCGGGGTGCCCCGCAGTCAGGGGTCTGATCGGTCCGGGAATCTTATAGATTGCCGGGCCGATCTTGGGAGGGTGTTGGTCCACTTTAAAGTGGACCAACACCCAGGATTTTCACTATCCTGGGTTTTGGTCCACTTCCGCGAGACACCCCGATTGGGGAGGCGGCCGCATCTCGCGCTTCCCTCTAACAGGGAGCACACCCACGCCGGCCATTTACAAACGGCCGCCCTGCTAGAGAGAAGCGCGCGATGCGGCCCGCACATGCGCCGTTGGAACGGGGATAAGGTAAGGTGAATGGGGCATCCTGGGGGGTTTCACACAGCGGGGCATCCCGATTTCGGATGCCCCGTGGGGAGGGATCTGATCAGCCTGGGTTTTGGTCCACTTTAAGCAGCGGCTCGTCAGGTCTGGTGCATTCGGGTCTGACCCGAGGAAGTCAAAACGCGCCAGACCAAACAAGCCGATCGGCTCGGCTTAAGTAATCACCTGTTTACAGTGCGCAAGGCGCCGACCCGCTGCATCCTCGGGCTGCTGCTAAGCTTAAGGGGAAGAAGAGTAAGGGAAGTGGGACTGCATTTGCTCTGCCTAGTGTGGTGGAAGAGCTGCAGACATCTGTGGGGCGATATCCCCCCTTTCTGTGGATCCTACCAACCGGTATCACCCTCCCCCTCCAGTTGTCAGCTAAGTGATACTTGTCACAAGAGAGACAAACAGAGATGAAAATTGGGGCGTGGTCTGACCACAATATGGGCCCGATCCAATGCGTATTGGCTGATCGACAGGTAGTCAGTTCTGCTTTAAGAACTGGCAGCATGAGAGAAGAACGAATAGTCCCTCTTGGAGCCATTGAGCACCCTCCAAGTACTTACCGACTGGAGGTTAAGCAAGGATTTTTTTCACCTGTTGATCTTGCAGAGTGATACAGCCGCCCTCCCAGAACATGTATCGTTAGAGGGGGTAAGAATAAAGGGGGGGGGGTGAGAGGGACCTTAAAGTCCCCTCCAGTGATAATCACTCCCTCTGCAAAGTCTTTGAGTAACCTCAGTCCTGTGACACAAATGCTGACCTGGTCCGTGTTGGGGGGCGTAGATGTTCACTATTATACGTCTTTGTGAGGAATCGGGCAAATATTATATGTCATTTTATTGCTGATGCCCGGTAGGGGTTTGAATTGGTGAATGTGGTGATACGATACGTATTGCGATACGCGTATGATGATATTATATATCCCCGTATATCCCAGTTCTGTCTCAAAGACGATATATCGCAATTAATTTTTTTTATTACATTTTTTTTGGATTGAAATAAAATGGACATAGGGGGTATTTTTTTTTGGGGGGGGGTATTTTTAGTGCAATTTTAAGGGTTAAAAACCCAGAAAAATAAAAAAATACATGGGGTCCCCTCTACCCAGCATAACCAGCCTGGGATCCAGTAATGCAGGGCTTGTAGAGCACAATGCAAGGGCCAGCTTTGGTGGCCCCCGGCCCTGCCGGCTACAAACCCGCAAAGCCTCCATGGGCCCGGGCCCTTCTGTCCCCCGGGCTTTGGGGAGGCAGGTAATTGGGGAGCAGGGGGTTAATGGCAAGTCACCCAGTAGTGGCAGGTGACTTGGCTGGCAAGTCAAGCCCTGTGAACTGGATCTCATGGACCCCTTACCAGTTCACAAGGGGTTAACAGTAAAAAAAACACACCACAACTCAGAAAAAATGTCTTGTTTTTTCAGTGTAAAATCATCCCAGCTAGATGTGATCCCAAATACGTGAAGGCCTAACACCCTCAGACCCCTCAGCTGTGTGTGTGCTGCTGGGATATCTCTGAGGTCACATGACTTATTTCATGTCTTCCAGAGCCACCTCTACAGAGAAGCCAAACGGGAGAGCGGAACTGACCAATACCAAGCTTTGTCCAGAGACACCACTATGGAGGCTCAGCAGCTCCTCCCCCAATCACTGGGTAAGAGAGGGATTCACAGAGCACCTCCTCAGTACTGGATGCACGCACCCACTAACGTCCTCACTCTCTCATCTTTCTTCACAGACCCCGGAGATGTTATGGTGGGAAATGTAACCACCGAGGAGGAGGAAGAAGGATTTTTAAGGATTAAAGAGGAGGAGCTTCCTTTAGCGATCAGCCAAGGTGAGTAATAAACCTTCTATAGGAAAGATTCCCCCATTCCCACTGTTTCAGTCACTACGCACACTCGTACCATACACCGTACAGGGGCGTAACTCTTTCTTTATTCACAGACCTCGGAGACATTATAGTGGGAATTGTCACAACTGAGGAGGAAGGAGAAGGATTTCTGAAGGTTAAAGAGGAGGAGCTTCCGCTACAGATCAGCCCAAGTGAGTAATAAATCTTCTATAGGATAGATTCCTCTACGTTTCGGTCCCCCCCCCCGCCACTCTGGTGTCTCATAGATCTCAGTGCAGGCTTGTGACCCTCTCATCTCTCTTCACAGATCCCAGAGAGTCTATAGTGACACATGTGACAACTGAGATGGAGGAGGAGTCATTTATAAAGGAGGAGGAGGAATTTTCTGACCAAATCAGCCCGGGTGAGTAATATTAAGTTCCTATTCCTCCTCTTTGGTGTTGCTGAGCGTGTGTCAGACTTCCCGGCTACAACCAAGGTAAAGGTAGACTTCTGGTAGACTTGTGGGGGTGAAGCATGGAAATGAAGGTTAATAAGACAGAACAGAGTTCAGGGGGTTTAATAAAGACCGATAACGGATTCAAATTCCAGGGCTGGCGGCAGACAGGCAAAGTCTATAAACAATCTGTGTTCAGAGGCTGGCAACAAACCAAATAAAGATTCCAGGGTTGGCGACAGACAGACAAAGTCCATTAAACAATCCCAGATCATGGGCTGGCAGAGAACAAGCAAAGTCCAATAAACAATCCGAAATTCTAACGGTGTAATCCGTACGAGGGTTAATCCATAAGATGATCGGGAAGCAGTCCAGGTCAATCCAGTATCACAGTCAGGATTTGCAAGAAACAGGAATCACAGCTTCCAGGAACTGAGCTGATAACACAGCAATGAATACAGGCCAACTGTCCATTTAAATAGGGCTGTCAATTAGAGCAGGGAGGGATGTGTCAGAGTCTGAGTGAAGTCACTTCCTGTACACAGGCCAAGGAAAACCCGGAAGTAAAAAACAAGCCCAAGAGCTTATTTTCTAAGCTTCGTGCAGTTGCAGTGAGCCGAACACCAGGTGGAGCTGTTGAGCAGTGCAATGGCTGAATAGCCAGGTCTAGAACAAACACCCAAAGCACTTCTGCGGCTGCGTGCAGAGATCAATGGTAGTCACCCAAAAGGCGCCGAGCCTGACGGCTACACTTTGGGTATATTGCTCTTATAGAATGAAGTCTCGGAGGGGGGGGGGGGGGTTTTAGGAGGTCTCCGCCTCTCCATTGTTATCAGTTTCCTCAGCCCTGCGCCATCTTTGCAGATATGTTCCTGCAGAAAGGGTTTCAATAACAATGTCTTTGATCCCAAAGATTAATCCGTTAATGATTAAAGCGGACCTCCAGTCCAAAGAATCTACGCTTAGCAAATTGATCTGGCAATAAGTGGCTTGACCTATAACAGATGGTCTAGCATAGTATGTAGTTGTGCTTCTGAACTGCATGGGAGCAGCCATTTTGCTACACACCCGAAGCTGAGACAGGGCAGGGATGCAGCTCGGTTTCCCTGGCAATTCCGGCACGGAGCTTGCGGCTGCAGCCCGTACATTGGTGACCGCTCCAGAATCTGGGCGAGGTAAAGGGTTTTTTATTTGGAACAGGGCTGCAGAGTCCCGACTGCAGAGTCAGAGTCAAAAGCCCAAAGCTCCGGGATCCGCCAGGGTGTGCAATGCTTTGGGATATCAATTAAAAACACGTTTCGGGCTTTTGACCCTCATCAGCACAAGCTGAACAAATAACTGTAAAGAGTAGCTGTATCTGTATGGAGCATACATGCCAAGGATAACGGAATTTCCCATCATTCCTTGCAGTAGGTCAGCCCATACAAATTATGTCTTTACACCTCTTTAAGTGATACCCAAAGCTCCGGGATCCGCCAGGCTGTGCAATGCTTTGGGATATCAATTAAACACTTTTCGAGCTTTTGGCCCTCATCAGCACAAGCTGAACAAATAACTGAAATTCCTGTAAGTTTCAAACATTGTAACTAACGGCAGCATGAAGATCCCGAGTATAAGGGACAGGAAGATTGGAGGACTCATCTATCGCCTCTAGAACACCCGACTGCATCCACCTATCACTGATTGATATACACAAGGACCTTAAACCGAGAGAACATAAAATATATTTATCAGTCACCTTTGTAATCTTCCTATGAACACGCTCCATGACATTACCACGAAAGAGGAGTCCACCTGTGGATCATTCAGTAGAAAATTAACAGGAGCATAACTTCTAACTCCAGCCACCATTCCCTAGGGGATTTCCGATCATGTGATGGGAAGTTCAGGGGCTTTATTAAATCTGGCTGCAGCACAAGTTTAATGGTGCACAGTCATCACAAAAGTCTTGTTGTAGGGGGACACAGAACTCCCAGAAATCCTTCTTTTTTGGGGATTTCCATCTAATGTGTTGTCCGCATGGAGGAAGGGGTGGAGTCAGATCTGTACTATAAAAACAGGAACAAGATGGCGGCCCCTGGGGAACATGTTCGTGAGACTCCACAAGGATCTGACGTGGTTGGGGAAGCCTTGAGGTAAGTGCAGCATCACCTCCCTTTGTTGTTACTATTATACAATTGGGAAGGGAACAAATTGGGTGAGCCATATCCTTCCTGTGTTTATTCCGCAGAAAAGATTAAGATGTCTCAGAAAACCCTGGAGAAGTGTTAGGGTTAGAGTGAGAAGGCCCCTAAACCTAAGGAAAAAGTGCAGACCATACTTGGGGCAGAGCGCGAGGGATCCTTCCCCTTTCTTATGTCTCCTACTTCTTCCTTTTTCTTTCCTACCTTTTCCAGCCTCTCGTTCCTTTCCCTTCTCTTGGCATGTCTTCCTTTCTAACCTCTGAAGCCTCTATCTTTTTTATCTGGCTACACCTCGCAGTATAAGGTGCAACTTATTTCACTGCTGTTATTTCACTACCATAATAAAGGTGTGCGGATGTCGAGCATCCAGCACTTGCTGTAATTTTTACGCATGACAGGGAGTAAAACGGAGGACACGACTTTGGTTACATTTATTATACTTTCACACTTTTATTCTTCTTGTATTTTATTGCTGTACAAATGGAACCAGCTTGGATTTATAACACTGTTTGTAAGGTACGGATTGTCAAATGCCTCCCCTGCGTGGGGTGACTACTTTGACTGTGAAGTTGATTATGCCTGTACTGCTGCTTAGTAAATGAAAAATATTGAAAGAGATTGCAGAAATGCTGCACGATATTGAATGTTGTGTTCCCAGAGTATTATAGAAAACCTATTTGTAAGAAATGTACTGAAAATATTGCACAAGGATCCCCAGGAATGATGCCATCCATCCTGGATTTCTGTAAAACAGAGATGGATAAGTCCGTCAAAGCCGTTACGAATCCAGAGACGCCAGCTAAACGTAAAAAGACCCATTATGTTTCGGAATCTGAAGATGATGATTCAGACTCCGAGTGAGGCTGAGGCCTCAGAAGGCACATCTAAACTTGCAAGAAAGTGTATTTAGTATTTATTTGCTGCAGAAGAAACAAAGCAGTTGCTTGAGGCTAAGGCACCTCCACTTGCTAATGGAGCTTTAACATCTTCGTCAGAGGACAGCATTGTAAAAAAAATAAATTATGCGCTCTTCAAACTGATGGTGAATATTTGATCGGGCCACAATTAGAAGACATTCTTTAAGGAGAGAGAATTCAAACTGAAGCATTATTTTCATTCCCAAAAGCCACAGGCCAATCCCAAGTAAAAGAATCGGTCCTGGAATCTTCATAAGGATAGATCCAGGGGTTAACCCCAGTATTAAACCTGGGGAAGGGGGCACTACCAAGCAGTGACCAGAAGCTTTAGGTCTGGGGAAGATTGGCCAGCTTTGCATGCACTTGGGAAAAGATTTTGGTAACTCTGTGGTTAATGGAAGTTAATTACCCAGGATTACCGGATAGAGTTCATGTGTATTCCTCCAAAACACATTTATAGTCCCTCCCAAGCATTCTTTCCCCCAAATACAGTCTGCCATTCAGGACTCAATCATGTCTCTAATGAAACAGAACGTCCTTATTCCTGTGTCGGAAGAGGGACAGGGATTTTATTCCACAGTTTTCCTGGTGTTCAAGCCAAATGGGGAGATGAGGATTATAATAAATCTGTAGCCTTTGAATGAGTATGTGACTTACACAAAATTCAAGATGGAGTCCATTACCTCCACAATCCCGCTTTTGAGACAGAATGATTTCATGATTACACTGGACCAAGCATTCCTGAGCATAGCAGAATTGAGAGATTCATGAAGGTGATAGAAGTGGTGGCACATTTCAGGAAAGAGGGAATTATCATAGTACCCTATGTAGACGACTTGCTGTTATCTGCAGATTCCTCAGACAAGCTAAAGAGATCAATGGGAATGGGTATGTGATAAATTACAAGAACTGGGCTGGGTGATTAATGGGGCTAAATCTAACCTAATTTCCTAATTTTATGCAATTTCTTGGGGTTGTTCTGAATTCCTTAGCAGAAGATACATTCTTAACAGTTGAGAAACAACTTAAAATTGTCAATGCCTGTACAAAACTATGTGACCCTCCAGTTTCAGGGAACGTATGTTTACTCTAAGGCTAATGACAGCGTATATTCCTACGGTTCGCGTGGCTCAAGCCAGATTCAGAGTGTTCCAAGCTTGCCTCCTCAGTAAATTAAACCGAAGACAAGATACCATAGATAATGGAGGGATATGGAGAATGTCGACAAATTAGTTCACTGGACCTTGGAGCCTCGAGTAGTGGCAAATGCAAGCCTTCAAGTTAGGGTGAGCCGTGATAGACCTGCCAGTTCAGGCAACCTAGTCGGAGTCTGAGAGGCGCCAGTCATCAAACATTCGACAGCTGAAAGCGGTTTTGTTGACACTGATGCGAGTCTTGGAACGAGTTACCAACAAACGTGGTTGTCCTCTCAGACAACATAACCACAGTAGCCCATATAAACAGACAGAACGGTACAAGAAGTCCCTTACTAATAGAACTAAGGCTGGAACTTTTTCTATGGGGCTAGGTAACTATCCTTTCCCTTAAAGCAGTCCACTTAAAAGTGAAGGAAAACACTCACTCAGGCGGATTACCAGTCATCACAGCTAAAAACACAGCAGGATAAAGACAGAGGTGTTTCTGACTAATTTAGATATGGGGCACACCTCAGACAGACTCCTTAACAATGAGGTCCAACGCACAGCTACCTCGATTCTTCTCCCTATCCCCAATAGATGATCTGGAGGGGTTGGATGCTCTATCTCAAAACTGGAAGAACATAGGTCTAATACACATGTTTTCACCTCTACCTCTGATCTCCCGTTTTCTAAGAAAAATTCAATAGGAACAGGCAGAGGTAATTCTGCTATCACTAGACTGGCCCAGAAGAGCCTGGTCTCCACTACTAAAGATGATGCAAGTAGGCAAATCCTGGATACTTCCAGTATGGACAGACCTTCTGCCTCAGGGTACAGTGTTACATTTGTTGAATCTCAAATTGATGGCCTTGTGTGTGAGAGGAGCGTATTGAGGGCCAGAGGCTTCTTCGCACCAGTCATCGAAACTGTTGAGATTTCAAAAACAACCCACACATAATAGCTACCTGAAAGTGTGGACATTATTTTTTTTTTTGTGACACATTTTTTAGACCTTCTTTAAAAACCGAATATTTAGAAGATTTTGGACTTTCTTCATAATGGACTCAAGGGTGGTCTCAAACTGGCACTAGGCGGCATATATGACACAAGGATTACGGACCACAGGTGGATCTGAAGATTTTTATAGCTGTCCAGATCAGCCCAGAGTCCACCTGTCCTCCTTGGGATCTTCCTGAGGTTCTACAGTCAATTACAGTCACTCCTTACGTGCCTATGGATTCCTCCACTTTGAAATACATAATATAGAAGCTGGTCTTTTTGGTGGCCAGGCACTCTCTATTCCTCCCTGCTGCTCGATCAAAGAAGATAGGATTGTCTTCACATTGGACCTTGAATTCTTTCCAAAAGTAAGTACGAGGGCAGATCAACAACAGGAAATCACTCTACCACCCTTCCCTAAGGATATATCTACACAGGAGGCTTCTTTGGATGTCAGGAAATTGGTCATCAAAAGGCAACAAAACCAACTAATACAAGATGGCTTTGGAATGTTATTGCTTGGGTCTGTTAAGACGACAATCAGTTTACACCAGCTTCAATTAGAGCAGACTCAATTAGGGCCATTTCTACCTCATGGGCCAAGTCTTCCTTAGTAATAATATATCAGATCTATAATGCTGCTACGTGGTCGAGTATAACCACTTTCTTCCGGCACTACAGACCCAATGTAGTGGAAACAGAAGACCCAGAGCAGTCTTTGCTGCGGTAACCCACCCATAAGGTAAAGATCTTTGGTATATCTCTTGTGGTGATGTCATGGAGCGGAAAACTTTAGTTACTTACCAGTAGTAATCATTTCCTCTAGTCTCCATAACATCAGGGGTTTGCAACACAAAGAGTTACCAAAGTACATGGATGTTATCATAATTGCTCAGTTCTGGGTTAACCTAGCATACAGTCTGATATTCACTGGGGAATGGTGGGTGGAGTTAGGAAATGAACAGGAGCATAAATTCTATCAGGTAATCCACAGGTGGATCTCTCGCGCTCTCTTTCTCTCTCCGGTTGAAAAGGACGTTACTGGTCAGTAACTGAAGTTTTATACAATATTAGAAATTATTTTTATGCTGGAGTCCGAGTCCGCAAATTTCACACAGTCCAGACTAACTCCCTCTCAACAGCCCTGGCTGTAACCCCCGCCTTGCCTCAGAGCTGGTAAAGGGAGACAGAACATGGTGGAGGTTACAACATGACTGGAGATGAACTTTAGGAGTAATGGACTGAATAGTCATGGCAGCAAGTATTGGTTAATCTAAACTTCAGACAGAAAGACCCACAAACCAACAGCAACTGAAAAGTGCTGCAGTAAAGGCCATAAAGGGAAATGCAGCAATGTCTGATGATGTCCATGAGTTAAAGACTTCAGCCAGTCATTGCCAACAAAGGAGGGGGGGGGGGATCACTGCGTCTTATTGGGCGAATGGAAGACAAAAATGTATCTTTCCTGATGCTCCAACAATGCACCCCCATGAGCCATTTGGACTACTGGAAGGAGATAAACAGGCTGAGCTGGATGGACTAAAGTCTTTATTCAGCCGTACATACTGATACCAGATATAGGGACTGGTAACCCAGGACGGCCCCTGGTCCTGCTGGTATAACTGCCCTTATGTATGGGTTTGAGGCTCTGTGTCATGGACACCCCCTGGAAGAACCCAACGTCCTTACCAACAGGCACCGTGTTTTGCATCCCAAATAAGGGCGTGGGCAATCAGTCAGGGTACCTCTGTCACTCGCTACAGGGTGGCCCCCCTACCCTGTGAACTGGTATATCCCCTGGACCTCTTACCAGTTCACCCCAAGTGTAAACAAATAAAGCACTGCCCCAAACATCTCACTACTTTCTAATCTCCGTCTTTTTTCTCCTGGCCCCCTCCTGCGCTGGGTGCTGTCCTACTCTTGTCCAATGAGTTGGATGCTGTCCCACCCTGGTTGGGATCAGGCTTTTATACTTTAGAGGAGGAGCCTCGGAGGATTCACCCACACCTAACTTACACATCACAGGAGGGGGAGGGGAATCTCTCCTTTCCTTCCAGTGACATATGTAGTTATGGGGGGGAGATCCCAGAGAGGCTCTGTATAAAAGGCCACACCCCCCGCCCCATATGCAGTCCCTGGCTGGTAGATGGGATGGAAAGAGGGGGACCTGTGTTCAATTGGTGGTGCAGGAGTCAGCATTTGATGCTCAGTGCCACCTAAAGTGGGGCACCAAAGAGCCCCTGATATTGGAGAAGGACCCAAAGCACCCGACCCATCGAACTAGATGTGGACAGCGCCTGGGCCGACAGAAGAAAGAAGATGGGCACCGGGAAGTTGTGAAGTTTAGCATATTAAATGGATTTTTGGTGTGTTTTATTTGCTTACACTTGGGTTGAACTTGTAAGAGGTCCAGGGGATATGAGTTCACAGGGTAGGGGTCGCCATGTCACCTGTTGGCATTGGTGGTTGACATGGTGGTACCCAGCCCAAATTCCTGCACCCCCATTTAGGATGCCATTGGTGTGAAATAGCCTGGTGCCCATGGGGTTCTTCCAGGGGGGCCCTTGGCACCACTAACTACATACTTAGGAACATGGTGAAAAAATAAAAATGCTAGCTGCAATTTTTATTGATAGAAGCTGCAATAGCCGGTATAGTTTTTATCAATGAAATAATTTACTTGCTGACATTGATTCAGTAACCTGTCATGCGAGTTGTAAATTGGCACATGAAGAGCAAATGCACGCATGTCTTTGGTGCATGGATCATGCACATGAGTTACTGTGGCTCATGTGTCCCTGAATCGTGCTCCGGCGGGTACATTTACAGATGCACCATGGATTGAACGTGGGCATTGGGAAATGGTGCAGGGTGCTGAATCGTGCTTTATGTGGCAGTGGGAACAGGAGCAGAATTGCATTCTGGGCCCTGACAAGCTTTGTATTGTCCATGAAAGTGTGTCCCCCCCCCCCCCCCCACTGTCTCCCTGTCTCGTGATAATATACTATTTTTTTCTAAAGTTTTTCTCCATTAGTTGTAGGCTGTGCCCCCACATGTCTTCAGTGCTGATCTCAAAATGTTTCTTTTCAAGTGATTTCAGCAGCTCTTGTTTTTTTTGTTTTTTTGTCGAGTTTTTCAAATATGGTGAACCTTGTCCCTTCTCATTTGTTTTTTCAGGTGAAGGATCCAGCCCTAATAAAATGATTAAACATGCCATTAGCTCTACAGATTCCAAAAGAGAAGATGATATCACAGAAAAGCCTACTGAAGACCCGGCTAGCTCAAGCCCTCATTCAGCACTGGACCCTGCATATCTCTCATCTATACAGACTCCGTTACCTACTCATCATACCACACACAATTCTAATAAGCCACATTCATGTTCAGTATGTGGGAAATGTTTCACTCAGAAATCAGTCCTTATCAGACACGAAAGAGTTCACACAGGGGAGAAGCCATATTCATGTTCTGGATGTGGGAAATGTTTCACTCAGAAATCAGTCCTTATCAGACACGAAAGAGTTCATACAGGGGAGAGGCCATATTCATGTTCTGAATGTGGGAAATGTTTCTCTCGGAAATCCGAGCTAATCACACATGAACGAGTTCATACAGGAGAGAAGCCATTTTCATGTTCTGAATGTGGGAAATGTTTTTCTCAGAAATCGGCCCTTATCAAACATGAACGAGTTCATACAGGAGAGACTCCCTATTCCTGTTCTGAATGCGGGAGTTGTTTCTCTCGCAAATCACACCTTATCACGCATGAAAGAGTTCATACAGGGGAGACTCCATATTTATGTTCTGAATGTGGGAAATGTTTTCCTCAGAAATCACATCTTGTCACACATGAAAGATTTCATACAGGAGAGAAGCCATATTCCTGTTCTATATGTGGGAAATGTTTTCCTCAGAAAGCAGACCTTATCAAACATGAAAGAGTTCATACTGGGGAGAAGCCGTATTCCTGTTCTGAATGTGGGAAAAGTTTTCCTCAGAAAACAGTTCTGATCAATCATGAAAGAATTCATACAGGGGAGAAGCCATATTCTTGTTCTGAATGTGGGAAATCTTTCTCTCAGAAATCATACCTTATCATACATGAAAGAGTTCATTCAGGGGAGAAGCCGTATTCATGCTCTGAATGTGGGAAAAGTTTCTCTTGGAAATTACAACTTGTCAGACATGAAAGGGTTCATACAGGGGAGAAGCCACATTCCTGTCCTGATTATGGGAAAGGTTTTTCCTGAAACAGCTTTGTATACTAGGAGCAGCCCGTGCCTCTTGGACGGCATTTATGGGCTCTCGGATGTCTCTATAGGGGTGATATGTCTATTTGTAGTTAGATGTGTTCATTGATACACCTATGTAATAGTGGTTTTTGGTTCACCGCTCTTTTTCACTTCACCTACTTCACCATTCTGATCCAGTAGATGGCTCAGCCTGCCGATAAGTCTTAACAATGACTTATTATTTTTTTCATCAGAATACATCGCCATCTCGGTTATACATTAACTTCTGTATAACTACCATTGTGCAGATCTTTAAGTGAACCAACACCCATCTCCTAGTTAATTGGGTGTGGGGTCAGCTCGGGCAGCATTCAGACAAGCTCGGGGGAATCCAGATTGCTGGAGCTCCCCCTACTCATCGATCCCTCCAATGCCCGCAAATACCTTTAATTGCGATCCTCGGACGAAATGCAGCCCAGCGATTGCCTGCTGGTTGTTACGTGGGTCAGTGTTGCATGCTCTGTTCTGGCCACCGAAAGGGCCAGCCCACGTGATCGTTACTCAATCCCTTACATCCCGATATATTTCTATTCCATTTTTTTTTTATTTCCAATCATTAATGGGGACTGTTCCCATATTTATCTTAATCAAATACCATTTTGTTTAAAATCAATAATTATGACCTTTTTTGTTTCCTGGGACTTCTGTTGAATAAAGTGCCCCCTAATTAACAAAAAATGCTTTTGTCTTTTGTGTAATATTAAGTCCAACCAGTCCATTCCTAAAAAGATTAATCTTTTTTCTTTACCAGTTGTCGAAGGTGGGTTTTTCTTTTGCCAGTATTGCAAGGTTGCTTTGTTTCACTTGCCCAGGTACACAGCATCTTTTTAGGATTGCTCATATTATTCCCCTCATCTTCAGTTATTATATTATTGCCCATCCTGGGAACATTAGGAATGTAATATTAGCTTTTGTATTTTCAAGTGTTACCTGCTCCCATAATTGCTGTATAGCTGGGCAACTCCATATACAATGAGTCAGGTTTGCACCCTCAATGCACTTGGCGCAATTTACAAACTATTTGATCCCCATTTTGGATCTGGGGTGATATACTTGTCACAATTGTATATTGGGGTCTATATACCTGGTATATGGCAAAGTCTTGTTTTACATTAGCATATGCTGTTAAATATCTGTAAATGACAAAGATGGAAATACTATTATCCTTCTCTTAATTTCCAGGAGCCCTTGTCCCAGTCTAAATCTGCTTTGTTAAATATATGTATTATAGCAACTACTACTCACGCAGATATCACAGCCACAATTGGTATTCTTTGTAGATGTGTAAGCAAATCACGCCAAAGGGAGAGACAAGAGGGAGCAGAAGAGGAGAGACAAGAGAGGGAAGAAGAGAGAGACTAGAGAGGCAGGAGAGACGGGAGGAGGCAGAAGAGGAGATGAGAGGAGAGACAAGAGGGAGGCAGAAGAGGAGAGACGAGAGGGAAGAAGAGAGAGACTAGAGAGGCAGGAGAGACGGGAGGAGGCAGAAGAGGAGACGAGAGGAGAGACAAGAGAGAGGCAGAAGAGGAGAGACAAGAGGAGGCAGAAGAGAGAGACAAGAGGGAGCAGAAGAGGAGAGACAAGAGGAGGCAGAAGAAAGAGACAAGAGGAGGCAGAAGAGAGACAAGAGGGGGCAAAAGAGGAGAGACAAGAGGAGGCAGAGGAGAGAGAGAGACAAGAGGAGGCAGAAGAGAGAGACAAGAGGGAGCAGAAGAGGAGAGACAAGAGGAGGCAGAAGAGAGAGACAAGAGGAGGCAAAAGAGGAGAGACAAGAGGAGGCAGAAGAGGAGAGACAAGAGGAGGCAGAAGAAAGAGACAAGAGGAGGCAGAAGAGTAGAGACAAGAGAGAGGCAGAAGAGGAGAGACAAGAGGAGGCAGAAGAGAGAGACAAGAGGGAGCAGAAGAGGAGAGACAAGAGAGGGAAGAAGAAAGAGACAAGAGGAGGCAGAAGAGAGAGAGACAAGAGGAGGCAGAAGAGAGAGAGACAAGAGGAGGCAGAAGAGAGAGAGACAAGAGGAGACAGAAGAGAGAGAGACAAGAGGAGACAGAAGAGAGAGAGACAAGAGGAGGCAGAAGAGGGGAGGCAGAAGAGAGAGACAAGAGGAGGCAGAAGAGGAGAGACAGGAGGAGGCAGAAGAAAGAGACAAGAGGAGGCAGAAGAGAGAGAGACAAGAGGAGGCAGAAGAGGAGAGACAAGAGGAGGCAGAAGAGAGAGAGACAAGAGGAAGCAGAAGAGAGAGAGACAAGAGGAGGGACAAGAGGGAGCAGAAGAGGAGAGACAAGAGAGGGAAGAAGAAAGAGACAAGAGGAGGCAGAAAGAGAATAGAGAGACGGGAGGAGGCAAAAGAGGAGAGACAAGAGGGGGCAGAAGAGAGCGACAAGATGAGGCAGAAGATGAAAGACAAGAGGGGGCAGAAGAAGAGAGACAAGAGGGGGCAGAAGAGGAGAGACAAGAGGAGGCAGAAGAGGAGAGACAAGAGGAGGCAGAAGAGGAGAGACAAGAGGGGGCAGAAGAGGAGAGACAAGAGGAGGCAGAAGAGGAGAGACAAGAGGAGGCAGAAGAGGAGAGACAAGAGGAGGCAGAAGAGGAGAGAGAAGAGGAGGCAGAAGAGGAGAGACAAGAGGAGGCAGAAGAGGAGAGACAAGAGGAGGCAGAAGAGGAGAGACAAGAGGAGGCAGAAGAGGAGAGACAAGAGGAGGCAGAAGAGAGAGAAGAGGGGGCAGAAGAGGAGAGACAAGAGGGGGCAGAAGAGGAGAGACAAGAGGGGGCAGAAGAGGAGAGACAAGAGGGGCAGAAGAGGAGAGACAAGAGGGGGCAGAAGAGGAGAGACAAGAGGGGGCAGAAGAGGAGAGACAAGAGGAGGCAGAAAAGAAGAGGCAAGAGGATGTAGAAAAGAGGCAAGAGGAAGCAGAAGCGAGATACAAGATGAGGCAGAAGATGAAAGACAAGAGGGGGCAGAAGAGGAGAGACAAGAGGGGGCAGAATAGGAGAGACAAGAGGAGGAAGAAGACAGATAAGAAGGGGCAGAAGATAGACAAGGGGGGCATAAGACAGGAGGCAGAAGAGAGAGACAAGAGGGGGCAGAAGAGAGAGACAAGAGGAGGCAGAAGAGAGAGAGACAAGAGGAGGCAGAAGAGAGAGAGACAAGAGGAGGCAGAAGAGAGAGAGACAAGAGGAGGCAGAAGAGAGAGAGACAAGAGGAGGCAGAAGAGAGAGAGACAAGAGGAGGCAGAAGAGAGAGAGACGAGGAGGCAGAAGAGAGAGACAAGAGGAGGCAGAAGAGAGAGAGACAAGAGGAGGCAGAAGAGAGAGAGACAAGAGGAGGCAGAAAAGAGAGACAAGAGGAGGCAGAAGAGGAGAGACAAGAGGAGGCAGAAGAGAGAGAGACAAAAGGAGGCAGAAGAGAGGAGAGACAAGAGGAGGCAGAAGAGGAGAGACAAGAGGAAGCAGAAGAGAGAGACAAGAGGAGGCAGAAGAGAGAAACAAGAGGAGGCAGAAGAGAGAGACAAGAGGAGGCAGAAGATAGAGAGACAAGAGGAGGCAGAAGAGGAGAGACAAGAGGAGGCAGAAGAGAGAGACAAGAGGAGGCAGAAGAGAGAGAGACAAGAGGAGGCAGAAGAGAGAGAGACAAGAGGAGGCAGAAGAGAGAGACAAGAGGAGGCAGAAGAGAGAGAGACAAGAGGAGGCAGAAGAGGAGAGACAAGAGGAAGCAGAAGAGAGAGACAAGAGGAGGCAGAAGAGAGAAACAAGAGGAGGCAGAAGAGAGAAACAAGAGGAGGCAGAAAAGAGAGACAAGAGGAGGCAGAAGAGAGAAGAGGAGGCAGAAGATAGAGAGACAAGAGGAGGCAGAAGAGGAGGGACAAGAGGAGGCAGAAGAGAGGAGAGACAAGAGGAGGCAGAAGAGAGAGAGAGAGACAAGAGGAGGCAGAAGAGAGAGACAAGAGGAGGCAGAAGAGAGAGAGACAAGAGGGGGCAGAATAGGATAGACAAGAGGAAGACAGATAAGAAGGGGCAGAAGAGAGACAAGGGGGGCAGAAGACAGGGGGCAGAAGAGAGAGACAAGAGGGGGCAGAAGAGAGAGACAAGAGGGGGCAGAAGAGAGAGACAAGAGGGGGCGGAAGAGAGAGACAAGAGGGGGCGGAAGAGAGAGACAAGAGGGGGCAGAAGAGAGAGGCAAGAGGGGCAGAAGAGAGAGACAAGAGGAGGCAGAAGAGAGAGACAAGAGGAGGCAGAAGAGAGAGACAAGAGGAAGCAGAAGATGAAAGACAAGGGGAAGAGGGGGCAGAAGAGGAGAGACAAGAGGGGGCAGAAGAGAGAGAGACAAGAGGAGGCAGAAGAGAGAGACGAGGAGGCAGAAGAGAGAGAGACAAGAGGAGACAGAAGAGGAGAGACAAGAGGAGACAGAAGAGGAGAGACAAGAGGAGGCAGAAGAGGAGAGACAAGAGGAGGCAGAAGAGGAGAGACAAGAGGAGGCAGAAGAGGAGAGACAAGAGGAGGCAGAAGAGGAGAGAGACAAGAGGAGGCAGAAGAGAGGAAAAACAAGAGGAGGCAGAAGAGAGAGAGAGAGACAAGAGGAGGCAGAAGAGAGAGAGAGACAAGAGGAGGCAGAAGAGAGAGAGACAAGAGGAGGCAGAAGAGAGAGACAAGAGGAGGCAGAAGAGAGAGACAAGAGGAGGCAGAAGAGAGAGAGACAAGAGGAGGCAGAAGAGAGGGACAAGAGAAGGCAGAAGAGGAGAGACAAGAGGAGGCAGAAGAGAGAGAGACAAGAGGAGGCAGAAGAGAGGAGAGACAAGAGGAGGCAGAAGAGGAGAGACAAGAGGAGACAGAAGAGAGAAACAAGAGGAGGCAGAAGAGAGAGACAAGAGGAGGCAGAAGAGAGAGAGACAAGAGGAGGCAGAAGAGAGACAAGAGGAGGCAGAAGATAGAGAGACAAGAGAAGGCAGAAGAGAGACAAGAGGAGGCAGAAAAGAGAGACAAGAGGAGGCAGAAGAGGAGAGACAAGAGGAGGCAGAAGAGAGAGACGAGAGGAGGCAGAAGAGAGAGAGACAAGAGGAGACAGAAGAGAGACAAGAGGAGGCAGAAAAGAGAGACAAGAGGAGGCAGAAGAGGAGAGACAAGAGGAGGCAGAAGAGAGAGACGAGAGGAGGCAGAAGAGAGAGAGACAAGAGGAGGCAGAAGAGGAGAGACAAGAGGAAGCAGAAGAGAGAGACAATAGGAGGCAGAAGAGAGAAACAAGAGGAGGCAGAAGAGAGAAACAAGAGGAGGCAGAAAAGAGAGACAAGAGGAGGCAGAAGAGAGAAGAGGAGGCAGAAGATAGAGAGACAAGAGGAGGCAGAAGAGGAGGGACAAGAGGAGGCAGAAGAGAGGAGAGACAAGAGGAGGCAGAAGAGAGAGAGAGAGACAAGAGGAGGCAGAAGAGAGAGACAAGAGGAGGCAGAAGAGAGAGAGACAAGAGGGGGCAGAATAGGATAGACAAGAGGAAGACAGATAAGAAGGGGCAGAAGAGAGACAAGGGGGGCAGAAGACAGGGGGCAGAAGAGAGAGACAAGAGGGGGCAGAAGAGAGAGACAAGAGGGGGCAGAAGAGAGAGACAAGAGGGGGCAGAAGAGAGAGACAAGAGGGGGCGGAAGAGAGAGACAAGAGGGGGCGGAAGAGAGAGACAAGAGGGGGCAGAAGAGAGAGGCAAGAGGGGCAGAAGAGAGAGACAAGAGGAGGCAGAAGAGAGAGACAAGAGGAGGCAGAAGAGAGAGACAAGAGGAAGCAGAAGATGAAAGACAAGGGGAAGAGGGGGCAGAAGAGGAGAGACAAGAGGGGGCAGAAGAGAGAGAGACAAGAGGAGGCAGAAGAGAGAGAGACAAGAGGAGACAGAAGAGGAGAGACAAGAGGAGACAGAAGAGGAGAGACAAGAGGAGACAGAAGAGGAGAGACAAGAGGAGGCAGAAGAGGAGAGACAAGAGGAGGCAGAAGAGGAGAGAGACAAGAGGAGGCAGAAGAGAGGAAAAACAAGAGGAGGCAGAAGAGAGAGAGAGAGACAAGAGGAGGCAGAAGAGAGAGAGAGACAAGAGGAGGCAGAAGAGAGAGAGACAAGAGGAGGCAGAAGAGAGGAGAGACAAGAGGAGGCAGAAGAGAGAGAGACAAGAGGAGGCAGAAGAGAGGAGAGACAAGAGGAGGCAGAAGAGGAGAGACAAGAGGAGACAGAAGAGAGAAACAAGAGGAGGCAGAAGAGAGAGACAAGAGGAGGCAGAAGAGAGAGAGACAAGAGGAGGCAGAAGAGAGACAAGAGGAGGCAGAAGATAGAGAGACAAGAGAAGGCAGAAGAGAGACAAGAGGAGGCAGAAAAGAGAGACAAGAGGAGGCAGAAGAGGAGAGACAAGAGGAGGCAGAAGAGAGAGACGAGAGGAGGCAGAAGAGAGAGATACAAGAGGAGACAGAAGAGAGAGATACAAGAGGAGGCAGAAGAGAGAGACAAGAGGAGGCAGAAGAGAGAGAGACAAGAGGAGGCAGAAGAGGAGAGACAAGAGGAAGCAGAAGAGAGAGACAAGAGGAGGCAGAAGAGAGAAACAAGAGGAGGCAGAAGAGAGAGACAAGAGGGGGCAAAAGAGAGAGAGACAAGAGGAGGCAGAAGAGAGACAAGAGGAGGCAGAAGATAGAGAGACAAGAGGAGGCAGAAGAGGAGGGACAAGAGGAGGCAGAAGAGAGAGAGAGACAAGAGGAGGCAGAAGAGGAGAGACAAGAGGAGGCAGAAGAGGAGAGACAAGAGGAGGCAGAAGAGAGGAAAAACAAGAGGAGGCAGAAGAGAGAGAGAGAGACAAGAGGAGGCAGAAGAGAGACAAGAGGAGGCAGAAGAGAGGGAGACAATAGGAGGCAGAAGAGAGAGAGAGACAAGAGGAGGCAGAAGAGAGAGAGAGACAAGAGGAGGCAGAAGAGAGACAAGAGGAGGCAGAAGAGAGGAGAGACAAGAGGAGGCAGAAGAGAGGAGAGACAAGAGGAGGCAGAAGAGAGGAGAGACAAGAGGAGGCAGAAGAGAGAGAGACAAGAGGAGGCAGAAGAGAGAGAGACAAGAGGAGGCAGAAGAGAGAGAGACAAGAGGAGGCAGAAGAGAGAGAGACAAGAGGAGGCAGAAGAGAGGAGAGACAAGAGGAGGCTTCCTCGGTTGGTGCGGATCCCTGGGTGCTTCTCGCAGCTCAACGAGCCTCGTGAATGGTCCTGAGTGGATCTAGCTATGACAGAGATACAGATAGTCTCCCTTAACGCTAAGGGGCTCAACAATCCCGAAAATATCTCTCTCATATTAAGAAACCTTAGAGGTCTAAGGGCACATGTGGCCTTTTTACAAGAAACTCATTTTAAGGTTGGCAAATCGCCCTCCCTCGGCAACCGATATTACACAAGGGCATACCATAGCTACTCTACAGACTCCAGATCGAGAGGAGTCAGCATACTTTTAAGTGCGTCCCTCCCTTGGGAATTGGAGGATTTTAAGATGGAAGACGAGGGGAGGTGGATCTTCCTTAAAGGGAAGATCGCCTCCTGTAGCTATACATTTTCCAATGTGTACCTGCCGAACGCAAATCAAGTTGCCTTCCTGGAATCGGTTCTTGGCGCTTTATCCTCCTTCAAAGAAGGGGAGCTGGTCATGGGAGGACCCCCTCCTAGACACATCTAGGGGAAACACACATGAATCATATAGGAGACTTGCACTCCATAAACTGGGCGATCCCTGGAGAATCCTCCACCCCAATGAGCGGGATTACTCGTTCTACTCCGGTCCCCATGGGTCCTACTCAAGGTTGGTTCGATTGGTTCCTGGTGCCCCAGACCTCTCTGTGCCAGATTTCAGACGCCACCATTGGAAATATTGCGGTCTCGTACCATGCCCCAGTTATTCTAACTGTCACTTGTTCTACCCAGATACCGAGGAGCTGGTCCTGGAGGCTCAATACGTCCTTGCTTGAGAACCAAAGCATTTTAGAGGAAATACAGTCGGAAATCGAAAACTTTTTTCAGCTCAACTCTTCCCCTGAAATTGGTCCTGGGACTTTATGGGAAGCGCACAAATGTGTTATTAGAGGCATTTTCATTAAGATCGGGTCCAGAATCAAAAAAGAAAAAACAAGCAAGTACAGGATCTAATAGCAGAGCTTGGGAGAGTTGAGAGGAAACATAAAAAGTCCCTAGCTGTGGAATGTCTGCCTACTCTAACCTCCCTAAGGGAGAAGCTAAAAAAATGCTGTGATAAAATTAAAGCACAACTAAGCAATTGCGCAGAATTTATTACAAATCGGGAGATAAGTGCGGGAGACTATTAGCGAAAGCTCTGAGGGATGAGCAGGCGAAAACATATATCCCCAAGATAGTCAATTCAGAAGGACGGGTTACGTACTTATTTAAAGTGGACCATCACCCTCGGGTGATCGGCCCGGGAATCTTATAGATCACCTCCCTCCCCGCGGGACTTCCGAGATCGGGATGTCCCGCGGGGTGAAACCCCCCCAAAACCCCAAAGCCTCCCTCGCGCCCCTCTAGGCGTGCGCGCCCCCGCGCCGGCCGTCTGTGAATGGCCGGCGCGGGGGCGCGCGCGTCAAGAGGGACGCGCGGGAGGCGGCGGCGGAGGAGCCACGGACAAGCGGCTGTCAAATCGCTTGTCCGTCGGCGCTGGGAGCGGGGAGTTTTTAGGGTGATCGGGGGGGTTTCACACAGCGGGGCACCCCGATCGGGGTGCCCCACCGAAGTGGACCAAGACCCAGGATAGTCAAAATCCTGGGTGTTGGTCCACTTTAATGAAATAGGGGATGCTTTTCGGAGGTTTTATGAATGGCTGTATAACCTCTCTAAGGAGCGAGACCAGGGGGTTGGAGGTCCAATAGAGCAATATATATCGGAATCTGGGCTCCCTAAATTGCCCAGGGAAATCCTTGAAGGTTGAAAGAGCACATAACTTTAACTGAGCTGCAAAAGGCAGTAATCGGGGCGGCGGGTGGCAAGGCCCCGGGTCCAGACGGTTTAAGCATCCCTTACTATAAGAAATTCTTCCCTCTCCTAGCACCAAAACTCTTGGAAGCCCTTAATTCGGTTAAGGACAGGAATGCCCTCCCGGCAGATACTCTGAGAGCTCATATTTCGGTCATTCCGAAAGAGGGCAAAGACCCGGCTCAATGTGCAAGCTACAGATCCTTCTGAACTCAGATCTGAAACTTTTTGCTAAAGTCTTGGCCTCCAGACTAGCCCCTCACCTTCACCATATCATAGGATTGGATCAAGTGGGGTTCATGCCACACAGAGAGGCCAGGGATAACACTATTAAGGTGTTGAACCTAATACACCTGGCGCAACGAAACGGGACCCCCCCTCTCTTACTTGCGACGGATGCTGAAAAAGTTTTCGATCGGGTGAACTGGGATTTCATATTAGCCACGCTCAAACACATAGGACTGGGCCCAAATGCCTTGAACTGGATCGGAAGCTTGTACGGCTCTCCGTCGGCTGCGGTCCGTGTGAATGGGGTCCTTTCTGACTCTTTTGGGATAACGAATGGGATGCGACAGGGTTGCCTGCTCTCACCCCTCATTTTCATACTTACCCTGGAGCCTTTCCTATGCCGAATCCGTCGCAATCTGGATATCACAGGCCTATCTCATAATTCGAAACAATACAAAGTCGCGGCTTACGCTGATGACCTAATTTGACGAACTAAAGCAATATGGGGAAGTGTCCGGATATAAGATTAATTACCAAAAATCGGAAGCTCTTAACATAAATATCCCGCCTAAGAGATTCGACACAATTCGGGACACTTTCCCGTTCAAATGGGCCAGGGAAAGTATCACATATCTGGGGACCAAAATTGGTAACAATCTAGCTAAAATCTTTGACCTAAACTTCCCGCCACTGTTGAAGAAGTTCGAAGAGGAAACAAATAGGTGGGCTAAGGGTACGATATCTTGGTTCGGGCACTGCAACACAACCAAAATGAACTTGCTCCTCCGGTTGCTGTATTCGCTGCAGGCTCTTCCAGTGAAAATCCCTCCGAGATTCCTACAGAGGGTCAGGGGGCTTTTCATCAAATTTGTCTGGGGCGGGAAGAAGCCAAGGTTGAGCAAAACATTGCTGACACGGTCCAAGGAGAGTGGAGGATTGGGCTTCCCAGATCCGATCATCTATCATGCAGCTGTCCATCTTAGTAGAACTGTCGACTGGTCTGCACGGGAGGCACAAACAGTGGGTGGGGCTGGAACAGGGATCCATTGAGGCTCCAATTGAAGGAGCAGCCTGGTTGAACGTTTATGACATCCCATTAGCCCTGAAACATCCCACAGTTGGAGCCACTATCAGAGCTAACCGGCGGCACTTTAAATATCCAGAGATCTCCCCTAGCCCTTCCCCGATGCTGCCAGTTCTGGGCAACCCACGATTCCCTCCTGGCAATGAGGGCTCTATCTCAAGAGCATGGAAAAGAACAGGAGTTTACAGGGCAGGTCACTTTTGGACAGGAGATGGCTGGTTGGATCTGAGGGTGCTTGCCCAATCAAGAGGCCTTACGGCCTGGTCGGATTGGCAGTAAAATCGATTGGTCCACTTCCTCCGCTCTCTTAAAGACTTTAATGGTGGTATGAGGAAAGTCACCCCTTTTGAGAACCTCTGTGCAAGCAACGAAGCAGTCAAACACACTCTATAACACATTTATAAAATGCTTATTACTCCCCCGGATGACGAGAGGCCCTCTTTCTTGGGGAAATGGGAGGAGGATCTAGGGATCTCCTTGGCCCCGGAACAGTGTAGAAAACTTTTAGCCATGCCGCATAAAACATCCATATGTACAAGCATCCAAGAATATAATTACAAAATCCTCTCTTGTTGGTACAGTGTGATTAGTAAATGGTCGTCAGAAGCCTCTGACAAATGTTGGAGATGTGATGGGGAAAGAGGCGATTTGATACACATTTTCTGGTCCTGTCCTGCTCTCAGAAATTTCAGGGGCTCAGTTAGAGAGATCGCGGGCAGGTTAACAGAGGAGGAGGTGCCTGACAATCTGGCTTCCTGTCTCCTACACATGACTAAGATCCCCCTAAAAATATACAAAAAATCACTGCTGTGTCACCTCCTTAATGCGGCAAAGGCTTGCATCCCCCTTAAATGGAAATCCCCCGAGCCACCCATGGTGGCAATGTGGATCCTGAAGGTCAATGAACTTATGCGGTTTGAAAGTGTGATACTCTCTCGTGAATTGAGTGAGTGAGATTTGAGTGTTTCACAATTACATGGTACAACTGGCTGAGATTTTCGTACTCTGCAGACTGCAGGGCCTTATTGGGTGGCATCCAGGGACCCGCACACCAAACTCCTGCCCCCCTCCCCCTCCTTTCAGTTCAATTCAAACATGTACTATAGAATGGAACAACAGAGTTTATTTTGTTACAAACTTTATTGCAAAATTACCATGACAGCTCTTACATTGAGACTGAACCAGTCTGCAATCATTGTTTTTCTTGTACAAGAATGTGTTTCAGCTGTATGTTTTCTGACGAAAATTATAAAGAATGTTAAAAAAAAAAGGAGAGAGACAAGAGGAGGCAGAAGATGAGAGACAAGAGGAGGCAGAAGAGAGAGACAAGAGGAGGCAGAAGAGAGACAAGAGGAGGCAGAAGAGGAGAGACAAGAGAAGGCAGAAGAGAGAGACAAGAGGAGGCAGAAGAGAGAGACAAGAGAAGGCAGAAGAGAGAGACAAGAGGAGGCAGAAGAGAGACAAGAGGAGGCAGAAGAGGAGAGACAAGAGGAGGCAGAAGAGAGAGACAAGAGGAGGCAGAAGAGGAGAGACGAGGAGGCAGAAGAGAGACAAGGACAAGAGGAGGCAGAAGAGGAGAGAGACAACAGGAGGCAGAAGAAGAAAGACAAGAGGAGGCAGAAGAGAGAGACAAGAGGGGGCAGAAGAGGAGAGACAAGAGGAGGCAGAAGAGAGAGAGACAAGAGGAGGCAGAAGGGAAGAGACAAGAGGAGGCAGAAGAGAGAGACAAGAGGAGGCAGAAGAGAGAGACAAGAGGAGGCAGAAGAGAGACAAGAGGAGGCAGAAGAGGAGAGACAAGAGACGGCAGAAGAGAGAAACAAGAGGAGGCAGAAGAGAGAGACAAGAGGAGGCAGAAGAGGAGAGACAAGAGAAGGCAGAAGAGAGAGACAAGAGGAGGCAGAAGAGAGAGACAAGAGAAGGCAGAAGAGAGAGACAAGAGGAGGCAGAAGAGAGAGACAAGAGGAGGCAGAAGAGGAGAGACAAGAGGAGGCAGAAGAGAGACAAGAGGGGGCAGAAGAGGAGAGACAAGAGGAGGCAGAAGAGAGAGAGACAAGAGGAGGCAGAAGGGAAGAGACAAGAGGAGGCAGAAGAGGAGAGACAAGAGGAGGCAGAAGAGAGAGACAAGAGGAGGCAGAAGAGAGACAAGAGGAGGCAGAAGAGGAGAGACAAGAGACGGCAGAAGAGAGAGACAAGAGGAGGCAGAAGAGAGAGACAAGAGAAGGCAGAAGAGAGAGACAAGAGGAGGCAGAAGAGAGAGACAAGAGGAGGCAGAAGAGGAGAGACAAGAGGAGGCAGAAGAGAGACAAGAGGGGGCAGAAGAGGAGAGACAAGAGGAGGCAGAAGAGAGAGAGACAAGAGGAGGCAGAAGGGAAGAGACAAGAGGAGGCAGAAGAGAGAGACAAGAGGAGGCAGAAGAGAGACCAGGGGGCAGAAGAGGAGAAACAAGAGGAGGCAGAAGAGGAGAGACAAGAGGAGGCAGAAGAGAGACAAGAGGGGGCAGAAGAGGAGAGACAAGAGGGGGCAGAAGAGAGAGACAAGATGAGGCAGAAGAGAGACCAGGGGGCAGAAGAGGAGAAACAAGAGGAGGCAGAAGAGGAGAGACAAGAGGAGGCAGAAGAGAGACAAGAGGGGGCAAAAGAGGAGAGACAAGAGGAGGCAGAAGAGAGAGAGACAAGAGGAGGCAGAAGAAGAGAGACAAGAGGAGGCAAAAGAGGAGAGACAAGAGGAGGCAGAAGAGAAAGAGACAAGAGGAGGCAGAAGAAGAGAGACAAGAGGAGGCAGAAGAGAGAGACAAGAGAAGGCAGAAGAGGAGAGACAAGAGAAGGCAGAAGAGAGAGACAAGAGGGGGCAGAAGAGAGAGACAAGAGGGGGCAGAAGAGAGAGACAAGAGGGGGCAGAAGAGAGAGACAAGAGGAGGCAGAAGAGAGAGACAAGAGGGGGCAGAAGAGAGAGACAAGAGGGGGCAGAAGAGAGAGACAAGACGGGGCAGAAGAGAGAGACAAGAGGAGGCAGAAGAGAGAGACAAGAGGAGGCAGAAGAGAGAGACAAGAGGAGGCAGAAGAGAGAGACAAGAGGAGAGACAAGAGGAGAGACAAGAGGAGGCAGAAGAGAGAGACAAGAGGAGGCAAAAGAGGGACAAGAGGGGGCAGAAGAGAGAGACAAGAGGGGGCAAAAGAGAGAGACAAGAGGGGGCAGAAGAGAGAGACAAGACAGGGCAGAAGAGAGAAACAAGAGGGGGCAGAAGAGAGAGACAATAGGAGGCAGAAGAGAGAGACAGGAGGGGGCAGAAGATGAAAGACAAGAGGAGGCAGAACAGAGACAAGAGGGGGCAAAAGAGAGAGACAAGATGAGGCAGAAGAAGAGAGACGAGAAGGCAGAAGAGGAGAGACAAGAGGAGGGAGAAGAGAGAGACAAGAGGAGGCAGAAGAGAGAGACAAGAGGAGGCAGAAGAGGAGAGACAAGAGGAGGCAGAAAAGGAGAGACAAGAGGAGGCAGAAGAGGAGAGACAAGAGGAGGGAGAAGAGAGAGACAAGAGGAGGCAGAAGAGAGAGACAAGAGGAGGCAGAAGAGGAGAGACAAGAGGAGGCTGAAGAGAGAGACAAGAGGAGGCAGAAGAGGAGAGACAAGAGGAGGCAGAAAAGGAGAGACAAGAGGAGGCAGAAGAGGAGAGACAAGAGGAGGGAGAAGAGAGAGACAAGAGGGGGCAGAAGAGGAGAAACAAGAGGAGGGAGAAGAGAGAGACAAGAGGAGGCAGAAGAGGAGAGACAAGAGGAGGCAGAAGAGGAGAGACAAGAGGAGGCAGTAGAGGAGAGACAAGAGGAGGCAGAAAAGAAGAGACAAGAGGAGGCAGTAGAGGAGAGACAAGAGGAGGGAGAAGAGAGAGACAAGAGGAGGCAGAAGAGAGAGACAAGAGGAGGCAGAAGAGGAGAGACAAGAGGAGGCAGAAGAGAGAGACAAGAGGAGGCAGAAGAGAGAGACAAGAGGAGGCAGAAAAGGAGAGACAAGAGGAGGCAGAAGAGGAGAGACAAGAGGAGGCAGAAGAGGAGAGACAAGAGGAGGCAGAAAAGGAGAGACAAGAGGAGGCAGTAGAGGAGAGACAAGAGGAGGCAGAAAAGGAGAGACGAGGAGGCAGAAGAGGAAAGACAAGAGGAGGGAGAAGAGAGAGACAAGAGGAGGCAGAAGAGAAGAGACAAGAGGAGGCAGAAGAGAGAGACAAGAGGAGGCAGAAAAGGAGAGACAAGAGGAGGCAGTAGAGGAGAGACAAGAGGAGGGAGAAGAGAGAGACAAGAGGAGGCAGAAGAGGAGAGACAAGAGGAGGCAGAAGAGGAGAGACAAGAGGAGGCAGTAGAGGAGAGACAAGAGGAGGCAGAAAAGAAGAGACGAGGAGGCAGAAGAGGAGAGACAAGAGGAGGGAGAAGAGAGAGACAAGAGGAGGCAGAAGAGAGAGACAAGAGGAGGCAGAAGAGGGGAGACAAGAGGAGGCAGAAGAGAGAGACAAGAGGAGGCAGAAGAGGAGAGACAAGAGGAGGCAGAAAAGGAGAGACAAGAGGAGGCAGAAGAGGAGAGACAAGAGGAGGCAGAAGAGGAGAGACAAGAGGAGGCAGAAGAGGAGAGACAAGAGGAGGCAGAAGAGGAGAGGCAAGAGGGGGCAGAAAAAAGGAGAGAGACAAGAGGAGGCAAGAGGAGAGACAAAAGGAGGCAGGAGAGACAAGAAAGGGCCAAAGAGGAGAGACAAGAGGAGGCAGAAGAGGAGAGACAAGAGGAGGCAGAAGAGGAGAGACAAGAGGAGGCAAAAGAGGAGAGACAAGATGAGGCAAAAGAGGAGAGGAAAGAGGGGGCAGAAGAGAGACAGACGAGAGGAGGCAGAAGAGAGAGACAAGAGGAGGCACTAGAGAGAGACAAGAGGAGGCAGAAGAGAGACAGAGGAGAGGAGGCAGAAGAGAGAGACAAGAGGAGGCAGATAAGTAGAGACAAGTGGAGGCAAAAGAGGAGAGACAAGATGAGGGAAAAGAGGAGAGGAAAGAGGGGGCAAAAGAGAGACAGACGAGAGGAGGTAGAAGGGAGAGACAAGAGGAGGCACTAGAGAGAGACAAGAGGAGGCAGAAGAGAGAGACAAGAGGGGGCAGAAGAGAGAGACAAGAGGGGGCAGAAAAGAGAAACACAAGAGAAGGCAGAAGAGGGAGACAAGAGGAGGCAGAAGAGGAGAGAGACAAGAGGAGGCAGAAGAGGAGAGAGACAAGAGGAGGCAGAAGAGGAGAGACAAGAGGAGGCAGAAGATGAAAGACAAAAGGGGACAGAAGAAGATAGACAAGAGGAGGCAGAAGACAGGGGGCAGAAGAGAGACAGACGAGAGGAGGCAGAAGAGAGAGACAAGAGGAGGCACTAGAGAGAGACAAGAGGAGGCAGAAGAGAGAGACAAGAGGGGGCAGAAGAGAGAGACAAGAGGGGGCAGAAAAGCGAGAGACAAGAGAAGGCAGAAGAGGGAGACAAGAGGAGGCAGAAGAGGAGAGAGACAAGAGGAGGCAGAAGAGGAGACAGACGAGAGGAGGCAGAAGAGAGAGACAAGAGGAGGCACTAGAGAGAGACAAGAGGAGGCAGAAGAGAGAGACAAGAGGGGGCAGAAGAGAGAGACAAGAGGGGGCAGAAAAGAGAGAGACAAGAGAAGGCAGAAGAGGGAGACAAGAGGAGGCCGAAGAGGAGAGAGACAAGAGGAGGCAGAAGAGGAGAGAGACAAGAGGAGGCAGAAGAGGAGAGACAAGAGGAGGCAGAAGATGAAAGACAAAAGGGGACAGAAGAAGATAGACAAGAGGAGGCAGAAGACAGATAAGAAGGGGCAGATAAGAGACAAGGGGGGCAGAAGACAGATAAGAGGGGTGCAGAAGAGGAAAGAGACAAGAGGAGGCAGAAGAGAGAGACAAGAGGAGGCACTAGAGAGAGACAAGAGGAGGCAGAAGAGAGAAAAGAGGAAGCAGAAGAGAGAGACAAGAGGAGGCAGAAGAGGAGAGACAAGAGGAGGCAGAAGAGGAGAGACAAGAGGAGGCAGAAGAGGGAGACAAGAGGAGGCAGAAGAGAGAGACAAGAGGAGGCAGAAGATGAAAGACAAGAGGGGGCAGAAGAGGAGAGACAAGAGGGGCAGAATAGGATAGACACGAGGAGGCAGAAGAGAGACAAGAGGGGGCAGAAGAGAGAGACAAGATGAGGCAGAAGAGGAGAGACAAGAGGAGGCAGAAGAGGAGAGACAAGAGGGGCAGAATAGGATAGACACGAGGAGGCAGAAGAGAGACAAGAGGGGGCAGAAGAGAAGAGACAAGAGGAGGCAGAAGAGGAGAGACAAGAGGAGGCAGAAGAGGAGAGAGACAAGAGGAGGCAGAAGAGGAGAGACAAGAGGAGGAAGAAGAGAGAGACAAGAGAGGGCAGAAGAGAGAGACAAGAGAGGGCAGAAGAGAGAGACAAGACGGGGCAGAAGAGAGAGACAAGAGGAGGCAGAAGATGAAAGACAAGATGAGGCAGAAGAGGAGAGACGAGGAGGCAGAAGAGGAGAGAACAAGAGGAGGCAGAAGAGGAGAGACAAGAGGGGGCAGAAGAGGAGAGACAAGAGGAGGCAGAAGAGGAGAGACAAGAGGGGGCAAAAAAGGAGAGACAAGAGGAGGCAGAAGAGAGAGACAAGAAAGGGCCAAAAAGGAGAGACGAGGAGGCAGAAGAGAGAGACAAAAGGGGGCAGAAGAGAGAGAGAAAAGAGGAGGCAGATAAGTAGAGACAAGAGGGGGCAGAAGAGAGAGACAAGAGGAAGCAGAAGAGAGACAGACGAGAGGAGGCAGAAGAGAGAAAAGAGGAAGCAGAAGAGAGAGACAAGAGGAGGCAGAAGAGAAGAGACAAGAGGAGGCACAAGAGGAGAGACAAGAGGAGGCAGAAGAGAGAGACAAGAGGAGGCAGAAGAGAGAGAGACAAGAGGAGGCAGAAGAGAGAGACCCCCTTAAAACTGAGTCGGATCCCCCCCCCGGCCCCCTCACCCTTCCTCGGTTGGTGCGGATCCCTGGGTGCTTCTCGCGGCGCAACGAGCCGCATGAACGGTCCTGAGTGGATCTAACTATGACAGAGATACAGATAGTCTCCCTTAACGCTAAGGAGCTCAACAATCCCGAAAAGAGGTCTCTCATATTAAGAAACCTTAGAGGCCGAAGGGCACAGGTGGCCTTTTTACAAGAAACTCATTTTAAGGTTGGCAAATCGCCCTCCCTCGGCAACAGATATTACACAAGGGCATACCATAGCTACTCTACAGACTCCAGATTGAGAGGAGTCAGCATACTTTTAAGTGCGTCCCTCCCTTGGGAATTGGAGGATTTTAAGATGGACGACGAGGGGAGGTGGATCTTCCTTAAAGGGAAGATCGCCTCCTGTAGCTTTACATTTGCCAATGTGTACCTGCCGAACGCAAATCAAGTTGCCTTCCTGGAATCGGTTCTTGGCGCTTTATCCATCTTCAAAGAAGGGGAGCTGGTCATGGGAGGAGATTTTTTTTTTTTCATAGTTATTTTTTTTTTTTTTTTTATCATGAATTTTTTATTTTCATCGTATCATTAATACACAAAAAAGTATCTACTTATCGTACATACACATCAAGATATGAATAACAGCTGAACTATACAAGGTTATACACCTCTGATATAAAAAACATAATAGAAGAATATAGAAGGCCAAAGCGGCCACACAACACTGTTACAGCCGTACAAAACTTCACTATGCGTTACCGGCATAATATTCACATCTATCCAGGGGTAACAACAAACCCCTAAAAAATAATAGGCGTATCGGGTAATCCCGAAGAGGAAGGGGATAGGGAAAAATGGAAAAGGAAAAAAAAAAAAACACAACTACACAATCAACAAATTAGTATCAAAACTACCAGGCATAAACTCACGTGTCCACAGAGACCACACTTCCCGAAACCTGTCCAGTTCCCCATCTTGAATTGCGGACATTTTCTCCATTGACATTATATAATGTACCCGATTTTTAAATTCCCTGAAGGACAGAGCTGGAGTTTTCCAAGCTCCTGCCATAGTTAACTTCGCTGCCGTCAAGATATGGTATGCCAAACGTTTCTGATTTCTTGAGGTAGGGCCCAAAGAACCATTTAGAAGAGCTGTCCAAGGGTTCAGGATGATACGCTTACCCAGAACCCTCCAAAAACCTCTAACCTTAGGACACCCCCACCAGATGTGATGATACGACCCCTCCTCTTCGCAACCCTTAAAGCACATGCCAGAATTCCCTCTACCAAACCTCCCCACTTGTTTAGGAACCATATACCATCGCATGGCAACTTTAACATTAACTTCAATCGCCCATACCGAAGCCGCTGGGCCAAATGAAGTTAGCCACATCTTCCGCCATTCTTTCACCCCTTTAACTTCGCCCAGGTCTCTCTCCCATTTCTGCCTATATGGCAGGGCAACCCCTGATCTACACTATTTAATTCTCCATACATGGGAGGAGATTTTAACCTCGCCCTTGACCCCCTCCTAGACAAATCTAGGGGAAGCCCACATGAATCATATAGGAGACTTGCACTCAATAAACTGGTTGATCTCTGGAGAATCCTCCACCCCAATGAGCGTGATTACTCATTCTACTCCGGTCCCCATGGGTCCTACTCAAGGATCGATTGGTTCCTGGTGCCCCAGGCCTCTCTGTGCTGGATTTCAGACGCCACCATTTGAAATATTACGGTCTCGGACCATGCCCCAGTTATTCTAACTGTCACTTGTCCTACCCAGATACCGAGGAGCTGGTCCTGGAGGCTCAATACGTCCTTGCTTGAGGACCAAAGCATCTTAGAGGAAATACAGTCGGAAATCAAAACCTTTTTTCAGCTCAACTCTTCCCCTGAAATTGGTCCTGGGACTTTATGGGAAGAGCACAAATGTGTTATTAGAGGCATTTTCATTAAGATCGGGTCCAGAAACAAAAAAGATAAAAACAAGCAAGTACAGGATCTAATAGCAGAGATTGGGAGAGTTGAGAGGAAACATAAAAAGTCCCTAGTTGTGGAATGTCTGCCTATTCTAACCTCCCTAAGGGAGAAGCTAAAAACGTTATGCTGTGATAAAATTAAAGCACAACTCAGTAATTGCCACAGAATTTATTACGAATCGGGAGATAAGTGCGGGAGACTATTAGCGGAAGCTCTGAGGGATGAGCAGGTGAAAACTTATATCCCCAAGATAGTCAATTCAGAAGGACGGGTTACGTACCTATTTAATGAAATAGGGGATGCTTTTCTGAGGTTTTATGAATGGCTGTATAACCTCTCTAAGAAGCGAGACCCGGGGGTTGGAGGTCCAATAGAGCAATATATATCGGAATCTGGGCTCCATAAATTGCCCAGGGAAATCCTTGAAGGTTTGGAAGAGCCCATAACTTTAACTGAGCTGCACAAGGCAGTAATCGGGGCGGCGGGTGGTAAGGCCCCGGGTCCAGACGGTTTAAGCATCCCTTACTATAAGAAATTCTTCCATCTTCTAGCACCAAAACTCTTGGAAGCCCTTAATTCAGTTAAGGACAGGAATGCCCTTCCGGCAGATACTCTGAGAGCTCCTATTTCGGTCATTCAGAAAGAGGGCAAAGACCCGGCTCAATGTGCAAGCTACAGACCCTCCTGAACTAAAGTCTTGGCCTCCAGACTAGCCCCTCACCTTCACCATATGATAGGATTGGATCAAGTGGGGTTCATGCCGCACAGAGAGGCCAGGGACAACACTATTAAGGTGTTGAACCTAATACACCTGGCACAACGAAACGGGACCCCCACTCTCTTACTTGCGACGGACGCTGAAAAAGCTTTCGATCGGGTGAACTGGGATTTCATGTTAGCCACGCTCATACACATAGGACTGGGCCCAATAGCCTTGAACTGGATCGGAAGCTTGTACGGCTCCCCGACGGCTGCGGACCGTGTGCATGGGGTCCTCTCTGACTCTTTTGGGATAACGAATGGGACGCGACAGGGTTGCCTCTGCTCTCACCCCTCATTTTCATACTTCATACCACCCTGGAGCCTTTCCCGAATCCATCGAAATCCGGATATCACAGGCCTATCTCATAATTCAAAACAATACAAAGTTGCAGCTTACGCTGATGACCTAATTTTCAACTTGTTATTCCCTGAAGTGTCCCTTCCAAATCTTATATCCGAACTAAAGCAATATGGGGAAGATTAATTACCAAAAATCGGAAGCTCTTAACATAAATATCCCGCCTAAGAGATTCGACACAATTCGGGACACTTTCCCGTTCAAATGGGCCAGGGAAAGTATCACATATCTGGGGGCCAAAATTGGTAACAATCTAGCTAAAATCTTTGACCTAAACTTCCCGCCACTGTTGAAGAAGTTCGAAGAGGAAACAAATAGGTTCGGGCACTGCAACGCAACCAAAATGAACTTGCTCCCCCGGTTGCTGTATTTGCTGCAGGCTCTTCCAGTGAAAATCCCACAGAACTTCCTACAGAGAGTCAGGGGGCTCTTCATCAAACTTGTCTGGGGCGGGAAGAAGCCGAGGTTGAGCAAAACGTTGCTGACACGGTCCAAGGAGAGTGAAGGATTGGGCTTCCCGGATCCGATCATCTATCACGCAGCGGTCCATCTTAGTATAACTGTCGACTGGTGTCTGCACGGGAGGCACAAACAGTGGGTGGGGCTGGAACAGGGATCCATTGAGGCTCCAATTGAAGGAGCAGCCTGGTTGAATGTTCACGACATCTTATTAGGCAATATATGGGCTCCTCATGCTGCTGCCAACTCAAGTGTCTAAGGCAATATATGGGCTCATTGTAAGAAACTTACCTGGGGGGCGGTCCCGCGGCACCTCCGCACGGTCTCGGCCGGCTCCGGTCCTCCTCCCTCGCTGGTGCTTCGGCCTCTGGCTCCCGCTCGGCGGCGGCGGCTGGGGTCCCCGGCAGCTCGTGCGGCTCCTCCGCCTCCTCGGCCGGCGCGTCCTCTCCCTCCTTCTCGAGGGGCGCGCCCGGCAGTCAGTCACGTGCTCGCGCGCGCAAGCACATTCTAGTTATGCTCTCCAGCGGCGCTGCTCCCAGTGCATTCGCCGGGGGCAGATTTGAATGGACCTACCCGGGTCCAGGGGGGTTCCTCGGTTCTGATGAACCCAGGGACTGGACAGCCTGACTGGTCAGGGCGGTCCAGTCCCTGGGGTGGCTCTTATCAGGAGCAAGTTCTTAGTTGCACCAATCATCAGTAGCACCAATCACTACATTACCCCTTCCTATTGGCCAGTTCCCCCTTAAATATGTCCTTGCCCTGACCACCAGTGCCCGTTATAGCCATTTCTAGCTTGGGTGTGCTGTTGGAATTACGTCTTCGTGTTTTGATCCGGCTCCATCTTTGACCACTCCTGTCCGCTGCCCGCACCGACCTTCTGCCTGTCTGACCTTGCTTCTGCTTACCCCTTGGATACCGCGCTTCTGTGACCACCCGGCCTTGACCCATCGCTTGTCTCGACTATTCTCTGCCTTGCCTCTTGGTTTTGACGTTTTTGGACTTCACCATAAGCCAGCCATCTTTGCTCCAGTAAGTCCTGGGGGCAACCGAGTCTGAAGAGGCATAACCCGTGTCTCCAGCGAGCGGGGGCTTGTCTATAGGCACAAGAGGCGGTGGAGATTGGGGATTGCTGGCTCATGAAAGAAGGGTGTCCGGCGGTCCCTGACACTCATCTTGCTGCTGCCAATACTATTGTGTCTTTCAGGCAATATTTGGAGTGTTTATGCTGTTGCCAACTCCAGGGTGTGTCTTTCAGGCAATATATGGTCTCTTCATGCTGCTGTGTCATGCTGCTGTGAACTCCAGTGTGTATTTCAAGCAATTTATGGTCTCCCCATGCTGCTGCCAGCCCCAGTGAGTCTGTCAGGCAATATTTGGTCTGCTCATGCTGCTGCCAACTCCAGGGTGTTTTTAGACAATAAATTATCTCCTCATGCTGCTGCCAACTCCAGGGTGTCTCTTTTAGGCAATATATGATCTCTGTATGCTGCTGCCAACTCCAGTGTCTCTTTCAGGCAATATATGGTTTCATCATACTGCTGCAAACTCCAGGCCGTCTTTCAGGCAATATATGGTCTCCTCATGCTGCTGCCATCTCCAAAGTATGTATTTCAGGCAGTATATAGGCTCCTCTGGCTGCTGCCAACTCCAGGGTGTGTCTTTCAGACAATATATGGTCTCCTTATGCTGCTCCCAACTCCAATGTGTCTTTCAGGCAATGTATGGTCTCCTTATGCTGATGCCAACTCCAGTGTGTTTTAGGCAATATATGGTCTTCTTATGCTGATGCCAAGTCCAGTGTGTCTTTCAGGCAATATATGGTCTCCTGATGCTGCTCACAACTCCAGTGTGTCTTTCAGGCAATATTTGGTTTCCTTGTCCTCCTGCCAACTCCAGTGTGTCTTTCAGGCAATAGATGGTCTTCTAATGCTAGTGCCAACTCGAGGGTGTGTCTCCAATATATGGTTTCCTCATGGTGCTGCCAACTCCTGTGTGTGTATTTCAGGTAATACATGGTGTCATTATGCTGCTCCCAACTCCAGTGTGTCTTTCAGGCAATATATGGTCTCCTCATGCTGATGCCAACTCCAGGGTGTGTCTTTCAGGCAATATGTGGGCTCCTCATGCTGCTATCAAATCCACTGTGTGTTCATGCAATATATGGACTCCTCATGGTTCTGCTAACTCCAGGGTGTATCTTTCAGGTGATATATGGTGTCCTTATGCTGCTGCCAACTCCAGGGTATGTTGTTCAGGCAATATATGGTCTCTTCGTGCTGCTTCCAACTCAGTGTGTCTTTTAGGCATTATATGGTCTCCTCATGCTGCTGCAAACTCCAAGATGTGTCTTTTAGGAAATGCATGGGCTCCTCTCGCTGCTGCCAAATCCAGGGTTTGTATTTCAAGCAATATATGGTCTGCTCATGCAGTTGCCAACTATAGGGTATGCATTTCAGGTGATATATGGTCATCTTATGCTGATGCCAGCTCCAGGGTATCTTTTAGGCAATATATGGTCTCCTTGTTCTACTGCCAACTCCAGTGTGTCTTTCAGGCAACATATGGTCTCCTCATGCTGCTGCCAACCCCAGCAGGTTTTTTTAAGCAACATATAGTCTCCTCATGCTGCTGTCAACTCCAGGGTGTGTATTTTAGGTGATATATGGTCATTTTATGCTGCTGCAAACTCTAGGCTGTGTCTTTCAGGCAATATATGGTCTCATGTTGCTTCTACCAACTCCAGGCTGTGTCTTTCAGGCTTCCCATGCTGCTGCCAACCCCAGCGTGTCTTTTAGGCAATATATGGTAAAAACAGCAACCGCTGAGGCCCGCACAACCACCGTATAAAACTTGGAAAAGGTATGAACAGAAGACCAAGTAGCAGCCTTACAAACTTGTTCAACAGAAGCCTGGTGATGGAAAACCCAGGAAGCCCCAGCAGCACGAGTAGAATGAGCAGTGATCTGGAATGGGGGATCCCTCCCCTTTGCATCATAGGCCCTAAGAATGGCCTAAAGAACCCATATACTAATGGTAGAGCCGACGGGTGCCAACCCCTTTTTGAGTCCCGAAGGCAACACAAACAGTGCGTCCGTCCTACGGAAAGGTGATGTAGCCACCAAATAGTACAATACACAACGAACAACATCCAGAGAACGCAAGGCCCTCTCCTTGCCATTGCTAGACCTAGAACACAAGGAAGGGAGCACAACATCCTGATTAAGATGAAGAGCAGAGACCACTTTAAGCAGGAAATCTGACTTAAAGCGGAAGACCACCTTGTCCTGGTGTCTCTCAAAGTAAGGGGCCTGAACAGACAGAGCCGCCAACTCAGAGACACGTCGATCGGAGATAATAGCCACCAAAAAGGCAACCTTTAGAGTGAGAATGGAAAGTGCAGCATTCTGCAATGGCTCAAAGGAGGACCCAGGAGGGCTGACAAAACCAAATTCAAGTCCCAAACCGGAACAAGGCTTGCGAGGGGACCGCACATGAGTGACCCCCTGGAAAAAAGTCTTAACCAAAGGATGAAGGGCAAAAGACCTCCGAAAGAAAAACCACCAGAGCGGAAACCAGCCTCTTTCAAGGAGCTAAGCTGAAAGCCCAAGTCCAGACCGTGTTGGAGAAACTCCAAAAATTCTGGGAATGGAAAACACCCTACAAGGCAAGGCCCTAACCAATCAATAGAGGACCGCCAAGGCCTGTAGCATCTGGACCACAGCATCAGACAAAACCTCTTCTTTTAGGATAGAGGTTTCAGCAGCCACGTCGTCAAAGCCAGCGATTGTAAAATGGGGTAACAAAGCTGACCTTTAGTGATCAGATCCGGAAACAGAGACAACCTGCACTGATCGACCACCAGCCGCACGACGTCTGCGAACCACACCTGTCTTGGCCACATTGGAGCCACCAGAATTGCTGGCACACCCTCGTAAACCAGCTTGCGCACCACCCTGCCTACCATGGAGAAAGGGGGAAAACGGAAACAGGAGACCCAGATCCCGCCAGGCCAGAGGCATAGCATCCACTGCCAGAGCCAGAGGATCCTGGAACAGAGACACAAAGGCAAGGAGCTTGTGGATGTGATGGGAGGCAAAGAGATCCACTTCCGGAAACCCCCACCTGTGACAGATGGATAGCAATACCCAGTTGCTAGGGGTTCATACCCCTCGGCGAGAGGTCCCCCTGCTCAGAGAGTCCACTTCCAGGTTTTCCACCCCTGGAACGCACACCGCCGAGATGCATGGAACATTGCTCTCAGCCCATGCAAGATACGGGCCATATAGACGTTTTTCCCCCTCCTAGAAATGAGGTAGGGACTGATTCTTATAGTTGTCAGGTGTTTCAGGTCTCACCTGAGCCTATTCCGATACCATGTTTTTGTGCCCATGTTTTTGTGGGTTGCGAGTGGGGGAGCGGGGGCTTCTCACTTCCCAGACCCTACATGACTACGTTTGCAGCAGTCCAGGATGGGGGTAATAGGAATTCTGACTAAATCATTTTGTGCAGCAAGATAAAATCCTTTGTAAAATCTTTATTTCTAAAGGCTTTATGTTTTTTCTTTATTATAATTGTCTAAATAATATACATGTTTAAGTCATTTTCTCATAACTAAATTAAAATAATAATATACATGATATTCTCATTTAACATTGTATCTCCATGGGTCTCTTGTACTGCATCCTTGACTCCACCTTTATTTTAATCAGTTCCATAAAGCATTGGATCAAAACCCGAGATTTTTACTATCCCAGGTTTTGGAAAGGAAGTGATGCCGGAACCAGTCACATGTTCTGTGGGCTCGAGGAATAGGTTAGAATATTGGGTGACTCAGGGGGTTTCACAGACGGGGCATCCCAGTTTGGGATGACCCTGTGGGAGGGTGCTGCAGGTCCAGCTCACCAAGTGTGATAAAACATAACATTTAATGTAACATTTTAAAATATAGCATGACCTGTGTGGAGTGAATATCCTGGGCTCCCCATTCAAAGGTAACGCGTTTCGGGGTTACCTCACCCCTTAGTCCTCCCTGTGGGAGGGAATAGATCTGCCCTGGAGTCTCATAGACTTCAGGGTGGGATTTGATCTACTTTAAAGACCATCAGTGAAAATATATTATCTAATATGCTTTATAAAACCCCAGCACCACACATGAGGAAGAATCCAATCTTATTGGGAGAATAATTGATAGTAAAACATGTCCCACATTTCCATGACCCCAACATGATAACTGGATTTCATGTTTACATAACTACGAGTTACTACAAAACATTTCACACATTTATATCATGATCAGAGAGTCTTCTCTGTATGAACCCTTTCATGACTGGCAAGCGCTGATTTACTAGAATAACATTTACCACATTCAGAACAGGAATATGGTTTATCTTCTGTATGAACTCTTTCATGTCTGATAAGGGCTGATTGCAGAGAAAAACTTTTCCCACATTCAGAACATGAATATGGTTTCTCTCCTGTATGAACTCTTTCATGTCTGATAAGGGATGATTTAACAGAAAAACATTTGCCACATTCAGGACACACATAAGGCTTCTCTCCTGTATGAACTCTTTCATGGCTGAAAAGGTCTGATCTCTGAGAAAAACATTTCCCACATTCAGAACATGAATACTGCTTCTTCCCTGTATGAACTCTTTCATGTACGGTAAGGGCTGATTTACTAGACAAACATTTCCCACATTTAGAACATGAATATGGCTTCTCCCCTGTATGAACTCTTTCATGTATGATAAGGCCTGATTTATGAGAAAAACATTTCCCACATTTAGAACATGAATATGGCTTCTCCCCTGTATGAACTCTTTCATGTCTGATAAGGGCTGATTTAACAGAAAAACATTTGCCGCATTCAGGACACACATATGGTTTCTCTCCTGTATGAACTCTTTCATGTCTGATAAGGGATGATTTAACAGAAAAACATTTGCCACATTCAGGACACACATAAGGCTTCTCCCCAGTATGAACTCTTTCATGGCTGAAAAGGTCTGATCTCTGAGAAAAACATTTCCCACATTCAGAACATGAATACTGCTTCTTCCCTGTATGAACTCTTTCATGTACGATAAGGGCTGATTTACTAGACAAACATTTCCCACATTTAGAACATGAATATGGCTTCTCTCCTGTATGAACTCTTTCATGTATGATAAGGCCTGATTTATGAGAAAAACATTTCCCACATTTAGAACATGAATACAGCTTCTCTCCTGTATGAACTCTTTCATGTCTGATAAGTTCTGATTTTTGAGAAAAACATTTCCCACATTCAGAACATGAATATGGCTTCTCTCCTGTATGAATTCTTTCATGCATGATAAGGCCTGATTTATGAGAAAAACATTTCCCACATTCAGAACAGGAATATGGCTTCTCTCCTGTATGAACTCTTTCATGTCTGATAAGGGCTGATCTACAAGAAAAACATTTATCGCATTCAGAACATGAATATGGCTTCTCTCCTGTATGAATTCTTACATGACTGATAAGGTCTGATTTCTGAGAAAAACATTTTTCACATTCAGAACAGAAATATGCCTTCTCTCCTGTATGAACTCTTTCATGTCTGATATGGTCTGATTTCCGAGAAAAACATTTCCCACATTCAGAACAGGAATATGGCTTCTCTCCTGTATGAACTAATTCATGTTTAATAAGGGCTGATTTGTTAGAAAAACATTTCCCACATTCAGAACATGAATATGGCTTCTCTCCTGTATGAAATCTTTCATGTATGATAAGGTCTGATTTACTAGACAAACATTTCCCACATTCAGAACATGAATAGGGCGTCTTCCCTGTATGAAATCTTTCATGTATGATAAGGGCTGATTTGCAAGAAAACAATTTCCCACATTTAGAACATGAATATTGCTTCTCTCCTGTATGAAGTATTTCATGTCTGATAAGGTTTGGTTTATGAGAAAAACATTTCCCACATTCAGAACAGGAATATGGCTTCTCTCCTGTATGTAATCTCTCATGTATGACAAAGGCTGATTTATGTGAAAAACATTTCCCACATTCAGAACAGGAATATGGCTTCTCTCCTGTATGTAATCTCTCATGTATGACAAAGGCTGATTTACGTGAAAAACATTTCCCACATTCAGAACAGGAATATGGCTGCTCCCCTGTATGAACTCTCTCATGTGTGATAAGGGTTGATTTCTTAGAAAAGCATTTCCCACATTCAGAACATGAATATGGCTTCTTAGATCTATGAGCTGTATAATGGGTGTGGAAAACAGTCTGACTCTTCTGTGTAGAGGAGTGAGATGAAAGACGTGCAGGATCCAGTGCTGGATGGGGGTTTGATATATTCAGGTCTTTTGCAGCCTTTTCTGTGATGTCATTTTCTCTTTTGGTATCTGGAAAGATAACAGCATACCCCACCGATTCATTCTGTCTGAATTTTCCACCTGGAAAAAATAGGAAAGGGCAGAGAAATGGTTAAAGGGCAAATTTGGTTTCACAAATTAAACATAAACTGAGCTGCGGAAATAGTTCAAGCAGATCTACATACTTCCTGGGCCCCTCCTCCAGAAGGAAACACGCTTGATCGCAGTGTGTAGCTATTGCCCTCCCCATCATACAAAGCCCCATGTCAGATTTTGGCTTCAGAAGCATTTAACATACCCTGTGAGGTCTGCTTTAAATTCCTTGTCTGGGTAAAGTTCCCTCCCCCCCAGGTGAGTACTCACCTGTAGAAAAGTTTTTGTAGTATACAGCACGTCCTGTTTCACTTATTCCTTACGTCTGGGTTATCCGTCACAAGGTGGCGCTGTGGACTGCAGAAAGACTTGTGGCGTCTCCCGGCCCTATAAAAAGCCAGGAATCTCCCACAAATTCCCAGTGTTACAAAGCAGTTAGACAAGAAGCCGGGAGAACAATAATGAAGGAAATCCCAAAAAGAGCATTTGAACAAATCACCATAGAGAGGTAACCAATAACAATAATAACAAGGGAGGGAAGAAACAGGACGTGCTGTATACTACAAAAACAATTCTACAGGTGATTACTCACAGAATTGTATTTTTCCAAGTATACAGCACGTCCTGTTTCACTTATTCCTTACGTCTGGGACATCCAAAAGCAGTGTCCGTAAGGTAGGGTGGGATCCCCAAAAAGCAACGGCGGCCAGTTCACACCACTGCCGCCTGAAGAACCTTGCAGCATCAGCTGAGGCCTTAACATCAACCTTGTAAAACTTATGTATGAACTTACTTAAAGTATAAACAGAAGACCAAGTTGCGGCCTTACAAACTTGTTCAACAGAAGTTTGGTGCTGAAAAGCCCAAGACGCACCAATAGCACAAGTGGAATAAGCATTAAGACAAAAGGGAGGCTCCTTCCCCTTAGCAGAATAGGCTTGCACCACCGCCTGACAGATCCACTTGCTGATAGTGGATTTAGCCGGACACAAGCCCTTCCTAGGTCCAAAAGGGAGAACAAAAAGAGCATCAGTCTTCCTGAAGGATTCAGTAGCAACCAAATAAAACTTCAAAGCCCTGACCACATCCAAGGAATGCAAGGTCCGCTCCTTAGGGTTACTAGGATTAGGGCATAGAGAAGGCAAAACAATGTCCTGGTTGAGATGAAAGGCAGACACCACCTTAGGCAAGAAATCTGGCTTAAACCGAAACACCACCTTATCCTGGTGTCACTCAAAATAAGGAGGTTTGATAGTAAGTGCCGCCAACTCAGAAACACACCTGACAGAAGTGATAGCCACCAAAAAGGCTACCTTAAGAGTCAGAATGGACAAGGCGGCCTCCCGTAGAGGCTCAAAGGGAGGACCCTGCAGAGCAGATAATACCAGATTCAGATCCCAAACTGGTAACATAGGCTTACGTGGCGGACGCACGTAACCCCCTGGAAAAAGGTCTTAACCAACCGGTGATTGGCAAAGGATCTCTGGAAAAAAATTGCCAGAGCTGAAACATGACCTTTGAGGGTACTAAGTTGAAGGCCCAAATCCAAACCATGTTGCAAGAATTCCAGAATCCTGGTAATAGAAGACACCCTACAGGGAAGAGACTTGGACTCACACCAGGCAATGTAAGCATGCCAGATCCTGTAGTAGATAAAGGACGAGGACTTCTTCCTAGCCTGAATCATAGTAGCCACCACAGAAGCCGGCAACCCCTTATCCATCAAAATGGAGGTTTCAGCAGCCAAGCCGTCAAAGCCAGCGTTTGTAAACTGGGATGGCACAGCCGTCCCTGAGTGAGCAGATCTGGATCCTTGGGCAGGACGTATTGATCTACTGCCAACTGCACGATGTCTGCGAACCACACCCTTCTTGGCCAACAGTGGGCCACCAGAATGGTTGGCACCCCTTCCTGGGCTATCTTGCGCAGCACCCTGCCCAGCAGAGGAAACTGAGGGAACACATAGAGAAGCCGAAACCCCGTCCAAGGCATCGCTAGCGCATCCGTGGCGAAGGGTCCTGTGACAGAGAGACAAAGAATTGAAGCTTGTGATTGTGACGGGATGCAAACAGGTCCACATCCGGCAGACCCCAGCGGTGGCACAGGGAGCGAAATACCCTGTTGCTGAGGGACCATTCCCCCAGCCGAGATATCCCCCTGCTCAAGGAGTCTGCCTCCAGTTTTTCCACTCCCGGGATGTAAACTGCCGAGATGCAGGGGACATTCTCTTCCACCCAGGACAGTATCAGGGACACTTCCTTGAGGGCTCGCTTGCTCCGAGTCCCTCCCTGATGATTGATGTAGGCAACCACCATCTGGTTGTCCGAGCGGATCTGAACAGCCCGACCCCGAAGGTGCGGGGTCAATTGGGAGAGAACCAACCTTATCGCCCGCAGTTCTAGAATGTTGATGGGAGTATGGGCCTCCTGGAGGCCCCACCGACCCTGGAATTTCAGAGACTTCCAAAAGCCCCCCCCCCCCCCAACCTGACAGACTGGCATCTGTGGTGACCGGTTCCCAACACAGGGGCAGAAAGGTCCTGTCCACTAGAAGGTTCCTTGAGTCCAGCCACCACGAGAGGGACTGTCTGGCCAGAGGGGACAGAGCAAATTCCCGATCCAGGGACACAGGGTCCCGATCCCACACTGACAAGAGGTGGAACTGAAGAGGTCTCATTTGAAACTGAGCAAAGGGGACCGCCTCGAAGCAGGACACCATCAGGCCCACTAACTGCATCCCCTGCCGGATGGAGGGATGGGGACACAAGAGCAGGGCCCGTGCCTGCAGGCTCTCCACCTTCTGCTGAGGCAGGAATACCTTGACCTGAGATGTATCCGGAGTCATGCCCAGAAAGGACCTCACCAAGGACGGAGACAGTGAGGACTTGGGATGGTTGATCACCCAGCCGAAGGACTTGAGTGTGGAAACCACCACCTGGGTATCTAGCTCGACTTGATGGAAGGACTGAGACACAATCAGAATATCGTCCAGATAAGGGAGGATGCGTATGCCCTGAGACCTCAACAGAACCATCACACCCATAGGGCACCTTGGTGAACACCCAAGGAGCCGAGGTGATACCGAACGGTAAGGCCACAATATGGTAGTGCTGATCCTCCAGAGGGAGCCTGAGAAATCTCTGATGACCTGGAAAGATTGGTACATGAAGGTAAGCATCTTTGATGTCCACTGCAGTCATGAAGTCGCCCGGCCGCAGGGTACTGACCACCGAGCGCAGAGTCTCCATGCGAAAATGCTTGAACCTGACAAACTTGTTGAGGCGTTTCAATCCAGGATGGGTCTCAAGGAGCCATCTTTTTTGGGGACCGTGAACAGATTGGAGTAGAACCCTCGACCCCTTTCCTGGGAAGGCACCGGGCAGATGACTCCTGATTCCAGCAGACATTGAACCGCAAGGCGAGAACCCTGAACTGACAGAGAGTTCTGAGACATCCGGGATCTAATGAATCTTGAGGGCGGCCAGGCTGCAAACTCTATCTTGTACCCGGAGGACACCACCTCCTGGATCCACCAGTCTGGGACGCGCAGCCTCCAGACGTGAGCAAAGAGCCGAAGCTGTCCCCCCACCCGGATAGGTGAGGGCGCCTCCTCATGCCTGAGGGGGCTTAGGGGAAGGTTTGGACTTGGGACCCCATGAAAGACTGGGATGTCCACGGCCTCTACCCCAAGAGTCTCTACGTGTCCCCGCAAACGGTGTACCCCAGCCAGCCCTGGGAGCACGGAAGGAGGGGAGAGAAGGACCGGCCCCCCAAAAGGGCCGCGGCTGCCTCCTTCGTTGAGGCAGCCTACCATCCCTGGCAAACAGATCCAGACACTCACCGAAGAGCCGCAGCCCCGTAAAAGGGAAGCCAGTGAGAGCCTTCTTAGCGGCATTATCAGCCGCCCACTGACGCAGCCAAACGGAGCGGCGTATAGCCACCAAAAGGGCAAAAGTCCTACCACACATCCTGACTGCATCATCCATAGCAGAAAGAATAAATGCAACAAAATCATAGCAAAGCAGGAGGGATCTATAATCCTCCCCCCTATTGGCAGCCGTGGCATTATCCAGAAGACACTTGAGCAGCCCTTTAATAGCAACAGCCGTAATGGCAGCAGCGCACACCGGGCACAGCGCAGTCCCCGCACAAGCAAATGCGTGACAGGCTAGCTGATCCACACGCCGGTCCTCACCATCCCTCAGGGTAGAAGTATCAGGGGAATGCACGACCGAGATATTGGACAACCCGAGCACGGGAGCATCCACCTCAGGGGGACACGACCAGCGCTTAACCATATCAGCAGGAAATGGTTACCTCCTGTCCCAACTCTTAGGCACCGCGGGCAATCTACTAGGACGTTCCCACTCCTTAAGCACCAAATTATTAAAGTGGTTCTGCTCAGGGAACTCCAAGCATTGTTTAACAGTGTGAAAGAGCTCACCCTGCTGTCTTTAGCCGCCGCAGGAGGGGTAATACATAAAACTTCAAAAATGTGAGCCAACAGCCTATCAGTGTCCTCGGGAGACCATGGATCTTCTCCAGGAGGAGACCCAGTACCACCATAAACCTCCTGCTGGTCTCCAGAGGATTCTGAATCAGAGAAAAGTTCTCCCTCTTCTAGGGAGTAATGGCCAAAGAGTAATATCCCTCATCCTCCTCAGGAAAAAGGGAAACAGCGGGAGTTAGATGCCGCTTCTTACCAGAAGCCTTACGGGGGGCAGGCCCAGTAATATGCCTTTCAAGGCTGGCCACCCGCATAGCCAAATCATAATGTGACTCCCTGCTAGCATGTCCCCCACTAGGGGTCAAATGCAGGGGTGGGGGGGTAGGTGATGTAGAAGGGGGCGCAGATCTGGGGACAAACACACCCGGACACCATCACTCACAGGGGATACCCCACACGCGGCACACAGATGGGCTTGTCCCGAAGGAACCCCAAGTACATTATCCCCGGAAGCCTCCATATGGTGATTAATACAGGCGCAAACGGCCAGTACAGGGTTAAGGCTAACAGGAGCCACCCGGGATGCCCCCCCCAGGAATCCACAGAAGCCCGCTAGGGAAGGTGGGAGAGAACTAAGGCAGAGCCAGGAGAGCCACAGTCAAGGTGTCCCGCCTGAAAGACATAATAAGGACACATAAATATCCCATGGCGCAGCAAAGTACTAATAAAAACACAAGCCCGCAGATAGGCTGACGGCTAGGACCCCGGCATCCCACAAAGGCTCACCATAAAGCCTGAACCGACTACCCTTGTGAAACAGGGTTTGCGGCTCGGAGCAACGCTCCTCAGGCACCTGACCCTGGCGCCGTCCTACCTTCACCCGAACCGTCAGCCGAGGCTGGGAGGCAGTGGGTCCAGAACGGGTGGAAATAGTCCTGCCGGGCCGCAGGCATAGTTGCCCCGCTCGCCTGCGCATATAGAAAGCCATCTTCTATCTTCGCAGTCCGACTGCAGAAGGAAAACTGGGAATTTGTGGGAGGTTCCTGGGTTTTTAGGCGGGGAAGTCTTTCTGCAGTCCACAGTGCCACCTTGTGGCGGATAACCCAGACGTAAGGAATAAGTGAAACATGACGTGCTGTATACTTGGAAAAAAGGTATACTTACATTAACCTTGCACCCACGCTGCAGCCACCAGGAAGCCAGCCAGGTAAATGAATGCTGTCTGCTGTCCCCGCTCTGGCTTCCGGTGCCACCACTGCCTCTTGGGCCTGCACGCGCTGACACAAATACTTGGAAGCCAGAGTGGGGACAGCGGACAGCGCTCATTTACCCTGCGTGCACCGGCCCGAGGAGTAGCAGCTGCTGCCAGAGATTCATTTACCCTTCCCGTCCTTCCACTGCCCGGCTGGCCTCATGGTGGCTGCTGTGCGGGCACGAGACTCATGTATGTATACCTTTTTTTTTCACTTTTGTTTGTTTTTTTTACAGTCGCCCAATAACACGCACTGACGTCCCCCCACCACACTTTTGGGGAAAATGGTGTGAAAGTTATGGTACATGGAGCTCACCTGGCCTCTGATTGGATTCAGTCCAGCACTGCTGGTGCCTTTTCTGTTTTCCCAGCGCCCTACTGTCTCCCCTCACACAGCTGATATAGACCTCCAGCCAGCAGGGACGTGTCTCCCCCAATGCCGCTAGTCTCCGATCCTCCAGCCATCAGGGACACCAATACCGCATCTCCCCCCATGCCGCTACCTGTCGATCCTCCACCCAGCTGGGACACCAACGTGTCCCCCAATGTTGCTTACCTCCGTTCCTCAAGCCTTCCGGGACACCCACGCCATGTCTCCCCCAATGTTGCTAACCTCCGTTCCTCAAGCCTTCCGGGACACCCACGCCATGTCTCCCCCAATGTTGCTAACCTCCGTTCCTCAAGCTTTCCGGGACACCCACGCCATGTCTCCCCCAATGTTGCTAACCTCCGTTCCTCAAGCCTTCCGGGACACCCACGCCATGTCTCCCCCAATGTTGCTAACCTCCGTTCCTCAAGCCTTCCGGGACACCCACGCCACGTCTCCCCCAATGTTTCTAATCTCCGCCGCTCTAGCCAGCCGGGACACCCGTACTGCACCTCCACAGATGCTGCTAACCTCCTCACCACAATTCGACTGGGACACCTGCGCTGATGCTGCTAACCTTCCCACCTCAAGCCATCTGGGACCCCGGAGCTGCATCTCTCCCGATGCCACTGATCCTCCAGCTGAAACGGACATCCGCCTGCTACTGTGTGCATGCAGCGTCAGTCCCATTTTAGTACTCGCCATTTTAGTACTCGAAACGGGAGTTTCACGGCTGGGGAGGATGCTTTTCCAGCAACGCCTGCCATTTCTACTCCACATGGGCCACAGCAAGCAATCGTCCACTGATGGCTTCAGGACTGTCACTACAGAAACCTTGGTACATCCGGGATGTCAGGGCAAGTAAAAATAAACTAAAACAACACAGAAGTAAGTGAAAAGGGGGGAATTTAGGTGAAAAACAAGCTACCCTAGTGGGGAGCCTCCACCTTAGGCTGCCATTGTAAGCGCAGCTACCAGATCCTCCCCCAAATGTCAAGACACAATCAGTAACTGAGACAGAGATCGTCATCATCATCATCTAAGCAGATAACGTAAGATGCAGGGTCTGGTGATAGAAGGCATGAGGCGAGCTGGGTCAGCAACAGGATGTACGGTCAGTAATCTCACCCAATCTACAGTCATGAGAGCAAGAGCAGGACATGGAAGGGGCTCACTGGCCAAATCATTGCTTTCAATTCATTCCCCCCTCCCGCCAGCGCTCCACCATTATACCTGGCAGATATCAGCCAATCTACCTGTCCACAGTCTGGAGTAAAAATAAATCGCAATATTTACTTACCTTGCCATATGGTGAACCCAATATTTGGCATTTTATTCCCAAGCTCTGATGTCATATATGATGGAGAACCCAGAGCAACAAGATGGAAATCACAGGGGGCTGGATTATGATGTCACCTGGCAACCGCTGGTCCTGCTATAAAAACCCCTGGCAATCCGAGACTTCAGGGAAATTGCCGGATTTACATTTATCGGGAAAGGTGAGAAGAGATGATGGTGAAGCCCGTGGGGTGAGGGGGAGATTAGTCCCAGCGATGGGGCTTTATAAAGCGGTGATTTGATAACCATTTCATGGGATATCTGTTGTCTCCCAACAATGGAAGCTCTGCTATGTAAAACCTCCATTTATACCTTCACAAATACTTCCTCCTCCTCATTTATCATTTATAATAATGTGGTGTGTGAATAAAAACAAGAGGGACGCCCCTGCAATGAGATGCATGAGACACCAGAGCGGGTGTGCGGAGTAACTGCCATCTTTTCTCTCTCCTCTCTCCTATCTCGCCTCCCCAACTGCCTCTCAGCTATTTCTTCATTCATGTCATCTCGCTACCTCAAGCTGAACATGGACAAGACAGAACTGGTCATTTTCCCACCATCTAACTCCCCTCCCCTCTCTAACACGTCTATTTCTGTCAACAATTACACAATAACAGCAACTCCCCAAGCTCGGTGCCTGGGAGTCATTCTGGACTCTGCCCTCCCTTTCAAACCACATATTCACTCCCTGGCCACCTCCTGTCGCCTCCAACTTAAAAACATCTCCCGCATCCGTCCCTTCCTCTCACCTGACACCACTAAAATGCTAGTGCATGCCCTGGTCATATCCCATCTGGATTACTGCAACATCCTTCTTTGTGGCTTACCAACTAACAGACTGGCTCCCCTATAATCTATCCTGAACTCTGCTGCTCGCCTCATCCATCTCTCCTCTCGCTCCTCCAGTTCTGCTCCTCCATCCCTCCAATCTATCCTGAACTCTGCTGCTCGCCTCATCCATCTCTCCTCTCGCTCCTCCAGTTCTGCGCCTCTCTGCCAATCCCTACACTGGCTGCCAGTCCCACAGCGAATCCTGTTCAAAACTCTAACTCTCGCATACAAAGCTCTGTCCAACCAGGCCCCTCCCTACATCTCCTCTCTAATCCAACAATATCAACCTAGACGCAGCCTTCACTCTGCTGCCGACCTTCTCCTGTCCTCCACCCTGGTCACCTCCTCTCATGCTCTGCTGCCGACCTTCTCCTGTCCTCCACCCTGGTCACCTCCTCTCATGCTCTGCTGCCGACCTTCTCCTGTCCTCCACCCTGGTCACCTCCTCTCATGTTCTCCGCTCTGCTGCCGACCTTCTCCTGTCCTCCACCCTGGTCACCTCCTCTCACGCCCGCCTCCAGGACTTCTCACGCGTAACTCTAATCTTCTGAAATGCCCTCCCGCACCCGATCCGCCACTCCACAACCCTCAAAACCTTCTAAGGCGCCCTTAAAACTCACTTATTCAGACAAGCATATAATCTGGCCTAACCAATCTTCTAAAAGGGCACAAAGCTCAATACGGACTGTTTGTGATCCTTCCCCCTCGTCTTCACCCCTCTTCCTTTAGACTGTAAGCTCCTCAGGGGCGGGGCTCTCTCCCCTATTGTATCTTGTATATCCACTGTCAACTCTGTAAAACTGCATTTGATATAGTCTATGTACCGTATGTTTCTACCCTGTCTGTAATTACTACTTTGTAAAGCGCTACGGAAGATGATGGCGCTATATAAATAAACAATAAAAATAATAGATGGTTTATTACTCACCTGAGCTGATATGTAGAGGAACTTTCTCCTCCTCAGTCTTCACACATATTTCTTCCTGCTCCTCAGTTATCACATTTCCTGCTATCGCGACTTTGGGCTCTGTGAAGAAACCTAAAAGAATAAGAAAAAGACTGTATGCAGTAATGGGGGGCAGTAATGGGGTCTGTGGGTGAGGCATTGTTCCCCTGTATGCAGTAATGGGGGGCAGTAATGGGGTCTGTGTGTGAGCCATTGTTCCCACCTTAGTAGCTGCCCTCTTGAGTGGGTTAGTCTTCCCATTACAGAGTGAATAAGATACAGCGCTTAGAGATGGTGGGGGAGGGGTATATGGAGTGCTAAAGTTAGATTAGACTTATATGGCAACTCGGAGTTGGTGAATTGTTCCTGTAGTAGCAAATGCACAGACAAGACGATATGCTTTAGGTTGATAGGATGCTGTTGTATTAGTTGCAGTTCGTACATTAAGGGCATGTTCTAGAGAAGGGGAGTCAAACTCATTTTCATCCAGGGCCTCATCAACACTCTGTTTGCCATCAAAGGGCAGGTTCATAACAAACACAAAACAAAATTCACGACGATAACAAAAAAAACATTCAAATGTATGGTTAAATACACTGAAGTATTTTGCCCAGGACAGGTGCAGACACTACATTATTTTGCCCAGGACAAATTCAGACGCAAAATGATTGTCCTCAGAAAAGCCACAGAATTCTTTCGACCAGAACAGATACAGACCCAGAATCCTTTGGCCCAGGACAGGTGCAGAATTATTTGGCCCAGGACCGATGTAGATGCTGAATTATTTTGCCCGGGGCTGAACTACAATCATCTTTTCGCATCTCAATAGTTAGTAATAAACCTTGCAGCAGCTGTAGCATTAAGTTGGGTGGGTTAGACGGACCCCCCTTGTGTGGTGAGAAATGGTTGCACACATGACAATTGCAGACACTACTCTCTTCTCCCGACACAAGTGCGAAGACATGGTGCCGTGTCAGAAACCTGGGAGAGACCAGGCCAGCTAGAAGGGGCACCACTCAGCCACCACTGCCTGGCAACAGCAAGAGGGCCACATAAAAAGGCTTGGAGGGCCGCATCCAGCCCCTGGACCTTGAGTTTGACACATGTGTTCTAGAGAGTGTTGTGAAGGGTGATAATAGGATAGTATGAGGGCACAGGCTACTAGCAAGTCAGCAGCATACATAGGACTCCAATTTAAGGTAAGCCTGCATGCTGGGAAGGTTGGCAAGGTTGGTGGCAGGCTGCCAGCTTAGGACAGCAGTTGCAGTTACAGACTACTCCATGTGGGGGGGGGGGGTGTCACAGTGACAGTGTGTCTTGAGGGGAGCAAGACTGTTCAAAAAGTTGTCCCAGTCATCCAGAACTCAAACTTCAAGGCCGCTCTGCTCCACCTAACACTAGCATGGAGCTCACCTGGCATCTGATTGGATTCAGTCCAGCATTGCCGGTCCAATCCCTCAGCCTATTCTGTCTCCCCTCACACAGCTGATATAGACCTCCAGCCAGCAGGGACACCCACGCTGTGTCTCCCCCAATGCCGCTAATCTCCGATCCTCCAGCCATCAGGGACACCCATACCGCATCTCCCCTGATGTCGCAACCTGTCGATCCTCCGCCGAGCTGGGACACCGACGTGTCCCCCAATGTTGCTAACCTCCGTTCCTCAAGCCTTCCGGGACACCCACGCCACGTCTCCCCCAATGTTTCTAACCTCCGTTCCTCAAGCCTTCCGGGACACCCACGCCACGTCTCCCCCAATGTTTCTAACCTCTGTTCCTCAAGCCTTCCGGGACACCAACGCCACGTCTCCCCCAATGTTTCTAAACTCTGTTCCTCAAGCCTTCCGGGACACCCACGCCATGTCTCCCCCAATGTTTCTAACCTCCGCTGCTCTAGCCAGCCGAGACACCCACGCCACGTCTCCCCCAATGTTTCTAACCTCCGTTCCTCAAGCCTTCCGGGACACCCACGCCACGTCTCCCCCAATGTTTCTAACCTCCGCTGCTCTAGCCAGCCGAGACACCCGTACTGCACCTCCACAGATGCTGCTAACCTCCGCTCCCCAAGTCGACTGGGACACCTGCACTGCATCTCTGTCAGGCTCTGCGCCTTTTGGGCATCTTCCATTGGTCCCTGCACGCAGCCGCAGAAGTGCTTTGGGTGTTTTGTTCTAGACCTGGCTATTCATTAATTGCACTGCTCAACAGCTCCACCTGGTGTTGGGCTCACTGCAACTAAGCTCTTGGGCTTGTATTTTACTTCCTGGTTCCCTGGCTCTGAATGGACAGGAAGTGACATCCCTCCCTGCTCTAATTGACAGCCCTATTTAAATGGACACCTGGCCTGTATTCATTGCTGTGTTATCAGCTCAGTTCCTGGAAGCTGTGATTCCTGTTACCTGCATTTCCTGACTGTGATACTGGATTGACCTGGACTGCTTCCCGATCAGCTATTGGATTAACCCTCGCATGGATCACACGGTTAGAATTTCGGATTGTTTAATGGACTTTGCTTGTTTTCCGCCTGCCCATGATCTCGGAATGTTTAATGGACTTTGTCTGTGAATCGCGAGTAGACTCATTGGTAATGTTTTACCTATATCATAGCCTTGCTAATCTATATATGCTAGTGTTACATTACATATACTCTTTATCCTGAGGTGGTCCACGATCCTGGAGACGAAAGATATGGCTATATACCTAGAAAATACCTACATTGTATCCTTTTCTGTATAGCCTACAAATATGTAAAACTATGAATGTATACATTATTCTTATCTAAATACCTTTTTACTTGCAAATGACGCTGTATATAAAGATATTGCATCCTGATTTAAGGTCCCAAGGTGGGGAGGTACCTTGGATATTTTTTGCACCCTAAAAAATATTTCTGGGTTGATATACAAAATAATTAAGGTGTGCTTTAAGCCTACATAAAAATTAACTATATCTGTTGTCCCCCAACAATGGAAGCTCTGCTATGTAAAACCTCCGCTTCTACCTTCACAAATACTTCCTCCTCCTCACTTTCCATTTCTAATAATGGGGACTCTAAGGTGTGTGAATGAACACAAGAGGGACGGCCCCGCAATGAGATGCATGAGACACCAGAGCGTGTGTGCGGAGTAACTGCCATCTTTTCTATAGATGGTTTATTACTCACCTGAGCTGATCTGTAGAGGAACTTTCTCCTCCTCAGTCTTCACACATATTTCTTCCTGCTCCTCAGTTATGACATTTCCTGCTATCGCGCCTTTGGGCTCTGTGAAGAAACCTAAAAGAATAAGAAAAAGACTGTATGCAGTGATGGGGGGGCAGTAATGGGGTCTGTGGGTGAGGAGAACAGGGATGTCCCTGTTATATATATACCACTGCCCCTCTTACCCTGTGATGGGAGGAGCTGGTGACTCTCCATAATAGTGTTCCTGTAGTGATCCTCGTGTTCTGTGTAACTATTTGACTCTGGAAGACATGAGATGAGATCTGATATCAGCCCTGGAGCCTACAGACACATATATAAGATGGTGAGACATCCCACCATGACCTTCACACAGCTGAAGGATCTGACACCACACAACATTCCCTAGAGATACGAGGATCAGGAGCCTCAATTCATCTTACACTACTAAAGAGGATCAAATCCCTGAGCAGCCAGCCCTGGAATCTAAAACACGGGAAGCCCCAATGTGTGAACGTCCCCCCTGGCTCACATGGGGATTTAAACAATGCCTGCCTCCTCCCCAGCATCTCTGGGCTGGGGTGCACTTCTCTGCCCAGTTATTCAGATAGGCCTTGATTATAGCTGGCTTAAAAGTATACTTCAAATCACCTGGATTGTGTTAACTCTCTGCCCCGTGCTGATGCACAATTTTTTTTTTCTAGTAAATACCACACATTTTTGACTGGTGAACTGCAGCGCAAACACAGCAAAATGCCGGCAGATAGTTGTTCCCTCGTGCGCCCCAACAAATATAGCTGCGTTGGCTGCAGTATTCCACACTCGGGAAAGGCTCAGACAAGGCAAAACTGGCGACCAGCCGCGACTGTGCCACTTCGCTCTGTATAATAATGGCGCCGCCTCGCTCTATATAATAACGGAGCCATCTCGCTCTATATAATAATGGAGCCACCTCGCTCTATATAATAATGGAGCCGCCTCGCTCTATATAATAATGGAGCCTCCTCGCTCTATATAATAATAGTGCCACCTCGCTCGATATAGCAATGGAGCCGCCTCGCTCTATATAATATGGGAGCCACCTCGCTCTATATAATAATGGAGCCGCTTCCTCGTTATATATAATAATGGAGCCTCCTCGCTCTATATAATAATGGAGCCGCCGCCTCGCTCTATATAATAATGGCGCCACCTCGCTCTATATAATAATGGAGCCTCCTCGCTCTATATAATAATAGTGCCACCTCGCTCGATATAGCAATGGAGCCGCCTCGCTCTATATAATATGGGAGCCACCTCGCTCTATATAATAATGGAGCCGCTTCCTCGTTATATATAATAATGGAGCCTCCTCGCTCTATATAATAATGGAGCCGCCGCCTCGCTCAATATAATAACGGAGCCAACTCCTCGCTCTACATAGTAATTGAGCCTCCTTGCTCTATATAATAATGGAGCCACCCCGCTCTATATAATAATGGTGCAAACTAGCTCTATATAATAATGGAGTCTCCTTGCTCTATATAATAATGGAGTCTCCTTGCTCTATATAATAATGGAGCCTCCTAGCTCTATACAATAATGGAGCCGCCGCCTCCCTCAATATAATAATGAAGCCACCTCGCTCTATATAAAAATGTGGAGCCACCTCGCTCTATATAAAAATGTGGAGCCACCTCGCTCTATATAATAATGGCGCCGCCACCTCGCTTTCTATATAATAATGGCACCGCCACACCTCACTCTATATAGCAATGGAGCCGCCTCGCTCTATATAATAATGGCGCCGCCACCTCGCTTTCTATATAATAATGGCACCGCCACACCTCACTCTATATAGCAATGGAGCCGCCTCGCTCTATATAATAAGGGAGCCGCCTCCTCACTCTATGTGATAATGGAGCTGCCTCCTCGCTCTATATAATAATGGGGCTGCCTCCTCGCTCTATATGATAATGGGGCTGCCTCCTCGCTCTATATAATAATGGAGCCACCTCGCTCTATGAATTAATGGAGCCTCCTTGCTCTATATAATAATGGAGCAGTCTCGCTCTATATAATAATGGAGCCTCCTCGCTCTATATAATAATGGCGCCTCCTCGCTCTATATAAAAATGTGGAGCCACCTCGCTCTATATAATAATGGCGCCGCCACCTCGCTTTCTATATAATAATGGCACCGCCACCCCTCACTCTACATAGCAATGGAGCCGCCTCGCTCTATATAATAAGAGAGCCGCCTCCTCGCTCCATATGATAATGGAGCCGCCTCCTCACTCTATGTGATAATGGAGCTGCCTCCTCGCTCTATATGATAATGGGGCTGCCTCCTCGCTCTATATAATAATGGAGCCGCCTCGCTCTATATAATAATGGAGCCTCCTCACTCTATATAATAATGGCGCCTCCTCGCTCTATATAATAATGGAGCCTCCTCGCTCTATATAATAATGGAGCCTCCTTGCTCTATATAATAATGGAGCCGCCTTGCTCTATATAATAATGGAGACTCCTTGCTCAATATAATATTAAAGCAGCCTCCTCGCTCTATATAATAATGGAGCCGCCTCGCTCAATATAATAATGGCGCCTCCTCGCTCTATATAATAATGGCGCCTCCTCGCTCTATATAATAATGGGGCTGCCTCCTCGCTCTATATAATAATGGAGCCGCCTCCTCGATCTTTATAATAATGGAGCCGCCTCCTCGCTCTATATAATAATGGAGCCGCCTCCTCGCTCTATATAATAATGGAGCCGCCTCCTCGCTCTATATAATAATGGAGCCGCCTCCTCGCTCTATATAATAATGGAGCCGCCTCCTCGCTCTATATAATAATGGAGCAGCCTCCTCACTCTATATAATAATGGAGCCGCCTCCTCGCTCTATATAATAATGGAGCCGCCTCCTCGCTCTATATAATAATGGAGCCGCCTCCTCGCTCTATATAATAATGGGGCCGCCTCGCTCTATATAATAATGGGGCTGCCTCACTCTATATAATAATGGAGCCGCCTCCTCGCTCTATATAATAATGGAGCTGCCTCCTCGCTCTATATAATAATGGGGCTGCCTCCTCGCTCTATATAATAATGGGGCCGCCTCCTCGCTCAATATAATGGAGCCGCCTCCTCGCTCTATATAATAATGGCGCCGCCACACCTCACTCTACATAGCAATGGAGCCGCCTCGCTCTATATAATAAGGGAGCCGCCTCCTCGCTCTATATGATAATGGGGCTGCCTCCTCGCTCTATATAATAATGGAGCCGCCTCGCTCTATATAATAATGGAGCCTCCTCGCTCTATATAATAATGGCGACGCCTCCTCGCTCTATATAATAATGGAGCCGCCTCGCTCTATATAATAATGGAGCCGCCGCCTCGCTCTATATAATAATGGAGCCGCCTCGCTCTATATAATAATGGAGCCGCCTCCTCGCTCTATATAATAATGGAGCCGCCTCCTCGCTCTATATAATAATGGGGCCGCCTCCTCGCTCTATATAATAATGGCGTCTCCTCGCTCTATATAAAAATGGGGCCGCCTCCTCGCTCTATATAATAATGGGGCCGCCTCCTCGCTCTATATAATAATGGAGCCGCCTCCTCGCTCTATATAATAATGGAGCCGCCTCCTCGCTCTATATAATAATGGAGCCGCCTCCTCGCTCTATATAATAATGGCGCCTCCTCCTCGCTCTATATAATAATGGAGCCGCCTCCTCGCTCTATATAATAATGGAGCCGCCTCCTCGCTCTATATAATAATGGAGCCGCCTCCTCGCTCTATATAATAATGGAGCCGCCTCCTCGCTCTATATAATAATGGAGCCGCCTCCTCGCTCTATATAATAATGGAGCCGCCTCCTCGCTCTATATAATAATGGAGCCGCCTCCTCGCTCTATATAATAATGGAGCCGCCTCCTCGCTCTATATAATAATGGAGCCGCCTCCTCGCTCTATATAATAATGGAGCCGCCTCCTCGCTCTATATAATAATGGCGACGCCTCCTCGCTCTATATAATAATGGCGCCGCCTCGCTCTATATAATAATGGGGCCTCCTCCTCGCTCTATATAATAATGGGGCCGCCTCCTCGCTCTATAAAATAATGGAGCCTCCTCGCTCTATATAATAATGGAGCCGCCTCCTCGCTCTATATAATAATGGAGCCGCCTCCTCGCTCTATATAATAATGGGGCCGCCTCCTCGCTCTATATAATAATGGGGCCGCCTCCTCGCTCTATATAATAATGGGGCCGCCTCCTCGCTCTATATAATAATGGAGCCGCCTCCTCGCTCTATATATTAATGGAGCCGCCTCCTCGCTCTATATAATAATGGAGCCGCCTCCTCGCTCTATATAATAATGGGGCCGCCTCCTCGCTCTATATAATAATGGAGCCGCCTCGCTCTATATAATAATGAAACCGTCTCACTCTATATAATAATGGAGCCTCCTCGCTCTATATAATAATGGCGCCTCCTCGCTCTATATAATAATGGAGCCTCCTCGCTCTATATAATAATGGAGTCTCTTCGCTCTATATAATAATGGGGCCGCCTCCTCGCTCTATATAATAATGAAACCGTCACGCTCTATATAATAATGGAGCCTCCTCGCTCTATATAATAATGGGGCCGCCTCCTCGCTCTATATAATAATGGCGCCTCCTCCTCGCTCTATATAATAATGAAACCGTCTCGCTCTATATAATAATGGCGCCTCCTCGCTCTATATAATAATGGCGCAAGCTAGCTCTATATAATAATGGAGTCTCCTTGCTCTATATAATAATGGAGTCTCCTTGCTCTATATAATAATGGAGCCTCCTAGCTCTATACAATAATGGAGCCGCCGCCTCCCTCAATATAATAATGAAGCCACCTCGCTCTATATAATAATGGCGCCGCCACCTCGCTTTCTATATAATAATGGCACCGCCACACCTCACTCTATATAGCAATGGAGCCGCCTCGCTCTATATAATAATGGCGCCGCCACCTCGCTTTCTATATAATAATGGCACCGCCACACCTCACTCTATAAAGCAATGGAGCCGCCTCGCTCTATATAATAAGGGAGCCGCCTCCTCGCTCCATATGATAATGGAGCCGCCTCCTCGCTCTATGTGATAATGGAGCTGCCTCCTCGCTCTATATAATAATGGGGCTGCCTCGCTCTATGAATTAATGGAGCCTCCTCGCTCTATATAATAATGGAGCAGTCTCGCTCTATATAATAATGGAGCCGCCTCGATCTATGAATTAATGGAGCAGTCTCGCTCTATATAATAATGGAGCCTCCTCGCTCTATATAATAATGGCGCCTCCTCGCTCTATATAATAATGGCGCCCCCTCGCTCTATATAATAATGGCGCCTCCTCGCTCTATATAATAATGGCGCCTCCTCGCTCTATATAATAATGGCGCCTCCTCGCTCTATATAATAATGGAGCCTCCTCGCTCTATATAATAATGGAGCCTCCTTGCTCTATATAATAATGGAGCCGCCTTGCTCTATATAATAATGGAGACTCCTTGCTCAATATAATATTAAAGCAGCCTCCTCGCTCTATATAATAATGGAGCCGCCTCGCTCAATATAATAATGGCGTCTCCTCGCTCTATATAATAATGGCGTCTTCTCGCTCTATATAATAATGGCGCCTCCTCGCTCTATATAATAATGGAGCCGCCTCCTCGCTCTTTATAATAATGGAGCCGTCTCCTCCTCCTCGCTCTTTATAATAATGGAGCCACCTCCTCGCTCTATATAATAATGGAGCCACCTCCTCGCTCTATATAATAATGGAGCCGCCTCCTCGCTCTATATAATAATGGAGCCGCCTCCTCGCTCTATATAATAATGGAGCCGCCTCCTCGCTCTATATAATAATGGAGCCGCCTCCTCGCTCTTTATAATAATGGAGCCGTCTCCTCCTCCTCGCTCTTTATAATAATGGAGCCACCTCCTCGCTCTATATAATAATGGAGCCGCCTCCTCGCTCTATATAATAATGGAGCCGCCTCCTCGCTCTATATAATAATGGAGCCGCCTCCTCGCTCTATATAATAATGGAGCCGCCTCCTCGCTCTATATAATAATGGAGCCGCCTCCTCGCTCTATATAATAATGGAGCCGCCTCCTCGCTCTATATAATAATGGAGCCGCCTCCTCGCTCTATATAATAATGGAGCCGCCTCCTCGCTCTATATAATAATGGAGCCGCCTCCTCGCTCTATATAATAATGGGGTCGCCTCCCTCTATATAATAATGGAGCCGCCTCCCTCTTAATAATAATGGAGCCGCCTCGCTCAATATAATAATGGCGCCTCCTCGCTCTATATAATAATGGCGTCTTCTCGCTCTATATAATAATGGCGCCTCCTCGCTCTATATAATAATGGAGCCGCCTCCTCGCTCTTTATAATAATGGAGCCGTCTCCTCCTCCTCGCTCTTTATAATAATGGAGCCACCTCCTCGCTCTATATAATAATGGAGCCGCCTCCTCGCCCTATATAATAATGGAGCCGCCTCCTCGCCCTATATAATAATGGAGCCGCCTCCTCGCCCTATATAATAATGGAGCCGCCTCCTCGCTCTATATAATAATGGAGCCGCCTCCTCGCTCTATATAATAATGGAGCCGCCTCCTCGCTCTATATAATAATGGAGCCGCCTCCTCGCTCTATATAATAATGGAGCCGCCTCCTCGCCCTATATAATAATGGAGCCGCCTCCTCGCTCTATATAATAATGGAGCCGCCTCCTCGCTCTATATAATAATGGAGCCGCCTCCTCGCTCTATATAATAATGGAGCCGCCTCCTCGCTCTATATAATAATGGCGCCTCGCTCTATATAATATTGGGGCTGCCTCACTCTATATAATAATGGAGCCGCCTCCTCGCTCTATATAATAATGGAGCCGCCTCCTCGCTCTATATAATAATGGGGCCGCCTCCTCGCTCTATATAATAATGGAGCCGCCTCCTCGCTCTATATAATAATGAAGCCGCCTCCTCGCTCTATATAATAATGGAGTCGCCTCCTCGCTCTATATAATAATGGAGCCGCCTCCTCGCTCTGTATAATAATGGAGCCGCCTCCTCGCTCTATATAATAATGGAGCCGCCTCCTCGCTCTATATAATAATGGGGCCGCCTCCTCGCTCTATATAATAATGGGGCCTCCTCCTCGCTCTATATAATAATGGGGCCGCCTCCTCGCTCTATATAATAATGGAGCCTCCTCGCTCTATATAATAATGGGGCCGCCTCCTCGCTCTATATAATAATGGAGCCGCCTCCTCGCTCTATATAATAATGGAGCCGCCTCCTCGCTCTATATAATAATGGGGCCGCCTCCTCGCTCTATATAATAATGGAGCCGCCTCGCTCTATATAATAATGAAACCGTCTCACTCTATATAATAATGGAGCCTCCTCGCTCTATATAATAATGGAGTCTCTTCGCTCTATATAATAATGGGGCCGCCTCCTCGCTCTATATAATAATGGAGCCTCCTCGCTCTATATAATAATGAAACCGTCTCACTCTATATAATAATGGAGCCTCCTCGCTCTATATAATAATGGAGTCTCTTCGCTCTATATAATAATGGAGTCTCTTCGCTCTATATAATAATGGGGCCGCCTCCTCGCTCTATATAATAATGGAGCCTCCTCACTCTATATAATAATGGAGCCTCCTCGCTCTATATAATAATGGGGCAGCCTCCTCGCTCTATATAATAATGGAGCCTCCTCGCTCTATATAATAACGGGGCCGCCTCCTCGCTCTATATAATAATGGAGCCGCCTCGCTCTATATAATAATGAAACCGTCTCACTCTATATAATAATGGAGCCTCCTCGCTCTATATAATAATGGAGTCTCTTCGCTCTATATAATAATGGGGCCGCCTCCTCGCTCTATATAATAATGGAGCCTCCTCACTCTATATAATAATGGAGCCTCCTCACTCTATATAATAATGGGGCAGCCTCCTCGCTCTATATAATAATGGAGCCTCCTCGCTCTATATAATAATGGGGCCGCCTCCTCGCTCTATATAATAATGAAACCGTCTTGCTCTATATAATAATGGCGCCTCCTCGCTCTATATAATAATGGCGCCTCTTCGCTCTATATAATAATGAAACCGTCTTGCTCTATATAATAATGGAGCCTCCTCGCTCTATATAATAATGGCGCCTCCTCGCTCTATATAATAATGGCGCCTCTTCGCTCTATATAATAATGAAACCGTCTCGCTCTATATAATAATGGAGCCTCCTCGCTCTATATAATAATGAAACCGTCTCGCTCTATATAATAATGGAGCCTCCTCGCTCTATATAATAATGGCGCCTCCTCGCTCTATATAATAATGAAACCGTCTCGCTCTATATAATAATGAAACCGTCTCGCTCTATATAATAATGGCGCCTCCTCGCTCTATATAATAATGGCGCCTCCTCGCTCTATATAATAATGGCGCCTCCTCGCTCTATATAATAATGAAACCGTCTTGCTCTATATAATAATGAAGCCTCCTCGCTCTATATAATAATGGCGCCTCTTCGCTCTATATAATAATGAAACCGTCTTGCTCTATATAATAATGAAGCCTCCTCGCTCTATATAATAATGGCGCCTCTTCGCTCTATATAATAATGAAATCGTCTCGCTCTATACAATAATGGCGCCTCCTCGCTCTATATAATAATGGCGCCTCTTCGCTCTATATAATAATGAAACCGTCTCGCTCTATATAATAATGGAGCCTCCTCGCTCTATATAATAATGGCGCCTCCTCGCTCTATATAATAATGGAGCCTCCTCGCTCTATATAATAATGCCGCCTCCTCACTCTATATAATAATGGAGCCTCCTCGCTCTATATAATAATGGAGCCTCCTCGCTCTATATAATAATGGAGCCTCCTCGCTCTATATAATAATGGAGCCTCCTCGCTCTATATAATAATGGAGCCTCCTCGCTCTATATAATAATGGAGCCTCCTCGCTCTATATAATAATGGAGCCTCCTCGCTCTATATAATAATGGAGCCTCCTCGCTCTATATAATAATGGCGCCTCCTCGCTCTATATAATAATGGAGCCTCCTCGCTCTATATAATAATGCCGCCTCCTCACTCTATATAATAATGGAGCCTCCTCGCTCTATATAATAATGGAGCCTCCTCGCTCTATATAATAATGGAGCCTCCTCGCTCTATATAATAATGGAGCCTCCTCGCTCTATATAATAATGGAGCCTCCTCGCTCTATATAATAATGGAGCCTCCTCGCTCTATATAATAATGAAACCGTCTCGCTCTATATAATAATGAAACTGTCTCGCTCTATATAATAATGGAGCCTCCTCGCTCTATATAATAATGAAACCGTCTCGCTCTATATAATAATGGAGCCGCCTCCTCGCTCTATATAATAATGGAGCCTCCTCGCTCTATATAATAATGAAACCGTCTCGCTCTATATAATAATGAAGCTCCTCGGGTGGGTGTCAGGCTCCGCCCACCAGAGGGCGTGGCTTGTCCCGCGCACTCACATTGCCGCAATATGTGATGGAGAATAAAGCTTCCACTTACCTCACATTGGTATTTCGCGCTGCAGCTTTATTCCTTGAGGAAGATGGAGGCCGGAAATGACGTCACCTCCGCCATGGATCGGCGCATCTCACCTCACTGCGGGCTAGAGGAAAATGTCCGCCGCTTCCGGAGACCTCCACACTCCTCAGCAACCCTGGAAACCTCCCTGCTCTGCTTTACTCTGCTTTTCCAAACAATCGTCCCAATTGTCTACAGCCGGGCTACAACAAAATGGCGGCCTCCAACTTTAAGGACACACTGCACGGCCCGGGTACTACTGCATCCCTTGATCACACACAAGCCCCGCCTCCACAGTCCAAGGTATCTGCATAGGCTCCGCCTCCACTTTTTTCACTCACTGGCCCCACTAACAGCCTGCAGCCAGGGCTACAACAAGATGGCGACGTGACGTTGCTATGGCGACCAGAGGCGGGGCTGCGGCCCCGCTGCTGTATTTCCGGTTCTGGCGGCCAAGGCTTCAGGTGAGTGTCAGTGTGATGTCCATGGCCGGAATATCACAGACTCCAGGGCCGGAGATGCCCCGCTGTGTATGGGATGTCACAGGGAATATCACAGACTCCAGGGCCGGAGATGCCCCGCTGTGTATGGGATGTCACAGGGAATATCACAGACTCCAGGGCCGGAGATGCCCCGCTGTGTATGGGATGTCACAGGGAATATCACAGACTCCAGGGCCGGAGATGCCCCGCTGTGTATGGGATGTCACAGGGAATATCACAGACTCCAGGGCCGGAGATGCCCCGCTGTGTATGGGATGTCACAGGGAATATCACAGACTCCAGGGCCGGTGATGCCCCCCTGTGTATGGGATGCCCCAGGTCAGAGGGAATATTACAGACTCCAGGGCCGGAGATGCCCCGCTGTGTATGGGATGCCCCAGGTCACAGGGAATATCACAGACTCCAGGGCCGGAGATGCCCCGCTGTGTATGGGATGTCAGAGGTAATATCACAGACTCCAGGGCCGGAGATGCCCCGCTGTGTATGAGATGCCCCAGGTCAGAGGGAATATCACAGACTCCAGGGCCGGAGATGCCCCGCTGTGTATGAGATGCCCCAGGTCAGAGGGAATATCACAGACTCCAGGGCCGGAGATGCCCCAGGTCAGAGGGAATATCACAGACTCCAGGGCCGGAGATGCCCCAGGTCAGAGGGAATATCACAGACTCCAGGGCCGGAGATGCCCCGCTGTGTATGGGATGCCCCAGGTCAGAGGGAATATCACAGACTCCAGGGCCGGAGATGCCCCAGGTCACAGGGAATATCACAGACTCCAGGGCCGGAGATGCCCCGCTGTGTATGGGATGCCCCAGGTCAGAGGGAATATCACAGACTCCAGGGCCGGAGATGCCCCAGGTCACAGGGAATATCACAGACTCCAGGGCCGGAGATGCCCCGCTGTGTATGGGATGCCCCAGGTCAGAGGGAATATCACAGACTCCAGGGCCGGAGATGCCCCAGGTCACAGGGAATATCACAGACTCCAGGGCCGGAGATGCCCCAGGTCACAGGGAATATCACAGACTCCAGGGCCGGAGATGCCCCGCTGTGTATGGGATGCCCCAGGTCAGAGGGATTATCACAGACTCCAGGGCCGGAGATGCCCCGCTGTGTAACCCTCACCTCCCGGGGGTTATTCTGGGGAGGGGGAGGAGCCATGATGTCACCTAGAGGGACAGGGGAGGGGTTTATTCTAGCCCCTCCCCCTATTTGGGATGCCCACCTCACCTCTTCCTGGATCCAGCGGCACATGCGCGGGCTCTCGTATGTCATTAGAATAGGGAGAACACGCAGCGGCGCTATGTGCGCGCGCACGCTCCTCTCCTGCTCATTATAGAGATGGCGGGGGGGGGGGGATTCATGGTCACACAGCGGGGGCAAGCTCCAGGAGGAGGCCAGTGATTGGATGATTTTACTGGGCGGGGTTACACAGGGGGGGCAACCCGAACGGGCGGGGGGAGGAGCCCCCAGGGCAAGAACCAAAACTCAGGATAGTTTGGTCCACCCTGCAGATATTTCCACCTGTGTCCAAACTCCGCCCCCTGCTGTGCTAAAGTCTCACAGGCATCCAGGGGGCGGAGCTTAGCACCTCATGTGACCTGTGTGCAGGAAGCTGATAGACATTGACGTCCCGCTCTCTCCTGGCCCCGCCTCCTCATAGCCGCTATATGAGGGCCGCCGCCCCCTCTACTGCTCCTCCCACTGCCGAAACATACCTCCAGCAACCAGTGCCTGAAGCTCCGCCTCCTTATATTGCCTCAATCTGCATCATTACAGGTGCCCGACTCCTGCCCCTCTCACCCCCCTGCTCCCCAGAGGACCCCTCCTGCCCCTCACTCCCCCCTACTCACCAGAGGACCCCTCCTGCCCCTCACTCCCCCCTACTCACCAGAGGACCCCTCCTGCCCCTCACTCCCCCCTACTCACCAGAGGACCCCTCCTGCCCCTCTCACCCCCCTACTCACCAGAGGACCCCTCCTGCCCCTCTCACCCCCCTGCTCACCACAGGACCCCTCCTGCCCCTCTCACCCCCCTGCTCACCAGAGGACCCCTCCTGCCCCTCTCACCCCCCTACTCACCAGAGGACCCCTCCTGCCCCTCTCACCCCCCTGCTCACCACAGGACCCCTCCTGCCCCTCTCACCCCCCCGCTCACCAGAGGACCCCTCCTGCCCCTCACTCCCCCCTACTCACCACAGGACCCCTCCTGCCCCTCTCACCCCCCTACTCACCAGAGGACCCCTCCTGCCCCTCTCACCCCCCTGCTCACCAGAGGACCCCTCCTGCCCCTCTCACCCCCCTGCTCACCAGAGGACCTCTCCTGCCCCTCACTCCCCCCTACTCACCAGAGGACCCCTCCTGCCCCTCTCACCCCCCCCGCTCACCAGAGGACCCCTCCTGCCCCTCTCACCCCCCTGCTCACCACAGGACCCCTCCTGCCCCTCTCACCCCCCCGCTCACCAGAGGACCCCTCCTGCCCCTCACTCCCCCCTACTCACCAGAGGACCCCTCCTGCCCCTCTCACCCCCCTACTCACCAGAGGACCCCTCCTGCCCCTCTCACCCCCCTGCTCACCACAGGACCCCTCCTGCCCCTCTCACCCCCCCGCTCACCAGAGGACCCCTCCTGCCCCTCTCACCCCCCTGCTCACCAGAGGACCCCTCCTGCCCCTCACTCCCCCCTACTCACCAGAGGACCCCTCCTGCCCCTCTCACCCCCCTGCTCACCAGAGGACCCCTCCTGCCCCTCTCACCCCCCCGCTCACCAGAGGACCCCTCCTGCCCCTCTCACCCCCCTGCTCACCACAGGACCCCTCCTGCCCCTCTCACCCCCTGCTCACCAGAGGACCCCTCCTGCCCCTCACTCCCCCCTACTCACCAGAGGACCCCTCCTGCCCCTCTCACCCCCCTACTCACCAGAGGACCCCTCCTGCCCCTCTCACCCCCCCGCTCACCAGAGGACCCCTCCTGCCCCTCACTCCCCCCTACTCACCAGAGGACCCCTCCTGCCCCTCTCACCCCCCTGCTCACCACAGGACCCCTCCTGCCCCTCTCACCCCCCCGCTCACCAGAGGACCCCTCCTGCCCCTCTCACCCCCCTACTCACCAGAGGACCCCTCCTGCCCCTCTCACCCCCCTGCTCACCACAGGACCCCTCCTGCCCCTCACTCCCCCCTACTCACCAGAGGACCTCTCCTGCCCCTCTCACCCCTCTGCTCCCCAGAGGACCCCTCCTGCCCCTCACTCCCCCCTACTCACCAGAGGACCTCTCCTGCCCCTCACTCCCCCCTACTCACCAGAGGAGCCCTCCTGCCCCTCACTCCCCCCTACTCACCAGAGGACCTCTCCTGCCCCTCACTCCCCCCTACTCACCAGAGGACCTCTCCTGCCCCTCACTCCCCCCTACTCACCAGAGGACCTCTCCTGCCCCTCACTCCCCCCTACTCACCAGAGGACCCCTCCTGCCCCTCACTCCCCCCTACTCACCAGAGGACCCCTCCTGCCCCTCACTCCCCCCTACTCACCAGAGGACCCCTCCTGCCCCTCACTCCCCCCTACTCACCAGAGGACTCCTCCTGCCCCTCACTCCCCCCTACTCACCAGAGGACCCCTCCTGCCCCTCTCACCCCTCTGCTCCCCAGAGGACCTCTCCTGCCCCTCACTCCCCCCTACTCACCAGAGGACCCCTCCTGCCCCTCACTCCCCCCTACTCACCAGAGGACCCCTCCTGCCCCTCACTCCCCCCTACTCACCAGAGGACCCCTCCTGCCCCTCACTCCCCCCTGCTCACCAGAGGACCCCTCCTGCCCCTCACTCCCCCCTACTCACCAGAGGACCCCTCCTGCCCCTCACTCCCCCCTACTCACCAGAGGACCCCTCCTGCCCCTCACTCCCCCCTACTCACCAGAGGACCCCTCCTGCCCCTCACTCCCCCCTACTCACCAGAGGACTCCTCCTGCCCCTCACTCCCCCCTACTCACCAGAGGACCCCTCCTGCCCCTCACTCCCCCCTACTCACCAGAGGACCCCTCCTGCCCCTCACTCCCCCCTACTCACCAGAGGACCCCTCCTGCCCCTCACTCCCCCCTACTCACCAGAGGACCCCTCCTGCCCCTCTCACCCCTCTGCTCCCCAGAGGACCTCTCCTGCCCCTCACTCCCCCCTACTCACCAGAGGACCCCTCCTGCCCCTCACTCCCCCCTACTCACCAGAGGACCCCTCCTGCCCCTCACTCCCCTCTACTCACCAGAGGAGCCCTCCTGCCCCTCACTCCCCCCTACTCACCAGAGGACCCCTCCTGCCCCTCACTCCCCTCTACTCACCAGAGGAGCCCTCCTGCCCCTCACTCCCCCCTACTCACCAGAGGACCCCTCCTGCCCCTCACTCCCCCCTACTCACCAGAGGACCTCTCCTGCCCCTCTCACCCCTCTGCTCCCCAGAGGACCCCTCCTGCCCCTCACTCCCCCCTACTCACCAGAGGACCTCTCCTGCCCCTCTCACCCCTCTGCTCCCCACAGGACCCCTCCTGCCCCTCACTCCCCCCTACTCACCAGAGGACCCCTCCTGCCCCTCACTCCCCCCTGCTCACCAGAGGACCCCTCCTGCCCCTCACTCCCCCCTACTCACCAGAGGACCCCTCCTGCCCCTCACTCCCCCCTACTCACCAGAGGACCTCTCCTGCCCCTCACTCCCCCCTACTCACCAGAGGACCCCTCCAGCCCCTCTCACCTCCCACTGCTCACCAGAGGACCCCTCCTGCCCCTCACTCCCCCCTACTCACCAGAGGACCCCTCCTGCCCCTCACTCCCCCCTACTCACCAGAGGACCCCTCCTGCCCCTCTCACCCCTCTGCTCCCCAGAGGACCTCTCCTGCCCCTCACTCCCCCCTACTCACCAGAGGACCCCTCCTGCCCCTCACTCCCCCCTACTCACCAGAGGACCCCTCCTGCCCCTCACTCCCCTCTACTCACCAGAGGAGCCCTCCTGCCCCTCACTCCCCCCTACTCACCAGAGGACCCCTCCTGCCCCTCACTCCCCTCTACTCACCAGAGGAGCCCTCCTGCCCCTCACTCCCCCCTACTCACCAGAGGACCCCTCCTGCCCCTCACTCCCCCCTACTCACCAGAGGACCTCTCCTGCCCCTCTCACCCCTCTGCTCCCCAGAGGACCCCTCCTGCCCCTCACTCCCCCCTACTCACCAGAGGACCTCTCCTGCCCCTCTCACCCCTCTGCTCCCCACAGGACCCCTCCTGCCCCTCACTCCCCCCTACTCACCAGAGGACCCCTCCTGCCCCTCACTCCCCCCTGCTCACCAGAGGACCCCTCCTGCCCCTCACTCCCCCCTACTCACCAGAGGAGCCCTCCTGCCCCTCACTCCCCCCTACTCACCAGAGGACCCCTCCTGCCCCTCACTCCCCTCTACTCACCAGAGGAGCCCTCCTGCCCCTCACTCCCCCCTACTCACCAGAGGACCCCTCCTGCCCCTCACTCCCCCCTACTCACCAGAGGACCTCTCCTGCCCCTCTCACCCCTCTGCTCCCCAGAGGACCCCTCCTGCCCCTCACTCCCCCCTACTCACCAGAGGACCTCTCCTGCCCCTCTCACCCCTCTGCTCCCCACAGGACCCCTCCTGCCCCTCACTCCCCCCTACTCACCAGAGGACCCCTCCTGCCCCTCTCACCCCTCTGCTCCCCAGAGGACCCCTCCTGCCCCTCACTCCCCCCTACTCACCAGAGGACCCCTCCTGCCCCTCACTCCCCCCTGCTCACCAGAGGACCCCTCCTGCCCCTCACTCCCCCCTACTCACCAGAGGACCCCTCCTGCCCCTCACTCCCCCCTACTCACCAGAGGACCCCTCCTGCCCCTCACTCCCCCCTGCTCACCAGAGGACCCCTCCTGCCCCTCACTCCCCCCTACTCACCAGAGGACCCCTCCTGCCCCTCACTCCCCCCTACTCACCAGAGGACCCCTCCTGCCCCTCACTCCCCCCTACTCACCAGAGGACCCCTCCTGCCCCTCACTCCCCCCTACTCACCAGAGGACCCCTCCTGCCCCTCTCACCCCTCTGCTCCCCAGAGGACCTCTCCTGCCCCTCACTCCCCCCTACTCACCAGAGGACCCCTCCTGCCCCTCACTCCCCCCTACTCACCAGAGGACCCCTCCTGCCCCTCACTCCCCTCTACTCACCAGAGGACCCCTCCTGCCCCTCACTCCCCCCTACTCACCAGAGGACCCCTCCTGCCCCTCACTCCCCCCTACTCACCAGAGGACCTCTCCTGCCCCTCTCACCCCTCTGCTCCCCAGAGGACCCCTCCTGCCCCTCACTCCCCCCTACTCACCAGAGGACCTCTCCTGCCCCTCTCACCCCTCTGCTCCCCACAGGACCCCTCCTGCCCCTCTCACCCCTCTGCTCCCCAGAGGACCCCTCCTGCCCCTCACTCCCCCCTACTCACCAGAGGACCCCTCCTGCCCCTCACTCCCCCCTACTCACCAGAGGACCCCTCCTGCCCCTCTCACCCCTCTGCTCCCCAGAGGACCTCTCCTGCCCCTCACTCCCCCCTACTCACCAGAGGACCCCTCCTGCCCCTCTCACCCCTCTGCTCCCCAGAGGACCCCTCCTGCCCCTCACTCCCCCCTACTCACCAGAGGACCCCTCCTGCCCCTCACTCCCCCCTACTCACCAGAGGACCCCTCCTGCCCCTCTCACCCCTCTGCTCCCCAGAGGACCCCTCCTGCCCCTCACTCCCCCCTACTCACCAGAGGACCCCTCCTGCCCCTCACTCCCCCCTACTCACCAGAGGACCCCTCCTGCCCCTCTCACCCCTCTGCTCCCCAGAGGACCTCTCCTGCCCCTCACTCCCCCCTACTCACCAGAGGACCCCTCCTGCCCCTCACTCCCCCCTACTCACCAGAGGAGCCCTCCTGCCCCTCACTCCCCCCTACTCACCAGAGGACCCCTCCTGCCCCTCACTCCCCCCTACTCACCAGAGGACCCCTCCTGCCCCTCACTCCCCCCTACTCACCAGAGGACCCCTCCTGCCCCTCACTCCCCCCTACTCACCAGAGGACCCCTCCTGCCCCTCACTCCCCCCTACTCACCAGAGGACCCCTCCTGCCCCTCACTCCCCCCTACTCACCAGAGGACCCCTCCTGCCCCAATTCCCCCCTACTCACCAGAGGACCCCTCCTGCCCCTCACTCCCCCCTACTCACCAGAGGACCCCTCCTGCCCCTCACTCCCCCCTACTCACCAGAGGACCCCTCCTGCCCCTCACTCCCCCCTACTCACCAGAGGACCCCTCCTGCCCCTCACTCCCCCCTACTCACCAGAGGACCCCTCCTGCCCCTCTCACCCCTCTGCTCCCCAGAGGACCCCTCCTGCCCCTCACTCCCCCCTACTCACCAGAGGACCCCTCCTGCCCCTCACTCCCCCCTACTCACCAGAGGACCCCTCCTGCCCCTCACTCCCCCCTACTCACCAGAGGACCCCTCCTGCCCCTCTCACCCCTCTGCTCCCCAGAGGACCTCTCCTGCCCCTCACTCCCCCCTACTCACCAGAGGACCCCTCCTGCCCCTCACTCCCCCCTACTCACCAGAGGAGCCCTCCTGCCCCTCACTCCCCCCTACTCACCAGAGGACCCCTCCTGCCCCTCACTCCCCCCTACTCACCAGAGGACCTCTCCTGCCCCTCACTCCTCCCTACTCACCAGAGGACCCCTCCTGCCCCTCACTCCCCCCTACTCACCAGAGGACCCCTCCTGCCCCTCACTCCCCCCTACTCACCAGAGGACCCCTCCTGCCCCTCACTCCCCCCTACTCACCAGAGGACCTCTCCTGCCCCTCTCACCCCTCTGCTCCCCACAGGACCCCTCCTGCCCCTCTCACCCCTCTGCTCCCCAGAGGACCCCTCCTGCCCCTCACTCCCCCCTACTCACCAGAGGACCCCTCCTGCCCCTCACTCCCCCCTACTCACCAGAGGACCCCTCCTGCCCCTCACTCCCCCCTACTCACCAGAGGACCCCTCCTGCCCCTCTCACCCCTCTGCTCCCCAGAGGACCTCTCCTGCCCCTCACTCCCCCCTACTCACCAGAGGACCCCTCCTGCCCCTCTCACCCCTCTGCTCCCCAGAGGACCCCTCCTGCCCCTCACTCCCCCCTACTCACCAGAGGACCCCTCCTGCCCCTCACTCCCCCCTACTCACCAGAGGACCCCTCCTGCCCCTCTCACCCCTCTGCTCCCCAGAGGACCCCTCCTGCCCCTCACTCCCCCCTACTCACCAGAGGACCCCTCCTGCCCCTCACTCCCCCCTACTCACCAGAGGACCCCTCCTGCCCCTCACTCCCCCCTACTCACCAGAGGACCCCTCCTGCCCCTCTCACCCCTCTGCTCCCCAGAGGACCCCTCCTGCCCCTCACTCCCCCCTACTCACCAGAGGACCCCTCCTGCCCCTCACTCCCCCCTACTCACCAGAGGACCCCTCCTGCCCCTCTCACCCCTCTGCTCCCCAGAGGACCTCTCCTGCCCCTCACTCCCCCCTACTCACCAGAGGACCCCTCCTGCCCCTCACTCCCCCCTACTCACCAGAGGACTCCTCCTGCCCCTCTCACCCCTCTGCTCCCTAGAGGACCTCTCCTGCCCCTCACTCCCCCCTACTCACCAGAGGACTCCTCCTGCCCCTCTCACCCCTCTGCTCCCCAGAGGACCCCTCCTGCCCCTCACTCCCCCCTACTCACCAGAGGACCCCTCCTGCCCCTCACTCCCCCCTACTCACCAGAGGACTCCTCCTGCCCCTCTCACCCCTCTGCTCCCCAGAGGACCTCTCCTGCCCCTCACTCCCCCCTACTCACCAGAGGACCCCTCCTGCCCCTCACTCCCCCCTACTCACCAGAGGACCCCTCCTGCCCCTCTCACCCCTCTGCTCCCCAGAGGACCCCTCCTGCCCCTCACTCCCCCCTACTCACCAGAGGACCCCTCCTGCCCCTCACTCCCCCCTACTCACCAGAGGACCCCTCCTGCCCCTCACTCCCCCCTACTCACCAGAGGACCCCTCCTGCCCCTCTCACCCCTCTGCTCCCCAGAGGACCCCTCCTGCCCCTCACTCCCCCCTACTCACCAGAGGACCCCTCCTGCCCCTCACTCCCCCCTACTCACCAGAGGACCCCTCCTGCCCCTCACTCCCCCCTACTCACCAGAGGACCCCTCCTGCCCCTCACTCCCCCCTACTCACCAGAGGACCCCTCCTGCCCCTCTCACCCCTCTGCTCCCCAGAGGACCTCTCCTGCCCCTCACTCCCCCCTACTCACCAGAGGACCCCTCCTGCCCCTCACTCCCCCCTACTCACCAGAGGACCCCTCCTGCCCCTCTCACCCCTCTGCTCCCCAGAGGACCTCTCCTGCCCCTCACTCCCCCCCTACTCACCAGAGGACCCCTCCTGCCCCTCACTCCCCCCTACTCACCAGAGGACCCCTCCTGCCCCTCACTCCCCCCTGCTCCCCAGAGGACCCCTCCTGCCCCTCAGCTGTATGTGTGTGTGCTGCTGGGATATCTCCTCACCTGGCTCCTCCCATATCTCTGATGTCACATCTTATGTCTTCCAGAGCCACGCCCACAGAGCGGACAGAGAGCAAGATACCATGATGGAGGCTCAGCAGCTCCTCCTATCACAGGGTAAGAGGCGGGGCTATATCTGATTACAGGGGGAGTATGGGGACCCCAACATCTCTACAGGGGGGACACCATTATGCAGTAATCTATAAATGGCGTCACATCTAGGTCGTGCCGCGTCTCCATCGTTGGGTGTAGTGTTCTTCTCCCGATGATGTTCTTCTTCTTCTCCTGACGCCATATTTCAGGTGCGACTGTCTCTCTCTCTGACACCATCTTGTCTCAGGAATGTGACCGTCATTTGTGAATGTGGTTTTGGGGAGTGGGGAGGGGCTTAACCTCTGGGCTCATCATCCCATTATTTCAATGAAGTAAAGCCAGCGATTGAGAAGTATAATGAAATCCATCTTTATTTCATCCATCCAACAGTTTAGGCAAAAAAGCATAAGATGATAGGTCCCGGGGTCAACGCGTTTCGGACACAGGGGCCTTGATTCAAGGTAGAAAAAATTTCTCATGGTAGTAAAAAATTCAATTCATGAGAAAAAAAGCCTGAGAATGTCACTGTTACTGAATCACTAGATAAAAAGACAATGAAAGTCAATGTCACTGTTACTGAATCACTAGATAAAAAGACAATGAAAGTCACTGTTACTGAATCACTAGATAAAAAGACAATGAAAGTCACTGTTACTGAATCACTAGATAAAAAGACAATGAAAGTCACTGTTACTGAATCACTAGATAAAAAGACAATGAAAGTCAATGGCAGCTTTTACTACAGTGTTCTCTACTTTTCTTAGGAGTAAAAAAAAGTGCCATTGACTTTCATTGATTTCTTAGCTGGTGATTCAGTAACAGCGTCATTCTCAGGCTTTTTTCTCATGAACTGAATCTTTTACTACCATGAGAATTTTTTTCTACCTTTATTGAATCAAGGCCCGGGTCCTTATTCATGACATAGGGACTAGTTCATCATAACACATTTAAATACCCCGAAGGTGAATCACAGCCGCTCATTCAAGGCCTTTCTCAGATGAATTAATTAATTATACAAGATTGTGGATCCGCGCTTTTGAACTTTAAAGTGGACCAACGCCCAGGATTTTGACTATCCTGGGTTTTGGTCCACTTCGACGGGGCGCCCCGATCGGGCCACACAGCCCCGCTGTGTGAAACCCCCCAGAAACCCTGAAAATACTCACCTCTCCTCGCTCCCACGTGAGCGTCGCTGCCAATCCCCGCCGACGGACAAGAGAGCGTGCCCGTCGCCGCCTCCCGCGCGTCACTTTTACAGGGCGCGTGCCCGCGCCAGCCATTCACTAACGGCCGGCGCGGGTGCGTGTCCTGCTAGAGGGACGCGCGGGAGGCGGCGGCGGCCCACGCTGGGACAAGGAGCAGGTAGGAATTTAGGGGTTTCTGGGGGGTTTTACACAGCGGTCAGGGGTCTGATCGGCCCATGAATCTTATAGATTCCTGGGCCGATCACGGGAGGATGTTGGTCCACTTTAAAAACTGTCTCTTATTGAATGTCGGAGAAGATTGACTCAGTGGTCAGTCAGACCAGAGGGTCACACAAAGGAGCACCACCAATCAGGGCCGTATTTGGTGTTCATGGTGCCCTAGGCACTTTAAGTGTTCGCGCCCCCTTTTTTTAAGTTAGGTCACGGTGCATACAAAAAAAGTGCGTAGGGGGAAAGGGTGCAACGGGCTAGATGCAGAGAATGTGTGTGGAGGAGAAATGCAGAGAAGCCTACAATACAGGAATCATGTGACCACACCAGTAGAGGGGAGATGCTTTGGCCTGTGTTCAACCCATTGCGCCCCCCCCCCCCCCCCTTTACACAAATACACCCAGCATTCTTCTGTGGCTGGGAGGCATTAATGTTCTGGCTATGGGATTTTTAATGTATTTTCTTCACTACAGTAGTAAGAGCAGTGTCTCCCCCCCCCCCCCTTCCAGGTTGCCACTCTAGGCACGTGCCTAGGGTTGCCTAATTGTAAATACAGCCCAGCCACCAATGTAAGTTCATACTAAATTTATTCAAATTATACAAAAGACAAACACATTTAAAAACCACAACAGCAAAACATATATCATTAAAACCACCTGTACCTGCCCTGAAGAAGTGCACATGCACCCGTCCTAACAATGGCCATGTATAACACAATATCTCGGGGGAATGGTGACCAGAGCCTATTCCCTATATATGGGGTATGCTCCCTTATATTTAAAGCGGACCTTCACTCTGAATAAGAGCCTATCTTATATGTTTCCCACACCCTGTACATACAGATTGCTCACATTAATCCGGACCCTCACCCTGAATAAGAGCCTATCTTATATGTTTCCCACACCCTGTACATACAGATTGCTCACATTAATCCGGACCCTCACCCTGAATAAGAGCCTATCTTATATGTTTCCCACACCCTGTACATACAGATTGCCCACATTAATCCGGACCCTCACCCTGAATAAGAGCCTATCTTATATGTTTCCCACACCCTGTACATACAGATTGCTCACATTAATCCGGACCCTCACCCTGAATAAGAGCCTATCTTATATGTTTCCCACACCCTGTACATACAGATTGCCCACATTAATCCGGACCCTCACCCTGAATAAGAGCCTATCTTATATGTTTCCCACACCCTGTACATACAGATTGCCCACATTAATCCGGACCTTCACCCTGAATAAGAGCCTATCTTATATGTTTCCCACACCCTGTACATACAGATTGCCCACATTAAATATCATCCTACCTGCATCTACTGCATGTTATGAGCCTTTAAACATCCAAGATGGCGGCTTATGGAAGCCACCATCTTATCAGGCAGCCTGCAAACAGGAAGTGCCTCCTGACTGTGCTGCTCTGCATTCTGGGATTGCTGACCTTTCCCTGACCCCAGCTCTGCTCTGTCTGAGCAAAGCACAGGTATAACCCAGCCCCCCTGTACCTTATCCCACTCTCCTCTCCTCAGTAAGTGTGATGCTTCTGAGTCAAGATGGCGGCGCCCGTATCCTAAATTCCTGAACAGAGTTGCAGCCCAGTGGGGGAAAGAATAATAAATTAGTGACTAAAAACGTAAAATATATTTATTCTAGATGCTGGGGAACTGTTTTTTTTAAGAGTTTGGGCTTTTCATTAAATCACGCTGAAGGTCCGGTTTAAGTAAACGTTTTTGTGCCGGCACAAAAAAAAAATAACAAAATAAAATGATTCTATATACAGTGTGTATCAATTAATAATATCCAAAATCTACACCTAGTAAACCCCATCCTCAAAGTGACACGCGCATTGCGCAAATTATTGCCAACAATTCCTCTGCTCAATTGGAGCCAAAATAACAGAAAATATCACGTGCTTCAAAGTATCACGACAAATAACAAAAACCTCAAGGTAAAATAACCTTCATAGCTGTGCAAATATAACAATGTGACAACTCGAAATGAAACAAGTAACAGATATAAACAAGGGAGATACTCAGCTGTGTGGTAACATGTGAGTCAATCACCAGGGAGGGCAGTCGGGGCGGGAGGCTGCTCCACCTGCGCTTCGCGGTGTAAAAAACCGCGGAGAAAAATGGAGCTCGTCACCAAAAAAAACTCCCAACAATAATTCATACACATATACAAATGCAAACACAAATGTATAAATCTCCGCGGGACCAGTTCAAACGCAGTAATACTCTATTCACCAAGTGAAGCGGCAAATCATTTCATGTGCGTATCCACCGCCCGCCACACAGTAAACGTACCAGACAAAAGCCGTTAGAAAGCCTTTAATTTATACACCTTCTATTTCCTTATTCTTTAGATCCTTATATCCAAATGAATGTCCGCTTTTCAAATCAATAATTACTCCTTATTAAAGCTCAACCTCCATTAAAGTTTATAAAAAGAGGCGTTCCTCGTTTATTTGGTTTCACATGCAAGATAAAATCGTGTTTCCAGTGCTGGAGATGTGGCGAAGGGAGAGGAGACTTGTTGCATATATTCTGGTCCTGAATAAGTTTGGGTTGGTCCCCCTTAGAGTGGTGTCTTCAGGGTCTTACGTAATTGAACAAAGGGGGGTGGGAGCAGCTCAATCACTATTTATACAAAATTATCAACATTATTATTCAGGGCCTGGGAACGAATTTCCCGCCCAGTTTAACCCTCTCATCAACTAAATATCAAGCAACAAACATGTCTAGCTGTGTGGAAAGACAGAGATTTGGTTGCACATATCTGCAGATACATGTGGAAGCCACACTGCCCCGGCAAGGCACTCTGTGTTTAGTGTGGTCCCTACTCTTAATTCTGAGTCCCCAAAGTTGGGACATGCAATGCAGACAAATATCTGTGAGCTACTCACCTGGGAAGCCTCCAGCCTCCGGTAATTGCCCTGTGTGGCACCCTCTAAGCGGGTTCCAGGTGCGCCTTGTTGTTTCCCATTGAAGGTTGCTTTTGTTGAATTTTTTAAATGCAATAAGCAGTTTTTATTCTTAGCAATTACATCTACATTTTCATAAGCAATACAAAATACAAAAAATAGATAAGAAATATAATAAACTAAGCATATAACGGTAGAAAAACAAAAAGGAAAATATTTTACAATATATACTATATACAAAGGGTTTCTTTTCACCGATTATTTTGGTGAGCAGCCCTTAATTCAGGGTTGTTTCTCTGTTTACTCTCCTGTTTATAACAGGTATATTGGGTTTATAGTCCCTTGTTTGTAGCAAGAATGTTGGGCTTGTGATCCCTCTTTTGTAGCAAGTAAAATAGGTTTGCATGTAATCCCTCGTTTGTAGCAAGTGAGGTAAATTTGCATACGCGTTTCGCTCTAACGGCTTCTTCAGTGCGTTTAGGTTGTGAACCATTCGGGAACTGCCTTCCTCAGTCCTTTCAGTGCGTTTAGGTTGTGAACCATTCGGGAACTGCCTTCCTCAGTCCTTTCAGTGCGTTTAGGTTGTGAACCATTCGGGAACTGCCTTCCTCAGTCCTTTCAGTGCGTTTAGGTTGTGAACCATTCGGGAACTGCCTTCCTCAGTCCTTTCAGTGCGTTTAGGTTGTGAACCATTCGGGAACTGCCTTCCTCGGTCCTTTCAGTGCGTTTAGGTTGTGAACCATTCGGGAACTGCCTTCCTCAGTCCTTTCAGTGCGTTTAGGTGGTGAACCATTCGGGAACTGCCTTCCTCAGTCCTTTCAGTGCGTTTAGGTTGCGAACCATTCGGGAACTGCCTTCCTCACTCCTTTCAGTGCGTTTAGGTTGTGAACCATTCGGGAACTGCCTTCCTCAGTCCTTTCAGTGCGTTTAGGTTGTGAACCATTCGGGAACTGCCTTCCTCAGTCCTTTCAGTGCGTTTAGGTTGTGAACCATTCGGGAACTGCCTTCCTCAGTCCTTTCAGTGCGTTTAGGTTGTGAACCATTCGAGAACTGCCTTCCTCAGTCCTTTCAGTGCGTTTAGGTTGTGAACCATTCAGGAACTGCCTTCCTCAGTCCTTTCAGTGCGTTTAGGTTGTGAACCATTCGGGAACTGCCTTCCTCAGTCCTTTCAGTGCGTTTAGGTTGTGAACCATTCGGGAACTGCCTTCCTCAGTCCTTTCAGTGCGTTTAGGTTGTGAACCATTCGGGAACTGCCTTCCTCAGTCCTTTCAGTGCGTTTAGGTTGTGAACCATTCGGGAACTGCCTTCCTCAGTCCTTTCAGTGCGTTTAGGTTGTGAACCATTCGGGAACTGCCTTCCTCAGTCCTTTCAGTGCGTTTAGGTTGTGAACCATTCGGGAACTGCCTTCCTCAGTCCTTTCATTACTGTGTGGGGGGAATGTCCTTGTAAATGGAATCCGCTTCTACAGGCTCATCCGGTTCCCCAGATTGGAAAAGCAGGGAGGTTTTCTTATCTTTTCCGGACTCTGTATTTAGGTCCCACGTGCTTTCAGCGTGGTCTGCGTCTTGTAGCTGTGCTTAATTTTGGTCCTGCCCCAAAGTTGAGGGAGTTCTGGGACAGGGTGAGACCGGTGGTGGAAAAAGTCTCAGGCTCGGAGATCCCGGATGATCCCGCCCTATGTCTCCTCCACAAGTCAGAGGTCCCCTTAAAAAAAATACCGCAATTCGATAACTTGTCATCTGTTAAATGCGGCCAAAGCCTGTATCCCCCAGAAGTGGAAGAGTAGGGACCCCCCCAGACATGCTTGCATGGTTTCGACGTGTGAATGACATTATGAGGTTTGAGAGCCTTATGGCCTCTAGAGATGACACACACACGAGAAGTTTGCCACTGCGTGGTATGGCTGGATGGTCTTTTCAGAGTCGGCCGAGGGGAGGAGCCTTTTGGGTCTGACTTAGGTGCCATACTCAACCCCCCCCTGATATTCCCCTCCACCCCTCCTGGTTGTTCTCACCCATTTTTTTCTTTTTTGTTTGCTCAACTTCACAGTGCATTAGGTATTGCTGCACGCGCCAGTTGTTCATAGCTTTAGGTTCTCCCGGCAGCACAGGAAGCGCCATAGCAATCGGTCCTGATGCTGACAGGAGTGATGTTACCTGAAAGGGCATGCATTAGAAGGTACAAATGGGGTCTGAGGTAAAACTCGCTGGCTCTCTTTATTGACATTTGATTTACAAAAGGTCAAATACAATTGTGGTGCCAGTTCTTGAATGCTATATTGCTGTGATGTTACACGCTTTATTTCCTTGTTATATTGCTTAGTTCTCCCCTCTGTCATTTGTCCAAGTTGTTTTTGTTTGTCTCATTGCTAAGAAAAGCTTTCAATAAATAAAGAATTTAAAAAAAAAATCGTGTTTCCACACATAGCGTAAAACTGTAAACACTGTATGTACTGCGCAAGGCTTAAATTGCTCTTACCAGAATGTCAATTTAACCAGGCGTTGTATAAAACAATTCAGATAGATGTAGATAGTGAATGTTTCACTTCCTAATTAATTAGTACAGACACCTGCATTACCAATAGCGTAGAACCATTTCCTACCTGTAAGATGCTGCTCAATACACGCTGACACACCTTCGGTTCACACCGCATGGAGAGTCTTCCTATGCCAATCAGAAGCGAGGAATATATCCCGCTTAGTGATTGGTTCAGCATCCAGTAGGAACTGACGCTGTAATACTGGCAAGGAGCTCAGGCCGAAGTTAGGGCGGAAATGACGTTACGCTACTATCGCTCAGGCATAAAGTTCATTAAGGGGCAAGGGACTCTGTTACAATTTATCACTAAGCTAAAAGACCAATAACCACTGCTACATAGTAACAAGAACATTACATCTGAAAGCCTTGAAAGAAAAAGTGCGATTCACCTTCCCTTCATATGCATAGAATGAAAATATCTATTGTGCACACATACCATTAAAGTGGACCAACACCCGATGCTGATCGGCCCGGGAATCTATAAGATTCCCGGGCCGATCAGCTCCCTGCCTGTGGGGCACCCCGATTGTTCCAACTGCGCATGCGCAAGCCGCTGCCACCTCTCACGCATCCCTCTAGCAGGGCGTGCACCCGTTTGAATGGCCGTCGCGGGCGCGCTCCCTGTAAGAGGGACACGCGAGAGGCGGCGGGCACTCTCACCTTGTCCGTTGACTGACCTCGCTTGTCCGTCGGCGGTGATTGGTGGAGTGAGTCACGTGGGAGCGGGGTCAGGTGAGTTTTTGGGGATTTCTGGGGGGTTTCACACAGCGGGGTGCCCCGATAGTGAAAATCCTGGGTGTTGGTCCACTTTAAGCAATTTCATTCCAGAATCATCGTCCCATTATACTGATCCACAAAAGTCCCCCCTTGAAAGACACTACCTACTCTAAACCATATCCCCTACCTCCTACCCTTCTGGCCATATGTTCCGTCAGAAGATCTACAATCAAAGGGAGGACCTCAGTAGAGCAGAAGAATATCATAGAGGGCGGGTAGTGCGCCTTCAAGGGAGCATAGAGCTTGGGTTTCATTGCATTTTCACATTCTTCATCTTGTCTGAGCATCTGCGGGGTCGCTCCTTCCACCATCTTCCCAATCGCTCTGTTGAAGCCAGGGAATACGCAACAGGCAACGACAGCAAACAAAGGACTATTACTAAAATCATAGCTATCTTGTCAGTCTCTTCGCCGTTCCTTGCTCTTTAAAGAGACGTGGTCGTGCTCTATCACTGAGCAATCAATGATAAAACAACACACTTTAGGTCACCTTTAACTCTTAAAACATTATATAAAAAAGTCCAAGCTTCTGGGGTGGTTCCCCAATCTGAGTGTATCCTCTGAGGCCAAGAATTTTAGTGACCTTCTATCACAGGAATGTTCAAAACATTGTAGCAAATTCCACCACGTGTATATAGCAGCAAATTGCTGATGAGAATCTCGTGCCCACCACCTCCTTCAAAATACTCTTACCAGATAATAATAAGCTTTAGTGCCTTATTAAAAATCCTCCATGTTTGTGTCTCAAGTCTTGAGAAAGTTGGTTACCAACGAAACGCGTTGACGGCGGCGGACGGATCTTATCAGTACGTGGGCAAGCTACACTCCAGGGATACTTCACTTCCCCTCCCTCCCTTTGAGACATCAATCGGCCGAGACACATTGAGGGTTTGGTGAGAATCTTGCCTGGCGTCTCCTAAATACTTGATATACATTGTTTTTACGTGAGTGCATTTTTAACTTAACCAGTGCACATGATTAAAACGATATTACGCTAGATTTTTCTATTTGGTTTTTCCTTCCTATGTGGTTTGTCCAACCTGGGACAATTTTAAAAGCCAAAGTGGGATAAGAATACCAAATCGGCTCTGTTAATAACGAGAGAGGAATGGAATATTGAGGATCTAATAAGGCATTAAAGCACACCTCCACCTGTTAAAGCAGGGATCAGAATATTTAACCGGCTCTCCTATCCAATAAGAGAGGAATAAAACATGGAGGATTTTTAATAAGGCACTAAAGCTTATTATTATCTGGTAAGAGTATTTTGAAGGAGGTGGTGGGCACGAGATTTTCATCAGCAATTTGCTGTTATATACACGTGGTGGAATTTGCTACAATGTTTTGAACATTCCTGTGATAGAAGGGTCACTAAAATCCTTGGCCTCAGAGGATACACTCAGATTGGGGAACCACCCCAGAAGCTTGGACTTTTTTATATAATGTTTTAAGAGTTAAAGCTGACCTAAAGTGTGTTGTTTTATCATTGATTGCTCTGTGTTTTTGGAATAACATGTGCATTTAGGATCCATAGGGGTAAAGGATAAACACACGTTGAGCAATAATAATCGAATAATTTAATACGTTTAAGAAATATCAGCGCGGTTATATTTCATCTTTAAAACGTGCTCTATCACTGTCTGCATGCAGCAGCAGACATACATGGCTGGGTGTTTGTACCAGAGCAGGCTCTTCATCTGTTGCACTGCTCGACAGCGACACCTGGTGTTCAGCACACTGCAAGTGCACGAAGCCTAGAGTGTAAGCTGTTGGGCTTGATTTTACTTCCTGGTTTCCTGGGTCTGAATGGACAGGAAGTGATCTCACTCAGACTCTGACACATCCCTCCCTGCTCTAATTGACAGCCCTATTTAAGAGGACAGCTGGCCTGCATCCAATGCTGTGTTATCAGCTAGCTTCCTGGATTCTGTTTTCCTGATTCCTGAGTTCCTGATCTGATTTTCCCGGATTAACCCTCGAACGGATGACTTGGTTTTGACTCGGATTCTCTCACTGGACTTTGTCTGTCTGCCGCCAGCTCTGACTTTTGAATTGCTCTTTTGGATTTATGTGCTTCGCTTCGCCCCCACACCTGGAGCTCGCTCAGCCCTTCCTTGATTGTAGCCGGGAAGCTTGACATCTGCATTAATAAACCTTATTGCCCAGCCAGGAGGAAACAAAGAGCAATCTGGCAATCTTTCTAATTTCTGTAAAGCTGTAGTAATTTTCCCAGATGGTCCTGTATTGTCTGGAATGTATGTGCAGCATGTTTCTTTAATCATTTTACAGACCCCTATTGGGACGCCTATGGCATCTATATAAACATGTGGATCGGCCGCATATAGGTCTACTTCCAAACCTCTTATTCTTCTTCTCTCTAAGGAAGGTGTGATCTGGACCGTCATCAAAACCTTGGCCAAGGCACATTGTCCCTTCCCAGATTTTCCTTGTTGGGAATATATTTTCATATTCCCGCATATCCAGTAAACAGTCACCAAACTCACAGTGTGATTTATTAGTTTTGCTACATCTATGAGCGGAGTTGTGTGGTTGTCACAGTACCCTGGTGGGAAATGACCTACATCAATGTCTCCTTCAGTTCTGGTGTAACAGGTATAAATCACTGGATATATAGTTCTATATATTATATCTCTGCTCCTGGAATGGGGTGTTTAGTCAGTAATGGGTACTGCTGTCTCAGCTCTTTGCAAGTGGTGGTGGGTGTACAGGCTAATAAAGCAGTCTGGGGGTCAATGTGTAGGGCGACTGTTCCTAAGTGTGGGCGAGCAGCAGCACACACATAACAGTTGGATCTATTGAGTTTATCACTTGTGCACTTTACCCATTGTACACATATATTTACTAAAACATCATACACTGTTTTCAAAGCAATTTTTTTCATAATATGGGTTTGCTTGGGGTGTTATGGATTCACGAATTGCTTCAGTCCCCATCTCCTCTTTTGGTATGTTTGCCATGTCTCTTAAATGGAAAATACCCTGCGGTGTTTTAGCTCCTGCAGCATAGTATCCTCTCAGAATGTATGTACACTCATCTCTGAGGCTAGGGTTCTCTATTGTGAGGGTCAAAGGTTACTTCCAGTTTGGGGGGAATGCCCTGTAATTTGGGGCATCTGGTTTGTACAGGGTCATACAGGGATTTACCATGCTTATCTTTCTTGTTTAGGGCTGAGGGGGGTCGATATTCCCAACCTTTTCCAGTATTCCACCCCACTGCTTTCCAATCAGCACAATTATCCCCCCAGCCGTTCCCTGTCACTGGTCCCTTCCCATTAACCCTATCATTGAACATGGACTCACAGCACAGAATTTGAAATTATATGTCACAATGTGTTAAACCAAAATGTCTCCCTGTTGTTTCTGCTGACGCTCACTATCCACTGGGCCACTGCACCTGTACAGAGGGAGGAGAGAAAGCATGTCCCAAACCCTAGTGCGATGCAGGTCTTTGTTTTTCAATAAGGGGTACGGCTGTTCATTTGCAGTGTGAGGCATGGATCCATGATGACTTGGTCCTTGTACCGGGGTTCCTACACTTTTCTCACAAACTTCTTGATCAAGACCCACTCACCGGGCTGTATTCTGTGGGTGGCCCCTGCGTCTGCAACTGGGATGGAAGAAAAAACTTGAGAAAAAGTGTAGGTTAGCCAACCTTTTAGCTAATGCGACCCCCAACGGATGCCAATGTATCATATTTTAATGTCATTTGCTGGGGAAAAAATATAAGCCCAGGTTGGGACGGGTCCCAAACAGGGGAGAGTCCCCCCCCCCCCCTTAGGGTATGTCTGACAGTGAACAATGCAATTTGTAACACATCTACCCAGGGTTTCCCACTTTCCTACTGGGCCTTCAAAATCCTATTCTTTATCACCCCATTTAGCCTTTCTACCATTCTTCTACTTTTCAGGTGGTAAGGTGCATAAAAATTAGGTAGGAACCTATTGCTCCCCAGATTTCTTTGGTCAGAGTGCCGGTAAAGGCCTGGACTTTGTCACTTGCTTTCACTTCCGCCACCGAAACGGCACACTATTTCATTTCTATGCAGTGGTTGTTGCCGACTGACTCCTCACTGGGTAGGCCTTGGGCCATCCTGAGAATGTCAATCACCACCAGCACGTATTCATATTCTCCACATGGTGGCATCTGGATGTGGTGAATCAGGATCCTCTAAAACAGATATAAGGCTTTACACAAGTGTTGTGGAGAAACCTCCGTCCGTCCTGGTTATACTGGGCACAAATCAAACAGCTTGCAACGGTGATGCCACTGGCGATCCAATATGCATCAGTCAGGTTGTTCATGAGGGTTTTGAACCGATGAGTTGCTCTATGAGCTCCCTGCACCACGGCTGGGAACATAGCTCAAGGGAGGCATGGTTTACCTTGTGCTTCATTTAGTCCATCCAAAACCTTACTGACTTCTCTATGTGACCATTCCCTCTTTTCATCCGAGAAGGCCTGTTCCTGTAGGATGCGTAACTTATCCACATCTGGAGCAGTCAGTTGAAAAAGAGCCACCGTATCGGCCATCTCTTCTTCCTCTTTCATTCTGGCCGCTTCCTTGGCTGTCTTGTCTGCCAAACTGTTGCCACAAGCTTCTTCTGTGTTCATTTTTTGGTGCGCTTTCACTTCCAATATCGACACCAGGTTCTTGTGCAGACGTAGAGGCTGGGAGTGCTTTCTGCCATAAAATGTCTGTGACTGTTGTAACCACGCATCCAGTGTAAAAGCGGTTTTGATTAGCAAACCTAATGCCATCCAGGAACAGTGTGAGATCAGCATCCTTCAGTGGTAGCTCGGCCACCTTAGGTAAGTTGGCGGTTGCTTCCTTAATGATCTCAAAACAGTCATGATTGGGTCCATCAGGTACCCCCCTGATGAGTGTGAGTGGAGAAAAGTGGCATGGTTCAAGGTATGGTAGCAAGCCAGGGTGACATTGTCAAATAATAAAATGAAGGCCTGCAGTCTGAGGTGGCGTGCTGCTGACAGGTACTTGGGTTAAGTCTGACTCAAAATGATTGATATGTCATAGGGGCCAGGACCTACGGAGGGTGTTCCAGGACAATGTCACTAGTCCTATTCAAGAGGACATGGGCAGCAAAGACTGTGCGCACACAGGTGGGAGCTCCTACTGCCACAGGGTATAGTCTTGCAGAGTAATAATCCAGTAACTACAACATATTCCTGGGTCAGGATCCCTGTATCATGACCTTCACGTACCATCAAGAAGAGCCTGAAGGGTTTGTTGTAGTCCGGAAATCCCAAAGCCGGAGCTGAAACAATGGCATATTTAAGAACCTCGAAGTTTTCCACCGCATCTGATGGCAGATGAAAAGGCTGATTGTTAATGCACTCAAGAGGTGCTACATCAGAAGGGAGGCATGCGGGATCCAGGGTCTGCAGTAGGAGACTAGGTCCTGTCTTTTGCCTATGCCTTTATCTGTTCTCTCAGCTAGCAGTCTGTTTGGTATACCTCTTTGGCATCTAAATTATGTATTTTCGCTGATCTGGTCAGGGCTGCATCAATCAGAGGCAACTGTCTCCTGCTTTTCCATTATAGGTATCAAATCTGCCCATTTCTGGGTCTAGCAGGGACTGTACTAGTGCCAGAGTCTTCCTAGGATCGAAGGAAACAAGGATGAATTGCCACGCTTGGTGTATCCAGCATTCTGCTCATCTTCTTCCCCCCACCCTGTCTTTTTCTAAGCCTTTTTTTGTTTTTCATGTTCCCCAGCCATTATCAAGGGAGTAGACGATGGTGTTGTAATAGGGACCAGGATGGGAACAGTTAATGGGGATGCGGCTAGAATACGGGCATGCGTAGAGGAAGGAGCCGAATGGTGGGTGACCCCCACCTTTGGGCTGGTTAGAGGAAACACAGGACCCGCTCTCCCACACGGCAATTTATACACATAACACATATCATCCTGGAGTGGGCTCAGACACGAGTCTTTCAGTCTCGTCTTTTTCATGTAACATTACAGCCATCCTCTGCCATGCTAAAGCACCAGATCATAACTTATTATCTGTTAACGTCCCTTTTTTTCCCTGTAACTATTTTCTGCCACTGGTCCGCTTGAAACTGACCCTGTTAATATAATCTACACACTGACAATCCTAACATTCCTTATACAAAACCAAGTCTATTGCAGTTGTCTTCCCCCATATAGCTTGCTAGCTGGGAATTCAGATGACTGATTCCCATTTTACTATCCCATTCAGCTCATTCCTTCGAACAAACAGACAAACACAATGAGTCACATGTAATCTTAACCACCGAGTGTTTTAGAGTCTCAGTCACCCTTCACTTTCTGTGAGAAATCTGTGACACCCGAAACTTCCTCGGAATAAACAGAGTCACAGGTGCACACCTAAATTGCTGGTAGCCGGGGTGGGGCTACCAGCTAAAACCACAAACCACGTATGCCTTGACTCAATTTCACAATCTACACATTTGCCATATTCAAATCACTTTATCCACAAGAGTTTGTGGCTTAGACACCCTCCAGTGCACAAACAAGCTTATGGGCAAATCTGTGGCTGCCTTTGTCATATAGAGACTTCCTCACAGATTTTCCTGACTTAGTGCCTTGCATGCACAACCCAGAAAATAAAAACACAAATTTATACCGAATCGAGCGTGTCCATATAATAGGGTAAAAATGACCTTTTTGCAGTTCCTTCACCTCAGCACAGACCAGAGAGACCAGAAAGTCCAGGCGAGTGGGATAGGGCACTGTTGGTTGGGTCAGAGTAATATAAATTTTCTTATCCCAATGTTGTGCAGGTTTCCCATGAGTGCCTGTCTATAAAAGGCAGTGTCTCTATGCTAGTGCACAGATTGGCTCATCCTTATCTATGTAGCACATTCCACACAGGTGCAGTTAGCTGTAAATTACATCACATCTAGATAAGGTCCTGCTGCGGTCACTATTTTTGGCTGTAGTGTTCTTTTCCTGGCGTCATCTTTTAGGTGTGACTCTCTCTCCAGCTCCATCTTGTCTTAGGAATGTGAACATAATTTGTGTATGTGATTTTATTTCTTACTCCTTTGGGGAGTGGGGAGGGGCTTTGACCTCAGGGCTCATCAGCCCATTATACTGATCCACAACAGTATATCTGATTACAGGGCAAGTATCGGGACACCAACATCTCAACGGGGGGGGCACCATGATGGAGGCTCAGCAGCTACTCCCATCACAGGGTAAAAGGCGGGGCTATATCTGATTACAGGGGGAGTATGGGGACACCAACATCTCTACAGGGGGGACACCATGATGGAGGCTCAGCAGCTTCTCCCATCACAGGGTAATAGGCGGGGCTATATCTGATTACAAGGGAGTACGGGACACCAACATCTCTACAAGGGGGATACCATGATGGAGGCTCAGCCGCTCCCCCCATCACAGGGTAAGAGGCGGGTTTATATCTGATTACAGGGCGAGTATCAGGATACCAACATCTCTACAAGGGGGACACCATAATGAAGGCTCAGCAGCTCCTCCCATCACAGGGTAAGTGGTGGGGATATGTCTGAATACAGGCTGAATGAAGGACACCAACATCCCTTCAGGGAGGGCACCATGATGGAGGCTCAGCTGCTCCCCCCATCACAGGGTAAGAGGTGGGAAAATATCTGATTACAGGGGGAGTATGGGGACACCAACATCTCTACAGGGGGGGCACCATGATGGAGGCTCAGCAGCTCCTCCCATCACAGGGTAAGTGGTGGGGATATGTCTGAATACAGGCTGAATGAAGGACACCAACATCCCTTCAGGGAGGACACCATGATGGAGGCTCAGCTGCTCCCCCCATCACAGGGTAAGAGGTGGGAAAATATCTGATTACAGGGGGAGTATGGGGACACCAACATCTCTACAGGGGGGGCACCATGATGGAGGCTCAGCAGCTCCTCCCATTACAGAGTAAGAGGTGGGGATATATCTGATTATAGAGGGAGCATAGGGCAGAAGGACACCAACATCTCTACAGCATGATGGGACACCATGATGGAGGCTCAGCAGCTCCTCCCATCACAGTGTACGAGGCGGGGCTATATCTGCACCTTCTCATGGCTTCACTCTCCTCTTTATTCACAGACCTCGGAGACTCTATAGTGACACATGTGACAACTAAAGAGGAGGGACAAAAATTATCTGTTAAGGATGAAAAGGAGGAAGTTCCTTTACAGATCAGCACAGGTGAGTATTATTACATATTTCCTCTGTTGGGCCTCTCCACATGTGCTGTGTGTCTCGTACATCTGCACTTGAGGTATTGGCACTCTGCCAGGATGTTGGACACTCATCTCGCTTTGCCTCACCACGTCATTCCTCGGCTGTCAGCACCACTCCAGTGGCTGTTAGGCATCGGGAATTTCTCTCCTTTGTGGCTAGGTGGTTGTGCAGTGCTTGGGACCATCTTTGCTGTGTGTTCAGGGGGCCGGGGGTCGCACACTAATGTATGAGCAGGCACTTCTGATTTTTACCACTAGTGATGATTTATGCTGAGAAAATAGTGAGCTAATGGTTGGCATTTATGTAAATATGGCCACTGAGCCCATTGTCTGACCCCAACGCCATGACAGCTGATTGACCAGAGGCCAAAGAAAGCTGCTTCAGACTACCTCTCCCATCATAGTGGGAGGATTGTGTTACCTGCTGGGGGCATGTGTGTGCTGATGATGGGGTAATGACAGGAATGTGAGGAGGAGCTATCTAAGCTATGGCTGAGATAGATGAGGACTACATGAAGGTGGAGTCTTGATAGCAGGGACTAACAGCAACATGGGATGGGTTTTGCCAAATGGCAGAGGATAGAACAGGATCTTTAGATAGACAGCTGATGATCAATTATCGATATGGCTGCCCAAGGTCATACACAGGAGCAGCGGATGTGACGTAATCAGGAAGCAGCCGGGTCATACACAGGCGCAGCGGATGAGACGTAGTCAGGAAGCAGCCAGGTCATACACAAGAGCAGAGGATGAGACGTAGTCAGGAAGCAGCCGAGTCATACACAGGAGCAGAGGATGAGACGTAGTCAGGAAGCAGCCAGGTCATACACAAGAGCAGAGGATGAGACGTAGTCAGGAAGCAGCCGAGTCATACACAGGAGCAGAGGATGAGACGTAGTCAGGAAGCAGCCTAGTCATACACAGGAGCAGAGGATGAGATGTAGTCAGGAAGCAGCCTAGTCATACATAGGAGCAGAGGATGAGACGTAGTCAGGAAGCAGCCTAGTCATACACAGGAGCAGAGGATGAGATGTAGTCAGGAAGCAGCCTAGTCATACATAGGAGCAGAGGATGAGATGTAGTCAGGAAGCAGCCGGGTCATACACAGGAGCAGCAGATGAGATGTAGTCAGGAAGCAGCCGGGTCATACATAGTAGCAGAGATTGAGACGTAATCAGGAAGAAGCCGAGTCATCCACAGGAGCAGCGAATGAGATGTAGTCAGGAAGCAGCCGGGTCATACACAGGAGCAGCGGATGAGATGTAATCAGGAAGCAGCCGGGTCATACAGAGGAGCAGCGGATGAGATGTAGTCAGGAAGCTGCCGGGTCATACACAGGAGCAGCAGATGGGACGTAATCGGGAAGCAGCCGGGTCATACACAGGAGCAGTGGATGAGACGTAGTCAGGAAGCAGCCGGGTCATACAAAGGAGCAGTGGATGAGACGTAGTCAGGAAGCAGCCGGGTCATACACAGGAGCAGAGGATGAGACATAGACAGGAACAAGCCGAGACATACACAGGAGCAGCGGATGAGATGTAGTCAGGAAGAAGCCGAGTCATACACAGGAGCAGAGGATGAGACGTAGTCAGGAAGAAGCCGAGTTATACACAGGAGCAGCGGATGAGACGTAGTCAGGAAGCAGCCGGGTCATACACAGGAGCAGCAGATGAGATGTAGTCAGGTAGCAGCTGGGTCATACACAGGAGCAGCAGATGAGATGTAGTCAGGAAGCAGCCGGGTCATACACAGGAGCAGCGGATGAGATGTAGTCAGGTAGCAGCTGGGTCATACACAGGAGCAGCAGATGAGATGTAGTCAGGAAGCAGCTGGGTCATACACAGGAGCAGAGGATGAGACATAGGAAGCAGCTGGGTCATACACAGGAGCAGTGGATGAGATGTAGTCAAGAAGCAAGCTGGTGTAGTTCTACAACGCTAAGGACGGATGTTTAAAGTGGACCCACACCCAGGATTTTGACTATCCTGGGTTTTGGTCCACTTCGGTGGGGCACCCTGATCGGGGGTGCCCCGCTGTGTGAAACCCCCCAGAAAGCCCCGAAAACTCACCTCACCCTGCTCCCAGGTGACTCGCTCAGAGCGCAGAGCGCGTCCGCCACCGCCGCCTCCTACAGGGAGCACGCCCGCGCCGGCCATTCACAAACGGAGGAGGCGGACACCCCCTGCGCCGCTGGAACGTGGAAAAGGTAGGATTTGTGGGCTTCCTGGGGGGTTTCACCCCGCGGGACATCCCGATTTCGGATGCCCCGCGGGGAGGGATCTGATCGGCCTGGGAATCTTATAGATTCCCGGGCCGATCCCCCCTGGGTGTTGGTCCAATTTAAAGATGGTGGGGAGGCTGCTGGGCCTTCTTCATTGTTGTTGATGTGACCGAACCACTAGAGGCTCTAAATAATGCGGAGTAAAGAGCTAGGCACTGTCTCTACTGGGGAATTGTTGGTAACCTTTCACCTCCTGTTTTCTGCTGAAATCCACAATTAGTCCTTTAGTCTTGAGATGGAGATTTTTCTCCTAGCATCATGGCACCAAGTTTTTATTTCCTGTATGTGGTAATGATGTTTAAATTATCTCGAAAATTACACCACTTTGTCTAAAAAGGTAATTTAAAACAGTGAGTTCTGAGGACAAATGCACTACAAATTACTACTACTACTTAATTTATCACTCCACAAGCAAGCAGGCAAGACCCCAGACAAAGAAACTGGTCTGAATAGTTTGTGACAACAATTGGAAGGTTACTTTATAAGGTGAAGAAAGGAAAAGTTGCAATAAAGTCAAAACGTATATAAAGTTACAAAAATATATTTCTCAGTAGTTTGTAAGAAATGCAAAGAACAAACTTATCTTTGTAATGTGGTCCTGGATCCATGTCCTTCAGGTCCTTCAAGTTTCAGCAGCAGGGCAAAAAGGTCCATGAAGTGTTTCCGGGTTGAGGGGAAGAAAGAAAAGTGTCCCTACAAAGCAGCGGTGGAATTCTTTGGATCACACCTCTTGACCAATTACAGGTCCCCAAAATCGTCCAATAGGTGATTGCCTTGTATGCAACCTATTAACCTTTATCCTATTATCGACACATATACACATAAGGAAACAAGCCGCATGGTTTCAGCCATCTTTGAAAACTTTTCGACCATTTTGTAAAACTCCAACTCATTTAAAAAAATGTATACATATTTTTATAATAGGTCAATCCAATAAAATGTGTATGTAGCACTACATGATCAGGCTGATTGCAGGGGAAGCCTGAATAAAAAGGAGCCACATAGCCTTGTCAGTTGTCTGTTGACCAGCCTGAAGGAGGGAGCCCAGGCTGAATTGCACATTGGTGAAAAAAAGGACTGTACACAAGCCGAAGGACTTGGCTTCTGCGCCCCCTAACCGTGGACTTGTGGGGATGAGCAGCGGAGGGCTTGTACGCCCTGCAAAGTGGATTTAACTTACCTTGGAGTTACAGCTTGCTGGAGAACCCAGCCCTGGACTTACATTGAATTGGGTGAAGTAATCACTTTTGATTTATTGCATTGATGCTGCAATCCCTGAAGTGAGTGATAATTTGCGTTTGAACACTTTATTTGCTCAATAAAGCCGTTTTGCTGTTGAAAGACTGTTGTCCGTGTCACTGCCGTTCGCCCAACTGCTCACAATTGGTGGAGGATGCAAGGGGCACAGTGACTGTTGCTAGGGTCAACGGAGTGACAAAAAACGCTGCATGTTGGATGTCGTGGGTGAAAGCGGCGACTAAGATGTTTCACCAAACGCAAATGGAGGAGGTGATTAAGCAGCTAATCCAGGCTAACCTCAAGCATGCGCAGGCCCTGGAACAACAGCAGAAAGCCATGGCACAGCAGCAGCAAGCACAGCAGCAAGCCATGGTACAGCAACAGCAGGCCCTAGCACAGCAGCACCAAGCGCAGCAGGAGACAAACCACCTGTTGATAAAACAGATTGCTGCACTCAGAGAGGCTGTTGTGGCTCAAGGCTCACAACCGGAGAGAAGCCCAGTTGAGACAGGTGGTGCGAGGAGAGCTGTACAGCAGCATGAGGATGATGTTGAGGCCTACCTCACGGTGTTCGAGCGCATGGCTGAGAGAGAGCAGCTGCCAGTAGCCGAGTGGGCAGACGTGATTGCACCGTTTCTGGCAGGTGAGCCCCAAAAAGTTTACTTTGACCTTAGGGAGCAAGATGTACGGGACTATGCTAAACTCAAAATAGAGATCCTTGCTCGCCTGGGAGTCACGCCAGCGGTTCGGGCCCGGAGAGTGCATAACTGGACTTTTGCTGTGGATAAACCTGCTCGGTCGCAGATGTTTGATTTAGTTCATCTTGTGCAAAAATGATTGGAGCCGGAGCAGTCCACACCGGCGCAGATCGTCGAGAAGGTCATGGTGGACCATTTTTTGTGGACCGTGCCGCCAAAGCTACAGCAGTGGGCTGGACAAGGCAACCCTCAGACTGCTGATCAGTTGGTCAGCGTTGTTGAGATATACGTTGCGACCGAGGACCATCTTCGGGATGCCCCTGCAACACCAGCAACCACTAAGACCAGCAGACCGGTGGGTAAGCAAGTCCCCCTTGGAGGTGTGTGGAGGGGTGTAAGAGGGCAAAAGACTGTCCCTGACCCCGCCCGGGCAAGGAGGTTCCGGGGTCCCCAGTGTTGGAGGTGCCGTGAGTGGGAACACATAACCGCGGATTGCCTCCTCTCCCCTGAGCCCATGGAATGTGACGCTGCCCGCAGAAGGTCTCTGTTTGCAGAACCCGGTTGTGCCACCAGTCAGTGGTCAGAGACTGAGACACAGGTTGTGACTGTGAAAATGAATGGTTGCCCAGTGAAGGCACAATTGGACTCAGGTAGCCGGGTAACTTTGGTCCGGGCCAACCTTGTGCGTAGTGGTTGTAAACTAAAGAAAAAGCTTAATGTGCTTTGCATCCAGGGGGATATCGTGGCTTACCCTGTAGCCATGGGTAAGTTTGAGACCCCCGCTGGAACATTGACCCATGAAGTTGGCATAGTAAAACGTTTTGTGTATGATGCTGTAATTGGACGTGATTTTCCCTTGTTCTGGCCCTTGCGGGAAGGCGTAGCACTTCTGCTGACAGCGAAGTACCTCCGGCAGAACCGGTAACCCTCCCCGTCGTCAAGTCCATTAAACATGTGGCCCCGTGCAGGTTATACAATAGGCTGACCAGGGGGAGGGCCATTAATCCTTGTGACCGAGTTCGGGGATTAGTACCCACGGGTGAAAGTAAAGAGAAGTTTAAAGTGGAACATAAGCCGGGGAATGTAGATGCTGTGTCTCAAACCCACTGTATGGTTGCTGAAGAGTGTCAGACCGCGGGTCTGTAGAAGAGGGGAGGGATATGTGGTAAAGTGTATAAAAATGTCATAAATGGTGTGTATTTCTACCCTGCTAGATTGTATCAGGCACGTTCCGTGCCGGGTTTTCAGGACACAGGTCACTTTCCCCAATCCTTTTCAGGTTTGTTCCCAGGTCTCAGGCCGTGCATAGGTGATCAGGCTGATTTCAGGGGAAGCCTGAATAAAAAGGTGCCACTGAGCCTTTCAGTTGTCTGTTGACCAGCCTGAAGGAGGGAGCCCAGGCTGCACTGCACAGTGGTGAATAAAGGGACTGAAGTGAAGCCGAAGGACTTGGCTTCTGCGCCCCCTAACCTTGGACTTGTGGGGATGAGCAGCGGAGGGCTTGTACGCCCTGCAAAGTGGATTTGACTTACCTTGGAGTTACAGCTTGCTGGAGTACCCAGCCCTGAATTTACATTGAATTGGGTTAAGTAACCACTTTTGATTTATTGCATTGATGCTGCAATCCCTTAAGTGAGTGATAATTTGCGTTTGAACACTTTATTTGCTCAATAAAGCCGTTTTGCTGTTGAAAGACTGTTGTCCGTGTCACTGCCTTTCGCCCAACCGCTCACTATATATATATATATATATATATATATATATATGTGTATAATATGTAGAGAAATATGCAAAGGGCCGCCCTGAGGTTCTCCAATGTTGAGAGTGAGTGAAGGAAGGAAAGATGGTTTTCTCCATCTGGATGACTTATAATACGCCTATCAGGAAGTCGGAAAAAAAAAAGTTTGCTAGAAAGCCTTGTGGGGATTACAATATTAAATGCAGAACTGTAATCCACACTTTAATGACATTTTCTCTTTTTCTATCCAGATTTGACCTTATTAGGTGTAGTGAATTATGACCCACCTATGTCACCCACCTTGAATGGGAAGGGCAGTTGGATTTAGATTAGCAGAAAGAGATGAACTTCTCCATCTTCAAGTCATTGCTATAAGACAATAGTCATTCATGCAAGTTGGAACAGGTACAATGATGAAGTTTTAAAGCATCTGGAAACCACAGGGTTTAACACTACATGAGCAAGCTGATCTGCTTATGCTCGGGGGAACCTGGCCTGAAATGCCATCTGGTCCTGCTGTTTTCCTAATGTTCACTCTCTTGAGGGCTTCCCTCACATTGTTCTCTGGGATGGTGAAGGGAAATACTTCCCCTCTGTTTTATTTCTAGTATTACTCGGCATGTTGGAACTGTTCGAAGCTCTTGTTTGTTGCAGTGGTAGACAGAGTATAAAAAAGGTTCAGCTCCTTCACCAGAGACATGTTGGCATTTTCCATTCTGTTCTAGTTTCCAGCCTTCTCTTCATAGGTTAGGAGGCCTGCATCTGTAAACACAATGATGTGTCCCTGAGCTGTGACTAAACATTTCCCAGTCTATGGTATAAATGGCATCTTTCAGGGTGGACATCACTGTGGTTACTGGTTTAATCTTAGTTTATATTTAAGTGGTAGCATGATGGCAGTGTAGCCTGATGTAACGAATGGTGGGTAATGGTTGAGCTTTATAGCCATCTTTGAATAGTGTATAAAATGCCCCAGGGTCTTTGTACCCCTGGCTGGGAAGGTGATGTGTTGAAGGAAGTTTGTTTTTTTTAAGAGGAACAAAAGCCAAGTTTTGCGCTATGTTTGGTTCCTGGTTTTGTATCCCTGGTTTGGTTCCTGCACCCTGAAGCATCCGGATTTGGGCCAACCTGCGGGTTGCCTCTTTGATGAAATCTCAAGCTGCAATGATTTAGGCTTTGTGACTGTAACTGTTGAAGAGTAAGTGCTTCATGAATGCCCTTTAAGGCCATGTCTGTATTTGTCTGCTTTGCTATATAGACAGGACTGATTGCGATAGAAGTAAATCCACAAGGGATGTATGGAAGGTGACAATTAATAAAGAGAAGTTCCAAGTTGGATGTACAGGAGCATGTAAGATTGACAATTTTCCTGTTGTGTGTCTCATGGTAAATCACTGGTGTGACAACACCTTGTTTTAGCCTTCCCAAAGCCCCAGTCCTATCAATGCAGTAAAGGGAGAGGAACCCAGCTGGTTGGATGGCATGGTAGGGATTTGTAGATTTAACCATGCCTCTGTGCAGCAGTCTCTGATGTCTCGTTGCAAATTGACTCTAATCCTGATGTTATGAGGGCCAAGAGAATCTATGTGCCAGAGAACTAAATCTTTTCCTATTAACCCGCTATTTTTCCCCAGGGGCATCTTCTCTACTCGTGACCTTTGTAGTACACACATGCTCATTTTGTGGCCCTCGGATCCATCTGATGTGGCCCCTGACCCGCTTCTCTTGTAAATCAGGCCTTACCTCACATGAAAGACTTTATACAGGGGAGAAGTCATTTTCACTATATCCAGTCCAGGTCGTCCCAGTCCCGATCAGCCTTGAGAGACAGATCTCTCGCACGGCTCCTAAGAAGGCCACGAGTAAGAAGCGGCATATCGAGCCCGTTTACTCAGATAAAGATGATGATGATCTTTTTGGAGGCCTGGGCTCCATGGAGGAAGGCGAGTTGCATGAGGACTCCATTTCCACTGTGGTTTATTCTGCCGGCTATGACAGCAGGCCTGGCTCTTCCTCTGGTGAGGATATGTGGCTCCCTGATGATACGGAGAAGTTGCTGGCTTCAGTTTTTGAGACGTTGCATATTGTCCCTCCTAAAGCGGCTAAGAGGAAGCAGGGTGATTTATTTCGGCCTGAGAGACAGAGACTTGTCTTTCCTGAGCAGGCCCATTTTTCGAATATGATCTTCAAGGAGTGTGAAAGGCCTAACAAGCTACCGTCTGTGCCTAAGGGCCTGGACAGGTGGTATCCCTTCCCTGAGGAGCTGGTCCACCTATGGTCCCGTCCCCCTGAAGTGGATTCCCCTGTGTCGGGGTTATCCAACACTACGGTTATGCCGTCACCCGATACTGCTTCCTTGTGTGATCCAGCTGACAGGCGCATGGATCAGTTAGTTTGTCATGCCTTCACCTTTGCTGGTGCTTGGTTTCGCCCTGTGTGTGCCACCGCTATTGTCTCCTTAGCCATCAGAAAGAAGGTGAGACTTCTTGTGGATATTGCTAAGTCTCGCAAGCGGGCGGAGGCGTATAAAGACCTCCAAACTTGCGTGGAATTTATTTCCTTTGTTGTCTCTGCCATGGACGATGGTGTCCGGCTCAGTGCCAGGGTTTCGACCCTGCTTGTTGCACTTCGTTGCTCGCTCTGGTTGCGGCAATGGTCGGCTGATGCCGCGGCCAAGAAGTCGCTCAGTAGTATCCCCTTTGTGGGGCACAGATTGTTCGGGGAGGCTCTGGACCACCTGATTAAGGATGGTAGACTCCCTCAGCTACGGAAGCCTGCGCGGCCCTTTCGGGGTTCTTCTGCCTATCGCTCCTTTCGTGGAGGAAGAGGCTCTTCATTTTCAGGTGATTCAGAGATTCCTGGGGACGAGGTAGGTCCCTCGGCCGACCCAATCCCTCCTGGGGATCCAGGTCCAAGCCCCCTGCCAAGGCTCCTCAGGCATGAGGAGGCGCCCTCACCCATCAGGGTTGGGGGACGGCTTTGTTATTTGCTCATATCTGGAGACAGCGCGTCTCGGATCGGTGGATTCAGGAGGTGGTGTCCTCCGGTTACAAAATAGAGCTGGCAGTCAGGCCGCCCTCAAGATTTCTTCAGTCTCGCATATCCCAGAACCCAGTGAAGGCACAGGGCCTGAGAATGGCCGTGCAGCACCTTCTGCAGTTAGGTGTGATTTGCCCTGTACCTCTTCGGGAGCAGGATCAGGGTTTTTACTCCAACCTGTTCACGGTTCCCAAGAAGGACAGAACGTTAAGACCTATCCTGGACTTGAAGGGTCTCAACAGGTTTGTAAGAGCATGGAAACCAAGGTGCTGGCGGGCATCATGGCTATTCTGAGGAATCAGGGCGTTCGTGTGCTGCCTTATCTGGACGATTTACTGATTGCGGCTTAGTCCCTTCAGCAGGCCGAGAGCGACACCGGATGGTGTTATCCACTCTCGAGGAGTTCGGATGGGTAATCAATTACCCCAAGTCTTCGATCACTTCCTCAACGGTGAGGTCCTTCCTGGGCATGGTATTTCTGCCACAGCACAAGGTGGTGGGGCTTCAGACGCAGGTGCAAGCCTTGCTGTCTTGTCAGCGACCTTTGATCCATCTGGGGATGAAGCTGGTGGGCCTGATGGTGTCATGCTTCGAGGCAGTGCCCTTCGCCCAGTTCCACATGAGACCTCTTCAATTGAACCTGTTGACCGGCTGGGACTGGATGCAGGAGTCGCTGGAACAGGAATTTTCTCTGTCTCTTCTGGCCAGGCAGTCCCTCTTGTGGTGGCTGGACCCCAGAAACCTGTTGGGCAAGTCCTTTCTGACTCCCCGGTGGGAGATAGTTACCACGGATGCCAGTCTGATCGGCTGGGGAGGCGTTTGGCAGATGCAGAAGATCCAGGGTCAGTGGGGTCCGTAAGAGAACCACTTGCCCATAAATCTCCTGGAGTTGAGAGATCCGGTTGGTGCTTCTACACTTGACTCCCCATTTAAGGGGTCGTGCAATCTAGGTTCGCTCAGACAATCAGACGGCTGTCACCAGGGCGGGACTCGGAGCAGGCGAGTCCTCAAGGAGGTGACCCAGATTCTGACTTGGGCAGAGGAGAATGCTCCCTGCATCTCGGCGGTTTACATCGCTGGGGTAGAAAACCAGGAGGCAGACTCCCTGAGCAGGAGTGCCTCACGCCTGGGGAATGGTCTCTCAGCAACAAGATCTTTCACGCTCTGTGTCTCCACTGGGGTCAGCCGGATGTAGACCTGTTTGCGTCCAGACACAATCACAAGCTCCCAAGGTTCGTCTCCCTGTCAAGAGATCCTCTGGCCTTTGCCACAGACACTCTGGCAATTCCTTGGACGGAGTTCAGGCTCTTTTACGCATTACCTCCGTTTCCACTCCTGGTTTGAGTGCTGCGCAAGATAGCCCAGGAGGGGGTTCCAACCATCCTGTTGGCTCCTCACTGGCCGAGAAGGAGTTGGTTTGCGGACATAAGGCTCGATTCAGAGAGACATAAAAAAACTTCCGTTTTAGTTCCGATCCGTTTTTTTTTTGGAAATGTTTCTGTTCTCGTATGAGCGTACAAGCGATTCTATGCATGCATTGAAAACCTTCTGTAAAGTTTCCGTCCGTTCGTACAGCAGATTACGAATACGAGGATGTCATGACTATTCCATTTCATTTTCACATGGTACATGTAGGCTTTCGTTTTTGCCCTTTTCCCATCGTATCCTCCAACGAATCCTTTACGTTTCCCGTTAGTTTGTGTTTCCCTTTTTCAATAAATAATCGTCCAGACGGAAATCCTTACGATCTTGCGCCTGTGCACTACAAACTTAACTCATTAAAGTGCTCGCCTACATATTTGCCACCCTCACTTCTACTACAATGTTTAGCTAAATAACTTAGCACTGTCCTCCATCTTCCCTTTTGGACCCTTAAAGCTCACCCAAATCACTTAGCACTATCCTCCATCTTCCCTTTTGGACCCTTAAAGCTCACCCAAACCACTTAGCACTATCCTCCATCTTCCCTTTTGGACCCTTAAAGCTCACCCAAACCACTTCTCGGTTAGGTTCTTCTTCCATTTTAGCCCCCTAAAACTTACCCAAATCACTTCTCGGTCATGTGAATATTCATCTTTATATATTTCTGGGCCCATTAGTTTTGTGTTAATGTATTCTGGAAATGAAATGACAATGTAACATTTTTTTTTATTCCATCATAAAATATAAAATTTTTTAAAATTCTGAAAATTTCAAATTTTTACAACTATAAAAATCAAAATACATAGCAATGGCAGGCCACTGAACATTATTCTTCATCTGTGGTCCCCAACGAGTTGCGCAGCTCCTGCATCTCGCCCACCAACTGAAGGACCCTGACACTCAGTTGTGCCACTCTGGCACATGTGGTCCCTGTTAAAAAAAAAGGTAAATTAGAATATTGGTATAACCTTGTTGGGGTCATACTGCACTGCCCCCCCCCCCCCCCTGTATGGTCCAAACACTTAAATCCGGACTTCAAAAGCCAGAGGGCCCTCGCCACGGGCCGGGTTTTGCATAGTGCCCGATTAGAGAACCCCTGGCCCACATTCTGCAGGAAAAGAACGGGCATCAGGAGCAAGGGCGAGCGGCACATCTTGCAGTTCCTGCAACCAAATATAAAATAATTACACAAAGCAAAGGTAACCAACTAAAACAATAACTCCTACAACAAATTAAGATTCAAGTTCAACAATCCAAATATAATTCACAAAGGACATAAGTCTAAAAAATATAGCAATTATATGGATGTGTGGGAAAATAAAGGTTTACATGCTAAGGACTAATTTAGGTCAGCATTAAAATGCATCTATAAGGCATACATGAAATGTATTGATTCAGGTATGCATTGCTATACAATTTATGGTCTTGGCCATGCTGATACATGCAATGCCTTGGTGCTAAAGGCGCGCAGACTCCTCCACATAGCCGCAAAACATGTTCAACAATAGCAATCCGAGCCCTCAAAGGTCCCGTAAGTGGATCGGAAATGAAACGGATTTATAGGGTGGTGATTCGTCGGAAATCAGCTCTCTGAATCAGACAGAAACCCATCCCAACAACGGAAGTTATCTGAACGAACGGAAAATTTCCGATTTTGTTTGGAAAATGATCCGAACTAACGGAAATTTTCCGATTTGCTTCATCAAAAATCATTTGCCGAACGATCGTACGAATGAAAAATGAACGAAAAAAAGCAAAAAAGTTACAAACACCCACCAAAACTTTCACAGACAGCTACGGAAGTCCGGACGAATGTGTCTCTGAATCGAGGCTATAGTTCAGATGTCAGTGGATCGCTACATCATGCCCGACGACCCAGCACTTCTCACACAGGGGGAGCTGCGGCACCCCAATTTACAGATGCTGGCTTTGACGGCCTGGCTATTGAAACCTCAATCCTGAGGGAAAAGGGGCTGTCTGCCACGGTTGTGTATACCATGATTCAGGCACGGAAGACGTCTTCTTCCATGATATATTACAGAGTTTGGCATGCCTACATTACTTGGTGTGAATCCAAGAGTCTCCCTTGTCGCACATTCTCTATCTCTAGGATCTTGGAGTTTTTACAACACGGTTTAGACATGGGTCTACAGCTGCGCACCCTCAAGGGCCGTCTCTGCCTTGGCCATCTTTTTCTAGAGATCCTTTGCCAATCATAGACACGTCCACCGCATAAGCCTGTATTACTGGTGTGGGACTTGAATTTGGTACTTTCTTCTCTCCAGGGGCCTTCCTTTGAGCCTTTGTGTGATGCTGCATTGCCTATTTTGACCCTCAAGGTGGTCTTTTTGGTAGCGATCACCTCGGTGCGTCGCATGTCAGAGCTGGCCGCGCTTTGTATGAAGCCTCCTTATTTTGAGCGGCATAAGGATAAGGTGGTTTTTCGTTTTAAACTTGATTTTTTGCCTAAGGTCGTTTTCATCTTAATGAGGAAGTGGTCTTGCCCTCCTTGTGTCCAGCACCGACTAATGCTAAGGAAAGGACCCTCCATGACTTGGATGGGGTCAGAGCCATTAAGTATTACCTGGTTGTGACTGAATCCTTCAGGAAATTGGATTTGCTCTTTGTCCTCACAGAGGGTTCTAGGAAAGGCTTGCCTCCAGCCAAGTCCACTCTCAGTAAGTGGATCAGACAGGCGGTGGTGCAAGCATACTCTGCCAAGGAGAAGGAACCCCCTTTTCATATTACTGCTCATTCTACTGGAGCTATTGTTGCTTACTGGGCTTTTCAGCACCAGGCATCTGTTGAACAAGTTTGTAAGGCCGCCACTTGGTCTTCAGTTCATACCTTTACCAAGTTTTACAAGGTTGATGTCAGGGCCTCAGCTGATGCTGTCTTAGGCCGAAAGGTGCTTCAGGCGGTAGTGAAATGAACTACATGCTGTTCCGCACTGGGGATCCTGCCCTAATGGACACTGCTTTTGGATGTCCCAATTGTCATCACTTCTGGGATGACCTGAACTGGATATAGTGAAAAATACAATTCTGTGATACTCACCTGTAGAATTGTTTTTGAAAATATCCAGTCCAGGTCGTCCCACCCCGCCAATTTTTTCTCATTATCTCTTGGTTGCCTGTTATGGTGATTACCATTTTTATATTGGACCATTGTCCTTTTGTTTTTTGTTGGAGAGAGTACTTGGTGAAGCTATGTGAAGTAACATGGTTTTCTTGGCCTCCCGGCCTGTCTCTTCTTACTGCTGTTTAACCACTGGGAAATCATAGTGAGACACCTGTTTTTATAGGGGGCTGGGAGGAGCGACAGCTTTTGATCTTGCAGTCGAGCACCACCTAGCGGTAGAATACCCAATTGTCATCACTTCTGGGATGACCTGGACTGGATATATTCAAAAACAAGGTGAGTTTCATAGAATTGTATTTTTCTTGTTCTAAATGTGGGAAATGTTTCTCTAGGAATTCATCTGGCTTGCATGGTCTATTGAAAAAATGTGGGGGCGGGATTATTGGAGCTTAAACCTTTTCTATTCTAATCATAAGCTCTGCTTCTATGTCTTCTTTGCTGATCCTAAACATTTTCTTTGTATATGATTTCATAGCAAATTAACCTTCTGTTTTTACTATATTTTCTATCTTCTCCAGGTCGAAGATCTAAACAAAATAATTCTGCCAAACAGGCTGTTATTTCTCCAGATGCTGAAAGGCAAAATAACAACACAGCACCACAGTCTACAGAGGAGACTACCTTAAATGTGAACCCTACGGATCTCTTGTCTCACCTCTCTACACAGGAGTGTAATATGGACGTCCTCACCCATCATACAGCTCGTGGTTCTAAAACACCATATTCCTGTTCTGAATGTGGGAAATATTTTTCTGGGCAATCGGCCCTTTACAAACATGAAAGAGTTCATACGGGGGAAAAGCCTTATTCATGCTCTGAATGTGGTAAATGTTTTTCTCAAAAATCAAACCTTCTCACACACGAAAGAGTTCATACAGGAGAGATGTCATATCCATGTTCTGAATGTGGGAAATGTTTTTCTCGGAAATCACACCTTGTCAGGCATGGTAGAATTCATACAGGGGAGAAGCCATATTCATGTTCTGAATGTGGGAAGTCTTTCTCTCACGAATCAGCCCTTATGACACATGAAAGAGGTCATACAGGGGAGACGCCATATTCCTGTTCTGAATGTGGGAAATGTTTCTCTCAGAAATCACACCTTATCTCACATGAAAGAGTTCATACAGGAGAGAAGCCATATTCCTGTTCTGAATGTGGGAAATGTTTCTCTCAGAAATCTAATCTTATCACACATGAAAGAGTTCATACAGGAGAGAAGTCGTATTCGTGTTCTGAATGTGGGAAATGTTTCTCTCTAAAATCAGCCCTTACCAAACATGAACGAGTTCATACAGGAGAGAAGCCGTATTCCTGTTCTGAATGTGGAAAATATTTCTCTCACAAATCAGCCCTTATTACACATGAACGAGTTCATACAGGAGCGAAGCCGTATTCCTGTTCTGCATGTGGGAAAAGTTTCTCTCAGAAATCAGTCCTTATCATACATGAAAGAGTACATACTGGAGAGAAGTCATTTTCATGTTCTGAGTGTGGAAAATGTTTTTCTCAGATATCTAACCTTGTCACGCATGAAAGAATTCATACAGGAGAGAAGCCATATTCCTGTTCTGAATGTGGGAAATGTTTCTCTCACAAAGCAGCCCTTCTCACACATGACAGAGTTCATACAGGAGAGAACCCATATTCCTGTTCGGAATATAGGAAATGTTTTTCTCAGAAATCGAAAATCACACATGAAAGAGTTCATACAGGGGAAAAGTCATGTTCATGTTCTGAATGTGCGAAATGTTTCTTTTAGAAATCAGTCATTGTCACACATGAAAGAGTTCATACAGGGGGATGCCATAGTCTTGTTCTAAATATGGGGTATATTTTACAATAGCTGCTAATGATAAATGTCGGTACAGGTGATCATAAGATTTGGGTTCTGAAGAGGCATAATAGAGCATATGAAAACTGTCAGACAATGATCTTTAAGAGCAGGAAGGGATTGTACAAGACCAATGTATGTCAGACAAAAACACAGGAGCACAGATGTTCTCAGAAGAGCTAGTTCTCCATATAGGCAGGTGTTACTGTTATCTACAATGATAGTCCGAAATGAGGCACCACGAGTCCCAAGCAGAGAATTCTAAAAAAAACACAAGAAAATATGATATCGAAATGAGTGAATGTTTAGAGAGAGGAAAAAGAAACAATAGCAAAAGTAGGGATTTTATACCTAAACTAATAAATAATGTATATAAAGGATATGGGAGGAGAGAGGAGCAAAGGCAAGTATTTGTTTTCCTCATTCGGGATGGATGTTAGCTGGGTGCATCCTGGTAAGACAACCAAGGATACTTGGTGATCATAGAACGACCAAGTTGTATACATCTAAATGTATGTATCTCCGCGGGACTTGTAATATTATAGTTTTCACCACGTGGATCTGTTAAAAACTATCAGTGTATTATCCACCACCTGATGTTCAAAAAACGTACCAGATACCGGTGTTAATTAGGCTTTGTAAAATTCCAATCCCAATTCCTTATTATTCGATCTTCATATAACTCATTAGGATCACAATTCCTTATTTGTCAGTTTCCATAGATCTCACTGGGGTTACCGTTTCTTATATAAAGCTTCCTTTAATTAATAGCTGACCAGTGTGTAGTTTAAAAGATGTACTCCTCATTTATTCATTAACCATGTAAAAAAGAATCACACATAGCGTAATTCTGAATAACTATCTGTGCGCAAGATTAAAATGGTTCTTACCAAATAAAAGACTTAATCAGGCGTATCCTTACAACACTTAGACTGTGAGGTGGAAGCTTCCCTTCCCTCCGAGTCCCTCTACCCGTCTCGTGTCTCTCTCAGCTGTCTACGTTTACCTCCGAGCCCCAGGCCTCTCAATGGGTTATATGAAAATCGAATAATAAGGAATTGGGATTGGAATTTTACAAAGCCTAATTAACACCGGTATCTGGTACGTTTTTTGAACATCAGGTGGTGGATAATACACTGATAGTTTTTAACAGATCCACGTGGTGAAAACTATAATATTACAAGTCCCGCGGAGATACATACATTTAGATGTATACAACTTGGTCATTCTATGTAGAGCTTTTGTGACAAGCCCTGTTTCTTTTCTCCTGCGTGCTGGACATTTAAAGATCTTTTAGAGTTATTATATAAGAAAATAGCGCGGATTTGCAAGATTTTAATCTTTGGATTGCGATCATAGAACGGTCTCAGGCTATAACTTCCTGCCCTGCCTCCCAAACTGACCACCATGGTAATAGTCAATGATCTTAAAAGCTTCTACACTCGGTTTGACTCTGCCCAACACCCCAAGGTAGGAAGCTCCATCTGCTCTGCTGGCACCAGGGAAAAGCACATGGAACAAGGCAAGACACGTTTCCAACACTGTTTTGGAACACAAATTAAGAAGAGTTGTTAAGAGGGTGGACACTTGAAAGACAGCAGAACTAGATCTCGGGGCGTGTGCTCAAGTTCTGTGCTTACCAACTCGCACCAGTTTTCACTACAATATTGAAGCTCTCAAAAAGCTGCAAAGCAGGCTGAATGATGACAGCCAGCTTGGGGAGAGCAGAAAGCGGGATCATTTAACCCTTTGCTTATATGCCTCTGTTCATTGTATAACATACTATGTATGACTGTGCATGTGACCAATAAACATGGCTTGATTTGGCCCAGTAAATCTGTGACCATATGATTACGTGTTTATTATATAATCATTTATTATATTGATTAATCTAACAAAACTGAAATCATGTATTTTATACATGTGAATGGATATTCCATAAAGTGTTTAATATGGATTATAATATCATAATATAATATAAAATAATCGTATTATATTGTCACCTGCTTTTAGTGGATCAGATGACAGAGAAACACGAATACCACCAGAGGTGCCCACTGGAACTTTCCCTGAAATGGTGGACAGGGAGAACTTGACAGAAGAGTCAATAGCTGATTGCTAGGACACAGCTGCACAGGCTGGTGTAGTATGTCAAGATGGTTAAGTACATTGGCAGGACCGGCAGAGGTGAGTACTGGTGATGAAATAGAACAGCAGTGTATTTGGCCACTACCATACTGTCAGGAACCGCTTACCTGATCCCCGTTCCAGCGACGTCTCCAGGCGGCCAGCTGCAGCTGTCACTGTGCGGCGGCCGCGCTGGGCGGCGTCGGCTCGATCGGCGCCCAGCTCAGCCACGCCCCCCGCTTCCTCCTCCAGTAGATGTGCTCGCGCTTGGCCGCGAGCACGTGTCTGTTTTGCCCTCCGGCGGCGCTGTGCTGCGCGCACCCGCCGGAGGATCAATTAAAGGGTTAATGAGCCCTAGGGGATTGAGGGCTTCGCCCTCTTCTGCTCTGCAGGCCAATCAGCCTCATTGATATCTTGGCCTTACCTCCTCCCTTGTTGCCAGCCAATTACCCTTGGAATCCTACGTGCTCCAATCAGTACACTGCTTCCCTCAGACCTGTCCCTATAAAGGCAATTCCCTCTCAGTTGTGAATTGCCTGTGATAGCGCCTTGTACCTTGCTTTGACTCGTGTTATTCATTGATCTGATCACCGTTGCCGACCCCTGCCTGAACCGACTATTCTCAATCTGATCTCCGTTGCCGACTTCTGCCTGAACCGACTATTCTGATCTCTGTTGCTGACCTTGCCTGAACCGACCAATCTCGATCTGATCTCCGTTGCCGACCTCTGCCTTGCACCTAGACCTCGAGCTGTCTCACCCCTCTGTACCGCTGCGAACTCTGACTCCCCGTGTTAACCTCTGGCCTGTCTCTGGACTTCCGCTACACTCGCTCTTAGCCATTGGTTCTTCAGACCTCTATACCTGTAAGCTCTCATCCTTTGAGCCATTGAAGTCCTGGGGGCAACCGATCCCGGGCAGGCGTATTCTGCGTCCCGGCAAGCGGGGGCTCCTACAGGTGAAGCTGGCTGCGGAGATTGGGTGTTGAGGGCTTACCTAGAGGGCTGGAGTTACCAGAGCGTGACACATACCCTATGTCACTGGGGCCCCCTTGCAAGGGAGGACAGATTAGGATGCAGACACACGACCATTACTGAAGCAGGCAGGGCTGGAGGAGAAGACAAGCCAGGAGTCGGAGCGGTTAGTCAGACAAAGCCAGAGAAGGTAAATAAAACCAGAGGATTGGGAGACAGGTGAGAACCGAAACAGAAGCAGGTGAGGCAGGTTTTACTCTGAAAAAGATCTGCTGTTACCTGGTGCCTTGGCCCTCCTTAAAGTGGACCATCACCCTCGGGTGATCGGCCCGGGAATCTATAAGATTCCCGGGCCGATCACCTCCCTCCCCGCGGGACATCCGAGATCGGGATGTCCCGCGGGGTGAAACCCCCCCCCAAACCCCCTTACCTTAGTTTCGGCGGCGGCCAGCCGCCGCCTCCCTTGCGCCCCTCTAGGCGTGCGCGCCCCCGCGTCGGCCGTCTGTGAATGGCCGGCGCGCGCGTCAAGAGGGACGCGCGGGAGGCGGCGGCGGAGGAGCCACGGACAAGCGGCTGTCAGATCGCTTGTCCGTCGGCGCGGGGAGAGGTGAGTTTTTAGGGTGATCGGGGGGGGTTTCACACAGCGGGGCACCCCGATCGGGGGTGCCCCACCGAAGTGGACCAAGACCCAGGATAGTCAAAATCCTGGGTGTTGGTCCACTTTAAATGCTCAAATTGGCACACAATGGGCTCCAGTCACCTCCTGCACGTTTCAGTAGCATACTCGGTGAGCTGACCATCATCTGGCTGGCATGTCAGTTTTAGGGGTTGGCTCGGGTGATGCCACCCTCGCTCCCCTCTTGCATCCCCAGCATTTCTGCTTATGTACACAAGCTTCTTATGCCCTCTGGTGGCACTGCAAGCAGCACAACTGATTCATTTGGGCCAATGAGACCCAACGTTGTTGATGGGCTAATCAGCCCTGCTCTTGTTGCTAAATTCTCAACCCTTAAATCTCTTGTGAACTGTAATTCAGGCTATGGCCCCACTCTTCATGTCCCAATGCTCAGAGGGTGGGCTTGGTGATTTCTCTCTTGCAGGGAGATCCACAGACATTAGCGTACAGATTGGCCCCCACTGATGATGCCATACAGATCGTCTCAGCCTTTTTCAAGGCCATGGGAATCCTGTATGCTGATCAGACTTCAACTGCCAAACTGCGAGGTCTCAAACTGGTGAAACACCAAGGAGTACAGTGCTGAATTACACCAATGGGCAATCGATTGCCGGTGGAACGATCTGGCCCTCTGTGGTCAATTTCGGCTCAGGCTTTGTGAAACTATTAAAGATACTCTGGTCAACTTTCCTACACCAGAGAACCTTGCCAGTTACATTCAGCTGGCCATTAAGGTGGATAGGTGTCTTAGAGAATGATAGCCAGAGAGATCAAAAGGTTTGGCTTGGGGTACTAACTGTCAAGAGTCCATTGGGGCCCTCCGACTCTTCTCTGACAACTCCAAATGAGCCTGTGCAGCTTGGCCTAACCTGGCATTCGCAGCCTGAAAAGATGAGATGTCCTGCCCAGGGCTTGTGCCTCTATTGTGGAAACATAGGGGTCCCCCCTACCCAGCATAACCAGCCCAGGCAACAGCCATGCAGGGCTTGTAGGGTGCAAAGGCCTTGCTTCAGTGGCCCCCGGATCTGAAAGCTACAAGCCCACGTAGTCTTCATGGCCCCCAGGCTCTTCTACTCCCCCTCGGGCTTTGAGGATGTAGGTAATAGGGGGGCTGGGGGTTAATGGCAAGTCACCCAAGTTTTGAGAACTGTTAATAGGGGTCTCATGAGGTGAAGTGTTAAAACGTAAAGAAAGCACACAGCAGAGGTAAAATGAAAACTTATTAAAAAGAATTCTCTACTCACCTCCGATCCTCCGGTGTACCAGGCTGCTGTTCCTCGCTGATCTCCAATGACAGATGCCAGTGATTACCAGCATATGAGGACTCTGGGAGCAGTATGATTTCATGGGATGATGACATCCCCCCTGCCCTCAAAAAAGCTGGGCTAAGTGCAACAACAGCAGATGCAGGGGGAGGGGCCTGTTTCAAAGGCCCCCCAGGTGAAGAGGAGACATGGCGGAAGGGATAGCGGGCGCAGGTGAGTAAATGTCATTTTATTTCCTTGCAGAGATGTTAGCAGCGGGGAGGCTATTTTGGGCCCCCGTTGGAAGCTACAAAAGCACCAGGGGGGATCGGATGTCTCCGGGTAAAGAGAAGAACCAGCCAGATCGATGAGTTTTTAACTTTTCTACTGTTTTTTTCATTGCTGTTTAAAATCAGCTGCGTGAGTCTCACATAGCTGGCACTTAAACCGGACCTTCAGTGTGATTTAATGAAAAGCCCAAACTCTTAAAAAACGGTTCCCCAGCATCTAAAATTAATATATTTTAAGTTTTTTGTCACTAACTTATTATTCTTTCCCCCACTGGGCTGCAACTCTGTTCAGGAATTTAGGACACGGGCGCCGCCATCTTGACTCAGAAGCATCACACTTACTGAGGAGAGGAGAGTGGGAGAAGGTACAGGGGGGCGGGTTATAGCTGTGCTTTGCTCAGACAGAGCAGAGCTGGGGTCAGGTAAAGGTCAGCAATCCCAGAATGCAGAGCAGCACAGTCAGGAGGCACTTCCTGTTTGCAGGCTGCCTGATAAGATGGCGGCTTCAATAAGCGGCCATCTTGGATGTTTAAAGGCTGATAACATGCAGTAGATGCAGGTAGGATGATTTTTAATGTGGACAATCTGTATGTACAGGGTGTGGGAAACATATAAGATAGACTCTTATTCAGAGTGAAGGTCCGCTTTAACAGTTGGGTAGGCAGCTGAGTGGGACTCGCATAGCTGGTACTAGAAGGGCTAATGACTTGCAGGGTTGGGGAGTGGGAAATTGTATGGGGAGAGCATTCCAGAGGGAGTGGTGTGGAAATTGTGTTATTTTGGAAACGAGAGTGGGAGGAGGTGATCGGGGGTGGACCCTGATCACCTAACCCTAGACAAATCAGACTTTGGGCTGGTGTCCTTGGACACGTGATAACATTTATGAAGGGGCTTAGAGGGAGCTTTGTGGGTTAAGTTTAGACTTTAACCTGAATTATTTATGCTATTGGCAGCAAGTGGAGGGAATGACAGAGAGAAGCACCACCGAAGAAATTAGAAGAGGGGTGGACGAGGCAAACATTGATCAGAGGGCAAATAGCAAAACCAAGCATTGATCAGAGGGGTACCAGTCAGCTAGTAGACCCGAGACAAGAGTGTTACAGTAGTCTAGTTAGGAAATGATCAGGCAAAGCAATGACATTTTAGTGGTATCAGACATGAGGAAGGGACGGATGCGGGAGACAGTTTAAGTTAGACACAGCAGGAGGTGGAGGGATTGTGAGGTATGATTGAGAGATGACTCGATTATAACACCAAGACATTGTGCTTGGGGAGCTGCAGTGAAGATGGAGACGTGGCCTTTAATTTAGTAGATTAGTGACAATGATTATCATTTTAGTAGTGATTGGGAAGAATCCAGATTGGAGGGGGTCATTAGAAGGAACCAAGAAGAGTTAAAAAGTTGTTCCAGAAGTTTGGATGAGAATGGGAGCAGTGGCATAGGGCAGTAACGGGTGAGAGCAGAGGGCTCCAGGGAATATGTATAATGTGCATTTATGACCGTATTAGAAATGTGTGCTCCACTTTTTAGCTATCCAACTTTACAAGGACTTTCGCATCCATATATAATCTCAGCTATTACCAAAAATCGATGAGTGGATTTAATAAAAATAGAGCCATTTCGTTACATAAAAAGTAATAATATGAACAGTGTGAATTTGATGGAAAGTTACAATGTCCAGATTGTGAGCAGAATGTCTTGATTCAAAAAGGCGGCAATCTCTGTTCAAGCTCATTCAAATAGGGCCTTTGTCTCCAGCCCCGCCCCCGCAGGGGTTCGGCCATATTGCATATGTTCCTCATGTATGCTGCGAGTGAAAGAAGAGCGCTCCATTCCCCAAATTCCCTGCTTAAATATTCTCTGGTCAACCCAAATTTCTCCTCCCAACTGCAGCCCTCATTCTTCCTATTACAAGGAAGCCGTCCTGAAACACAATCTCAGCCTACGCACAACAGATGGTTCAAGTTAATGGTGTGAAAGTCCATACATCAAGTAATTCCTGAGATGGAACTGAGACATAACCCAGACATTATGACTAAGCAAACCTTTTATATCCTATGAACCTGTATGTATTATATGTGTATTATTTCCTTTGAATTGGCCACATCTGGCACATCAAAATCATAATAAACAGCAGGTACACATCCACAACTTCCACATTCATCCAAGGTACATATATATCAGTAATATTAGTAATTTAATAATAATTCATTAATATTTGAGATCATAAACATTTTATTCCCCCGGAACCTTCTTACACTGCACAGTGAGACAAACTACAATCCAGTGGACATACTAGGGGCCCTGAATAGCAGAAAGAGTATGTACTGGGCATATAATACAAGTCATCTCTGCCCATCTGCATAGCATATACTGGGTATATAATACCACTCATCTGTGTTTATCTGTTTTGTATTTACTGGGTATCTAATATAATACTGGAGATAAAAAAAGTTGGACCCATCTCACCCAGGTCCTGAATATGAGCATTTCAACATTGCTGGCCTTTGAAATGCTCCCATCCTGCTTGGTGGAGGTGGACAGTTTTAAAGATCTGATGGCAGCGGCTGTTCCACAATACACCATTCCCAGCCGCCACAACGTTTCTTGGCAGGCCTTCCCTGCCCTGCGCCAACAGGTTGTGGAGAAAATGAGGTGTGCACCACTCAATGCTATTAGTTGCAGTGTCCACATCACCACTGAAACATGGACAAGAAAGAATGGCCAGGGACGTTACATCTTTCTAACTTCCCACTGGGTCAATGTAGTAGTGTCTGGGACTGAGGTGCGAAACACTTTGGCACATAGTCATCCACCACCCAGGATTGCTGGACATCATTTGGTGCCTCCTCCTCTGCTTCCTCCTCATGCAGTCAGCACAGAAGAACCTGCACCACCAATTTGAGCACAGCCATGGGGAAACGGCAGCATGCAGTGCTAAAACTCATCTGTCTGGACGAAGGACCCCCACACTGCCCAGGAGCTGTTGTCCAGCATCCAGGAGCAGACGGATGAGTGGTTGATACCACTGGCCCTTATGCCCGGCCAGGTGGTGTGCGACAATGGACGTAACCTTGCAGCAGCCTTGGGCCAAGCCAGGTTGATGCACATCCTTTGCCTGGTGCATGTGCTGAACTTGGTGGTGCAGAGCTTCATGGTCCATTATCCAGAGATGCTGGAGCTGCTGCATAAAGTGTGTGCCCTGCTGCCGCTCACCTGTATGCACTGTAGAGTAATTTCGGACTTCCCACCCACCGCCTCATATGTGACTTGCCAACCAGGTGGAATTCCACTATGTATAAGCTTGAAAGGGTGTGCGAGCAACAGCAGGCAATAGTGGTGTTCCAGCTCCAAAATGCCCAGGTGACCAACAGCTTTTAACCACTAATGAGTAGGCCTCAATAATGGTGGCACAGGAGGAAGCAGAGAAAGGCCCATTTTTCCAGGTGTTAGGCCAGTGCACATGTGGCTCGCAAGGTGGGTTGCTGGGCCAACAGTGGCCAGGTACTCCACTATTCAGCCAGTGGACAGTTTTGGAGGAGGAGGACACAGACTTTCTCTCACAGCAGAGTGGCACCCAGTGCAGCTCACGGGCATTACTGTGTGGGTGAGGCTGGGGGAGGAGCAGGAGGAGGAGATGTCACAAAATCGATCGTTTAACGTCTGCTTGATCGAGCGATCTGCGACGTGTGTGTGGGTTGCTTCCAGCACAGAGAGCAATCACACCAGAAACACCCCACACACCAATTACAACAAGCTGCCACCACCACCGCAACTACACTTTAAACTATTAAATCGGGCCGGTGGAACCCTCCTCAATGACCATCCGATCAAACTCTGCTGGCGAGTGATCGAGACAGTCACCACACACACCTACACACCCCTCTCCACATACAAGCAGGACGCAGGCAATACACACTGATTCCGTCCCACACTTACCCCGAGGAGAGTCTGATCAGTTCTGCTGTGGAACGATCAGATACAATCAGCTTGCAATCTGCTGGCTCACACACACAGTCACCAGGCAGCACTGCGAGGTAATTGTGAGGCATTCACCCTTGTAACACTATATGATTAGTTACGCTTTCCCAATCATACAATGGATTAGTTACAATCGATCTTACAGTCTATGAGTTGTCCTGAGGAAGTAACGTCTGTAACGTCTACGTGTAGGGGTAGTGGGCTGGTGGTCGTTCTTGATGTAAGCTACTTAGTTAATATTTGGAATTGTATTTCTCTGTCCTTCCCGGCTGGCTCTCACTGTTTCGTTAGTATGTATATAGCTATGTATAGCTTAGAGGGTATGTTCAGGGTAGCACTTGCACTTTAAAGTGCCCCGCTGTCTGAAAACCCCCCCGAAAGCCCAGAAACACTCACCTCACCACGCTCCCACGTGACCGCTCCAGCCAATCACAGCGCTCAGAGCCGCTGTGCTATGCGCGTCCAAGGCCGTTTGGACGCGCATAGCAGCTCAGCGGCTCTGAGCGCTGGAGGCCGCGACTCGCGCTTCCCTCTAACGGGAAGCGTGCCTGCGCCGGCCATTCACAAACGGCCATCCTGCTAGAGGGAAGCGCGAGACGTGGCCGCGGCTCGCGCATGCGCCGATGGAACGGGGCTGAGGTAAGGTTTGTGGGCCGATTTCGGATGCCCCACGGGGAGGGATCTGATCGGTCCGGTAATCTTATAGATTCCCGGGCCGATCCCCCCTGGGTTTCAAGCCACTTTAAGTAGGTTTTTAATACATTGAGACACTGTTGTCCTTAAGAGAGACGTTCATATGCACTGTAGCACTTTGATGTATACCAGCCAGGTAGTACAATTAATGTATATTTGTAGTATAAATTAGTATCTTCATGAATTAACATTGTTACCAGTCCCCCTCCCCTCCAATTTTGTCTTTTTTCCCTTCCTTTATCGACAATGTAATGTCTTTAGTGTGTATAGTCTATTATATATTTTTGTAAATAAATGCTGATTTTTATACTATATTCAGCAGTGGTGCCATATATTTCAGTGGGTGTTTTGGAAGGTGTGGGACCTCCAGTGTTTTTGTATATAATCATTGTTTCACCCCTTTGTGCACACTGCACATTAATATAATTATATAGTATAGTATAGTATAGTATAGTATAGTATAGCCTAGTGCGGTCTCATATTTCTTTTTAGTACTACAGTCTATGAGTTAATACACATTTAACAGCGGTCATACAATCTTCAAAACCCCGGGGTATTTTTTTAGAGCTCCAGGTGAACCAGGTTAAAGCATTTCTAATTGCCAAAAAAGGTCGGCCCCGTGCAAAATTTGAATACAAAATAAAAAAGACAAAAATACAAATACTAAACAAAACAAAAGACAATATACAAATGTGCAGAAAAACAGAAAATAATAGGGGAGAAAATCCTATAAAGGGATAAAGTCTTCTGCTTCCGAGGGCTGGAGGAGCAGTGGGTCGGGCACACCACGATGAAGGATCGGAATCTCTGTATGTGACAAAGAAAACCATTTCTCCCCCTGGATTTATCCTAGATTCCAAGGGGCTGGACAGATGCCCCCCCCCCCCCCCCCGGGTCCAGGAAGTCTTTGAAGAACTCTGTTTATTTTGTTATAGGATATGTGTAGGAATGCTGGGGAATCATGACATTATTCCTTCTATGCCAACCTGCTGCCCTTCATGCTGACCTGAAGCCCTCCTGTTCCTTCTATACCAACCTGCCGCCCTTCATGCTGACCTGAAGTTCTCCTGTTCATTCTATGCCAACCTGCTGCCCTTCATGCTGACCTGAAGCCCTCCTGTTCCTTCTATGCCAACCTGCTGCCCTTCATGCTGACCTGAAGCCCTCCTGTTCCTTCTATGCCAACCTGCTGCCCTTCATGCTGACCAGAAGCCCTCCTGTTCCTTCTATGCCAACCTGCTGCCCTTCATGCTGACCTGAAGCACTCCTCTTCCTTCTATGCCATCCTGCTGCCCTTCATGCTGACCTGAAGCACTCCTCTTCCTTCTATGCCAACCTGCTGCCCTTCATGCTGACCAGAAGCCCTCCTGTTCCTTCTATGCCAACCTGCTGCCCTTCATGCTGACCAGAAGCCCTCCTGTTCCTTCTATGCCAACCTGCTGCCCTTCATGCTGACCAGAAGCCCTCCTGTTCCTTCTATGCCAACCTGCTGCCCTTCATGCTGACCTGAAGCCCTCCTGTTCCTTCTATACCAACCTGCTGCTCTTCATGCTGACCTGAAGCCCTCCTGTTCCTTCTATACCAACCTGCTGCCCTTCATGCTGACCAGAAGCCCTCCTGTTCCTTCTATACCAACCTGCTGCCCTTCATGCTGACCTGAAGCCCTCCTGTTCCTTCTATGCCATCCTGCTGCCCTTCATGCTGACCTGAAGCCCTCCTCTTCCTTCTATGCCAACCTACTGCCCTTCATGCTGACCTGAAGCCCTCCTCTTCCTTCTATGCCAACCTGCTGCCCTTCATGCTGACCTGAAGCCCTCCTCTTCCTTCTATGCCAACCTGCTGCCCTTCATGCTGACCAGAAGCCCTCCTGTTCCTTCTATGCCAACCTGCTGCCCTTCATGCTGACCAGAAGCCCTCCTGTTCCTTCTATGCCAACCTGCTGCCCTTCATGCTGACCAGAAGCCCTCCTGTTCCTTCTATGCCAACCTGCTGCCCTTCATGCTGACCTGAAGCCCTCCTGTTCCTTCTATACCAACCTGCTGCCCTTCATGCTGACCTAAAGCCCTCCTGTTCCTTCTATGCCAACCTGCTGCCCTTCATGCTGACCTGAAGCCCTCCTGTTCCTTCTATACCAACCTGCTGCCCTTCATGCTGACCTGAAGCCCTCCTGTTCCTTCTATGGCAACCTGTTGCCCTTCATGCTGACCTGAAGCCCTCCTGTTCCTTCTATGCCAACCTGCTGCCCTTCATGCTGACCAGAAGCCCTCCTGTTCCTTCTATGCCAACCTGCTGCCCTTCATGCTGACCTGAAGCCCTCCTGTTACTTCTATACCAACCTGCTGCCCTTCATGCTGACCTGAAGCCCTCCTGTTCCCTCTATACCAACCTGCTGCCCTTCATGCTGACCAGAAGCCCTCCTGTTCCTTCTATGCCAACCTGCTGCCCTTCATGCTGACCTGAAGCCCTCCTGTTCCTTCTATACCAACCTTCTGCCCTTCATGCTGACCTGAAGCCCTTCTGTTCCTTCTATACCAACCTGCTGCCATTCATGCTGACCTGAAGCCCTCCTGTTCCTTCTATACCAACCTGCTGCCCTTCATGCTGACCTGAAGCCCTCCTGTTCCTTCTATGCCAACCTGCTGCCCTTCATGCTGACCTGAAGCCCTCCTGTTCCTTCTATACCAACCTGCTGCCCTTCATGCTGACCTGAAGCCCTCCTGTTCCTTCTATGCCAACCTGCTGCCCTTCATGCTGACTTGAAGCCCTCCTGTTCCTTCTATACCAACCTGCTGCCCTTCATGCTGACCAGAAGCCCTCCTCTTCCTTCTATGCCAACCTGCCGCCCTTCATGCTGACCAGAAGCCCTCCTGTTCCTTCTATACCAACCTGCTGCCCTTCATGCTGACCAGAAGCCCTCCTGTTCCTTCTATACCAACCTGCTGCCCTTCATGCTGACCAGAAGCCCTCCTGTTCCTTCTATACCAACCTGCTGCCCTTCATGCTGACCAGAAGCCCTCATCTTCCTTCTATGCCAACCTGCTGCCCTTCATGCTGACCTGAAGCCCTCCTGTTCCTTCTATACCAACCTGCTGCCCTTCATGTTGACCTGAAGCCCTCCTGTTCCTTCTATACCAACCTGCTGCCCTTCATGTTGACCTGAAGCCCTCCTGTTCCTTCTATACCAACCTGCTGCCCCTCATGCTGACCTGAAGCCCTCCTGTTCCTTCTATGCCAACCTGCTACCCTTCATGCTGACCAGAAGCCCTCCTGTTCCTTCTATACCAACCTGCTGCCCTTCATGCTGACCTGAAGCCCTCCTCTTCCTTCTATGCCAACCTGCTGCCCTTCATGCTGACCAGAAGCCCTCCTGTTCCTTCTATACCAACCTGCTGCCCTTCATGCTGACCTGAAGCCCTCCTCTTCCTTCTATACCATCCTGCTGCCCATCATGCTGACCAGAAGCCCTCCTGTTCCTTCTATGCCAACCTGCTGCCCTTCATGCTGACCTGAAGCCCTCCTGTTCCTTCTATGCCAACCTGCTGCCCTTCATGCTGACCAGAAGCCCTCCTGTTCCTTCTATGCCAACCTGCTGCCCTTCATGCTGACCAGAAGCCCTCCTGTTCCTTCTATGCCAACCTGCTGCCCTTCATGCTGACCAGAAGCCCTCCTGTTCCTTCTATACCAACCTGCTGCCCTTCATGCTGACCAGAAGCCCTCCTGTTCCTTCTATGCCAACCTGCTGCCCTTCATGCTGACCTGAAGCCCTCCTCTTCCTTCTATACCATCCTGCTGCCCTTCATGCTGACCAGAAGCCCTCCTGTTCCTTCTATGCCAACCTGCTGCCCTTCATGCTGACCTGAAGCCCTCCTGTTCCTTCTATGCCAACCTGCTGCCCTTCATGCTGACCTGAAGCCCTCCTCTTCCTTCTATACCATCCTGCTGCCCTTCATGCTGACCAGAAGCCCTCCTGTTCCTTCTATGCCAACCTGCTGCCCTTCATGCTGACCAGAAGCCCTCCTGTTCCTTCTATACCAACCTGCTGCCCTTCATGCTGACCAGAAGCCCTCCTGTTCCTTCTATGCCAACCTGCTGCCCTTCATGCTGACCAGAAGCCCTCCTGTTCCTTCCATACCAACCTGCTGCCCTTCATGCTGACCTGAAGCCGTTCTCTTCCTTCTATGCCAACCTGCTGCCCTTCATGCTGACCAGAAGCCCTCCTGTTCCTTCCATACCAACCTGCTGCCCTTCATGCTGACCTGAAGCCGTTCTCTTCCTTCTATGCCAACCTGCTGCCCTTCATGCTGACCTGAAGCCCTTCTGTTCCTTCTATGCCAACCTGCTGCCCTTCATGCTGACCTGAAGCCCTCCTGTTCCTTCTATACCAACCTGCTGCCCTTCATGCTGACCTGAAGCCGTTCTCTTCCTTCTATGCCAACCTGCTGCCCTTCATGCTGACCTGAAGCCCTCTTGTTCCTTCTATACCAACCTGCTGCCCTTCATGCTGACCTGAAGCCCTCCTGTTCCTTCTATACCAACCTGCTGCCCTTCATGCTGACCAGAAGCCCTCCTGTTCCTTCTATACCAACCTGCTGCCCTTCATGCTGACCTGAAGCCCTCCTGTTCCTTCTATACCAACCTGCTGCCCTTCATGCTGACCAGAAGCCCTCCTGTTCCTTCTATACCAACCTGCTGCCCTTCATGCTGACCTGAAGCCCTCCTGTTCCTTCTATACCAACCTGCTGCCCTTCATGCTGACCAGAAGCCCTCCTGTTCCTTCTATACCAACCTGCTGCCCTTCATGCTGACCTGAAGCCCTCCTCTTCCTTCTATACCAACCTACTGCCCTTCATGCTGACCTGAAGCCCTCTTGTTCCTTCTATACCAACCTGCTGCCCTTCATGCTGACCTGAAGCCCTCCTCTTCCTTCTATACCATCCTGCTGCCCTTCATGCTGACCTGAAGCCCTTCTGTTCCTTCTATACCAACCTGCTGCCCTTCATGCTGACCAGAAGCCCTCCTGTTCCTTCTATACCAACCTGCTGCCCTTCATGCTGACCTGAAGCCCTCCTGTTCCTTCTATACCAACCTGCTGCCCTTCATGCTGACCTGAAGCCCTCTTGTTCCTTCTATACCAACCTGCTGCCCTTCATGCTGACCTGAAGCCCTCCTCTTCCTTCTATACCATCCTGCTGCCCTTCATGCTGACCTGAAGCCCTTCTGTTCCTTCTATACCAACCTGCTGCCCTTCATGCTGACAAGAAGCCCTCCTGTTCCTTCTATACCAACCTGCTGCCCTTCATGCTGACCTGAAGCCCTCCTGTTCCTTCTATACCAACCTGCTGCCCTTCATGCTGACCTGAAGCCCTCCTGTTCCTTCTATGCCAACCTGCTGCCCTTCAGGCTGACCAGAAGCCCTCCTGTTCCTTCTATACCAACCTTCTGCCCTTCATGCTGACCAGAAGCCGTCATCTTCCTTCTATGCCAACCTGCTGCCCTTCATGCTGACCAGAAGCCCTCCTCTTCCTTCTATGCCAACCTGCTGCCCTTCATGCTGACCTGAAGCCCTCCTGTTCCTTCTATGCCAACCTGCTGCCCTTCATGCTGACCAGAAGCCCTCCTCTTCCTTCTATACCAACCTGCTGCCCTTCATGCTGACCTGAAGCCCTCCTGTTCCTTCTATACCAACCTGCTGCCCTTCATGCTGACCTGAAGCCCTCCTGTTCCTTCTATACCATCCTGCTGCCCTTCATGCTGACCAGAAGCCCTCCTGTTCCTTCTATGCCAACCTGCTGCCCTTCATGCTGACCAGAAGCCCGCTTCTTCCTTCTATGCCAACCTGCTGCCCTTCATGCTGACCTGAAGCCCTCCTGTTCCTTCTATGCCAACCTGCTGCCCTTCATGCTGACCAGAAGCCCTCCTGTTCCTTCTATACCAACCTGCTGCCCTTCATGCTGACCTGAAGCCCGCTTCTTCCTTCTATTCCAACCTGCTGCCCTTCATGCTGACCTGAAGCCCGCTTCTTCCTTCTATGCCAACCTGCTACCCTTCATGCTGACCTGAAGCCCTCTTGTTCCTTCTATACCAACCTGCTGCCCTTCATGCGGACCAGAAGCCCTCTTGTTCCTTCTATGCCAACCTGCTGCCCTTCATGCTGACCAGAAGCCCTCCTGTTCCTTCTATGCCAACCTGCTGCCCTTCATGCTGACCAGAAGCCCTCCTGTTCCTTCTATGCCAACCTGCTGCCCTTTCATGCTGACCTGAAGCCCTCCTGTTCCTTCTATGCCAACCTGCTGCCCTTCATGCTGACCAGAAGCCCTCCTGTTCCTTCTATACCAACCTGCCGCTCTTCATGCTGACCAGAAGCCCTCCTCTTCCTTCTATACCAACCTGCCGCTCTTCATGCTGACCAGAAGCCCTCCTGTTCCTTCTATGCCAACCTGCTGCCCTTCATGCTGACCAGAAGCCCTCCTGTTCCTTCTATGCCAACCTGCTGCCCTTCATGCTGACCTGAAGCCCTCCTGTTCCTTCTATGCCAACCTGCCGCCCTTCATGCTGACCAGAAGCCCTCCTCTTCCTTCTATACCAACCTGCTGCCCTTCATGCTGACCAGAAGCCCTCCTGTTCCTTCTATGCCAACCTGCTGCCCTTCATGCTGACCAGAAGCCCTCCTCTTCCTTCTATGCCAACCTGCTGCCCTTCATGCTGACCAGAAGCCCTCTTGTTCCTTCTATGCCAACCTGCTGCCCTTCATGCTGACCTGAAGCCCTCCTGTTCCTTCTATGCCAACCTGCTGCCCTTCATGCTGACCTGAAGCCCTCCTGTTCCTTCTATGCCAACCTGCTGCCCTTCATGCTGACCTGAAGCCCTCCTGTTCCTTCTATGCCATCCTGCTGCCCTTCATGCTGACCTGAAGCCCTCCTGTTCCTTCTATACCAACCTGCTGCCCTTCATGCTGACCTGAAGCCTTCCTGTTCCTTCTATGCCAACCTGCTGCCCTTCATGCTGACCAGAAGCCCTCCTGTTCCTTCTATACCAACCTGCTGCCCTTCATGCAGACCAGAAGCCCTCCTGTTCCTTCTATACCAACCTGCTGCCCTTCATGCAGACCAGAAGCCCTCCTGTTCCTTCTATACCAACCTGCCGCTCTTCATGCTGACCTGAAGCCCTCCTGTTCCTTCTATACCAACCTGCTGCCCTTCATGCTGACCAGAAGCCCTCCTCTTCCTTCTATGCCAACCTGCTGCCCTTCATGCTGACCTGAAGCCCTCCTGTTCCTTCTATGCAAACCTGCTGCCCTTCATGCTGACCAGAAGCCCTCCTCTTCCTTCTATGCCAACCTGCTGCCCTTCATGCTGACCAGAAGCCCTCCTGTTCCTTCTATACCAACCTGCTGCCCTTCATGCTGACCAGAAGCCCTCCTGTTCCTTCTATACCAACCTGCTGCCCTTCATGCTGACCAGAAGCCCTCCTCTTCCTTCTATACCAACCTACTGCCCTTCATGCTGACTAGAAGTCCTCCTGTTCCTTCTATACCAACCTGCCGCTCTTCATGCTGACCTGAAGCCCTCCTGTTCCTTCTATACCAACCTGCTGCCCTTCATGCAGACCAGAAGCCCTCCTGTTCCTTCTATACCAACCTGCTGCCCTTCATGCAGACCAGAAGCCCTCCTGTTCCTTCTATACCATCCTGCTGCCCTTCATGCTGACCAGAAGCCCTCCTCTTCCTTCTATGCCATCCTGCTGCCCTTCATGCTGACCAGAAGCCCTCCTCTTCCTTCTATGCCATCCTGCTGCCCTTCATGCTGACCAGAAGCCCTCCTCTTCCTTCTATGCCAACCTACTGCCCTTCATGCTGACCAGAAGTCCTCCTGTTCCTTCTATGCCAACCTGCTGCCCTTCATGCTGACCAGAAGCCCTCCTGTTCCTTCTATACCAACCTACTGCCCTTCATGCTGACTAGAAGTCCTCCTGTTCCTTCTATGCCAACCTGCTGCCCTTCATGCTGACCAGAAGCCCTCCTGTTCCTTCTATACCAACCTACTGCCCTTCATGCTGACTAGAAGTCCTCCTGTTCCTTCTATGCCAACCTGCTGCCCTTCATGCTGACCTGAAGCCCTCCTCTTCCTTCTATGCCATCCTGCTGCCCTTCATGCTGACCAGAAGCCCTCCTCTTCCTTCTATGCCAACCTGCTGCCCTTCATGCTGACCAGAAGCCCTCCTGTTCCTTCTATACCAACCTACTGCCCTTCATGCTGACTAGAAGTCCTCCTGTTCCTTCTATGCCAACCTGCTGCCCTTCATGCTGACCTGAAGCCCTCCTGTTCCTTCTATGCCAACCTGCTGCCCTTCATGCTGACCTGAAGCCTTCCTGTTCCTTCTATACGAACCTGCTGCCCTTCATGCTGACCTGAAGCCCTCCTGTTCCTTCTATGCCAACCTGCTGCCCTTCATGCTGACCAGAAGCCCTCCTGTTCCTTCTATGCCAACCTGCTGCCCTTCATGCTGACCAGAAGCCCTCCTCTTCCTTCTATGCCAACCTGCTGCCCTTCATGCTGACCAGAAGCCCTCCTGTTCTTTCTATGCCAACCTTCTGCCCTTCATGCTGACCTGAAGCCCTCCTGTTCCTTCTATGCCAACCTGCCGCCCTTCATGCTGACCAGAAGCCCTCCTGTTCCGTCTATGCCAACCTGCCGCCCTTCATGCTGACCTGAAGCCCTCCTGTTCCTTCCATACCAACCTGCTGCCCTTCAAGCTGACCAGAAGCCCTCCTGTTCCTTCTATGCCAACCTGCTGCCCTTCATGCTGACCTGAAGCCCTCCTGTTCCTTCTATGCCAACCTGCCGCCCTTCATGCTGACCAGAAGCCCTCCTCTTCCTTCTATGCCAACCTGCCGCCCTTCATGCTGACCTGAAGCCCTCCTGTTCCTTCCATACCAACCTGCTGCCCTTCATGCTGACCTGAAGCCCTCCTGTTCCTTGTATACCAACCTGCCGCCCTTCATGCTGACCTGAAGCCCTCCTCTTCCTTCTATGCCAACCTGCCGCCCTTCATGCTGACCAGAAGCCCTCCTCTTCCTTCTATGCCAACCTGCCGCCCTTCATGCTGACCTGAAGCCCTCCTGTTCCTTCCATACCAACCTGCCGCCCTTCATGCTGACCAGAAGCCCTCCTCTTCCTTCTATGCCAACCTGCCGCCCTTCATGCTGACCTGAAGCCCTCCTGTTCCTTCCATACCAACCTGCTGCCCTTCATGCTGACCTGAAGCCCTCCTGTTCCTTCTATGCCAACCTGCTGCCCTTCATGCTGACCTGAAGCCCTCCTGTTCCTTCTATGCCAACCTGCTGCCCTTCATGCTGACCTGAAGCCCTCCTGTTCCTTCTATGCCAACCTGCTGCCCTTCATGCTGACCAGAAGCCCTCCTGTTCCTTCTATGCCAACCTGCCGCCCTTCATGCTGACCTGAAGCCCTCCTGTTCCTCCTATACCAACCTGCTGCCCTTCAAGCTGACCTGAAGCTCTCCTGTTCCTCCTATACCAACCTGCTGCCCTTCATGCTGACCAGAAGCCCTCCTGTTCCTTCTATGCCAACCTGCCGCCCTTCATGCTGACCTGAAGCCCTCCTGTTCCTCCTATACCAACCTGCCGCCCTTCATGCTGACCTGAAGCCCTCCTGTTCCTCCTATACCAACCTGCTGCCCTTCATGCTGACCTGAAGCCCTCCTGTTCCTTGTATACCAACCTGCCGCCCTTCATGCTGACCAGAAGCCCTCCTGTTCCTTCTATGCCAACCTGCCGCCCTTCATGCTGACCTGAAGCCCTCCTGTTCCTCCTATACCAACCTGCTGCCCTTCATGCTGACCAGAAGCCCTCCTTTTCCTTCTATGCCAACCTGCTGCCCTTCATGCTGACCAGAAGCCCTCCTGTTCTTTCTATACCAACCTGCTGCCCTTCATGCTGACCTGAAGCCCTCCTGTTCCTTCTATACCAACCTGCCGCCCTTCATGCTGACCAGAAGCCCTCCTGTTCCTTCTATACCAACCTGCTGCCCTTCATGCTGACCAGAAGCTCTCCTCTTCCTTCTATGCCAACCTGCTGCCCTTCATGCTGACCTGAAGCCCTCCTGTACCTTCTATGCCAACCTGCTGCCCTTCATGCTGACCAGAAGCCCTCCTGTTCCTTCTATGCCAACCTGTTGCCCTTCATGCTGACCTGAAGCCCTCCTGTTCCTTCTATGCCAACCTGCTGCCCTTCATGCTGACCAGAAGCCCTCCTGTTCCTTCTATACCAACCTGCTGCCCTTCATGCTGACCTGAAGCCCTCCTCTTCCTTCTATGGCATCCTGCTGCCCTTCATGCTGACCTGAAGCCCTCCTGTTCATTCTATGCCAACCTGCTGCCCTTCATGCAGACCAGAAGCCCTCCTGTTCCTTCTATGCCAACCTGCTGCCCTTCATGCTGACCTGAAGCCCTCCTGTTCCTTCTATACCAACCTGCTGCCCTTCATGCTGACCAGAAGCCCTCCTGTTCCTTCTATGCCAACCTGCTGCCCTTCATGCTGACCTGAAGCCCTCCTGTTCATTCTATGCCAACCTGCTGCCCTTCATGCAGACCAGAAGCCCTCCTGTTCCTTCTATGCCAACCTGCTGCCCTTCATGCTGACCTGAAGCCCTCCTGTTCCTTCTATGCCAACCTGCTGCCCTTCATGCTGACCAGAAGCCCTCCTGTTCCTTCTATACCAACCTGCTGCCCTTCATGCTGACCAGAAGCCCTCCTGTACCTTCTATGCCAACCTGCTGCCCTTCATGCTGACCAGAAGCCCTCCTGTTCCTTCTATGCCAACCTGCTGCCCTTCATGCTGACCAGAAGCCCTCCTGTACCTTCTATACCAACCTGCTGCCCTTCATGCTGACTGAAGCCCTCCTCTTCCTTCTATACCAACCTGCTGCCCTTCATGCTGACCTGAAGCCCTCCTGTTCCTTCTATGCCAACCTGCTGCCCTTCATGCTGACCAGAAGCCCTCCTGTTTATTCTATGCCAACCTGCTGCCCTTCATGCTGACCAGAAGCCCTCCTGTTTATTCTATGCCAACCTGCTGCCCTTTATGCTGACCTGAAGCCCTCCTGTTCCTTCTATGCCAACCTGCTGCCCTTCATGCTGACCTGAAGCCCTCCTGTTCCTTCTATGCCATCCTGCTGCCCTTCATGCTGACCTGAAGCCCTCCTGTTCCTTCTATACCAACCTGCTGCCCTTTCATGCTGACCAGAAGCCCCCCTGTTCCTTCTATACCAACCTGCTGCCCTTCATGCTGACCAGAAGCCCTCCTCTTCCTTCCATGCCAACCTGCTGCCCTTCATGCTGACCAGAAGCCCTCCTCTTCCTTCTATGCCAACCAGCTGCCCTTCATGCTGACCAGAACCCCTCCTTTTCCTTCTATGGCATCCTGCTGCCCTTCATGCTGACCTGAAGCCCTCTTGTTCCTTCTATGCCAACCTGCTGCCCTTCATGCTGACCAGAAGCCTTCCTGTTCCTTCTATACCAACCTGCTGCCCTTCACGCTGACCTGAAGCCCTCTTGTTCCTTCTATGCCAACCTGCTGCCCTTCATGCTGACCAGAAGCCCTCCTCTTCCTTCCATGCCAACCTGCTGCCCTTCATGCTGACCAGAAGCCCTCCTCTTCCTTCTATGCCAACCAGCTGCCCTTCATGCTGACCAGAACCCCTCCTTTTCCTTCTATGGCATCCTGCTGCCCTTCATGCTGACCTGAAGCCCTCTTGTTCCTTCTATGCCAACCTGCTGCCCTTCATGCTGACCAGAAGCCTTCCTGTTCCTTCTATGCCAACCTGCTGCCCTTCATGCTGACCAGAAGCCCTCCTCTTCCTTCTATACCAACCTGCTGCCCTTCATGCTGACCTGAAGCCCTCTTGTTCCTTCTATGCCAACCTGCTGCCCTTCATGCTGACCTGAAGCCCTCTTGTTCCTTCTATGCCAACCTGCTGCCCTTCATGCTGACCAGAAGCCCTCCTGTTTCTTCTATACCAACCTGCCGCCCTTCATGCTGACCAGAAGCTCTCCTGTTCCTTCTATGCCAACCTGCTGCCCTTCATGCTGACCAGAAGCCCTCCTGTTGCTTCTATGCCAACCTGCTGCCCTTCATGCTGACCAGAAGCCCTCTTGTTCCTTCTATGCCAACCTGCTGCCCTTCATGCTGACCAGAAGCCCCCCTGTACCTTCTATGCCAACCTGCTGCCCTTCATGCTGACCAGAAGCCCTCCTGTTCCTTCTATACCAACCTGCCGCCCTTCATGCTGACCAGAAGCTCTCCTGTTCCTTCTATGCCAACCTGCTGCCCTTCATGCTGACCAGAAGACCTTCAGTTCCTTCTATGCCAACCTGCTGCCCTTCATGCTGACCAGAAGCCCTCCTGTTCCCTCTATGCCAACCTGCTGCCCTTCATGCAGACCAGAAGCCCTCCTGTTCCTTCTATACCAACCTGCTGCCCTTCATGCTGACCAGAAGCCCTCCTGTTCCTTCAATACCAACCTGCTGCCCTTTCATGCTGACCTGAAGCACTCCTGTTCCTTCTATACCAACCTGCTGCCCTTTCATGCTGACCTGAAGCCCTCTTGTTCCTTCTATGCCAACCTGCTGCCTTTCATGCTGACCAGAAGCCCTCCTGTTCCTTCTATGCCAACCTGCTGCCCTTCATGCTGACCTGAAGCCCTCCTGTTCCTTCTATGCCAACCTGCTGCCCTTCATGCTGACCAGAAGCCCTCCTCTTCCTTCTATGCCAACCTGCTGCCCTTCATGCTGACCAAAAGCCCTCCTGTTCCTTCTATGCCAACCTGCTGCCCTTCATGCTGACCAGAAGCCCTCCTGTTCCTTCTATGCCAACCTGCTGCCCTTCATGCTGACCAAAAGCCCTCCTGTTCCTTCTATGCCAACCTGCTGCCCTTCATGCTGACCTGAAGCCCTCCTGTTCCTTCTATGCCAACCTGCTGCCCTTCATGCTGACCAGAAGCCTTCCTGTTCCTTCCATACCAACCTGCTGCCCTTCATGCTGACCAGAAGCCCTCCTGTTCCTTCTATACCAACCTGCTGCCCTTCATGCTGACCAGAAGCCTTCCTGTTCCTTCCATACCAACCTGCTGCCCTTCATGCTGACCAGAAGCCCTCCTGTTCCTTCTATGCCAACCTGCTGCCCTTCATGCTGACCTGAAGCCTTCCGGAACAAAATCCTGTGAGGCTGGCATCTGAAGCACAAAAGACTCCAGGGCTGGTCACTGGCATTTTTCTGGGGCATCTCACACCCCCGTAAAACCCTGGAGGGTGGCGAATAACTCACCTCAGCCAGGTAACTCTGGCGGCATCCCCGGGCTGAGGCTCCAATATAAAAGGCACCGGGGATGCCCCTGCTCTCACCATAACCAATGAGACGTTATATCAGCTAAAGAGCCGCTTTTCTCTGTTCCTCCACACAATTGCTCCGCCAATAGCTTACATATGAACTACAACAAAATGGCGGCCTCCAGCACTGAGGACACTCCCCGTCACCACCTCCTGCCCCTCCAGCCCCACCTTCAGACTGCTCTGAATCCCTGAGAATTTGCCTAATTTGCTTTCCTCCACACACTCATCCCTCCAATAGCTTACATATGGACTACAACAAAATGGCGGCCTCCAGCACTGAGGACACTCCCCGACCTCGCCTCTACTGCATCCTGTGATCACACACAAGCCCCGCCTCCACACTTCACACCCTTGATAATCCCCGCCTCCACCCTACTCTGATACACTGATACCCTTCGTCCACTGCACACTGCCTCCAGCCCAGGGCTACAACAAGATGGCGGCAAGACGTCACTATGGTGACCAGAGGCGGGCCTGCGGCCTGGCGCAATATTTCCGGTGCTGGCGGCCCAGGCTTCAGGTGAGAAGCAGCTCCGGGAGGGGTCCCGTGATGTGACACATACACACACATAGATAGACATACACACACACAGACACACATAGACACACACATAGACACAGACACACAGAGGCTCCTTCCTGGAGTCCCGCCCCCACCCACTGAACCACCAATGAAATAATAGCACAGCTGAGCGCTTACACTCGGGGCCAGCGTGGGGGCGCGGCAACCCCCCGGGAACGGCGCAGGACATGACGGTGCGGGACAAGAGCAGCAATCGGGACGGTTGGGGGGTCTGGAAAGAGGATGACGCCTCACGGGCACGTGTCACATGACACTAATATTGTCAGGATAACCAGGACTAAGGACATGTAGTCCGAAACACGTCAATGCACGAATTGTACAGATGTCAGGAGGGAGGGGCAGTAACATTATATGGGGCATGTGAGACATATTACAGATAGGAGGGAGGGGGATGACGCCTTGCTGACACGTGTCACATGACACTAATAGGTCAGGATAACCAGGTATCAATCATGCCTAAGGACAACTAGTGCAAAACGCGTCAACGCACAGATTGTACAGACGTTAGATAGGAGGGAGGGGGCAGTAACGTTACATGGGGCATGTGAGGCATATTACAGATAGGAAGGAGGGGGATGACGCCTTGCTGACACGTGTCACATGACACTAATAGGTCAGGATAACCGGCTATCATCATCATGACTAAGGACATCTGGTCCGAAACGCGTCAATGCACAGATTGTACAGATGTCAGATAGGAGGGAGGGGGCAGTAACGTTACATGGGGCATGTGAGGCATATTACAGATAGGAGGGAGGGGGATGACGCCTTGCTGGCACGTGTCACATGACACTAATACGTCAGGATAACCAGGTATCAATCATGCCTAAGGACAACTAGTGCAAAACGCGTCAACGCACAGATTGTACAGACGTTAGATAGGAGGGAGGGGGCAGTAACGTTACATGGGGCATGTGAGGCATATTACAGATAGGAAGGAGGGGGATGACGCCTTGCTGACACGTGTCACATGACACTAATAGGTCAGGATAACCGGCTATCATCATCATGACTAAGGACATCTGGTCCGAAATGCGTGAATGCACAGATTGTACAGATAGGATGGTTTTTGGTCCGCTTTAAAGTGGCCCAAAAGTGACCCTGGAATCCTGCAGAGGACCGGCTGATTTCCAATATCCAGATTGGGGAGGCACCCCTGTGACGCATCCCCTGTGACACGCCCCTCCTGTGACATGCATCCCCTCTCACCCCCCTGCTCACCAGAGGCCCCCTCCTGCCCCTCTCACCCCCCCTGCTCACCAGAGGACCCCTCCTGCCCCTCTCACCCCCCCTGCTCACCAGAGGACCCCTCCTGCCCCTCTCACCCCCCTGCTCACCACAGAACCCCTCCTGCCCCTCTCACCTCCCTGCTCACCAGAGGACCCCTCCTGCCCCTCTCACCCCCCTGCTCACCAGAGGACCCCTCCTGCCCCTCTCACCCCCCTGCTCACCAGAAGACCCCTGCTCACCAGAGGACCCCTCCTGCCCCTCTCGCCCCCCCTGCTCACCAGAGGACCCCTCCTGCCCCTCTCGCCCCCCCTGCTCACCTGAGGACCCCTCCTGCCCCTCTCACCCCCCTGCTCACCAGAGGACCCCTCCTGCCCCTCTCGCCCCCCCTGCTCACCTGAGGACCCCTCCTGCCCCTCTCACCCCCTGCTCACCACAGGACCCCTCCTGCCCCTCTCACCCCCCCTGCTCACCTGAGGACCCCTCCTGCCCTTCTCACCCCCCTGCTCACCAGAGGACCTCTCCTGCCCCTGAGGACTGAGCTGGAGAGCAGGACAGAGATTAGGGAGCAGGATGGAGATTAGGGAGCAAGATGGAGATTAGGGAGCAGGATGGAGATTAGGGAGCAGGATAGAGATTAGGGAGCAGGATGGAGATTAGGGAGCAGGACTGAGATTAGGGAGCAGGATGCAGATTAGGGAGCAGGATGGATATTAGGGAGCAGGATGGAGATTAGGGAGCAGGATGGAGATTAGGGAGCAGGATAGAGATTAGGGAGCAGGATGCAGATTAGGGAGCAGGATGGAGATTAGGGAGCAGGATGGAGATTAGGGAGCAGGATGGAGATTAGGGAGCAGGATAGAGATTAGGGAGCAGGATAGAGATTAGGGAGCAGGATAGAGATTAGGGAGCAGGATGGATATTAGAGAGCAGGATGGAGATTAGGGAGCAGGATAGAGATTAGGGAGCAGGATGGATATTAGGGAGCAGGATGGAGATTAGGGAGCAGGATAGAGATTAGGGAGCAGGATAGAGATTAGGGAGCAGGATGGATATTAGGGAGCAGGATGGATATTAGGGAGAAGGATGGAGATTAGGGAGCAGGATAGAAATTAGGGAGCAGGACAGAGATTAGGGAGGAGGATGCAGATTAGGGAGCAGGATAGAGATTAGGGAGCAGGATGCAGATTAGGGAGCAGGATGGATATTAGGGAGCAGGATGGATATTAGGGAGCAGGATGGAGATTAGGGAGAAGGATAGAGATTAGGGAGCAGGATGCAGATTAGGGAGCAGGATGGAGATTAGGGAGCAGGATGGAGATTAGGGAGCAGGATGGAGATTAGGGAGAAGGATGGAGATTAGGGAGCAGGATAGAAATTAGGGAGCAGGATAGAGATTAGGGAGCAGGATGCAGATTAGGGAGCAGGATAGAGATTAGGGAGCAGGATGCAGATTAGGGAGCAGGATGGATATTAGGGAGCAGGATGGAGATTAGGGAGAAGGATGGAGATTAGGGAGCAGGATAGAAATTAGGGAGCAGGACTGAGATTAGGGAGCAGGATGGATATCAGGGAGCAGGATGGAGATTAAGGAGCAGGATAGATATTAGGGAGCAGGATGCAGATTAGGGAGCAGGATGGAGATTAGGGAGCAGGATGGAGATTAGGGAGCAGGATGGATATTAGGGAGCAAGATGGAGATTAGGGAGCAGGATAGAGATTAGGGAGCAGGATGGAGATTAGGGAGCAGGATGGAGATTAGGGAGCAGGATGGAGATTAGGGAGCAGGATGGATATTGGGGAGCAGGATGGAGATTAGGGAGCAGGATGGAGATGAGGGAGCAGGATGGAGATTAGGGAGGAGGATGGAGATTGGGGAGCAGGATGGAGATTAGGGAGCAGGATAGAGATTAGGGAGCAGGATGGAGATTAGGGAGGAGGATGGAGATTAGGGAGCAGGATGGAGATTAGGGAGCAGGAGGAGATTAGGGAGCAGGATAGAGATTAGGGAGCAGGGTGGATATTAGGGAGCAGGATGGAGATTAGGGAGCAGGATGGAGATTAGGGAGCAGGATGGAGATTAGGGAGCAGGATGGAGATTAGGGAGCAGGATAGAGATTAGGGAGCAGGATAGATATTAGGGAGCAGGATAGATATTAGGGAGCAGGATGCAGATTAGGGAGCAGGATGGAGATTAGGGAGCAGGACTGAGATTAGGGAGCAGGAAGGATATTAGGGAGCAGGATGCAGATTAGGGAGCAGGATGCAGATTAGGGAGCAGGATAGAGATTAGGGAGCAGGACTGAGATTATGGAGCAGGATGCAGATTAGGGAGCAGGATGCAGATTAGGGAGCAGGATGGATATTAGGGAGCAGGATAGAGATTAGGGAGCAGGATGGATATTAGGGAGCAGGATGGATATTAGGGAGCAGGATAGAGATTAGGGAGCAGGATGCAGATTAGGGAGCAGGATGGAGATTAGGGAGCAGGATGGATATTAGGGAGCAGGATGGATATTAGGGAGCAGGATAGAGATTAGGGAGCAGGATAGAGATTAGGGAGCAGGATGCAGATTAGGGAGCAGGATAGAGATTAGGGAGCAGGATAGAGATTAGGGAGCAGGACTGAGATTATGGAGCAGGATGCAGATTAGGGAGCAGGATGGAGATTAGGGAGCAGGATGCAGATTAGGGAGCAGGATGGATATTAGGGAGCAGGACGGAGATTAGGGAGCAGGACGGAGATTAGGGAGCAGGACGGAGATTAGGGAGCAGGACGGAGATTAGGGAGCAGGATGCAGATTAGGGAGCAAGACGGAGATTAGGGAGCAGAACAGAGATTAGGGAGCAGGACGGATATTAGGGAGCAGGATGGATATTAGGGAGCAGGATAGAGATTAGGGAGCAGGATAGAGATTAGGGAGCAGGATGGAGATTAGGGAGCAGGATTGAGATTAGGGAGCAGGATGGAGATTAGGGAGCAGGACGGAGATTAGGGAGCAGAACAGAGATTAGGGAGCAGAACAGAGATTATGGAGCAGGATGGATATTAGGGAGCAGGATGGATATTAGGGAGCAGGATGGATATTAGGGAGCAGGACGGAGATTAGGGAGCAGGACAGAGATTAGGGAGCAGAACAGAGATTAGGGAGCAGGATGGATATTAGGGAGCAGGATGGATATTGGGGAGCAGGACAGAGATTAGGGAGCAGGATGGAGATTAGGGAGCAGGATAGAGATTAGGGAGCAGGATGGAGATTAGGGAGCAGGATGGAGATTAGGGAGCAGGATGGATATTAGGGAGCAGGATGGAGATTAGGGAGCAGGATGGAGATTAGGGAGCAGGATGGAGATTAGGGAGCAGGATGGAGATTAGGGAGCAGGATAGAGATTGGGGAGCAGGATAGAGATTGGGGAGCAGGATAGAGATTGGGGAGCAGGACGGAGATTAGGGAGCAGGATGGAGATTAGGGAGCAGGATGGATATTAGGGAGCAGGACGGAGATTAGGGAGCAGGATGGAGATTAGGGAGCAGGATGGAGATTAGGGAGCAGGATGGAGATTAGGGAGCAGGATGGATATTAGGGAGCAAGATGGATATTAGGGAGCAGGATGGATATTGGGGAGCAGGACAGAGATTAGGGAGCAGGATGGAGATTAGGGAGCAGGATGGAGATTAGGGAGCAGGATGGAGATTGGGGAGCAGGACGGAGATTAGGGAGCAGGACGGATATTGGGGAGCAGGACGGATATTGGGGAGCAGGACAGAGATTAGGGAGCAGGATGGAGATTAGGGAGCAGGATGGAGATTAGGGAGCAGGATAGAGATTGGGGAGCAGGACGGATATTAGGGAGCAGGACGGAGATTAGGGAGCAGGATGGAGATTAGGGAGCAGGACAGAGATTAGGGAGCAGGATGGATATTAGGGAGCAGGATGGATATTAGGGAGCAGGATGGATATTAGGGAGCAGGACGGAGATTAGGGAGCAGGATGGAGATTAGGGAGCAGGATGGAGATTGGGGAGCAGGATGGAGATTAGGGAGCAGGATGCAGATTAGGGAGCAGGATGGAGATTAGGGAGCAGGATGCAGATTGGGGAGCAGGACGGAGATTAGGGAGCAGGATGGAGATTAGGGAGCAGGACGGATATTGGGGAGCAGGACAGAGATTGGGGAGCAGGACAGAGATTAGGGAGCAGGACAGAGAGATTGGGGAGCAGGACAGAGATTAGGGAGCAGGACAGAGATTAGGGAGCAGGACGGAGATTAGGGAGCAGGACGGAGATTAGGGAGCAGGACGGAGATTAGGGAGCAGGATGGAGATTAGGGAGCAGGATGGAGATTAGGGAGCAGGATAGAGATTAGGGAGCAGGATGGAGATTAGGGAGCAGGACGGAGATTAGGGAGCAGGACGGAGATTAGGGAGCAGAACAGAGATTATGGAGCAGGATGGATATTAGGGAGCAGGATGGATATTAGGGAGCAGGATGGATATTAGGGAGCAGGATGGATATTAGGGAGCAGAACAGAGATTAGGGAGCAGGATAAAGATTGGGGAGCAGGACAGAGATTGGGGAGCAGGATAGAGATTAGGGAGCAGGATGGAGATTAGGGAGCAGGATGGAGATTAGGGAGCAGGATGGAGATTAGGGAGCAGGATGGAGATTAGGGAGCAGGAGATTAGGGAGCAGGATGGAGATTAGGGAGCAGGATAGAGATTAGGGAGCAGGATGGAGATTAGGGAGCAGGATGGAGATTAGGGAGCAGGACAGAGATTAGGGAGCAGGACAGAGATTAGGGAGCAGGATGCAGATTAGGGAGCAGGATGGAGATTAGGGAGCAGGATGGAGATTAGGGAGCAGGACAGAGATTAGGGAGCAGGATGCAGATTAGGGAGCAGGATGGAGATTAGGGAGCAGGATGGAGATTAGGGAGCAGGATGGAGATTAGGGAGCAGGATGGAGATTAGGGAGCAGGATAGAGATTAGGGAGCAGGATAGAGATTAGGGAGCAGGATAGATATTAGGGAGCAGGATGGAGATTAGGGAGCAGGATGGATATTAGGGAGCAAGATGGAGATTAGGGAGCAGGATAGAGATTAGGGAGCAGGATGGAGATTAGGGAGCAGGACTGAGATTAGGGAGCAGGATGGATATTAGGGAGCAGGATGCAGATTAGGGAGCAGGATAGAGATTAGGGAGCAGGATAGAGATTAGGGAGCAGGATGCAGATTAGGGAGCAGGATAGAGATTAGGGAGCAGGATAGAGATTAGGGAGCAGGATAGAGATTAGGGAGCAGGACTGAGATTATGGAGCAGGATGCAGATTAGGGAGCAGGATGCAGATTAGGGAGCAGGATGGAGATTAGGGAGCAGGATGCAGATTAGGGAGCAGGATGGATATTGGGGAGCAGGACAGAGATTAGGGAGCAGGATGGAGATTAGGGAGCAGGATGGAGATTAGGGAGCAGGATGGAGATTGGGGAGCAGGATGGAGATTAGGGAGCAGGATGGAGATTAGGGAGCAGGATGGAGATTAGGGAGCAGGATGGAGATTAGGGAGCAGGATGGATATTAGGGAGCAGGATGGAGATTAGGGAGCAGGATGGATATTAGGGAGCAGGATGGAGATTGGGGAGCAGGATGGAGATTAGGGAGCAGGATGGAGATTAGGGAGCAGGATGGAGATTAGGGAGCAGGATGGAGATTAGGGAGCAGGATGGATATTAGGGAGCAAGATGGATATTAGGGAGCAGGATGGATATTGGGGAGCAGGACAGAGATTAGGGAGCAGGATGGAGATTAGGGAGCAGGATGGAGATTAGGGAGCAAGATGGATATTAGGGAGCAGGACGGATATTGGGGAGCAGGACAGAGATTAGGGAGCAGGATGGAGATTAGGGAGCAGGATGGAGATTAGGGAGCAGGACAGAGATTAGGGAGCAGGATGGATATTAGGGAGCAGGACGGAGATTAGGGAGCAGGATGGAGATTAGGGAGCAGGACAGAGATTAGGGAGCAGGATGGATATTAGGGAGCAGGATGGAGATTAGGGAGCAGGATGGAGATTAGGGAGCAGGATGGAGATTAGGGAGCAGGATGGAGATTAGGGAGCAGGACGGAGATTGGGGAGCAGGACGGAGATTGGGGAGCAGGATGGAGATTAGGGAGCAGGATGCATATTAGGGAGCAGGATGGAGATTAGGGAGCAGGACGGAGATTAGGGAGCAGGACAGAGATTGGGGAGCAGGACAGAGATTGGGGAGCAGGACAGAGATTGGGGAGCAGGACAGAGATTAGGGAGCAGGATGGAGATTAGGGAGCAGGATGGAGATTAGGGAGCAGGACAGAGATTAGGGAGCAGGATAGAGATTAGGGAGCAGGACGGAGATTAGGGAGCAGGACGGAGATTAGGGAGCAGGACGGAGATTAGGGAGCAGGACGGAGATTAGGGAGCAGGACTGAGATTAGGGAGCAGGACTGAGATTAGGGAGCAGGATGCAGATTAGGGAGCAAGACGGAGATTAGGGAGCAGGACGGAGATTAGGGAGCAGGATGCAGATTAGGGAGCAGGATGGAGATTAGGGAGCAGGATGGAGATTAGGGAGCAGGATAGAGATTAGGGAGCAGGATAGAGATTAGGGAGCAGGATGCATATTAGGGAGCAGGATGGAGATTAGGGAGCAGGACAGAGATTGGGGAGCAGGACAGAGATTGGGGAGCAGGACAGAGATTGGGGAGCAGGACAGAGATTGGGGAGCAGGACAGAGATTAGGGAGCAGGATGGAGATTAGGGAGCAGGATGGAGATTGGGGAGCAGGATGGAGATTAGGGAGCAGGATGGAGATTAGGGAGCAGGACAGAGATTAGGGAGCAGGATAGAGATTAGGGAGCAGGACGGAGATTAGGGAGCAGGACGGAGATTAGGGAGCAGGACGGAGATTAGGGAGCAGGACGGAGATTAGGGAGCAGGACGGAGATTAGGGAGCAGGACTGAGATTAGGGAGCAGGACTGAGATTAGGGAGCAGGATGCAGATTAGGGAGCAGGACGGAGATTAGGGAGCAGGACGGAGATTAGGGAGCAGGATGGAGATTAGGGAGCAGGATGGATATTAGGGACCAGGATGGAGATTAAGGAGCAGGATGGAGATTAGGGAGCAGGACGGAGATTAGGGAGCAGGACGGAGATTAAGGAGCAGGATGGAGATTAGGGAGCAGGATGCAGATTAGGGAGCAAGACGGAGATTAGGGAGCAGGATGCAGATTAGGGAGCAGGATGCAGATTAGGGAGCAGGACGGAGATTAGGGAGCAGGATGCAGATTAGGGAGCAGGATAGAGATTAGGGAGCAGGACAGAGATTAGGGAGCAGGATGGAGATTAGGGAGCAGGATGGATATTAGGGAGCAGGATGGAGATTAGGGAGCAGGATGGAGATTAGGGAGCAGGATGGAGATTAGGGAGCAGGATGGAGATTAGGGAGCAGGATGGAGATTGGGGAGCAGGATGGATATTAGGGAGCAGGATGGATATTAGGGAGCAGGATGGAGATTGGGGAGCAGGATGGAGATTAGGGAGCAGGATGGAGATTAGGGAGCAGGATGGAGATTAGGGAGCAGGATGGAGATTAGGGAGCAGGATAGAGATTAGGGAGCAGGATGGAGATTGGGGAGCAGGATGGAGATTAGGGAGCAGGATAGAGATTAGGGAGTAGGATGGAGATTAGGGAGCAGGATAGATATTAGGGAGCAGGATGGAGATTAGGGAGCAGGATAGAGAATAGGGAGCAGGATAGAGAATAGGGAGCAGGACTGAGATTAGGGAGCAGGATGGATATTAGGGAGCAGGATGGAGATTAGGGAGCAGGATAGAGATTAGGGAGCAGGACTGAGATTAGGGAGCAGGATGCAGATTAGGGAGCAGGATGGATATTAGGGAGCAGGATGGAGATTAGGGAGCAGGATAGAGATTAGGGAGCAGGACTGAGATTAGGGAGCAGGATGCAGATTAGGGAGCAGGATGGAGATTAGGGAGCAGGATGGAGATTAGGGAGCAGGATAGAGATTAGGGAGCAGGATGCAGATTAGGGAGCAAGACGGAGATTAGGGAGCAGGACAGAGATTAGGGAGCAGGACAGAGATTAGGGAGCAGAACAGAGATTAGGGAGCAGGATGGATATTAGGGAGCAGGATGGATATTAGGGAGCAGGATGGATATTAGGGAGCAGGATGGAGATTAGGGAGCAGGATGGAGATTAGGGAGCAGGATGGATATTGGGGAGCAGGATGGATATTGGGGAGCAGGACAGAGATTAGGGAGCAGGATGGAGATTAGGGAGCAGGATGGAGATTAGGGAGCAGGATGGAGATTGGGGAGCAGGACGGAGATTAGGGAGCAGGATGGAGATTAGGGAGCAGGATGCAGATTAGGGAGCAGGATGGAGATTAGGGAGCAGGATAGAGATTAGGGAGCAGGACGGAGATTGGGGAGCAGGGCGGAGATTGGGGAGCAGGATAGAGATTAGGGAGCAGGATGGATATTAGGGAGCAGAACAGAGATTAGGGAGCAGGATGGAGATTAGGGAGCAGGATGGAGATTAGGGAGCAGGATGGAGATTAGGGAGCAGGATGCAGATTAGGGAGCAGGATGCAGATTAGGGAGCAGGATGCAGATTAGGGAGCAGGATGGAGATTAGGGAGCAGGACGGAGATTGGGGAGCAGGATAGAGATTGGGGAGCAGGATAGAGATTGGGGAGCAGGATGCAGATTAGGGAGCAGGATGCAGATTAGGGAGCAGGATGCAGATTAGGGAGCAGGATGCAGATTAGGGAGCAGGATGCAGATTAGGGAGCAGGATGCAGATTAGGGAGCAGGGTGGAGATTAGGGAGCAGGATGGAGATTAGGGAGCAGGACGGAGATTAGGGAGCAGGACAGAGATTGGGGAGCAGGACGGAGATTAGGGAGCAGGACGGAGATTAGGGAGCAGGATGGAGATTAGGGAGCAGGATGGAGATTAGGGAGCAGGATGGAGATTGGGGAGCAGGACGGAGATTAGGGAGCAGGACAGAGATTGGGGAGCAGGACAGAGATTGGGGAGCAGGACGGAGATTAGGGAGCAGGATGGAGATTAGGGAGCAGGATGGAGATTAGGGAGCAGGATGGAGATTAGGGAGCAGGATGGAGATTAGGGAGCAGGATAGAGATTAGGGAGCAGGATAGAGATTAGGGAGCAGGACAGAGATTGGGGAGCAGGACGGAGATTAGGGAGCAGGATGGAGATTAGGGAGAAGGATGGAGATTAGGGAGCAGGATGCAGATTAGGGAGCAGGACGGAGATTAGGGAGCAGGATGGAGATTAGGGAGCAGGGTGAATATTAGGGAGCAGGACGGAGATTAGGGAGCACGACGGAGATTAGGGAGCACGACGGAGATTGGGGAGCAGGATGGAGATTAGGGAGCAGTTCCTGAAGCTTGGTTACGACAACAAGGCGGTGCCCGGCAATGGGGACACGACACCCGCCCCGCCTCTACCCCGCCCTTTTCCGCCATCAGGCTCCGCCCCCAGACCCCTCTTTCTACAGGGACAGTGTTCGTCGATTTCTTACCCCGCCCACAGCTCGCACGCTGCTCGGGCTACGACAATATGGCGGCAGGAGGAGGGGCCTGACGCGGAAGTAGGAAGTGAGAGAAGGTGTTTCCGGTGCTGGCGGCTCTCCTCAGCGTCAGCTCTGATCAGAGTTTTAGTAAAACCTACAGAATCTTTTTCTTTAAAGAGGAACTCCGAGGGTCTGAAAGATTCCAGGGCTGGCTGAGTGCCGGTCCTGGAGCAGAGTAAAAGCGAATGTGTTGAGCTCAGCCGGTGGCAGTGACAGGAAGGTAAGTGAATGGGGGGTAAATACACACAGCAGAGCATCAGCATTCGGGATGCCGCAATGTGTTGGGGTCCAGAGTTCCTCTTTAAACCATCCTGACATCCGAAGCACCCAATACTACTCACCTTGTTCCTATGGCGCATGTGCGGCCTCTCCTCCAATCAGTTTGCTGTGTCTCCGTCCTTCTGCAGGCGGCTCTGGCTTCACATTAAAGTCAATGAGGGAACGCGGCAAACGTCTCTGATTGGACGAGAGCCTGCGCATGTGCCGTAGGAACATCTGGGGGGGGGGGGGGGGCATCCCAAATCACTATGCCCCAGCCCGGGGGGGGGGGGGGGGGGGACAGACAGACCAATCACCACCGAGGCCGGTACTGGAGTCTAGTTGGCCCAGTTAGGTGCTGAAATTGGGATGCCCCCCCCCCCTTCCCTCTGATTGGACCAGGGAAAGGTGAGTGGATTGGGTGATCCCAGACCATGATGCCGGGGGCAACGACCTATCACAAGAGACTTAGCTCAGATTCTGGGGCTCGTTACAATAGGACTATGTGCACATTATGTGGGGCATCCCAAGTGCAGAACATAGGGAGGGGCCCCGCACTGCCACCAACACTGTGCCTGAGCCCGGGCCCAGCTTTATACTTCACCCCCCCCCCCAACTGCACCTGTAGCTGCTCCTACTCACCGGCTCCTCCCCAATACTTCCGCCTGCTCCTCTCGCTCACACCGCCTCATCCTCCACCCTCTGTCCTGTCCTGTCCTCCTCCACCCTCTGTCCTGTCCTCCTCCACCCTCTGTCCTGTCCTCCTGCACCCTCTGTCCTGTCCTCCTCCACCCTCTGTCCTGTCCTCCTCCACCCTCTGTCCTGTCCTCCTCCACCCTCTGTCCTGTCCTCCTCCACCCTCTGTCCTGTCCTGTCCTCCACCCTCTGTCCTGTCCTCCTCCACCCTCTGTCCTGTCCTCCTCCACCCTCTGTCCTGTCCTGTCCTCCACCCTCTGTCCTGTCCTCCTCCACCCTCTGTCCTGTCCTCCTCCACCCTCTGTCCTGTCCTCCTCCACCCTCTGTCCTGTCCTGTCCTCCACCCTCTGTCCTGTCCTCCTCCACCCTCTGTCCTGTCCTCCTCCACCCTCTGTCCTGTCCTGTCCTCCACCCTCTGTCCTGTCCTGTCCTCCACCCTCTGTCCTCCCCTCCTCCACCCTCCTCTGTCCTGTCCTGTCCTCCACCCTCTGTCCTGTCCTCCTCCACCCTCTGTCCTGTCCTCCTCCACCCTCTGTCCTGTCCTGTCCTCCACCCTCTGTCCTGTCCTCCTCCACCCTCTGTCCTGTCCTCCACCCTCTGTCCTGTCCTCCACCCTCTGTCCTGTCCTCCACCCTCTGTCCTGTCCTCCACCCTCTGTCCTGTCCTCCTCCACCCTCTGTCCTGTCCTCCTCCACCCTCTGTCCTGTCCTCCTCCACCCTCTGTCCTGTCCTCCTCCACCCTCTGTCCTGTCCTCCTCCACCCTCTGTCCTGTCCTCCTCCACCCTCTGTCCTGTCCTCCTCCACCCTCTGTCCTGTCCTCCTCCACCCTCTGTCCTGTCCTCCACCCTCTGTCCTGTCCTCCACCCTCTGTCCTGTCCTCCACCCTCTGTCCTGTCCTCCACCCTCTGTCCTGTCCTGTCCTCCACCCTCTGTCCTGTCCTCCTCCACCCTCTGTCCTGTCCTGTCCTCCACCCTCTGTCCTGTCCTGTCCTCCACCCTCTGTCCTCCCCTCCTCCACCCTCCTCTGTCCTGTCCTGTCCTCCACCACCCTCTGTCCCGTCCTCCTCCACCCTCTGTCCCGTCCTCCTCCACCCTCTGTCCTGTGTCCTCCACCCTCTGTCCTGTGTCCTCCACCCTCTGTCCTGTGTCCTCCACCCTCTGTCCTGTCCTCCTCCACCCTCTGTCCTGTCCTCCTCCACCCTCTGTCCTGTCCTCCTCCACCCTCTGTCCTGTCCTCCTCCACCCTCTGTCCTGTCCTCCTCCACCCTCTGTCCTGTCCTCCTCCACCCTCTGTCCTGTCCTCCTCCACCCTCTGTCCTGTCCTCCACCCTCTGTCCTGTGTCCTCCACCCTCTGTCCTGTCCTCCTCCACCCTCTGTCCTGTCCTCCACCACCCTCTGTCCCGTCCTCCTCCACCCTCTGTCCTGTCCTCCTCCACCCTCTGTCCTGTCCTCCACCCTCTGTCCTGTGTCCTCCACCCTCTGTCCTGTCCTCCTCCACCCTCTGTCCTGTCCTCCTCCACCCTCTGTCCTGTCCTCCTCCACCCTCTGTCCTGTCCTCCTCCACCCTCTGTCCTGTCCTCCTCCACCCTCTGTCCTGTCCTCCTCCACCCTCTGTCCCGTCCTCCTCCACCCTCTGTCCTGTCCTCCTCCACCCTCTGTCCTGTCCTCCTCCACCCTCTGTCCTGTCCTCCTCCACCCTCTGTCCTGTCCTCCTCCACCCTCTGTCCTGTCCTCCGCCCTCTGTCCTGTCCTGTCCTCCACCCTCTGTCCTGTCCTCCTCCACCCTCTGTCCTGTCCTGTCCTCCACCCTCTGTCCTGTCCTCCTGCACCCTCTGTCCTGTCCTCCTGCACCCTCTGTCCTGTCCTCCTCCACCCTCTGTCCTGTCCTGTCCTCCTGCACCCTCTGTCCTGTCCTGTCCTCCACCCTCTGTCCTGTCCTGTCCTCCTCCCTCTGTCCTGTCCTCCTCCACCCTCTGTCCTGTCCTGTCCTCCACCCTCTGTCCTGTCCTGTCCTCCACCCTCTGTCCTGTCCTGTCCTCCTCCCTCTGTCCTGTCCTCCTCCGCCCTCTGTCCTGTCCTCCACCCTCTGTCCTGTCCTCCACCCTCTGTCCTGTCCTGTCCTCCTCCCTCTGTCCTGTCCTCCTCCACCCTCTGTCCTGTCCTCCTCCGCCCTCTGTCCTGTCCTCCTCCACCCTCTGTCCTGTCCTCCTCCACCCTCTGTCCTGTCCTCCACCCTCTGTCCTGTCCTCCACCCTCTGTCCTGTCCTCCTCCTCCACCCTCTGTCCTGTCCTGTCCTCCACCCTCTGTCCTGTCCTCCACCCTCTGTCCTGTCCTGTCCTCCACCCTCTGTCCTGTCCTGTCCTCCACCCTCTGTCCTGTCCTGTCCTCCACCCTCTGTCCTGTCCTGTCCTCCACCCTCTGTCCTGTCCTGTCCTCCACCCTCTGTCCTGTCCTGTCCTCCACCCTCTGTCCTGTCCTCCTCCACCCTCTGTCCTGTCCTCCTCCACCCTCTGTCCTGTCCTCCTCCACCCTCTGTCCTGTCCTCCTCCACCCTCTGTCCTGTCCTCCTCCACCCTCTGTCCTGTCCTCCTCCACCCTCTGTCCTGTCCTCCTCCACCCTCTGTCCTGTCCTCCTCCACCCTCTGTCCTGTCCTCCACCCTCTGTCCTGTCCTCCACCCTCTGTCCTGTCCTCCTCCACCCTCTGTCCTGTCCTCCTCCACCCTCTGTCCTGTCCTCCTCCACCCTCTGTCCTGTCCTCCTCCACCACCCTCTGTCCTGTCCTCCTCCACCCTCTGTCCTGTCCTGTCCTCCTCCCTCTGTCCTGTCCTCCTCCCTCTGTCCTGTCCTCCACCCTCTGTCCTGTCCTCCACCCTCTGTCCTGTCCTCCACCCTCTGTCCTGTCCTCCACCCTCTGTCCTGTCCTGTCCTCCACCCTCTGTCCTGTCCTCCACCCTCTGTCCTGTCCTCCACCCTCTGTCCTGTCCTCCACCCTCTGTCCTGTCCTGTCCTCCTCCCTCTGTCCTGTCCTCCTCCCTCTGTCCTGTCCTCCACCCTCTGTCCTGTCCTCCACCCTCTGTCCTGTCCTCCACCCTCTGTCCTGTCCTCCACCCTCTGTCCTGTCCTCCACCCTCTGTCCTGTCCTGTCCTCCACCCTCTGTCCTGTCCTCCACCCTCTGTCCTGTCCTCCACCCTCTGTCCTGTCCTCCACCCTCTGTCCTGTCCTCCACCCTCTGTCCTGTCCTCCTCCGCCCTCTGTCCTGTCCTCCTCCGCCCTCTGTCCTGTCCTCCTCCGCCCTCTGTCCTGTCCTCCTCCACCCTCTGTCCTGTCCTCCTCCGCCCTCTGTCCTGTCCTCCACCGCCCTCTGTCCTGTCCTCCTCCGCCCTCTGTCCTGTCCTCCACCGCCCTCTGTCCTGTCCTCCACCACCCTCTGTCCTGTCCTCCACCACCCTCTGTCCTGTCCTCCACCACCCTCTGTCCTGTCCTCCACCACCCTCTGTCCTGTCCTCCACCACCCTCTGTCCTGTCCTCCACCACCCTCTGTCCTGTCCTCCACCACCCTCTGTCCTGTCCTCCACCACCCTCTGTCCTGTCCTCCACCACCCTCTGTCCTGTCCTCCTCCGCCCTCTGTCCTGTCCTCCTCCGCCCTCTGTCCTGTCCTCCTCCACCCTCTGTCCTGTCCTCCTCCACCCTCTGTCCTGTCCTCCTCCACCCTTTGTCCTGTCCTCCTCCGCCCTCTGTCCTGTCCTCCACCGCCCTCTGTCCTGTCCTCCTCCGCCCTCTGTCCTGTCCTCCACCACCCTCTGTCCTGTCCTCCACCACCCTCTGTCCTGTCCTCCTCCACCCTCTGTCCTGTCCTCCTCCGCCCTCTGTCCTGTCCTCCACCGCCCTCTGTCCTTTCCTCCTCCACCCTCTGTCCTGTCCTCCACCACCCTCTGTCCTGTCCTCCACCACCCTCTGTCCTGTCCTCCACCACCCTCTGTCCTGTCCTCCACCACCCTCTGTCCTGTCCTCCTCCGCCCTCTGTCCTGTCCTCCTCCGCCCTCTGTCCTGTCCTCCTCCGCCCTCTGTCCTGTCCTCCTCCGCCCTCTGTCCTGTCCTCCTCCGCCCTCTGTCCTGTCCTCCTCCACCACCCGTCTCCTCCTCCCCGTCTCCGTCCCACTGCCTCATCCTCATATTTCATGCATTTATGGTAGTGAGGAAATCCCATGGCTGGTTAGTCATTGGACCAGGACTATCTGATAATGTATCACATGGGCAGATCGTGGGCGGGGCCTAATATTCTCACCTCAGTGATTTGCTACATTGTGTTCTCATAACATCTCAAAACTTTGCGGCTGTGATGTCTCCTAGGTGTATCCCCGAGACCAAGGCCGACCTCTCATCTCATGTGTGACCTCTACAGAGAGGACCAAGGACCAGGCTGAGGGACCCCAACATCTCTACAGGGGGGACACCATGATGGAGGCCCAGCAGCTCCTCCCATCACAGGGTAAGAGGCGGGGCTATATCTGATTACACTGGGAGTATGGAGACCCCAACATCTCTACAGGGGGGACACCATGATGGAGGCCCAGCAGCTCCTCCCATCACAGGGTAAGAGGCGGGGCTATATCTGATTACACTGGGAGTATGGAGACCCCAACATCTCTACAGGGGGGACACCATGATGGAGGCCCAGCAGCTCCTCCCATCACAGGGTAAGAGGCGGGGCTATATCTGATTACAGGGGGAGTATGGGGACACCAACGTCTCTACAGGGGGGACACCATGATGGAGGCTCAGCAGCTCCTCCCATCACAGGGTAAGAGGCGGGGCCTCACTCTCTCATCTTTCTTCACAGACTCCAGAGACTCTATAGAGAGAAATGTGGAAACTGAGGAGGAGGGAGAAGAAATATCTGTGAAGAATGAAGATGAGGAGATTCCTCTGCACCTCATCCCAGGTGAGTAATAAACCTATATAAAAGATTTCCCTACGTTTCGGTCACTCCGCACACTCTGGTGTCTCATAGATCTCAGTACAGGGGGCGTGACCCTCTCATCTTTATTCACAGACCCCGGGGAGTCTATAGAGACACATGTGACAACTGAGGGGGACGGAGAGGAAATCAGGAAGATAAAAGTGGAGGAACCAGGTGAGTAATAAACCTATATAAAAGATTCCCCTACGTTTCGGTCACCCCGCCCACTAAAAGATCTCAGTACGGGGGCGTGACCCTCTCATCTTTTTTTTTTTCACAGACCCCGGAGACACTATAGAAAGAAATGTGAAAACTGAGGAGGAGGAGGAAGAATTTGTAAAGAAAGAAGAGGAGGAAGTTCTACAGATCAGCCCAGGTGAGTAATATTGTTATGAAAAGCAAAGCGAATGGTCCGCACTCCTCTTCTCATAAAACTTCACTTTTAATTATGCGTTTAAAATCATCTCCATAGTGTATCAAAAAGCCAATAAAATCAGTAGTAATCAAAGTCCTGGAAAGTATATACAGTATAGGCGACTTACGCGTTTCGGAGTCCTATCTCCAGTCCTTAATCATAGAGTAATATTGTTACTCTTTTCTGCCTTCAAGGGAGTGAGGCCCCTCCCCCATAAAAGCCCCGCCCCTTTCCCCTTTCTTTACTTTTGTATTTGTAAAGAAAGAGCAGGAAGTTCTACAGATCAGCCCAGGTGAGCCATATTGTTACTCCCTTCAGGACGAGAGGCCCCTCCCCCATAGAATATAAAAGCCTCGCCCCTTCCCCGGTCCTTAGTTTTGCATTTTTTCTTGTTGGAAACCTAAGACTTTGATTTCCATGCATTGTATTATTTTCGGTCAGTAAGTGGTCCCTGGATGTGGGCTTTTCCTGGGTCGGATTTTCAGTAAAAGAAATGTTATGTTCTGTTGTGTCTCTGGATGATTTGGTTGCATATTTTTTTTTTTTTTTTTTAATGCATAGATGGTCATTGTATGCTTGCGCACACATAGGAATTCTCCTCTGCATTTAACCCATCCGTGCAGTGTGTGTTCACATGCCCGGAGCGGTGGGCAGCCCTAACTACGCTCAAGAGCACTTCAGTCATGTCCTATGACCGGAATTCGAACCTGCGACCCTCCGGTTACAAGTCCGCTCCCCTTACCTCTAGGCCACAACTGCCCCCTATATACTCCATAAGGCATGCATGGAGGGCATCCCACCCCTGAGCATCCTCTCCCCATTTAGGTGCAGCCAATCCCTGCCATAGAACCTGTAGCCCACTGTTAAGTCGGCCCAGTTCTCTAGGAACCCAAACCCCTCCTTTTTATAATTTTTTTAGCCAACCGTTTACCCCTTTAATTTCCTGTTGCCTCTTAGGTGTGGCTCTTGGTACTGGTAGTATTTCTGAGAATACTCCAGTTGGGGTCCTTGCCTTGAGCTTCCGACCTAAGTCCCTGAAAAAAATTTTGAGGACCCTCCACCTACTTCTTCCTGTGTCATTGGTGCCAATATGCACCATGACCGCTGGGGTTTCGCCAGCCCCTCCCAATAATCTGTCATCCCGCTTGTGACACGCCGTGCTCTTGCCCCAGGCAACACACTGTTCGGCGATCCTGGTCTGCTGTCTGCTCCCCTAATAATGAAGTCACCCACTACCAGCACCTGTCTTACCCTGTTCTCCCATTTCCCCTCCTTACTGGAGCAGACAGTGGTGTTGTCTTGCTGCAGCTGTGCCACTCCTGAGCTAACATCCTACTCGCCTGCCAGCTGGGCAAACTTGTTGGGGGGTGCCCGCTCAGGGCCTAGCATCCTTGTAACTTGTAACTCCCTATCCTGCCTTCTGTTATCCAACTTCCTGCCTCATCATCCTGCTTTTCCTGTCCCCCTCCCCCATAGTGCCACCCTCCCCATCCCCTAACCCAGAGAGCACCTGCTCAGTGAGCACCAGACTACTTTCCAGCATATCCGTGCATCTTAGTGTTGCCAGTTGCCCATTTAACTCCAGAATCCGGCTCCCAAATGTGCAATGCGCCCACATCTTGTACAACAATATTCACCCTCAAACTTCTGTTCAAGTAATGCACACGTAGCACAGGAAGTGCACAGGGCAGCAATGCGCCCACATCTTGTACAACAATATTCACCCTCAAACCCCTGTTCAAGTAGTGCACACGTAGCACAGGAAGTGCACTAAGCAGCAATGCGCCCACATCTTGTACAACAATATTCACCCTCACTCCTCTGTTCAAGTAGAGCACACGTAGCACAGGAAGTGCACTAAGCAGCAATGCGCCCACATCTTGTACAACAATATTCACCCTCAAACCTCTGTTCAAGTAGTGCACACGTAGCACAGGAAGTGCACAGGGGAACAATGCGCCCACATCTTGTACAACAGTATTCACCCTCAAACCTCTGTTCAAGTAGTGCACAGGAAGTGCACTGAACAGCAATGCGCCCACATCTTGTACAACAATATTCACCCTCAAACCTCTGTTCAAGTAGTGCACACGTAGCACAGGAAGTGCACAGTGCAGCAATGCGCCCACATCTTGTACAACAATATTCACCCGCAAACTTCTGTTCAAGTAATGCACACGTAGCACAGGAAGTGCACAGGGGAACAATGCTGAGCATGGGGGACATTGTGGGGAACACCAATAACTCTATAAGCTATAAAAGCAGTTTAATATACAGACAGCAATCAGTTGAGAAAAACAAAGCAAATCACTTAGAAGAAAAACAATCAAAGCCCCCCCCCCGGTAAATCTCCCCTATTCCTGTATTTGCCCATTTAATAATTACACACTCGCCAAAGCTTTTTGAAGTGGACCAAAACCCACCGCGATTGGGCCGATCAATTCCCTTCCTATCGGGATGCCCCGCTGTGTGAAACCCCCCAGGTCGCCACATATACTTACCTTATTTCCCTGTCCAACGGCGCATGTCCGAGCCACAGACACATCCCCACTCTCCCTCTAGCAGGACGCGTGCCTGTGACAGGCATTTGTGAATGACCCAGCGTGGGCACGCCCCCTTTAGAGGGTAGCGGGGGGATGCGGGCACCAGTGCGCTCGGAGCCGCTCACCTTAGACGATGTGACGTCGGCGGCTCGGAGCGTGCTGATTGGATGAGCAGCCGCGCATGCACCTTAGGACCTGGAAGAGGGGAGTTGGCCTCAGTAATCTGGAGGGTTTCATGTGTCCACAAGCTTTCTGGTAAAACATCTGTTACATAGCTCAGGGTTCAAGTGTCACATTTAGGTCACACAGCCATATGCACATCCATACAATAAAATACACATTATAAACATACATGTCATTCATTATGATGTATAAGTTAGAATATTATTACATGTAATCTACAACTAATAACTTATAAATCATTATCAAGTATCATTAATTTTACCTTCTGGTAACAGTGTCTGAACCCCAGATTCGGCAAAGCAAGGCAACTCCCCCTCAAGGAGTAGCCACGTCTGCTTTCATAAATTAGGATCTTGTGATCTTAAACCACTGATATTATGGCTCCGCCCCAAGGTAGGAACATATGACCACTGAGATATTATGGCTCCGTCCCAAGGTAGGAACACATGACCACTGAGATATTATGGCTCCGCCCCAAGGTAGGAACACATGACCACTGAGATATTATGGCTCCGTCCCAAGGTAGGAAAACATGACCACTGAGATATTATAGCTCTGTCCCAAGGTATGAACACTGAGATATTATGGCTCCGTCCCAAGGTAGGAACACATGACCACTGAGATATTATAGCTGTCCCAAGGTAGGTACACATGACCACTGAGATATTATGGCTCTGCCCCAAGGTAGGAAAATATGACCACTGAGATATTATGGCTCGGCCCCAAGGTAGGAACACATGACCACTGAGATATTATGGCTACGCCCCAAGGTAGCAACACCTGGCCACTGAGTTATTATGGCTCCGCCCCAAGGTAGGAACACATGACCACTGAGCTATTATAGCTCTGTCCCAAAGTAGGAACACATGACCACTGAGATATTATTATGGCTCTGCCCCAAGGTAGGAGCACATGACCACTGAGATATTATAGCTCTGTCCCAAGGTAGGAACAGATGGCCACTGAGTTATTATGGCTCCGCCCCAAGGTAGGAACACATGACCACTGAGATATTATGGCTCTGCCCCAAGGTAGGAACACATGACCACTGAGATATTATGGCTCTGTCCCAAGGTAGGAACACATGACCACTGAGATATTATGGCTCCGTCCCAAGGTAGGAACACATGACCACTGAGATATTATAGCTCTGTCCCAAGGTAGGAACACATGACCACTGAGATATTCTAGCTCTGCCCCAAGGTAGGAACATATGACCACTGAGATATTATGGTTCCGCCCCAAGGTAGGAACACATGACCACTGAGATATTATGGCTCCGCCCCAAGGTAGCAACACATGGCCACTGAGTTATTATGGCTCCGCCCCAAGGTAGGAATACATGACCACTGAGATATTATGGCTCTGCCCCAAGGTAGGAGCACATGACCACTGAGATATTATGGCTCGGCCCCAAGGTAGGAGCACATGACCACTGAGATATTATGGCTCCGTCCCAAGGTAGGAACACATGACCACTGAGATATTATAGCTCTGTCCCCAAGGTAGGAACACATGACCACTGAGATATTATGGCTCTGCCCCAAGGTAGGTACACATGACCACTGAGATATTATGGCTCTGCCCCAAAGTAGGAACACATGACCACTGAGATATTATGGCTCTGCCCCAAGGTAGGAACATATGACCACTGAGATATTATGGCTCCGCCCCAAGGTAGGAACACATGACCACTGAGATATTATGGCTTCGCCCCAAGGTAGCAACACATGGCCACTGAGTTATTATTGCTCCGCCCCAAGGTAGGAACACATGACCACTGAGATATTATAGCTCTGTCCCAAGGTAGGAATACATGACCACTGAGATATTATGGCTCCGTCCCAAGGTAGGAACACATGACCACTGAGATATTATGGCTCCGCCCCAAGGTAGGAATACATGACCACTGAGATATTATGGCTCCGTCCCAAGGTAGGAACACATGACCACTGAGAGATTCTAGCTCTGTCCCAAGGTAGGAACACATGACCACTGAGATATTATGGCTCCGCCCCAAGATAGGAACACATGACCACTGAGATATTATGGCTCCGTCCCAAGGTATGAACACTGAGATATTATGGTTCTGTCCCAAGGTAGGAACACATGACCAGTGAGATATTATGGCTCCGCCCCAAGGTAGGAACATATGACCAGTGAGATATTATGGCTCCGTCCCAAGGTGGGAACATATGACCACTGAGATATTATGGCTTCGTTCCAAGGTAGGAACACATGACCACTGAGATATTATGGCTCCGTCCCAAGGTAGGAACACATGACCACTGAGATATGGCTCCGCCCCAAGGTAGGAATACATGGCCACGGAGATATTATGGCTCCGCCTCAAGGTAGGAACACATGACCAGTGAGATATTATGGCTCCGTCCCAAGGTGGGAACATATGACCACTGAGATATTATGGCTTCGTTCCAAGGTAGGAACACATGACCACTGAGATATTATGGCTCCGCCCCAAGGTGGGAACACATGACCACTGAGATATTATGGCTCCGTCCCAAGGTATGAACACTGAGATATTATGGCTCCGTCCCAAGGTAGGAACACATGACCAGTGAGATATTATGGCTCTGCCCCAAGGTAGGAACACATGACCACTGAGATATTATGGCTCCGCCCCAAGATAGGAACACATGACTAGTGAGATATTATGGCTCCGTCCCAAGGTAGGAACACATGACCACTGAGATATTATGGCTCCGTCCCAAGGTAGGAACACATGACCACTGAGATATTATGGCTCTGTCCCAAGGTGGGAACACATGACCACTGAGTTATTATGGCTCCGCCCCAAGGTAGGAACAAATGACCACTGAGATATTATGGCTCCGCCCCAAGATAGGAACACATGACTAGTGAGATATTATGGCTTCGCCCCAAGGTAGTAACACATGACCACTGAGATATTATGGCTCCGTCCCAAGGTGGGAACACATGACCACTGAGTTATTATGGCTCCGCCCCAAGGTAGGTACACATGACCACTGAGATATGGCTCCGCCCCAAGGTAGGAATACATGGCCACTGAGTTATTATGGCTCCGCCCCAAGGTAGGAACACATGACCACGGAAATATTATGGCTCCGCCTCAAGGTAGAAACACATGACCACTGAGATATTATGGCTCTGTCCCAGGGTAGGAACACATGACCACTGAGATATTATGGCTCCGCCCCAAGGTAGGAACACGTGGCCACCAGAATACACAAAAGCTTTATCTCCTCCTCCAGACACCAGTTCTTTATGTGTTCCTGTCTGGGGCAGGAGCCAGACCACCAACTCCTGAACCACTGGTTTAGATAAGTAGATCGGACCGTTGTCGGTCTGATTTATGTTGACCCATTCCCTGGCTCCAGAAGCAGCCTGCCAAGGACCCAGGGGACTCCCAGGGGCCAGATTCCCTTATCCCTGACTCGCGGTCAGCACTAGCTTCAGACCAGGTATGCTACGGTCTGAGGCCTTGTGGAATCATCAGGGCGGATTGCCAGGTCCCCTTCCCACCACCCCCTCCCTCCTGCAATATCACGTGACGGGCCAGGCTTCCAAAACATGCAGCTGGCGAGGCTCTGACGGGATGTGCGGTGGCTGCAGGCAGTCGGGCTGCACTCTCTGATTGCCCGCCAGTGGGTGGGTGGGTCTTTGCAGCTCGCTGGGTTGCGGTATGCGTGTGCGTGCCTCTTCCGCCTTTGAATTCAGCCTGATGGAAGGGGGAAGGGATCTGCTGCAGGGGGCAATTCCACCCAGCAGTGCTCGATGATATCAGCACTAGGCACCACCGCGGGACCCAGCTGATGCACATGCTCCCGGCTTAAAGGGGAAGCACTATGCTAATTTTAATGGTTTTTTTTCTGTCCTCCCTCTGATTTTACCTTAGAGGGTTAAAAAACTCAGCAGTTAAGAACCTCTTTGCTTATTTATGGAGCTTGGGGGGGGGGCTCCTTTACCCCAAAGGAATCCTCGCAGGTCCCGGCCCCTCTATCATCTACTGTGGGAGACTCTGCTGCGGATCAACATCCTTCCAACCAAATTGGTCCAATTTCATCTTAGACTCTGTCGGCTGCTCAGTCTGGGAAGAAGGGGTCCAGCTCTTCTCCAGTAAGTTCCTTTTTTATTTATGGGCACAATCTTGCCGTTTTAAGGGCTACTTTGAATTATTTTTATGTTATTAGAAGGATATATGGGATCCTTACGGCCTACTACTTGTTGTGCTGAATTTTAGACCAAGCCATCTAAGGAAGTGTCCAAGACTAAAACTGGATCCAAGCCTAAGGATAAAAGTAGGAGATGCCCGATAAGGGAAATCAAGCCACTAGATTCCTATAGGAAGCCTCTCTGTAAGCCCTGTACTGATAAGGTCGTGAGTGAGGATAGTCAGCCCAGCATGAGGGACATAATGAGAGTTCTGAAGGATCCGATTTCCTCTTCCTTTGAGAATCTTAGGACCTCACTGGACTTGGCTGGATGTAAGGAGTTTGTTGGGCATCCCCTAAACCCCCCCTTTTTTTTTCTAGAGGGCAGGAGTCTGAGGTCTCTGATACCCCTTTCTGAGGGAGATGAGTGCCCTTCCTCTGAGAAAGGCCCTTGGTCTGATTCAGTTTCACCAGTGAAATTCCTTTTTCCTCCTGCATATGGTTCATCTTTCTGTGGGCATTGAGGATAAGAGTTGCACCCTTGATGTGTTCTATCCCGATTTTGTTCCTAACCCTATGACCTTCCCCATTCATAACTCCATTAGGGAGGTGGTCCTTAATGAGTGGAAGGATCCAGTTAAGAAGGTTTATAGACCAGGGAGGCATTATCCATTCCTTGAGGAGGATGACCATATTGGGGATAAATGCCCCAAGCTGGATGCCCCCTTTTTTTAAGGTCTTTGAGGACTTTGCCTTTGAGGACTTTGGTATCCTCCAAGATCCTTTAGACAAGAAGATGTATTCTCTCTTGAAGAAAGCATGGCGGGCTGTATCAATTCCCTCCCCATCAGTATGCCCCGCTGTGTGAAACCCCCCAGGTTGCCACATATACTTGCCTTGTTTCCCAGTCCAACGGCGCATGCGCGAGCCACAGGCGCATCCCCGCTATCCTTCTAGCAGGGCGCGTGCCCGTGACAGGCGTTTGTGAATGACCCGGCGCGGGCATGCGTCCTGTTAGAGGGTAGCGGGGGATGCGAGCCCAGTGCGCTCGGAGCCGCTCGCCTTAGACAAAGCCTTCGACTATGTGGCTTAATGAGTGGAAGGATCCATTTAAGAAGGTTTATAGACCATGGAGGCATTATCCATTCATTGAGGAGGATGATCATATTTGGGATAAATACCCCAAGCTGGATGCCTCCTTTTCTAAGGTCTCCAAGGGGGTGGATTTAGTCCTTGAGGACTTTGGTATCCTCCAAGATCCTTTAGACAAGAAGATGGATTCTCTCTTGAACAAAGCATGGCGGCCTGAATCTTCTCAAACCGATTCTAGCCTCTACTTGAGTTGCCAGGAATCTTAATTCTTGGCTTCAGCAGCTTAAATCTTGTCTCTTGAAGCAAACAGTTATTAATGAGATTATGAATCGTTACCGATTCTCTTCTGTCTGATGCCACGGTGAGATTTTTGGCTCGGGCCATGACCCTCAACAATTTGGTGCGTAGGACTTTGTGGCTCTGTACCTGGTCAGGGGATACAGGTTCAAAGTTGCGCCCATGTGTCACGCCCTTTAAAGGGGAATTCCTCTTTAGCCCAAAACTAGAGAAACTGTTAGACCCGTCTGCTGACAGAAATAAGTCTTTTCCCACTAAGTGTAGGGATTTCAGGATTAGGACATTTTTCCAGTCAGTCCTCTTATAGATGGACTTTCTTAGCAAGGACTCCTTTAGAGGGGTCCATTCTACTTTTAGGAGAGGCAGGTTTAGAGGATCCACTGTCAGACCCTAAGAAGAAATTACACCAGGTCCTTAATAGGTACCCGGTTAAAACAATTCCACATTTGGTGGGAGACTCTCCTGGATTGCCCCTTTATTTCCAGGGGAATAGGGGAGGGTTTCATAATAGAATTCATGCACGGCCCTCCCAGGAACTTTTTTGTTACTCCTGCCCCAGAGGGCAGGGAGGAAAGACTGGCCATTCACAGCAGTATAGATTTTATGTTAGATATGGGAGTGATTGTCCCCCCCAGTTCCCTGCCAACAATGGTGAGAAGGGTTCTACTCAAGCATTTTTCTGGAAAAGAAGACCTGTGGAGAATTCCACTTCATTTTCAGTTTGAAGAAGCTGAATCTGTTGGTACACTACAGATGGTTCTGCATGGAGTCCATCTATTGGCAGGAGCCGTCTTGAGATTTGCAGTAAAGTTTGGGGACCAAATACTCCACTTCCAATTTGTATGCCTACCCGTCGGGCTGGCGTAGTCTCTGAGAACTTCGTGATCATAGCATATCTTTGCAACCTTCTCATTTTTGCCCCAGATCAGGAAAATTTGCTTCAGGATCTGGAATCAACAAAGGATTTTTTCCTATGATTGGGTTGGATCCTGAACTACCAGAAGTCCAGTCTAGTCCCATCACAGGTCATGACTTATCTTGGGTTCGAGATCAATACGATGCTTCAGAGAATCTTTAGGTTTGATTTTGTTTTGTCTATAAGTTATGCAGGTCTTAGGGCTAATGACCTCATCCTTCTCCGCTGTAAGATGGGGTCAGCTACATTCGAGGACTCTACAGCTGCATATTCTAAACTGAGTCCAGACAGGATAATCGAAGTCCCAGATTTAGTGAAGGAAAGGCACAAACATGTGCTTGTCTTGGTGGCAAGACAAGCACAGGTTTTTCAGTGGTCTATCCTGGTTGGACCCCCAAGGAAATGGTAGTGACAACGAATGCCTCTTCATGGGGTTGGGAGACCCATTGTGGATCCCTGACTGCTCAAGGAAAATGGTCCAGAAGACTGAACCTATCGTAGAATCTCAGAGAATTGATAGCTGTGATGGAGGCATTGCTGGCCTTCCTGCCCCACCTGAAGGGTCATCACGTACAAATCAGAAAGGATAATGCAACTACTTTGGCATATCGGAATCATAGGGGAGGGACGAGGTCATCCGTCCTGCAACAAGCGGCAAAGGAAATTCTGATCTGACCAGGTTGAAGAAATTTTGAGTAGCTCTCCCCTGTCTAAAGCAGAATGGTCACTGAACCAGGAGGTGTTCAATCAGATGTGTGTCCTGATTCGGGTTCGGAACAAAATATCCTGCCAGCCAGCCACGATTATGTAAGTAGCCCCATGGTGGCCATGGTTTTCAGCTCTGAAGATGTTCTCGGGCCAAGAGCCTTGGGAACTCCCGGTGAGACCAGATCTTCTATCCCAGGGACCAGTGCTTTATCAGGATCCGCAGAATTGGCGTCTGACACTATGCTCGTGAAAAAGAAAGGTGATCAAGACTCTGCTATCCAGTGACAAGGAAGATTAGAAAATTTTGAAAACTTTTACCACCTGTAAGGTTTGTAATCAGAGATCCCCTTCTACTCTTCCAGTCATATAGGATTTCATTCAGGAAGGAGTCAACCTGGGTCTCAGCATCAGTACCCTGAAGGTCCAGTTAGCAGCCCTTTAGGTCTTTTTTGAATAAGAGACTTTCATCTTTTGCATGGTCCTCAATGAGATCTCGCCCAGGTCGCACCACCCTTTGAACCTCTGAGCTCCCATATTAAGTTTCTTACATGGAAGGCTCTTTTTGGTGGCAATAACTTCAGCCCACATAATCGGTGATATCCAGTCACCCTGCCGTCACCCCTTTCTACAAGTTTTCCAGGATCGTATAATTATGGGTGGATCCTTGCTACCTTCCTAAGATCTCTTCTGACTTTTATCGGATCAAAGAGATTATCCTTCCATCTGCTGGGGATAGCGATCCCGCCACGGGTTCTGTAGCTAAGTCTTTGGCTGTCACGGCCTGTTTGCTGGAATACGTTTGACAAACAAAGGATTGGATGAAGGCCGATATCGTATTTGTTTCCTCCTTGGGTCACAGAAAGGGTCAGCGTGTTTCCAAGACAACATTGGCCCTATGAATGAAGAGCAATATAACTTTTTCTTACAGCGGATCTACTTCTCCAGGGCAGATTACAGCTCATTCAACAAGAAGTATTTCTACATCTTGGAAGGAGCAAGCTGGTGCCTCTATCAAACAGATCTGTAGAGTGTCAACCTGGTCTTCCGCTGAGATGATTATCAATCATTACCGCTTGAATCTACTCACCTTGCAAGATCAATCCTTTGGCAGGAGTGTGTTGCAGGCAGTCTTTTCCACCCAGTAGAGGTAGTATTTTGCTTATCCTCTCAGTGGTATCCTGCCCTAAGGTTGTTTTGAGAAAACTTAAATTAGTTACCTGGTAATTTCTTTTCTAATTATCATACATGCTTCCCTCCTCGAGCTACATTATTTTAAATGTTATATTGCTGATTTACCAGTTGGTGCTTTGTCTATGTTTTTCATATCTCTTAAACTACTGGGGTCGGTAGGACGGGCCAAAGTTTTGTGTATTCTGGCGGTCATGTGTTTCTACCTTGGGGCAGAGCCATAATATCTCAGTAGTATGCTGCCCTTTCAGATGTTTAGAAAAGAAGTTACCAGGTAACTTAAGTTTTTTTCTTCTGTGCCGAAAACCGATGTTTCTGTAGGGTCCGTAGAGGGGGGCAAACAGAAATTACCAGTTCCAAACCAACCTTTTTAGCCTTGGATCAGATATGCTACAGACTGAGCATATGTGGCTTATGTGGGGCCACATGTGGCCCTCAGAGCTATCTGATGTGGACCCTGACCTGATATGAGAGAAGTTGTACGAGTAAATCTCATCTCATTGAGATCTTGCCGATCACTGAAGGGAGGGGCAGGGGGATCAGAGGATCTCATTTTCTTTTTATAGGAAATGCTGGCGGCGGTTGAAGTGGGCGTGCTTATTCCGAGTCCTCTTCTGAAGCTGGAGGAGCCTGGGGGGGATCGGAGGCACCCCAGGTGCGGAGGAGACCCAGCTGGATTGATTAAGGGGTTAGGTGAGTGGCTTTTTTATTTTTTGACTGCTAGCAGGGGGGAAAGTCAGGCACGTAAAATTTATGCGGCTGGCATTTAACGCTCAGGGAGGCAGCCACGTAAATTTTGTGTGGCTGGTAGTTAAAGGGTTAAACTGTTTTATGCCCAGCCTGTGAAATAGAGCAGAGTTTAAATTTAACCTTCTGGTTTTCTGTTTCTTCTGCAGGTAGAAGAACTAACCAAAATAATTCTTCCGAACATGATGTTAAAAGAGAAGATGATACCCCAGCTAAAATTATAGGAGAACCAACTACATCACACCACTACGTGCACCCCGCACATCCTTTGTCTTACTCCTCTGAGACACAGGAGTGTTCTATCGATGTCCTCTCCCATGATACAACATATTCCTGTTCTGAATGTGGGAAATGTTTTTCTCAGAAATCGTACCTTAGTAGACACAAAAGAGTTCATACAAGGGAAAAGCCATATTCATGTACTAAATGTGGGAGAGGTTTTTCTTATCGATCTAACCTTATCACACATGAAAGAGTTCACGCAGGAGAGAAGCCATATTCATGTTCTGAATGTGGGAAATTCTTCTCTCAGAAATCACACCTTATCAGACACGAAACAGTTCATACAGGGGAGAAGCCATATTCCTGTTCTGAATGTGGTAAAAGTTATTCTCAGAAATCACACCTTATTAATCATGAAAGAGTTCATACAGGGGAGAAGCCATATTCCTGTTCTGCTTGTGGGAAATGTTTTACTCAGAAAGCTTACCTTATATCACATGAAAGAGTTCACACAGGAGAGACTCCGTATTCCTGTTCTGAATGTGGGAAATGTTTCTCTCACATATCACACCTTATTGCACATGAAAGATTTCATACAGTGGAGAAGCCGTTTTCATGTTCTGAATGTGGGAAATGTTTCTCTTACCAATCAAGGCTTAGCAGACATGAAAAAGTTCATACAAGAGAGAAACCATATTCCTGTTCTGAATGTGGTAAAAGTTTTTCTCAGAAATCAGCCCTTATCACACATGCAAATGTTCATACAGGGGAGAAGCCATATTCATGTTCTGAATGTGGGAAAACTTTTTCTCAAAAAGTGCACCTTATATCACATGAAAGAGTTCATAAAGGGGAAAAGCCATATTTCTGCTATGAATCTGGGGAATATTTTCAACAGAAAGCAGACCTTGTGAAACGTGAAATAGTTTATACAGGAGAGAATCCATATTCGTGTTCTGCATGTGGGAAAGGTTTTAATCAGAAATCTGACCTTATCAAACATGAAAGAGTTCATACTGGAGAGAAGCCATATTCCTGTTCTGAATGCGGGAAATGTTTTTCTAGTAAATCAACCCTTATAACACATGAAAGAGTTCATACAGGGGCAAAGCCTTATACCTGTTCTGAATGTGGGAAATGTTTTTCTCACAAATCAGCCCTTATCATACATGAAAGAGTTCATACAGGAGAGAAGCCATATTCATGTTCTGCATGTGGGAAATGTTTCTCTCACAAATCAGACCTTAACATGCATGAAAGAATTCATACAGGAGAGAAGCCATATTCCTGTTTTGAATGTGGGAAATGTTTCACTTACAAATCGGTGCTTATCTCACATGAAATAATTCATACAGGGGAAAAGCCATTTTCATGTTCTGAATGTGGGAAATGTTTCACTCACAAATCAGCCCTTATTATACATAGAAGAGTTCATACAGGGGTGAAGCCATATTCCTGTTCTCAATGTGGGAAATGTTTCTCTCACAAATCAGCCCTCGTCAGACATGAAAGAGTTCATACAGGAGAGAAGCCATATTCCTGTTCTGAATGTGGAAAACGTTTCACTAAGAAATCATATCTTATCACACATGAAAGACTTCATACAGGAGCAAGGCCATAGTCTAGGTCTGAATGTGGGAAATATCTTCCAATAGCTGTTAATTTAAATTGTTCAGATATGAATTCTTTCAACGGCCATGTCGGGTTAATCATCAGACTTGGATTCTTATAATAATAATAAGCAGAGGGCTCATGTACAAACAGAGTAATAACAAGAACATCCATTGAAACATAAGGAAAGAGGACCCTGCTCGCAAGCTTACATTATAAGAGGAGAATGGGCATAGTGCTTGATAATGAATCAGATTCAGAAACATGATGTTGAAGATGGGTTACAGAAGTAGAGGTAGATTAGGGGGGTGTTAGGCTACTCTAAAAAGATGCATTTTTCGAGAGCATCTGAAACAATTGATGTTTTGAATTGATGTAATGGTTACAGATTTTGGTTACATGGGTAGTGACAGCTGGGGAGTGAGTCTAGGCCAATATATGTCTGAAGCCAACACAGATGTGCATGGGTCCATCTCAGGGCCTGCAGCCCACGCTTCTTTTTGCCTTATGCCCTGGAGGACATCTCAAGGGTTTAGTACAGAAGATCCATTCTGTGTCATCGAAGCATTTTAACACATCATTATTTTTGAAATGATTTAATATTGTATGACTGTATATTGTTTTTTTTGTGCTTTATTATGGATTTGCAAAGTACATAAAATAAAATAATTTAGCCACCAATCATACAAGAGTTTCACAAAGCAAGCAAATTCTTGCCCATACTGTGCTGCTTTATTCCACATTCTCTCTATTAATATGCCAGCTAGGCCTTTAAAATCATATTGTGATACCCAGCGGGACACCAGCCTTCTGTAAGCAGGCAACCCCCAATCTCCACCGCCGCTTCTGCCTATAGTCAAGCCCCCGTTTGCCGGGACGCTAGGTACGCCTCACCGGACACAGTTGCCCCCAGGTCTTAATAGGCGCAAAGGATGGCTGCTTACGGTGAAGGCCGATGAACCACGAGGGTATCCCAAAGCCGAGGTCGTTCACAGGTAGTAAATCCGGAGGGTGCGTCAGAGTACAGGGATGAGACAGGTGCATAGTCAGGGGTAGCCAAAGGGTCAAGCCGGGAGGTCAGAGATCGCAGGGTATCCAGAGGGGCAGGCAGGTTCGTGGTCAGACAAAGCAGAGGTTGGTACAGGCAGCAGACAGGAATGGTCGATCAAGCCGGGTCGGAATCAGATAACAACTAACAGAATCACACGCGACTATCACGGGCACTGAGTGCTGGGCTGACTCCATATTTATTGGGGAATCGACCAATGGCCACCCTGGGGGGGAGTGTATGTGCTGATTGGTGCAACTTACAACACTGTGAGTAATTGGAGGCACTATCCAGGGTCTGGTCAGTCTTGGCTGCAAGGCTGATCAGCCCCTGATTCCCATCAGGTGTGGAGCACTCTGCGCTGCCTGCCACTCGCAGCACAGCACCTCCTAGTGGCAAAATCTACAGACTGCGGGACACGAGCCTGCACAGCTAGAGAGGGGCGAGGGAGGCTGCCAGAGTGACGTGCCGCGCTCCCAGCAGCAGGAGTGCTGCGTCGCCCTGCGGACGCTGGCCGCCGGCCCCCTGGCAGAGGTAAGTTCCTTACACATATCTAGCTATTCATGTATCTTGCATCTTCATGTAGCAGGCATTTGTAAGGACATGTGGCCACAAAATGTTACTTCGCAGGCAGTCCCAGGATCCTCCCCCTACAGAGTTACAGTCATAAACTGTTCAACTGTGATTTATCACGTCTCATTTCTAAAGGGGAGCTCTTATTTACAGCCAGGTGCTAATGAAGCATTGGACAAACTTCACCACCACAAGGAAGGCCCCCTGGGTAGGCATCTCCCCACACAGCAGGGAAACGGATGTCAAGCCTCCTGGCTACAACCATGGATAGGGCTGAGCGGAGCTGTGTGTATGGGGCGCAGCGAAGAAAAGAACATATCAGCATTCAGGGGCTGGCAGCAAACAGGCAAAGTCCAATGAATAAATCCAAGTTCAAACTATGTAATCTATCCGAGTGTTAATCCAAGAGCAGGCCAGGTCAATCCAGGAAATCAGTCAGGAAATGCAGGAAAATGGAATCCAGGAATTTAGCTGATAACACAGCAATGAAAACAAGCCAGCTGATCTTGAAAAGGAAGGACCGAGTGTGCACACACGTGGGCTAGAATATGGCAGCAGCTTAAACCAGCTCCGTGCCCTCCGAGAAGAGAGAGGGTTATATAGCGTGAGTGAAAGGACGGTGAGATTTAACAGAACACTGAGAAGTGCTGTGAATAGCGTTTGCCAGGATGATACATGAAGTGATTTGTGGCCGGTAGAAAGAACTGCAGAGAGGACACGGTGTGAAGCGGTATAGTTAAGATAGCGTCAGTCCTTGATGTGAACACTATTGAAATAATGTGTGCGGTTTAATATAGCATCAAAGGAAAAAGTTATACGGAATGGGAAACCCCATTTATGGGCAACTTTGCTGTCCTGTAGAATTTTTAGAAACGGCTTCATCTCCCTCCGTCTTGCCATTGTTGCAGGTGAAAGATCAGAGAACACCTGGAATTTGTGGCCTTAAAATGAAAGGTCAACAGTGTCCCGAGCAGCCTGCATCACTTGTTCTTTAGTATTGTAAAAGTGAAACTTTGCTAGAATGTCTCGTGGAGGTTCCTCAGGTGGCTTTTGGGGCCCCAGGGCTCTATGGACACAGTCCAGCTCGAGGCGTTCAATAGCAATTCCCAGGAGCAGTTCTTGGCATGAAGCAGTGACCACAGATTTCACATCCTCCATATGTTCAGGTAACCCCCTCTATGCCTGTTTTCCATATCCTCAAGCTTTTACATTGTGTCTCGTACTTTGGATTAAAAATACCATGTAACAGTTACAAACTACTCAAGTAGATCTACTCAAAACCCACTAAGATACGAAACTCTATGACACATTTTGGGAGGAGCCTGTAGTCATGCAGAAGTTCTGTCCCTAGCTGGATTTGTTACAGGTGAGGGACAGGATCCCATTTTTTTCCTTTCATTTTGACTACCCGCAACGAGATGATGTCAGCTCACTATGCCTATATAAAAGACCCACAAGGCAGTGGGAGTGAGTGGCAGAAGCTGGGAACGGGGCAAAGGAAACCGATCCTCTGCCCTGCTCCTGGCTGTCAGATGGATGGGGATGGAAGGAGTTAAGCGACTGGTACCCGGGCCTGTTTTGCTGGTTAACCCCTGTAGCGATAACCTTTATCGCCGGAGGGCTTCCCCGCCAGAGACGTCCTTTTCCCAAGGGTGAGAGGTGCTGCAGGAATTCCAGAGTCATCCGTGAGGAACCAGGAACAGCCCTTACAAGGGCTAGTGAATTGTAATATAGCGTTTCCCCCAATAAGAGACAGAACTCAGTATTGAGGGTGAAGACGAACTTAACTTTATTAGTGCCACACTGTGCCTTATATGCAAGGCTCCATGCAAGGGGACCTCCCCCGTGGACCTGATGGAGAACTGCATGACAAACACACGGACCAATGGGAGCAGGGCACACAATCCCTCAACTCTGCCGGTAACACAATCAGTAGAACAATAACAGTCTGTAACACAATCAGTAGAACAATAGCAGTCTGTAGCACAATCAGTATAACAATAGCAGTCTGTAGCACAATCAGTATAACAATAGCAGTCTGTAATACAATCAACAATGGCAGTCTGTAAAGCAATCAATAACACAATGGCAGTCTGTCTGGGACATGCTCAAGAAAATGAAAGTAATGGGTCTATGCAAAAACAGGCAGAGTCTGTCACAACCCCTATGAAAAAAAATATGTAGAGTCCTCCCTATTCAGTAAAACCAGACAAGGCACCAGCCATAGGGGATGGTAGATCAGGGTGCGGAGGACCGCTCGGCCTCTGCACGCTGATCTACCATCCCCTATGGCTGGTGCCTTGTCTGGTTTTGCTGAATGGGGAGGACCCCACATAATTTTTTTGTAGGGGTTAAGGGTTTAACCCTTTCCAGTTGTACAGTTGTATCTCATTAAGCTCTCTTTTCAATATGCAGTGTCTCATGGTTTTCTTCGAAAAACATATTTTTAAAATTAAAAACGCTACAGAATTATAAAAATATAATTTTTAACATTTATTTTTTCACATATTTCACCCCAAAATATTAAGAAAGCACTGAGGATAGTACAAACCGATAAGGACCTGGGGGTACTGGTAGACCACAGGCTAAATAACAGTATGTAATGCCAAGCAGCTGCTTCCAAGGCTAGCAAGATATTATCATGCATTAATAGAGGGTTAGACACTCTTATGAGTGTCTGTTGGTCCTGTTCCCGCCAGTGCTCAGGTGACCCTGAAGGTACTCCACAGCCCACCTCAGGCTAGTACTAGGCAGGCCTTTTGGCTAGCCAGGGAAAAACAATGAACAGGTGAGGTTCCAAAGTCAAAGGTTGATCTTTTTTATTTATTTTTCTATTTTTTCCTGTGAACTGAACCAGGCCTTTCCTATTCATTTAAGGCAAGGAAGATGACCCTCTGCTTGCTGAAGGTTTTTCCCTGCTCCTTATAACCCAATAGAGTGCAAACTCTTCTACAAGCTTTCCATGTGCAGTAGATTAGCAGGCCTCATAGGCTGCTTCTCTGGACATTCATACATATCTTTATATGACTGTATTCTGAGCCCTTTAAGATGCACCTTGGATTTGGAGGAGAAAAATTGAAAAAACAATATTCTGAACCAAATGGTGTGCTAAAATACCCCATTCACCCAGATCCCAATCACCCCATTATAGACAGTGTGCAGAATTCCCACCGATCCCTTTAAAGGCAGCAAGCAGTATTCCACATTAAAGCCAGTGTGCGGCATCCCAGGGTCACCCGGGCCAGGAGAAGCAATTATCCAACCCTGGAGGCGGGGCCAGACACTGGAGGTGGGGCCAGACACAAACATTTATAGGAGAGACGGAGAAGATAATGAAACACACCTGAGGAAGAGCATGAGGAACCAGGGAAGAACCAGGCCAATACAGCAGACACACACTCAGCTCAGACTCTCTCCCACCGGCCACAGCCCCAATACACAGCAAGACTCCATACACAGAGGACTGGAGAGCACGGGGTCACCTGGGCCAGGAGACGCAATGATCCAGCCCTGGAGGCGGATCCAGACTCTGGAGGCGGGGCCAGACACAAACATAGGAGAAACGGAGGAGATAATGAAACACACCTGAGGAAAAGCAGGGAGCATGAGGAACCAGGGAAGAACCAGGCCAATACAGCAGACACACACTCAGCTCAGACTCTCTCCCACCAGCCACAGCCCCAATACACGGCAAGACTCCATACACAGAGGACTGGAGAGCACGGGGTCACCTGGGCCAGGAGACGCAATGATCCAGCCCTGGAGGCGGATCCAGACTCTGGAGGCGGGGCCAGACACAAACATAGGAGAGACGGAGGAGATAATGAAACACACCTGAGGAAAAGCAAGCAGGGAGCATGAGGAACCAGGGAAGAACCAGGCCAATACAGCAGACACACACTCAGCTCAGACTCTCTCCCACCGGCCACAGCCCCAATACACGGCAAGACTCCATACACAGAGGACTGGAGAGCACAGGGTCACCTGGGCCAGGAGATGCAATGATCCAGCCCTGGAGGCGGGGCCAGACACTGGAGGTGGGGCCAGACACAAACATAGGAGAGACGGAGGAGATAATGAAACACACCTGAGGAAGAGCAGAGAGCATGAGGAACCAGGGAAGAACCAGGACAATACAGCAGACACACACTCAGCTCAGACTCTCTCCCACCGCCACAGCCCTAATACACGGCAAGACTCCATACACAGAGGGCTGGAGAGCACAAGGTCACCCAGCCAGGAGACGCAATGATCCAGCCCTGGAGGCAGGGCCAGACACTGTAGGCGGGGCCAGACACAAACATTTATAGGAGAGACGGAGGAGATAATGAAATACACCCGAAGAAGAGCAAAGAGCATGAGGAACCAGGGAAGAACCAGGCCAATACAGCAGACAGACACTTCAAAAATGCCTAGCGCAGGCATGCGTCCTGCTAGAGGGATAGCAGGGATGCAGCCGGGAGCAGGAACGAAGTTGAGTTTTTGTGCAACCTGGGGGGTTTCACAAAGTGGGGCATCCTGATTGGGGTGCCCCAGGGGGAGTAAGTATGCCTGCCCTGGAGTATGGGTTTTGGTCCTCTTTAAGCTTCTTGCATAGAGAGTGTGATGGCAGCAAGGAAGGTTGGGGTCAGGTCCTGTCTTCCCACCTGGAACCCTTCAGCCATGGTCACCCCTCTGGAGTCCTATATACCATCAGGTGTCCCTCCATCATGTTCTGTATGTCCACCAGATCCAGGTATCTCCCCACCACTGTCACTATCCTTCAACATGTTCTGCCGCGCCCCCCCAAACTCCTCTATCATGTCCTGTCTTCCCCCCTGGAACCCCTTAAACATGTCCAGTGTCTGTGAGGTTCACTCACCCATCCTTCATTCTCGCAGCGGCCTGTGAAGGAGCACCAAGCTGACCCTCTCCCCGCTAGTGTATTTCTCGAATCCCGCTTAGGGCTGCTGATTTCTCCTTGGGCCTGTCCCGCATCTCCGGCCTGTCCCGCATCTCCGGCCAGTCCCGCATCTCCGGCCAGTCCCGCATCTCCGGCCTGTCCCGCATCTCCGGCCAGTCCTGCATCTCCAGGCAGTCCCGCATCTCCGACCATTCCCGCATCTTCGGCCAGTCCCCCCGTCTCTGGCCAGTCCCGCATCTCCGGCCAGTCTCCCATCTCTGACTAGTCCCCCATCTCTGACTAGTCCCGCATCTCCGGCCAGTCCTTCATCTCCGGCCAATCCCCCATCTCCAGCTAGTCCCGCATCTCCAGCCAGTCCCCCATCTCCAGCCAGTCCGCATCTCCAGCCAGTCCCGCATCTCCGGCCAGTCCCGCATCTCCAGCCATTCCCGCATCTCCGGCCAGTCCCGCATCTCCAGCCATTCCCCCATCTCCAGCTAGTCCCGCATCTCCAGCCAGTCCCCCATCTCCAGCCAGTCCGCATCTCCAGCCAGTCCCGCATCTCCAGCCAGTCCCGTATCTCTGGCCAGTCCCGCATCTCCGGCCAGTCCCCCATCTCTGGCCAGTCCCGTATCTCCGGCCAGTCCCCCATCTCTGGCCAGTCCCGTATCTCCGGCCAGTCCCGCATTTCCGGCCAGTCCCGCATCTCCGGTCAGTTCTGCATCTCCGGCCAGTCCCCCATCTCCGGCCAGTCCCGCATCTCCAGACAGTCCCCCATCTCCGGTCAGTTCTGCATCTCCGGCCAGTCCCCCATCTCCGGCCAGTCCCGCATCTCCGGCCAGTCCCGCATCTCCAGCCAGTCCCCCATCTCCAGCCAGTCCCGCATCTCCAGCCAGTCCCCCATCTCCAGAAAGTCCCCCCATCTCCGGCCAGTCCCCCATCTCCAAAGAGTCCCCCATCTCTGGCCTGTCCCGCATCTCCAGCCAGTCCCGCATCTCCGGCCAGTCCCGCATCTCCGGCCAGTCCCGCATCTCCGGCCAGTCCCGCATCTCCGGCCAGTCCCGCATCTCCGGCCAGTCTCGCATCTCCGGCCAGTCCCCCATCTCCGGTCAGTTCCACAACTCCAGCCAGTCCCCCGTCTCTGGCAAGTCCCCCGTCTCTGGCCAGTACAAACAGATAAGGATCTGGGGGTACTGGTAGACCACAGGCTAAATAACAGTATGTAATGCCAAGCAGCTGCTGCCAAGGCTACCAAGATATTATCATGCATTAATAGAGGGTTAGACACTCTTATGAGTGTCTGTTGGTCCTGCTCCCCCCGGTGCTCAGGTGACCCTGAGGGTACGTCACAGCCCACCTCAGGCTAGTACTAGGCAGGCCTTTTGGCTAGCCAGGGAAAAACAATGAACAGGTGAGGATCCAAAGTCAAAGGTAGATCTTTTTTATTTATTTTTTCCTGTGAACTGAACCAGGCCTTTCCTATTCATCTAAGGCAAGGAAGATGACCCTCTGCTTGCTAAAGGTTTTTCCCTGCTCCTTATAACCCAATAGAGTGCAAGCTCTTCTACAAGCTTTCCATGTGCAGTAGATTAGCATGCCTCATAGGCTGCTTCTCTGGACATTCATACATATCTTTATATGACTGTATTCTGAGCCCTTTAAGATGCACCTTGGATTTGGAGGAGAAAAATTGAAAAAACAATATTCTGAACCAAATGGTGTGCTAAAATACCCCATTCACCCAGATCCCAATCACCCCATTATAGACAGTGTGCAGAATTCCCACCGATCCCTTTAAAGGCAGCAAGCAGTATTCCACATTAAAGCCAGTGTGCGGCATCCCAGGGTCACCCGGGCCAGGAGAAGCAATGATCCAACCCTGGAGGCGGGGCCAGACACTGGAGGTGGGGCCAGACAAACATTTATAGGAGAGACGGAGAAGATAATGAAACACACCTGAGGAAGAGCAGAGAGCATGAGGAACCAGGGAAGAACCAGGACAATACAACAGACACACACTCAGCTCAGACTCTCTCCCACCGGCCACAGCCCCAATACATGGCACGACTCCATACACAGAGGGCTGGAGAGCACCGGGTCACCCGGGCCAGGAGATGCAATGATCCAGCCCTGGAGGTGGGGCCAGACACTGGAGGTGGGGCCAGACAAACATTTATAGGAGGGACGGAGAAGATAATGAAACACACCTGAGGAAGAGCATGAGGAACCAGGGAAGAACCAGGCCAATACAGCAGGCACACACTCAGCTCAGACTCTCTCCCACCGGCCACAGCCCCAATACATGGCAAGACTCCATACACAGAGGACTGGAGAGCACAGGGTCACCTGGGCCAGGAAATGCAATGATCCAGCCCTGGAGGCGGGGCCAGACACTGGAGGTGGGGCCAGACACAAACATAGGAGAGACAGAGGAGATAATGAAACACACCTGAGGAAGAGCAGGGGACATGAGGAACCAGGGAAGAACCAGGACAATACAGCAGACACACACTCAGCTCAGACTCTCTCCCACCGGCCACAGCCCCAATACATGGCAAGACTCAATACACAGAGGACTGGAGAGCACGGGGTCACCTGGGCCAGGAGATGCAATGATCCCGCCCTGGAGGCGGATCCAGACACTGGAGGCGGGGCCAGACACAAACATAGGAGAGACGGAGGAGATAATGAAACACACCTGAGGAAGAGCAGGGAGCATGAGGAACCAGGGAAGAACCAGGCCAATACAGCAGACACACACTCAGCTCAGACTCTCTCCCACCGGCCACAGCCCCAATACACGGCAAGACTCCATACACAGAGGGCTGGAGAGCACAGGGTCACCCATGCCAGGAAACGCAATGATGCAGCCCTGGAGGCGCGGCCAGACAATGGAGGTGGGGCCAGTCAAACATTTATAGGAGAGGCGGAGGAGATAATTAAACACACCTGAGGAAGAGCAGGGAGCATGAGGAACCAGGGAAGAACCAGGCCAATACAGCAGACACACACTCAGCTCAGACTCTCTCCCACCGGCCACAGCCCCAATACATGGCACGACTCCATACACAGAGGGCTGGAGAGCACCGGGACACCCGGGCCAGGAGATGCAATAATCCAGCCCTGGAGGCGGATCCAGACACTGGAGGCGGGGCCAGACACAAACATAGGAGAGACGGAGGAGATAATGAAACACACCTGAGGAAGAGCAGGGAGCATGAGGAACCAGGGAAGAACCAGGCCAATACAGCAGACACAAACTCAGCTCAGACTCTCTCCCACCGGCCACAGCCCCAATACACGGCAAGACTCCATACACAGAGGACTGGAGAGCACAGGGTCACCCGGGCCAGGAGATGCAATGATCCAGCCCTGGAGGCGGGGCCAGACACTGGAGGTGGGGCCAGACAAACATTTATAGGAAGAGACGGAGAAACACCTGAGGAAGAGCATGAGGAACCAGGCCAATACAGCAGACACACACACAGCTCAGACTCTCTCCCACAGCCCCAATACACGGCAAGACTCCATACACAGAGGGCTGAAGATCACGAGGTCCCCCTGGCCAGGAGACGCAATGATCCAGCTGGAGGCTGGGCCAGACACTGGAGGTGGGACCTGACACAAACATTTATAGGAGTGATGGAGGAGATAATGAAACACACCTGAGGAAGAGCAGAGAGCATGAGGAACCAGGGAAGAACCAGGCCAAGACAGCAGACACACACCCAGCTCAGACTCTCTCCCACCGGCCACAGCCCTAATACACGGCAAGACTCCATACACAGAGGGCTGGAGAGCACAGGGTCACCCGGGCCAGGGGACGCAATGATCCAGCCCTGGAGGCGGGGCCAGACACTGTAGGCAGGGCCAGACACTAGAGGCGGGGCCAGACACAAATACATTTATAGGAGAGACGGAGGAGATAATGAAATACACCTGAAGAAGAGCAGAGAGCATGAGGAACCAGGGAAGAACCAGGCCAATACAGCAGACAGACACTTAAAAAATGCCTAGCGCAGGCATGCGTCCTGCTAGAGGGATAGCAGGGATGCAGCCGGGAGCAGGAACGAAGTTGAGTTTTTGTGCAACCTGGGGGGTTTCACAAAGCGGGGCATCCTGATTGGGGTGCCCCAGGGGGAGTAAGTATGACTGCCCTGGAGTATGGGCTTCTTGCATAGAGAGTGTGATGGCAGTCACGGCAGCGAGGAAGGTTGGGGTCAAGGTTGGGGTCAAGCTTCCCACCTGGAACCCTTCAGCCATGGTCACCCCTCTGGAGTCCTATATACCATCAGGTGTCCCTCCATCGTGTTCTGTATGTCCACCAGATCCAGGTATCTCCCCACCACTGTCACTATCCTCCACCATGTTCTGCCGCGCCCCCCCAAACTCCTCTATCATGTCCTGTCTTCCCCCCTGGAACCCCTTAAACATGTCCAGTGTCTGTGAGGTTCACTCACCCATCCTTCATTCTCGCAGCGGCCTGTGAAGGAGCACCAAGCTGACCCTCTCCCCGCCAGCGTATTTCTCGAATCCCGCTTAGGGCTGCTGATTTCTCCTTGGGCCTGTCCCGCATCTCCGGCCTGTCCCGCATCTCCGGCCAGTCCCGCATCTCCGGCCAGTCCCGCATCTCCGGCCAGTCCCGCATCTCCAGCCTGTCCCGCCTCTCCGGCTAGTCCTGCATCTCCAGGCAGTCCCGCATCTCCGACCATTCCCGCATCTTCGGCCAGTCCCCCCGTCTCTGGCCAGTCCCGCATCTCCGGCCAGTCTCCCATCTCTGGCCAGTCCCCCATCTCTGACTAGTCCCGCATCTCCGGCCAGTCCTTTATCTCCGGCCAATCCCCCATCTCCAGCTAGTCCCGCATCTCCAGCCAGTCCCGTATCTCCGGCCAGTCCCGCATCTCCGGCCAGTCCCGCATCTCCGGCCAGTCCCCCATCTCTGGCCAGTCCCGTATCTCCGGCCAGTCCCGCATTTCCGGCCAGTCCCCCATCTCCGGTCAGTTCTGCATCTCCGGCCAGTCCCCTGTCTCCGGCCAGTCCCGCATCTCCAGCCAGTTCCGCATCTCCAGCCAGTTCCGCATCTCCGGCCAGTCCCCCATCTCCGGCCAGTCCCCCATCTCCGGCCAGTCCCCCATCTCCCGCCAGTCTCCCATCTCCCGCCAGTCTCCCATCTCTGTCCAGTCCCTCATCTCCGACTAGTCCCGCATCTCCGGCCAGTCCTTCATCTCCGCCAATCCCCCATCTCCAGCCAGTCCCAAGTCTCCCGCCAGTCCCGCATCTCCGACCAGTTCCGCATCTCCGGCCAGTCTGCATCTCCAGCCAGTCCCCCATCTCCGGCCAGTCCCGTATCTTCGGCCAGTCCCGTATCTTCGACCAGTCCCGCATCTCCGGCCAGTCCCCCATCTCCGGCCAGTCCCCCATCTCCAGCCAGTCCCGCATCTCCGGCCAGTCCCGCATCTCCCTGGAAAGTCCCCCATCGCCAGCCAGTCCCGCATCTCCGGCCAATCCCCCCATCTCCAGCCAGTCCCCCATCTCCGGCCAGTCCCGCATCTCCAGACAGTCCCCCATCTCCGGACAGTCCCCCACCTCCAGCCAGTCCAGCATCTCCGGCCAGTCCAGCATCTCCGGCCAGTCCAGCATCTCCAGCCAGTCCCCCATCTCCAGGAAGTTCCCCCTATCTCCGGCCAGTCCCCCATCTCCAAAGAGTCCCCCATCTCTGGCCTGTCCCGCATCTCCAGCCAGTCCCGCATCTCCAGCCAGTCCCGCATCTCCGGCCAGTCCCGCATCTCCGGCCAGTCCCGCATCTCCGGATCTCCGGCCAGTCTCGCATCTCCGGCCAGTCTCGCATCTCCAGCCAGTCTCGCATCTCTGGCCAGTCCCCCATCTCCGGTCAGTTCCACAACTCCAGCCAGTCCCCCGTCTCTGGCCAGTACAAACAGATAAGGATCTGGGGGTACTGGTCAGACTCTCTCCCACCGGCCACAGCCCCAATACATGGCACGACTCCATACACAGAGGGCTGGAGAGCACCGGGTCACCCGGGCCAGGAGATGCAATGATCCAGCCCTGGAGGTGGGGCCAGACACTGGAGGTGGGGCCAGACAAACATTTATAGGAGGGACGGAGAGGATAATGAAACACACCTGAGGAAGAGCATGAGGAACCAGGGAAGAAGCAGGCCAATACAGCAGGCACACACTCAGCTCAGACTCTCTCCCACCGGCCACAGCCCCAATACATGGCACGACTCCATACACAGAGGAATGGAGAGCACAGGGTCACCTGGGCCAGGAGATGCAATGATCCAGCCCTGGAGGCGGGGCCAGACACTGGAGGTGGGGCCAGACACAAACATAGGAGAGACAGAGGAGATAATGAAACACACCTGAGGAAGAGCAGGGGACATGAGGAACCAGGGAAGAACCAGGACAATACAGCAGACACACACTCAGCTCAGACTCTCTCCCACCGGCCACAGCCCCAATACATGGCAAGACTCAATACACAGAGGACTGGAGAGCACGGGGTCACCCGGGCCAGGAGATGCAATGATCCCGCCCTGGAGGCGGATCCAGACACTGGAGGCGGGGCCAGACACAAACATAGGAGAGACGGAGGAGATAATGAAACACACCTGAGGAAGAGCAGGGAGCATGAGGAATCAGGGAAGAACCAGGCCAATACAGCAGACACACACTCAGCTCAGACTCTCTCCCACCGGCCACAGCCCCAATACACGGCAAGACTCCATACACAGAGGGCTGGAGAGCACAGGGTCACCCAGGCCAGGAGACGCAATGATGGAGCCCTGGAGGCGCGGCCAGACAATGGAGGTGGGGCCAGACAAACATTTATAGGAGAGGCGGAGGAGATAATGAAACACACCTGAGGAAGAGCAGGGAGCATGAGGAACCAGGGAAGAACCAGGCCAATACAGCAGACACACACTCAGCTCAGACTCTCTCCCACCGGCCACAGCCCCAATACATGGCAAGAGTCCATACACAGAGGGCTGGAGAGCATAGGGTCACCCGGGCCAGGAGAAGCAATGATCCAGCCCTGGAGGCGGGGCCAGACAATGGAGGTGGGGCCAGTCAAACATTTATAGGAGAGGCGGAGGAGATAATTAAACACACCTGAGGAAGAGCAGGGAGCATGAGGAACCAGGGAACAACCAGGCCAATACAGCAGACACACACTCAGCTCAGACTCTCTCCCACCGGCCACAGCCCCAATACATGGCACGACTCCATACACAGAGGGCTGGAGAGCACCGGGTCACCCGGGCCAGGAGATGCAATGATCCAGCCCTGGAGGCGGATCCAGACACTGGAGGCGGGGCCAGACACAAACATAGGAGAGACGGAGGAGATAATGAAACACACCTGAGGAAGAGCAGGGAGCATGAGGAACCAGGGAAGAACCAGGCCAATACAGCAGACACACACTCAGCTCAGACTCTCTCCCACCGGCCACAGCCCCAATACACGGCAAGACTCCATACACAGAGGACTGGAGAGCACAGGGTCACCCGGGCCAGGAGATGCAATGATCCAGCCCTGGAGGCGGGGCCAGACACTGGAGGTGGGGCCAGACAAACATTTATAGGAAGAGACGGAGAAACACCTGAGGAAGAGCATGAGGAACCAGGCCAATACAGCAGACACACACACAGCTCAGACTCTCTCCCACAGCCCCAATACACGGCAAGACTCCATACACAGAGGGCTGAAGATCACGAGGTCCCCCTGGCCAGGAGACGCAATGATCCAGCTGGAGGCTGGGCCAGACACTGGAGGTGGGACCTGACACAAACATTTATAGGAGTGATGGAGGAGATAATGAAACACACCTGAGGAAGAGCAGAGAGCATGAGGAACCAGGAAAGAACCAGGCCAAGACAGCAGACACACACCCAGCTCAGACTCTCTCCCACCGGCCACAGCCCTAATACACGGCAAGACTCCATACACAGAGGGCTGGAGAGCACAGGGTCACCCGGGCCAGGAGACGCAATGATCCAGCCCTGGAGGCGGGGCCAGACACTGTAGGCAGGGCCAGACACTAGAGGCGGGGCCAGACACAAACATTTATAGGAGAGATGGAGGAGATAATGAAATACACCTGAAGAAGAGCAGAGAGCATGAGGAACCAGGGAAGAACCAGGCCAATACAGCAGACAGACACTTCAAAAATGCCTAGCGCAGGCATGCGTCCTGCTAGAGGGATAGCAGGGATGCAGCCGGGAGCAGGAACGAAGTTGAGTTTTTGTGCAACCTGGGGGGTTTCACAAAGCGGGGCATCCTGATTGGGGTGCCCCAGGGGGAGTAAGTATGACTGCCCTGGAGTATGGGCTTCTTGCATAGAGAGTGTGATGGCAGTCACGGCAGCGAGGAAGGTTGGGGTCAGAACCTGTCTTCCCACCTGGAACCCTTCAGCCATGGTCACCCCTCTGGAGTCCTATATACCATCAGGTGTCCCTCCATCATGTTCTGTATGTCCACCAGATCCAGGTATCTCCCCACCACTGTCACTATCCTCCACCATGTTCTGCCGCGCCCCCCCAAACTCCTCTATCATGTCCTGTCTTCCCCCCTGGAACCGCTTAAACATGTCCAGTGTCTGTGAGGTTCACTCACCCATCCTTCATTCTTGCAGCGGCCTGTGAAGGAGCACCAAGCTGACCCTCTCCCCGCCAGCGTATTTCTCGAATCCCGCTTAGGGCTGCTGCTTTCTCCTTGGGCCTGTCCCGCATCTCCGGCCAGTCCCGCATCTCCGGCCTGTCCCGCATCTCCGGCTTGTCCCGCATCTCCGGCCTGTCCCGCATCTCCGGCCTGTCCCGCATCTCCAGGCAGTCCCGCATTTCTGGCCAGTCCCCCATCTCCGGTCAGTTCTGCATCTCCGGCCAGTCCCCTGTCTCCGGCCAGTCCCGCATCTCCAGCCAGTTCCGCATCTCCGGCCAGTCCCCCATCTCCGGCCAGTCCCCCATCTCCGGCCAGTCCCCCATCTCCGGCCAGTCCCCCATCTCCGGCCAGTCCCCCATCTCCCGCCAGTCTCCCATCTCTGTCCAGTCCCTCATCTCCGACTAGTCCAGCATCTCCGGCCAGTCCTTCATCTCCGCCAATCCCCCATCTCCAGCCAGTCCCGCATCTCCGGTCAGTCCCCCGTCAGTCCCGCATCTCCCGCCAGTCCCGCATCTCCGACCAGTTCCGCATCTCCGGCCAGTCTGCATCTCCAGCCAGTCCCCCATCTCCAGCCAGTCCCGCATCTCCGGCCAGTCCCGCATCTCCCTGGAAAGTCCCCCATCGCCGGCCAGTCCCGCATTTCCGGCCAGTCCCCCCATCTCCAGCCAGTCCCCCATCTCCGGCCAGTCCACCATCTCAGGCCAGTCCCGCATCTCCAGACAGTCCCGCATCTCCAGACAGTCCCGCATCTCCGGCCAGTCCCGCATCTCCGGCCAGTCCTGCATCTGCGGCCAGTCCCCCATCTCCAGAAAGTCCCCCCATCTCCGGCCAGTCCCCTATCTCCAAAGAGTCCCCCATCTCTGGCCTGTCCCGCATCTCCAGCCAGTCCCGCATCTCCAGCCAGTCCCGCATCTCCAGCCAGTCCCGCATCTCCGGCCAGTCCCGCATCTCCGGCCAGTCTCGCATCTCCGGCCAGTCTCGCATCTCCGGCCAGTCCCCCATCTCCGGTCAGTCCCCCATCTCCGGTCAGTTCCACAACTCCAGCCAGTCCCCCGTCTCTGGCCAGTACAAACAGATAAGGATCTGGGGGTATTGGTAGACCACAGGCTAAATAACAGTATGTAATGCCAAGCAGCTGCTTCCAAGGCTACCAAGATATTATCATGCATTAATAGAGGGTTAGACACTCTTATGAGTGTCTGTTGGTCCTGTTCCCCCCGGTGCTCAGGTGACCCTGAGGGTACGTCACAGCCCACCTCCGGCTAGTACTAGGCAGGCCTTTTGGCTAGCCAGGGAAAAACAATGAACAGGTGAGGATCCAAAGTCAAAGGTTGATCTTTTTTATTTATTTTTTCCTGTGAACTGAACCAGGCCTTTCCTATTCATCTAAGGCAAGGAAGATGACCCTCTGCTTGCTGAAGGTTTTTCCCTGCTCCTTATAACCCAATAGAGTGCAAGCTCTTCTACAAGCTTTCCATGTGCAGTAGATTAGCAGGCCTCATAGGCTGCTTCTCTGGACATTCATACATATCTTTATATGACTGTATTCTGAGCCCTATAAGATGCACCTTGGATTTGGAGGAGAAAAATTAAAAAAACAATATTCTGAACCAAATGCTGTGCTAAAATACCCCATTCACCCAGATCCCAATCACCCCATTAAAGACAGTGTGCAGAATTCCCACCGATCCCATTAAAGGCAGCAAGCAGTATTCCACATTAAAGCCAGTGTGCGGCATCCCAGGGTCACCCGGGCCAGGAGAAGCAATGATCCAACCCTGGAGGCGGGGCCAGACAAACATTTATAGGAGAGACAGAGAAGATAATGAAACACCTGAGGAAGAGCAGAGAGCATGAGGAACCAGGGAAGAACCAGGCCAATACAGCAGACACACACTCAGCTCAGACTCTCTCCCACAGCCCTAATACACGGCAAGACTCCATACACAGAGGGCTGGACAGCACAGGGTCACCCGGGCCAGGAGACGCAATGATCCAGCCCTGGAGGCGGGGCCAGACACTGGAGGTGGGGCCAGACACAAACATTTATAGGAGAGACAGAGGAGATAATGAAACACACCTGAGGAAGAACAGGGAGCATGAGGAACCAGGGAAGAACCAGGCCAATACAGACACTTCAAAAATGCCTAGCGCAGGCATGCGTCCTGCTAGAGGGATAGCAGGGATGCAGCCGGGAGCAGGAACGAAGTTGAGTTTTTGTGCAACCTGGGGGGTTTCACAAAGCGGGGCATCCTGATTGGGGTGCCCCAGGGGGAGTAAGTATGCCTGCCCTGGAGTATGGGTTTTGGCCCTCTTTAAGCTTCTTGCATAGAGAGTGTGATGGCAGTCACGGCAGCGAGGAAGGTTGGGATCAGAACCTGTCTTCCCACCTGGAACCCGTTCTGTATGTCCACCAGATCCAGGTATCTCCCCACCACTGTCACTATCCTCCACCATGTTCTGCCGCGCCCCCCCAAACTCCTCTATCATGTCCCGTCTTCCCCCCTGGAACCCCTTAAACAAGTCCAGTGTCTGTGAGGTTCACTCACCCATCCTTCATTTTCGCAGCGGCCTGTGAAGGAGCACCAAGCTGACCCTCTCCCCGCCAGCGTATTTCTCGAATCCCGCTTAGGGCTGCTGCCTCCTCCTTGGGCCTGTCCCGCATCTCCGACCATTCCCGCATCTTCGGCCAGACCCCCATCTCCGGCCAGTTCCGCATCTCCAGCCAGTCCCGCATCTCCGGCCAGACCCCCATCTCCGGCCAGTCCCCCATCTCCGGCCAGTCCCCCATCTCCGGCCAGTTCCGCATCTCCAGCCAGTCCCGCATCTCCGGCCAGTCCCGCATCTCCGACCATTCCCGCATTTTCGGCCAGTCCCCCATCTCCGACTATTCCCGCATCTTCGGCCAGTCCCGCATCTCCGGCCAGTCCCGCATCTCCGACCATTCCCGCATCTTCGGCCAGTCCCCCATCTCCGGCCAGTTCCCCATCTCCCACCAGAACCCCACCTCTGGCCAGTCCCGCATCTCCGGCCAGTCCCGCATCTCCGACCATTCCCGCATCTTCGGCCAGACCCCCATCTCCGGCCAGTTCCGCATCTCCTGCCAGTCTCCCATCTCCGACTAGTCCCGCATCTCCGGCCAGTCCTTCATCTCCAGCCAGTCCCCCGTCTCCCGCCAGTCCCCCATCTCCAGCCAGTCCGCATCTCCAGCCAGTCCCGTATCTCCGGCCAGTCCCGTATCTCCGGCCAGTCCCCCATCTCTGGCCAGTCCCGCATCTCCGGCCAGTCCCGCATCTTCGGCCAGTCCCGCATTTCCGGCCAGTCCCCCATCTCCAGCCAGTCCGCATCTCCAGCCAGTCCCGTATCTCCGGCCAGTCCCCCATCTCTGGCCAGTCCCGTATCTCCGGCCAGTCCCGCATCTCCGGCTAGTCCCGCATTTCCGGCCAGTCCCCCATCTCCGGTCATCTCTGCATCTCTGGCCAGTCCCCTGCCTCTGGCCAGTCCTGCATCTCCAGCCAGTCCCCCCGTCTCTGGCCAGTCCCGCATCTCCGGCCAGTTCCGCATCTCCGGCCAGTCCCCCATCTCCGGCCAGTCCCCCATCTCCGGCCAGTCCCCCATCTCCGGCCAGTCCCGCATCTCCGGCCAGTCCCGCATCTCCGGCCAGTCCCGCATCTCCAGCCAGTCCCACATCTCCAGCCAGTCCCCCATCTCCGGCCAGTCCGTCTCCCTCCAGTCCCCCATCTCCGGCCAGTCCCCCATCTCCGACCAGTCCCCCACCTTCGGCCAGTCCCGCATCTCCGGCCAGTCCCCCATCTCCGGGCAGTCCCGCATCTCCGACCAGTCCCGCATCTCTGGCCAGTCGCCTATCTCCGGCCTCTGACCAGTCCCGCATCTCCGGGCATTCCCCCATCTCCGGCCATTTCCCTATCTCTGGCCAGTCCTGCATCTCCGACCAGTCCCACATCTCCGGCCAGTTCCCCATGTCTGGCCAGTCCCGTATCTCCGGCCAGTCCCGCATCTCCGGCCAGTCCCCCATCTCCCGTCAGTTCTGCATCTCCGGTCAGTCCCCCATCTCCGGCCAGTCCCGCATCTCCGGCCAGTCCCGCATCTCCAGCCAGTTCCGCATCTCCGGCCAGTCCCGCATCTCTGGCCAGTCCCTCATCTCCCGCCAGTTCCCCATCTCCGACTAGTCCCACATCTCCGGCCAGTCCTTCATCTCCAGCCAGTCCTTCATCTCCGGCCAGTCCTCCGTCTCCCGCCAGTCCCTCATCTCCGGCCAGTCCCCCATCTCCATAGAGTCCCCCATCTCCATAGAGTCCCCCATCTCCGGCCAGTCCAGCATCTCCAGCCAGTCCCGCATCTCCGGCCAGTCCCCCATCTCCGGCCAGTCCCCCATCTCCGGCCAGTCCCCCATCTCCGGCCAGTCCCCCATCTCCGGCCAGTCCCGCATCTCTGGCCAGTGCCCCATCTCCGGCCAGTCCCCCATCTCTGGCCAGTCCCCCATCTCCGGCCAGTCCCCCATCTCTGGCCAGTCCCGCATCTCTGGCCAGTCCCCCTTCTCCGACCAGTCCCACATCTCCGGCCAGTCACGCATCTCCAGCCAGTCCCCCATCTCCAGTCAGTTCTGCATCCCCGGCCAGTCCCCCGTCTCTGGCCAGTCCTGCATCTCCGGCCAGTCCCACATGTCCAGCAAGTCCTTCATCTCCGGCCAGTCCCCCTTCTCCCGCCAGTCCCCCATCTCCGGCCAGTCCCCCATCTCCAGAGAGTCCCCCATCTCCGGCCAGTCCCCCATCTCCGGTCAGTCCCCGTCACTGGCCAATCCGTCTCTGGCCAGTCCCGCATCTCTGGCCAGTCCATTTCCGGCCAGTCCCTCATCTCTCGCCAGTCCCCCATCTCCGACTAGTCCCGCATCTTCGGCCAGTCCTTCATCTCCGGCCAGTCCCCCATCTCCGGCCAGTCCCCCATCTCCGGCCAGTCCCCCATCTCCGGCCAGTCCCCCATCTCCGGCCAGTCCCCCATCTCCGGCCAATCCCCCGTCTCCCGCCAGTACCCCGTCTCCCGCCAGTCCCCCATCTCCGGCCAGTCCCGCATCTCCGGCCGGTCCTGCATCTCCGGCCAGTTCCGCATCTCCGTCCAGTCCCGCATCTCCGCCAAGTCCCTCATCTCCCGCCAGTCCCCAATCTCCGACTAGTCCCGCATCTCCGGCCAGTCCTTCATCTCCGGCCTGTCCCCCATCTCCGGGCAGTCCCGCATCTCCGGGCAGTCCCGCATCTCTGGCCAGTTCCCCGTCTCCCGCCAGTCCCCTGTCTCCGGCCAGTCCCGCATCTCCGACCAGTCCCGCATCTCCGGCCAGTTCCCCGTCTCCCGCCAGTCCCCTGTCTGCGGCCAGTCCCGCATCTCCGACCAGTCCCGCATCTCCGGCCAGTCCCGCATCTCCGGCCAGTCCAGCATCTCCAGCCAGTCCCCCACCTCCAGCCAGTCCCGCATCTCCGGCCATTCCCCTATCTCCATAGAGTCCCCCATCTCCGGCCAGTCCCCCATCTCCAGAGAGTCCCCCATCTCCGGCCAGTCCCCCATCTCCAGAGAATCCCCCATCTCCGGCCAGTCCCGCATCTCTCGCCAGCCAGTCCCCCATCTCCGGCCAGTCCCCCATCTCCGGGCAGTCCCCCATCTCCGGGCAGTCCCCCATCTCTGGCCAGTTCCCCGTCTCCCGCCAGTCCCCTGTCTCCGGCCAGTCTCGCATCTCCGACCAGTCCCGCATCTCCGGCCAGTCCCGCATCTCCGGCCAGTCCCCCATCTCCGGCCAGTCCCCCATCTCCGGCCAGTCCCCCATCTCTGGGCAATCCCGCATCTCTGGCCAGTTCCCCGTCTCCTGCCAGTCCCCTGTCTCCGGCCAGTCCCCCATCTCCGGCCAGTCCTTCATCTCCGGCCAGTCCCGCATCTCGGACCAGTCCCCCATCTCCGGCCAGTCCTTCATCTCCGGCCAGTCCCGCATCTCCGGCCAGTCCCGCATCTCCGGCCAGTCCCGCATCTCCGGCCAGTCCCGCATCTCCGGCCAGTCCCCCATCTCTGGGCAGTCCCCCATCTCTGGGCAGTCCCGCATCTCCAGCGAGTCCCCCATCTCTGGCCAGTCCCCCATCTCTGGCCAGTCCCCCATCTCTGGCCAGTCCCCCATCTCTGGCCAGTCCCGCATCTCTGGCCAGTTCCCCGTCTCCCGCCAGTCCCCTGTCTCCGACCAGTCCCCCATCTCCGGCCAGTCCCGCATCTCCAGCCAGTCCCGCATGTCCGGCCAGTCCCGCATCTCCGGCCAGTCCCCCATCTCCAGCGAGTCCCCCATCTCCGGCCAGTCCCGCATCTCCAGCCAGTCCCCCATCTCCGGCCAGTCCCGCATGTCCAGCCAGTCCCCCATCTCCGGCCAGTCCCCCATCTCCAGAGAGTCCCCCATCTCCGGCCAGTCCCCCATCTCCAGAGAATCCCCCATCTCCGGCCAGTCCCGCATCTCTCGCCAGCCAGTCCCCCATCTCCGGCCAGTCCCCCATCTCCGGGCAGTCCCCCATCTCCGGCCAGTCCCCCATCTCCGGCCAGTCCCCCATCTCCAGAGAATCCCCCATCTCCGGCCAGTCCCCCATCTCCAGCCAGTCCCCCATCTCTGGCCAGTTCCCCGTCTCCCGCCAGTCCCCTGTCTCCGGCCAGTCTCGCATCTCCGACCAGTCCCGCATCTCCGGCCAGTCCCGCATCTCCGGCCAGTCCCCCATCTCCAGCGAGTCCCCCATCTCCGGCCAGTCCCCCATCTCTGGGCAATCCCGCATCTCTGGCCAGTTCCCCGTCTCCCGCCAGTCCCCTGTCTCCGGCCAGTCCCGCATCTCTGACCAGTCCCCCATCTCCGGCCAGTCCTTCATCTCCGGCCAGTCCCGCATCTCCGGCCAGTCCCGCATCTCCGGCCAGTCCCGCATCTCCGGCCAGTCCCGCATCTCCGGCCAGTCCCGCATCTCCGGCCAGTCCCCCATCTCTGGGCAGTCCCCCATCTCTGGGCAGTCCCCCATCTCTGGGCAGTCCCGCATCTCCAGCGAGTCCCCCATCTCTGGCCAGTCCCCCATCTCTGGGCAGTCCCGCATCTCTGGCCAGTTCCCCGTCTCCCGCCAGTCCCCTGTCTCCGGCCAGTCCCGCATCTCCGACCAGTCCCCCATCTCCGGCCAGTCCCGCATCTCCAGCCAGTCCCGCATGTCCGGCCAGTCCCGCATCTCCGGCCAGTCCCCCATCTCCAGCGAGTCCCCCATCTCCGGCCAGTCCCGCATCTCCAGCCAGTCCCCCATCTCCGGCCAGTCCCGCATCTCCGGCCAGTCCCACATCTCCGGTCAGTTCCGCATCTCCGGCCCGTCCCCCGTCTCTGGCCAGTCCCCCGTCTCTGGCCAGTCCCCCCATCTCCGGCCGGTCCCGCATCTCCAGCCAGTCCCCCATCTCCGGCCAGTCCCCCATCTCCGGCCAGTCCCGCATCTCTGGCCAGTTCCCCGTCTCCCGCCAGTCCCCTGTCTCCGGACAGTCCCGCATCTCCGACCAGTCCCGCATCTCCGGCCAGTCCCCCATCTCCGGCCAGTCCAGCATCTCTCGCCGGCCAGTCCCCCATCTCCGGCCAGTCCCCCATCTCCAGCCAGTCCCCCATCTCCGGCCAGTCCCCCATCTCCGGCCAGTCCCCCATCTCCGGGCAGTCCCGCATCTCCGGGCAGTCCAGCATCTCTGGCCAGTTCCCCGTCTCCCGCCAGTCCCCTGTCTCCGGCCATTCCCGCATCTCCGACCGTTCCCCCATCTCCAGCCAGTCCCGCATCTCCGGCCAGTCCCCCATCTCCAGAGAGTCCGCCATCTCCGGCAAGTCCCGCATCTCCAGCCAGTCCCGCATCTCCGGCCAGTCCCCCATCTCCAGCGAGTCCCCCATCTCCAGCGAGTCCCCCATCTCCAGAGAGTCCGCCATCTCCGGCAAGTCCCGCATCTCCAGCCAGTCCCGCATCTCCGGCCAGTCCCCCATCTCCAGCGAGTCCCCCATCTCCGGCCAGTCCCGCATCTCTGGGCAGTCCCGCATCTCCGGCCAGTCCCACATCTCCGGCCAGTCCCGCATCTCCGGCCAGTCCCCCATCTCCGGTCAGTTCCGCATCTCCGGCCCGTCCCCCGTCTCTGGCCAGTCCCCCATCTCCGGCCCGTCCCCCGTCTCCGGCCAGTCCCCCGTCTCTGGCCAGTCCCCCCGTCTCTGGCCAGTCCCCCCGTCTCTGGCCAGTCCCGCATCTCCGGCCAGTCCCTCATCTCCGGCCAGTCCTTCATCTCCCGCCAGTCCCCCATCTCCGGCCAGTCCCGAATCTCCGGCCAGTCCCCCGTCTCCCACCAGTCCCCCATCTCAGGCCAGTCCTTGCATCTCCGGCAAGTCCGCATCTCCGGCCAGTCCCCCATCTCCAGCCAGTTCCGCATCTCCGGCCAGTCCCCCATCTCTGGCCAGTCCCGCATCTCCAGCCAGTCCTGCATCTCCGGCCAGTCCCGCATCTCCGCCAAGTCCCTCATTTCCCGGCAGTCTCCCACCTCCGGCCAGTCCCCCATCTCCCGCCAGTCCCTCCGACCAGTCCCGCATCTCCGACCAGTCCCACATCTCGGGCCAGTCCCCAATCTCGGGCCAGTCCCCAATCTCTGGCCAGTCCCGAATCTCCGGGCCAGTCCTGCAACTCCATCAAGTCCTGCATCTCCGGCCAGTCCCCCATCTCCGGCCAGTCCCCCATCTCCGGCCAGTCCCGCATCTCCGGCCAGTCCCGCATCTCCGGCCAGTCCAGCATCTCTCGCCAGCCAGTCCCGCATCTCTGGCCAGTCCCCCATCTCCAGCGAGTCCCCCATCTCCGGCCAGTCCCCCATCTCTGGGCAGTCCCGCATCTCTGGCCAGTTCCCCGTCTCCCGCCAGTCCCCTGTCTCCGGCCAGTCCCGCATCTCCGACCAGTCCCCCATCTCCGTCCAGTCCCGCATCTCCAGCCAGTCCCACATGTCCGGCCAGTCCCGAATCTCCGGCCAGTCCCCCGTCTCCCACCAGTCCCCCATCTCAGGCCAGTCCTTGCATCTCCGGCAAGTCCGCATCTCCGGCCAGTCCCCCATCTCCAGCCAGTTCCGCATCTCCGGCCAGTCCCCCATCTCTGGCCAGTCCCCCATCTCCAGCCAGTCCTGCATCTCCGGCCAGTACCGCATCTCCGCCAAGTCCCTCATTTCCCGCCAGTCTCCCACCTCCGGCCAGTCCCCCATCTCCCGCCAGTCCCTCCGACCAGTCCCGCATCTCCGACCAGTCCCACATCTCGGGCCAGTCCCCAATCTCTGGCCAGTCCCGAATCTCCGGGCCAGTCCTGCAACTCCATCAAGTCCTGCATCTCCGGCCAGACCCCCATCTCCGGCCAGTCCCCCATCTCCGGCCAGTCCCCCATCTCCGGCCAGTCCCCCATCTCTGGCCAGTCCCCCATCTCCGGCCAGTCCCGCATCTCCGGCCAGTCCCGCATCTCCGGCCAGTCCAGCATCTCTCGCCAGCCAGTCCCGCATCTCCGGCCAGTCCCCCATCTCCAGCGAGTCCCCCATCTCCGGCCAGTCCCCCATCTCCGGCCAGTCCCCCATCTCCGGCCAGTCCCCCATCTCCGGCCAGTCCCCCATCTCCGGCCAGTGCCGCATCTCCGGCCAGTCCCGCATCTCCGGCCAGTCCCGCATCTCCGGCCAGTCCCGCATCTCCGGCCAGTCCCGCATCTCTCGCCAGCCAGTCCCGCATCTCCGGCCAGTCCCCCATCTCCAGCGAGTCCCCCATCTCCGGCCAGTCCCCCATCTCTGGGCAGTCCCGCATCTCTGGCCAGTTCCCCGTCTCCCGCCAGTCCCCTGTCTCCGGCCAGTCCCGCATCTCCGACCAGTCCCCCATCTCCGGCCAGTCCCGCATCTCCAGCCAGTCCCGCATGTCCGGCCAGTCCCGAATCTCCGGCCAGTCCCCCGTCTCCCACCAGTCCCCCATCTCAGGCCAGTCCTTGCATCTCCGGCAAGTCCGCATCTCCGGCCAGTCCCCCATCTCCAGCCAGTTCCGCATCTCCGGCCAGTCCCCCATCTCTGGCCAGTCCCGCATCTCCAGCCAGTCCTGCATCTCCGGCCAGTCCCGCATCTCCGCCAAGTCCCTCATTTCCCGCCAGTCTCCCACCTCCGGCCAGTCCCCCATCTCCCGCCAGTCCCTCCAACCAGTCCCGCATCTCCGACCAGTCCCACATCTCGGGCCAGTCCCCAATCTCTGGCCAGTCCCCAATCTCCGGGCCAGTCTTGCAACTCCATCAAGTCCTGCATCTCCGGCCAGTCCCCCATCTCCGGCCAGTCCCCCATCTCCGGCCAGTCCCCCATCTCCGGGCCAGTCCTGCAACTCCATCAAGTCCTGCATCTCCGGCCAGTCCCCCATCTCCGGCCAGTCCCCCATCTCCGGCCAGTCCCCCATCTCCGGCCAGTCCCCCATCTCTGGCCAGTCCCGCATCTCCGGCCAGTCCCGCATCTCCGGCCAGTCCCGCATCTCCGGCCAGTCCAGCATCTCTCGCCAGCCAGTCCCGCATCTCCGGCCAGTCCCCCATCTCCAGCGAGTCCCCCATCTCCGGCCAGTCCCCCATCTCCGGCCAGTCCCCCATCTCCGGCCAGTCCCCCATCTCCGGCCAGTCCCCCATCTCCGGCCAGTGCCGCATCTCCGGCCAGTCCCGCATCTCCGGCCAGTCCCGCATCTCCGGCCAGTCCCGCATCTCCGGCCAGTCCAGCATCTCTCGCCAGCCAGTCCCGCATCTCCGGCCAGTCCCCCATCTCCAGCGAGTCCCCCATCTCCGGCCAGTCCCCCATCTCTGGGCAGTCCCGCATCTCTGGCCAGTTCCCCGTCTCCCGCCAGTCCCCTGTCTCCGGCCAGTCCCCTGTCTCCGACCAGTCCCCCATCTCCGGCCAGTCCCGCATCTCCAGCCAGTCCCGCATGTCCGGCCAGTCCCGCATCTCCGGCCAGTCCCCCATCTCCAGCGAGTCCCCCATCTCCGGCCAGTCCTGCATCTCTGGGCAGTCCCGCATCTCCGGCCAGTCCCCCATCTCCGGCCAGTCCCGCATCTCCAGCCAGTGCCCCATCTCCGGCCAGTCCCACATCTCCGGCCAGTCCCACATCTCCGGCCAGTCCCCCATCTCCGGTCAGTTCCGCATCTCCGGCCAATCCCGCATCTCCGGCCAGTCCCCCATCTCCGGCCAGTCCCCCATCTCCGGCCAGTCCCCCATCTCCGGGCAGACCGCATCTCCGGCCAGTCCCCCATCTCCGGTCAGTTCCGCATCTCCGGCCCGTCTCTGGCCAGTCCCCCCATCTCCGGCCAGTCCCGCATCTCCAGCCAGTCCCGCATCTCCGGCCAGTCCCGCATCTCTCGCCAGCCAGTCCCCCATCTCCGGCCAGTCCCCCATCTCCAGCGAGTCCCCCATCTCCGGCCAGTCCCCCATCTCCGGCCAGTCCCGCATCTCTGGCCAGTTCCCCGTCTCCCGCCAGTCCCCTGTCTCCGGACAGTCCCGCATCTCCGACCAGTCCCGCATCTCCGTCCAGTCCCGCATCTCGGCCAGTCCAGCATCTCTCGCCGGCCAGTCCCCCATCTCCGGCCAGTCCCCCATCTCCAGCCAGTCCCCCATCTCCGGCCAGTCCCCCATCTCCGGCCAGTCCCCCATCTCCGGGCAGTCCCCCATCTCTGGCCAGTTCCCCGTCTCCCGCCAGTCCCCTGTCTCCGGCCAGTCCCGCATCTCCAGCCAGTCCCGCATCTCTGGCCAGTTCCCCGTCTCCCGCCAGTCCCCCATCTCCGGCCAGTCCCGCATCTCTAGGCAGTCCCGCATCTCCGGCCAGTCCCCCATCTCGGCCAGTCCAGCATCTCTCGCCGGCCAGTCCCCCATCTCCGGTCAGTTCCGCATCTCCGGCCCGTCCCCCGTCTCTGGCCAGTCCCCCATCTACGGTCAGTTCCGCATCTCCGACCCGTCCCCCGTCTCTGGCCAGTCCCCCCGTCTCTGGCCAGTCCCGCATCTCCAGCCAGTCCCGCATCTCCGGCCAGTCCCTCATCTCCGGCCAGTCCTTCATCTCCCGCCAGTCCCCCATCTCTGACTAGTCCCGCATCTTCGGCCAGTCCATCTCCGGCCAGTCCCGAATCTCCGGCCAGTCCCCCGTCTCCCACCAGTCCCCCATCTCAGGCCAGTCCTTGCATCTCCGGCCAGTCCGCATCTCCGGCCAGTCCCCCATCTCCAGCCAGTTCCGCATCTCCGGCCAGTCCCCCATCTCCAGCCAGTTCCGCATCTCCGGCCAGTCCTGCATCTCCACAGCGGGGCATCTCAAATCAGTTTGCCCCAGGGGGAGACTTTACAACGGCCCTAAAGTTTAATCTTTAATTGCCTTGTAACAACTCATTATGGCCTAAGAACCAATAACAAGGGCCTTTCCCTCCATTATGGTATCTAATAATATGCCAGAAGGTTTTCCAGCATGAAGTGATATCTGTACTTAATAATAGATATTTAAGCACCAATCAGCATCCTCTAGTGTTGCTGTAGAGGGGCTTGTTTGTGATGGGGAAATGGGGTTCTAGATAAATACAGGGATTAAAAAGTGATTCCTGTTAACAAAGACCCGCCCATTGTAAAATGTAATGTCCTCCATATTAGCCTTATGTATCTGATTCACAGCTCGTCCTACACAGGAGCCCCGTACAGGCCGCCAATTAACCGGCAGGCACAGAGATCTGAGAGGTGGGAGTACTGTTTCTTGAGAAGAGTGACCTCTGCCCATGTTAACAAAGACCCTGGCTATCATCAATTGTAGAGTCATCCATATTAGCCATACTTATCGGATTCACAGCTCGTCTTTTCTACACAGGAGCCCCATACCGGCCGCCAATTCACCTGTAGGGGAGTCACCTTCAGGCACAGAAATCTGAGAGGAGGGAGTAATATTTCTGGAGAAGAGTGACCACTGCCCATGTTAACAAAGACCCTGGCTATTAACAAATATAAAGTCCTCCATATTAGCCGTACTTATCTGATTCACAGCTCGTCTTTTCTACACAGGAGCCTCAAACCGGCTGCTAATTCACCTGTAGGGGAGTCACCTTCAGGCACAGAAATCTGAAAGGAGAGAGTACTATTTTTGGAGAAGTGACCCCTGCCCATGTTAACAAAGATCCGCCTATTGTAAAATGTAAGGTTCTCCATATTAGCCGTACTTATCGGATTTACAGCTCGTCTTTTCCACACAGGAGCCCCGTACGAGCCGCCAATTCACCTGCAGGCACAGACATCTGAGAGGTGGAAGTATTATTTCTGGAGAAGAGTGACCACTGCCCCTGTTAACAAAGACCCTGGCTATTATCAAATGTAAAGTCCTCCGTATCAGCTGTACTTATCTGATTCACAGCTCGTCTTTTCTACACAGGAGCCTCATACCGGCCACCAATTCACCTGTAGGGGAGTCACCTTCAGGCACAGAAATCTGAGAGGTGGGAGTACTATTTTTGGAGACGTGACCCCTGCCCATGTTAACAAAGATCCTGCCTATTGTCAAATGTAAAAGTCTTTATTATTGACCATTCATATCTTAATCACAGCTCATCCTTTCTACACCGGAGTCTCGTCACTGGCCGCCAATTCACCTGTAGAGGAGTCACTGGCAGGCACAGAGATCTGAGAGGCGGGAGTACTTTTCTTGAGAAGATAAATATGGCCGGGCCCCATACACCATTTCTGATGTAACATGAGCCAGGCATTCTTGTCAAACCTTCTCCCACAATCCGAGCAGGAGAACAACGAGTTTGTCACATGAGTCTTCCGGTGCAGAGCCAGGTAAGATTCCCGAGAAAATCGTTCCCCACATTCGGGACAGGAATAAGGTTTCTCTGCGGTGTGAACGTTCTCGTGCGTGGCCAGGGACGATTTGCTAGAAAAACATTCTCCACAGCGAGAACACGAATGTGGCTTCTCGTCCGTATGAAGTCTTGTGTGTGCAACGAGGCACGATTTCATAGAAAAACATTCACCGCATTCCGAGCAGAAATACGGCTTCTCCCCCGTGTGACCCCTTTCATGAGCCATCAGGGACGACTTGTAAGAGAAACATTTCCCACAGCGGGAGCAGGAGTATGGCTTCTCTCCCGTGTGAAGTCTTAGATGTGCCATGAGGCTGGATTTCTGTGAGAAGCATTTCCCGCATTCAGAGCAGCAATACGGCTTCTCCCCTGTGTGCACTCGCTCGTGTCTCAGAAGACTCTCTTTGTCCGAACAACACTTCCCGCATTCCGAACATGAATACAGCCTCTCCCCCGTATGGACCCTCATGTGACTGATGAGGCTGGACCTGTAGGAGAAACGCCTCCCGCATTCCGAACACGAATACGGCTTCTCTCCCGTGTGGACCCTCTCGTGCGTCAGGAGACTCGCTTTGTCTGAACAACATTTCCCACATTTGGAACAAGAATACGAGCTGGCCCCCTTGTGAACCCTCACGTGTCTCATCAGACTGGACCTGTAGGAAAAACATTTCCCACACTCAGAACACGAATGTCTCTCTCCAGTGTGATCTCTGCTGCGTGTGATGAGGTGAGATTTGGCGGGAAAACGTTTCCCACATTCCGAACACGAATGTCTCTCTCCAGTGTGAGCTCTGCTGTGAGTGATGAGGTAAGATTTGGCGGGGACACGTTTCCCACATTCAGAACACGAGTACGGCTTCTTGGGAAGTGCGTGGGCTGTATGAGGGGATAACGAGTGATCCGGAGGCAGAATTCCTGGGTCAGCCAGGTTTCCTGTAGGCTCCGCTTTGACGTCATCTTTTCTTTCATCGGGTGAAGCAATAGTTACATATTCCTCCATAGTATTCCAGACGTACCCTCCACCTGGTGGGAGAAAAAAAAGTCCAGGATTAGCTCTAGTTCAAAACCCGCTCTACAGATTTAGGGTGAAAAAAGGAGGCCTGTCCATCAGCTGGGGAAAGAGATTAACTCTAAGGTTAACATAATTAAAGAGGAGCTTGAAAGAGGAGGGGGGAGGCTTTAACCCATTATATGCCAAGGCTTGCTTAAACCTAGAATAGAGGCTGAGAGTTATGCTTTAAGGTATTCATTTACCGTAAAATAGAAGAAATACTTCTTGTTATTATAACTAGCGTAACGCGATGTGCTTGCTTGTGAAACTTATCTGTATGTCCTCTCCCCCACGGCTCCAGGAGATGTTCTCAACTCCAAGGCTGCGCACATTCCTCCTTCTGTGTCTGATTTATGTTTATATTTTATTTCATGTAAGAATGTCCGGCTTTAATTGTCTTAATTGTCTTTAAAGGGAGGGGGTGAAGGGTGCTCCTCTGTATACTATATATTCTGCTCACACAATAATAAACTTCAAACTTGGATGATTGAAGCTTTTGCTCTACTTGTCTTTTTGCACATCATATGAGGTTCCTGACTCGAGCCACGCAAGGACTTCCCAGAGGCAGACGCTCAACAGGCAGGGGTTCAGGATACCCCAGAGAATTTACCCCAACAGTTCTTTGGTGGAGAATGCGGGCAGTCTACCCTCTCTGGGGTAAGTGACATTTTATTCTAACTACCCCGGGGACAGCAGAATCCAAGAACCAGGTTGGGGGAGTCGCAAGTGTTGCGACAGGAAAAGTCAGGAGAGATGCAAGGAGTCCAGGACAGGACTCCAGGTTATAGAATATAGACGCAGGTGTAGTGACAGGGAGCGTCAGGGAAGACGCAGGAAGCCCAGGACAGCAGGACTCCAGGTTAAGTAGTGGTGCTACGAGGTTAAGTTGAGCCTCTGCCCTGAGAAAATATCTTTGCATATCTTCTGCTTTTCTTACTGTCACATAGAATTTAAGATTATTTGTTTGTGTGGATTGATAAGTGTGAAGGTGAGCACATATTAAACCACGGACATTGTTATTTGTTAATTGATGATGGGTAATCAAGAGTACAAGACCCCTCAGATAGGAAAATCCTGTGTGCAGTATGTAGAGAGAGTGTCAGGTTCGGGTTTTTTTGTGCAACCTTTTGTAGACTGGCGGGGTGGACTGAGGGAGCAGGGAGTAGTTGCCCTTTTCCTAGAGAAGGGGCAAATGACCCTTTTCACATAGATATGATAAAAGGCCTCTACTTGGGGGATCAAACTGCTTTTCCCTGGTATGGGGGTGACCCAAACTGGGACAAAGGGTACATGGAAACTTGTGGTTAGAAGTTGCCCCAGGGTGGTACCCCAGAACATCTAAAATATCATGGGGATTAAAGAGGAAAATTAAAACAGACCCAAAAATACTCCAAAAGAACAAGAGTGAAAGGGGTCAGCAAATGAAGAAAGAGAAAGTTTCCTCCCAGCCAAACGCACCCCACCGGACGCCCCCTCCCTATATAACTGATAACTCCACAGCCCCTAGGGGGTCTCCTATTACCCTTCCTTAGAGGAGACCATGGCCTTGGTGACCAGTCCAGTGGGAAGGAAGGAACATGCCAATCTGAGGAAATTAATCGAAGTAGAGAAAGAGAAGAGAGAAAGGGAACTGATGCCCTTAGCAAACACTTGGTCAGACGCTGATACACTCCCACAACCTGACCAATACGCAGACCCCGTCGCCCACGGCACCAGGGCCGCCATGATGAGCAGAATGGGAGAAATGGCCCCCAAAGGTGCAAGGAGCTTATCCCTTTTAGGACAGCAGGGGAAATGATTGTTAAGACATCTCTAGACCTCAAAGAGATAGACCATATTGTAAAGAATTGGCCCAAATTATGTCTCCCCAGGTGGAGCCCTGGCTTACATTAAAAGGGCCACTAGGGGGAGAAATTACACACAGGAAGACATGAGGCTCATATTGGAGCGATTAGTGGGGACATATGTCAATGAAAGCCAGCACTTATTACCAGCTTTGCTTGTATTGTGAAAAAAATATACATGCAGAAATCAAATTCCATCCACTAGTTTGCGCCAATATGCATCCATACGTCCAACGTTTCAGGGTGTTGATACCCCTTCATCAGGGACACTCAAGAACAAAGTCAAGCGGATCAACACATTCCACATGTAAAGGTCGCCAAAATCATGCCTAACATCATCAATGACGTCAACCGGTCAGTGTCCAATCAAAAAAAAAAAATTTTTTTTCTTCCCTTTTCTGTCCTGTAAGGTGCTGCTGTGCCCGGTTGGTATACATCCCCCTTCTGCCCTGCTCATACATAATAATGTTGAGCGAGGCTTCTGTCACTGCCAATCCGTCGACGGGCAGGTTGTTAGGCAACCCGTGACTTCACCCTCCGCCTGCACTAGGGGAAGGCTTCCCCGTCAGTCAGGCCTAGAATCCTGCAGCAGCCGTGTCCGCCATGCAGGCTGCGGGCTGCCACGTCAACTGGCCCCAGTGCTGGAGCAAGCAGGATCCAGATTCCTCACCTGGCGGTTACTGCCAGGGTGGCAGTGAGAGCCATTATGGCTCAGGGATTAAAGGACCAACCCTAGGTGCACTATCAGGATCGGGGCAAGTTAAAAAAAAAAAAAAAAATAGTACATTTGCAGCCGGGGCTGCCAGTATCAGGGCCATGATGAATGTCCCGCTGATCTTCATGGCCCTGATACTGGCAGCCCCGGCTGCATATGTACTATTTGACATTTTTTTTTTCATTTTTTTTCACATTGCCCCGATCCTCCTAGGGTTGGTCACTAAAACATTTAAAAATGAAGGCTCACTGTTCGTAGCCCTTACATGCAAACAGAAAAGGGGGGAGGCTGTCACAGACTTCTGGAAGAGATTCTGGGAGATATGGACACAGGACAGTGGTATGGGAATAAAGGAGGGAATGTCACATTTGTGCATCCAGACGTTTATTATCAACTGTGACCCAAAGGCTTCCCTACAGATTAGACACCAAATTCCCAATTGGGGGGGGGAGGGGAGGGGATTGTTTTGAGTTCCCAAAAAGTTCTGTTAACTGGCACGCCACGGATGCACAGGATACCATTCTTTTACAAGGCCCCCCAAATGGAAGATGGCATTATGGGGTCAGTTTTAGAATGAGGGGCCAATGGAAAAAGAGGGGACAGGGAGGAAGAGGAGGTTTCAATAGAGGGATGAATCAGGGAAGAGGATGCTTTGGGTTTGGGGCCATGGATCACTGGAAGGCACAGTGTCCCTCACTTAACAACTCTGTCCAAATACCCCCACCCCCGCCGCCACCGGGAGGTAACTCTGTCCAAATACACTCACAGACCCAGACGGAACCCCTGCAAGTCTACTATTAAGTACCCTTTGGATTGGTCACAGGTAGGCGGACGATGAGGAGGCCTGGCGGTGAGTAACCCAGATTTTCCGTAATATCCACCTATTTCACAAAGGCCCCCTATGTAGTACTCAAGGTTGATGGGAAAATAACACCCATGGTTGCAGATAGTGGGGCCACCTGTAGTGTACTGCGCGGGGACTACTACAAGCGTTAGAAAAAGCTGCACCTTCTATGGGTATAAACGGGATACTGACTAAGACTTTTTCTACCCCTCCACTGACTTTCACTAACCTCACTTCTGCAGATTTTGCACTCTTTCAGGGTGCTACCTGAATTCCCTTTAATCTCATGGGCAGAGACCTTATGGGAAAACTAGATATTTCCCTAATGACAAATCAGGAGGGAGGCATGGTAGTGTTGTCCAGTGTTTTAGAACTAGAAAGAAAAAAGGGTGCCCTGAATTCCACATCTGAATACTATCTACATGAGGAGCTAGGGGAGGTGGATGATAGAATTTGGGCAAAGGGACCTCTAGATGTGGTACTTGTAGACTGCACCCCAGACAAGGCTGCTCTTAAACCGGGTGTGAGCCCGGTGTTTCACAAACAATACCCGTTGTCACCAGAGAAGGAAGAGGGCATTGCCCCCCTCATAGACCAATACTTAAAGGATGGAGTTCCACAGGAGATAATATCTCCTTACAACTCGCCAATTAACCCAGTCAAGAAAACAGACGGTACTTACTGTTTCGTCCAAGATTTAAGGGCCGTAAACAGCTTGGTGGTCCCTTTGGCTCCCATTGTACCTGACGTGGTGTCACAGATCCCTGCCCTCCCCCACAATCACGGGATATTTACAGTCCTGGAACTTAAAAATGCATTTTTTGGGATACCCGTAGACCCCGAAACCAGGCCCCTTTTTTCTTTTACCTAGCGGTCCAAGCAGCTAATGTTCGCATGGTTACCCTAGGGCTTTTTGAACGCGCCTGTAGTTTTCGCCATTGTCCTTAGGGAAATGCTTAGGGCCTAGACTGCCCTGCAAGGGTCCGTCATACTACTTGATGACGTGCTTATTAGTAGTCTGACCAGGGAGGCCGCATGGGTAGATGGTATTAGCCTACTACAGGCTCTTAGTGAAAGTGGTTTCAAAGTGTCAAAAGAGAAATTGCAATGGTGTCAGAAGGTTAAATACTTGGGATTTGTGTTGTCAAAGAGCCAGAGAGAAATGAGCCCTAAAAGAATTGCTGCTGTTGTGGGTCTGCCCCGCCCACTTACCAAGAAGGACATGCTAACATTCCTTGGTATGATTGGTTACTGCCGCCAATGGATACCTGATTGTTCATTTTATGACAACATTTTAAGAGCGCACATGCATGTTGATCAGCCTGACATCATAAAATGGTCTAAAGAAATGTGTAATGCCTTTGTGTATTTAAAGAATGCTTTAGACTGTGCACCAGGGTTGGGCCTCCCAGATTATAGAAAAATGTTTCATTTATATGTTATAAAAAATTGTAATATATTCGGGGTGTGTTTTGGCCCAGAAGCATGGGGGCAAATTACGTCCAGTGGCATTTTTTTTTCTAAAGTCATGCTGGTCCAGGTTCAGGGAATGCCTGCCCGTCTACGAGCATTAGCCGCTTGCGCCATGGTAGTTGAACAGGCCACCATGTTGACTCTGGGACACCCCACCACCTTGCATGCTTCACATAATGTTTCATTTCTTCTTAAGAATATCCACACTCAGCATATGTCAGCCCAAACACTAAGTGGATATGAGGTGACCCTCCTTTTAGACCCACAGTTGACTGTCAAATGTGCTGCTAACACGGCTGGCCCCGCACCCATCCTGAACGCACTTTTGGGTCTTAAGGGAGAACAGGACGAGCCATCCCCTCCCCACGACTGTGTGCAAGAAATTGCCTATGACACTTCCCCCAGGCCTGACTTGTCCTCCACACCTCTTCCTGGTGCAGAAAATGTGTTTGTAGATGGCTCATGTTCCCGTCCCAATGACAACACCTTCCATGCAGGCTACGCTGTGGTGCAATTACCAGACGTAGTCTTGGAGGCCAAGCCCCTACCCTACAAGTCAGCACAGGCCGCAGACCTCATAGCCCTCACCAGGGATTGTGAGCTCTTTAAGGGGAGGGACTTAAATGTCTGGACTGATAGCAGGTACAGTCACGGGGTGATCTTCGATTTCGGGGTAATCTGGAGTAAGAGTGGGTTCATAGCAGCAGACGGTAAACCCATTTCACATACTACACATACAATTGCCTAACAGAATTGCTGTCATGCATTGCAAAGCTCACACAGCTCACACACAGAACAAACAGAGGTAGCACAAGGGAATGCCTTAGCTGATAGGATCGCTAAACAGGCTACACCCCAAGAATGCCACGTGGCTCTCCCAGCTGCCCCCCTGACCCCTGAGCCATCTCTGTTTGAATACATAGAAACAAAGAAGGTTGACGGCAGAAGGAGACCATACGGTCCATCTAGTCTGCCCTTATGTGTATACTGTATGTACTCTTTATCTTAGGATAGATGTGTGCTTATCCCAGGCATGTTTAAATTCGGTGACTGTTGATTTTTCAACTACCTCTGCTGGAAGTTTGTTCCAAGCATCTACTACTCTTTCTGTAAAATAATATTTTCTAACATTGCTCCTGATCTTCCCCCCGACCAGCTTCAGGTTGTGCCCCCTTGTTCTATCATTAAGTTTCTTCTTAAAAACACTTCCCTCCTGAACCTTATTGCCTCCTGTCACATATATAAAGATCTCCATCATGTCCCCTCTCTCCCTTCTTTCCTCCAGACTGTACAAATTAAGTTCTTTAAGTCTCTCCTGATAAGTTTTAAGTTTAAGTCCTTCCACCATTTTCGTTGCCCGCCTTTGGACACGTTCTATTTGAATAATGTCTTTTTGCAGGTAAGGTCTCCAGAACTGCGCACAGTATTCTAGCTGTGGCCTTACCAGGGCCTGGATAACACAGTGCTGCCCATACGGTGCTCAGAGCCGGGATTCCTTCTACCCAAGTGCAGGATTTTACATTTAGAGACATTAAACTCTAGTTTCCACAGCTAAATCATTTTCCATGTTGCAGACACCTCCCGGAATATCCACCCTATTACTAACCTTTGTATCATCAGCAAACAGACAAACTTTTCCTACCAAGCCTTCTCCTCTGTCACTTACAAATATATTAAAAAGAATGGGGCCCAGGACAGAGCCTTGCGGCACACCATACACACACAATACATCTTACAAACATTGCAGGACCATGCCAGCCCCAATGACATTGCAATCTGGGAGAAAGTAGGTGCACAAAAGAACCTGATAGGTCTTTTGTGCAAAGAGGGGAAACCTTGCATTCCCAAGGCTAGTGCACCATTGCTCATTGCACAATACCACGGGGTAGGACATAAAGGATGGAAAAACACTTACCAGTTAATGCAAGTTGATTTTTTTGTGACTAATGGAAAGGAACTGACCAAACAGTACGTGGCTAGATGCATAACATGCATTAGGAACAATCCTAACATCCAGAATAAAGCCAAACATGACCACCACACCTTTCACCCACCTGCAGATAGACTTCTCACACATACCTAAGGCAAGAGTATCTCCTGGTCATTTTAGACATGTTTTCTCGGTGGGTAGAGTGTTTCCCTACAACCAGGGAGGATGCAGCCATGGTGGTAAAAATACTTACCCAAGAGATAATACCCCGTGAGGCTTCCCCCTGGAGGTCAACTCAGATAAAGGCCCTGCCTTTATAGCTAAGGTGTGTCAGGACCTAGTAAGAACCTCAGGATAGAGCGGAAGTTCCACATTCCATACCACCCCAAGGTTCAGGAATAGTGGAACGAATGAACAGGAAAATCAAAGACAAAATCAGGAAAGCTACAGGAGGGACATTTGTAAATTGGAGAAAAACACTGGCCGCCATTTTGGCCGATATAAGAATGACCCCAAAAAAGGTGACAGGATTGTCACCCTTCGAGGTACTCATGGGGAGGCCTTTCCCCACCCCTTGGAATAGGTCCCCCAGGATCATAGAGAAGGGAGATTTAGATGTCATACGAGATGAATATGAAAGGCAGTTGATTGAGACTTTAGATGAATTGGAACAAAAGATCTCCCGGACCTCTCCATTCTTTTCACAGGGCCCATTGCATTTATTGCAAGTCAGACAATGGGACCTATTGGTTTTTTAGTTCCTGTAGTGGCTGCTCAGATTGGGGAAGGAGGTTTTACCTCCGGGATAGCTGAGGTTTTAAAGGTAAGCCCCGAGCCCCAACACTTCCCCCAAATGACCCATTGGATAGGAAAATAATCAAAGAATCACTGCAGGAGGTCCAGGTCATGACCAACCCTTCCCCTGAGGATACTTTTGCCTCTGAGACAGGATTTGACAGTAATACCAATTTATGGGTTAAATGGGCTCATTATAGGTTACAGAGCCAGAACCGGACAGATTGCTATGTTTGTGCAGCTGCCCGTCCTCATCTGGGCACTGTACCCTTGACCCTGCCCCCCGGGGGAGGAGGAGTGTTTCCTTAGCATATACAGCAATAGGACCAGAGAGGAGAAATGTGAAATCTGGAAAAGGAACTATCCCATACTAACCCAGACTGTATCCCCGGGACCTGGAATAGAAGTTTACCCCAGAAAGTACACGCGTTATTCTCGGGCTAGTGGCACTGTGAATGTAGGCATTTTCAGTTCAGGTTTTTGTGGCAATAATGGTAGTTCCACCATCCCTGACTTATTTGTTTAATAAATCATGTAGTGTGGGGATGTGTTCTGGCTATGTGGAGATGGGAAAATTAGACATAAACTTCGGCAATCATGGAGAGGCCAATGTACCTTAGTGAAAGTTATAATGCCTTTCCTTACCCCCTCAAATAGCGTGACCAAGCATATAGATTTCCCCTTGTTGACCGGAGGGAGACGAAGAGAGACTTTGACCCCCACGTGTACCTGGATGCTAGGATCCTAGAGGGGTTCCTGACGAGTTCAAGGCCCGGGGCCCTGTTAAGACAGGATTTGAGTCCATTATTCCCCGTATCACTGCAAATAAAAATGCTGACTGGATAAACTACCTCTACTACAACCAGCAGCGTTTTGTTAATACTACACGGGATGGCCTTGAGGGGATGGCAGAGTAACTGGGACCCATGTCCACCATGGTATTCCAAAATAGAATGGCCCTGGACATGCTCTTAGCAGAGAAAGGGGGAGTATGCAAAATAAAAGGGGAGACCTGTTGTACATACATATCAGTAACTTGGGGCCTCATGGGAAGACCACTCTGGCTATTAACAAATTAGACTCTTTGGCTAAGGAGATGGAACGGAATGCCGGAGTCACCGACCCCTGGGGTCAATATTTTCTGAATTCTCAGGACGGAGGGGACTATTGGTGCAAATAGGTACTACTATTCTTTTAGTCCTTGCTCTTTACGTGGTTTTCAAACTCCTTATGTGTGTCATTACCTCCCGATGGGAGGGACCATACAGTCGGAGTCACCGACCCCTGTGATCGATATTTTCTGAATATATTCTCAGGATGAAAGGGACTATTGGTGCAAATAGGTACTACTATTCTTTTAGTCCTTGCTCTTTACGTGGTTTTCAAACTCCTTATGTGTGTCATTACCTCCCGATGGGAGGGACCATACAGTCGGAGTCACCGACCCCTGGGATCGATATTTTCTGAATATATTCTCAGGATGGAAGGGACTATTGGTGCAAATAGGTACTACTATCCTTTTAGTCCTTGCTCTTTACGTGGTTTTCAAACTCCATATGTGTGTCATTACCTCCCGACGGGAGGGACCATACAGTCGATATTTAAGGGAGCGGAGAAACTCATAGTGAATCATTATTAGTGAATAAAATTATTCAAGAGGAGATTGAAAGGGGAGGGGGAATTTAACCCATTATACGCCAAGGCTTGCTTAAACCTAGAATAGAGGCCGAGAGTTATGCTTTAAGATATTCATTTACCGTAAAATAGAAGAAATACTTTTGCTAATATAAACTTGCGTAACGAGCAGGGCCGTATTTAGTATTCATGCTTAACAGATGAAAAAAGAATAGATTGAAAAGAAGAAAAAGACTAAAGGGAAAGAACAGAATAGAATGAAAGAAACAGAGAATAAAAGTATTGAAAAAGTAGAAGTGAAGATGAAAGAAAGAAAGGGAACAGAGGAAAGAAACAATAAATAGGAAGTAAAAAAAAAAAAGAAGAAGAAGAAAAAGGAAAGAAACAAAGGTAGGTTCTGTGAATGTGCAGCGGCCCCAGCATGCATTCTATTATATATCTTCCCAGCTCCCAACACACAGGAGTCACGTGGCCACAGCAGTGAAGGGGAGAGGATGAAGCTGCAGACAACCTTTAAGCCATTGCGTCCCCTCTCCCCCCTACAGATACAATGTGGCTTAGGAGCATTTGTAAGGAGGCACTAACTCGTCAACAATGTTTTTCTTTTTTCCCTCTTTTTTTATTACTATAGCAGTAAGGTCTGTGCCCCCCCTGCAGGTGGCCACCCTAGGCACAGGCCTAGGTTTGCCTAATGGTAAATACAGCCCTGGTAACGAGATGTGCTTGCTTGTGAATCTTATCTGTATGTCCTCTCCCCCACGGCTCCAGGAGATGTTCCCAACTCCAAAGGCTGCGTACATTCCTTCTGCTGTTTTCTTAGAAGTGTCTGATTTATTGTTTAATATTTTATGTTCTTGTCCATGTAAGAATGTCCGGCTCTAATTATCCCCGAAAGGTGGGGGCAATGGCTGCGCGCTGCGCAGGGTATAAGACTGTAAGCTTCTCTTCAATAAACGGAACTTGTATGATGGAAGCTTTTGCTCTCGTCTTTTTGCACATCATATGAGGTTCCTGACTCGAGTCACGCAAGGACTTCCCAGAGGCCGACCCTCGACAGGCAATTTACCCCCAACAACCCAGCCTTCGATTCCCTGGGGGAACGTCCAGGAGCTTCCCACACAGCCCAGACTATCCAGTGAGGACCGGGGCTGTCCTTAGATTCCGGGCCTATGGGTCAAGTCTTTGGTTCAGGTTCGTAGTCTCTGGTGGCCACCTTGCTTGCAAGTGAGACCCTGGTGCCTCGGATTCAGAAGTCCACCCAAACATGATACTAACTTAACCGCAATAAACTGTAATGTGTAAATTTTGGTTGAGATCAAGTTATCTGGAGAGATTTTCCTAGGGCGCCCTTAGATCCTGGGCCTTTGAGTCAAGTCTCGGGTTTTGGGCAGTAGCCGGTGCAGACCTTGCTCTCAGCGAGACCCTGGTGCCTCGTGATCAGAACTCTGCCCAAACATTATACTAACTGTAATAAACTGATCTTCTGCATGTGATGTTGGTTAAGGTCTATCTGGAGAGACGTTCCTAGGCTGCACTTAGATCCTGGGCCTGCGGGTCAAATTTTGGGTTCTGGGTAGTAGCAGGTGCCGGCCTTGCTCTCAGCGAGACCCTGGTACATCTCAATCAAAACAGTAAGAATAAAAGAGGAACTATAAGAAAGTCACTTCCTCATTCATGGTGTATGGCAGGTGATCATGTGACTAATCTGCATTTCCCAGTGGTCACATGATTAACTGACATTTTGTGCCATACTCCATGAATAAAGAACTGGTTACTTGCCAATAGTTCTGCTGTTATTAACTGATTTAACTGATCTTCTGCATGCGACTTTGGTTAAGGTCTATCTGAAGAGATGTTCCTAGGAAGCCCTTAGATCCTGGGCCTTCGGGCCAAGTCTTGGGTTCTGGGTAATAGCCTGTGCCAGCCTTGCTCTCAGCGAGACCCTGGTGCCTCGCAATCAGAACTCTGCCCCAACATGATAGTAACTGTAATAAACTGATCTTCTGCATGCGACTTTGGTTAAGGTCTATCTGAAGAGATGTTCCTAGGAAGCCCTTAGATCCTGAGCCTTCGGGGCAAGTCTTGGGTTCTGGGTAATAGCCTGTGCCGGCCTTGCTCTCAGCGAGACCCTGGTGCCTGGCAATCAGAACTCTGCCCCAACATGATAGTAACTGTAATAAACTGATCTTCTGCATGCGACTTTGGTTAAGGTCTATCTGAAGAGATGTTCCTAGGAAGCCCTTAGATCCTGGGCCTTCGGGGCAAGTCTTGGGTTCTGGGCAGTAGCCTGTGCCGGCCTTGCTCTCAGCGAGACCCTGGTGCCTCGCAATCAGAACTCTGCCCCAACATGATAGTAACTATAATAAACTGATCTTCTGCATGCGACTTTGGTTGAGGTCTATCTGGAGAGACTTTCCTGAGGTAAGCACTACAGTTACAGACCAGACATTCACCCTCCTCTGCTGAGATATTTGCTGTCTAGAGGGTTTATTACTCACCTGGGCTGACATCCTCCTCTTTCAGGTTCTGCTCCTCAGCGCCTGACTCCTCCTTCACCTCCACCTTCACAGTGTTGTGTTCATTCTATGGATACAAACCAGTGATGTCAAATATATATATATATCACACACAATATAATTCTTATTTAATACGTGAGCAATATGACCTCCCGGAATTCTGTGGAAGAGGGCGGGGCGATATGTGAGGTGTATGTACCTGATCATAGCGAGGGATCCGGGTATCTTCTGGCAAGGAATTCTGGGAGCAAAGGCGTCTCTCCGGCGGGTTTCTGGAGTCAGCGCCACCTGCAGGAAACACATGGTGAGTAGATAAATGGTAATCAGTGGATTATTGCATCATAATGTTTCCTAAGCACTGGACCAGCAGGGAAACTCAGAACGTTTCAGGGCCCCAGAGGCCCCTTCATCAGTGGGTTATTGCGTCATAACGTTTCCTTAGCATTGGACCAGCAGGGAAACTCCCAACGTTTCGGGCCCCCTCCTCCATCACTATATAGCTTCCAGATACACATGGTACCCTGATGAAGTGGCCTCATGTGGTCACGAAACGCTTGGGATTTGGGCTTATATCAAAAGCAAGCGGTACTTTGGCAATTTCCAGCAACTGCACGGGGGAGGGGGGGGTGGTTTGAGTGGCAGGACCAGCGATTGCTGGATTGTATCCATTATACAGGGCATCCCGAGGAGCATACTCTATGTCTGCATTACCTGGTAGTGGGAGGAGCCTCTCCTCCATCATGGCGTCCTGGTCCCGCCCAGCGCTCTCCTCCTCTCCAGGCTCCTGCTAGAGAAAATAAAGCAGTTTATGGTGGTGCTGGATTAGTTATGGAGTAACGTGTCACCTCATGTTCCTCTTGTCCTCAGTGATGGGAGTGTGCTGTGTGCATTGCATTGGGTGGAGGGCTCCTAACACTAGTGGAGGGGGCGTCAACCTGACACGAGCCTTGGTGGTCAGGATCAGGGGGGTGTTGCCCAAATTAATCCGGACCCTCACCCTGAATAAGAGCCTATCTTATATGTTTCCCACACCCTGTACATACAGATTGCTCACATTAATCCAGACCCTCCCCCTGAATAAGAGCCCATCTTGTATGTTTCCCACACCCTGTACATACAGATTTCCCAAATTAATCCGGACCCTCACCCTGAATAAGAGCCTAGCTTATATGTTTCCCACACCCTGTACATACAGATTGCCCACATTAATCCGGACCTTCACCCTGAATAAGAGCCTATCTTATATGTTTCCCACACCCTGTACATACAGATTGCTCACATTAAAAATCATACTACCTGCATCTACTGCATGTTATGAGCCTTTAAACATCCAAGATGGCGGCTCATGGAGCATCAGGCAGCCTGCAAACAGGAAATGTCTTCTGACTGTGCTGCTCTGCATTCTGGGATTGCTGACCTTTCCCTGACCCCAGCTCTGCTCCGTCTGGGCAAAGCACAGCTATAACCCCTCTCTCCTGCACTTTATCCCGCTCTCCTTTCCTCAGTAAGTGTGATGCTTCTGAGTCAAGATGGCGGCGCCCGTATCCTAAAATTCTGAACAGAGTTGCAGCCCAGTTGGGGGAAAGAATAATAAATGATTAAAAACTTGAAAAGGCAATTCTGTGAGACTCACCTGTAGAATTGGTTTTGCTTCCGATCCATTCCAGGCCGTCCTTTATTCTTTACATCTGGGACTTCTCTGCCCTGAGGGGCGTGGCCTGCAAGATCAAAGGTGTGGCTCCTCCCGGCCCCCTATAAATAGCAGCTGCCTCTTAACCAAGCCCAGTAATTAAAAAGCAGTAACTCAACAGGAGGCCCCGAACATAGGAGACCGTGTTACTTCACACTACCTCCGCTTGTATTCTCTCGAACCTTATAATCTTACATTTTTATAACAAGTGTCCTATGAACAAGTAATGGATCAATCACCATAAATCGTCCATCCAGGACAATAGGAAACCTCAAAGAGGTTGGACGGCCTGGAATGGATCGGAAATAAAAGCAATTCTACAGGTGAGTCTCACAGAATTGCTTTATTTCTTCCAATCCATTCCAGGCCGTCCCTTATTCTTTACATGTGGGACATCCAAAAGCAGTGTCCAATATGGGCGGGATCCCCAATGCGGAACAGCAGGTAGTTCATTTCACTACCGCCTGAAGCACCTTTCGTCCAAAAACAGCGTCAGCTGAGGCCACGACATCCACCTTGTAAAACTTGGTAAATGTATGAACTGAAGACCAAGTGGCAGCTTTACAAACCTGTTCCACCGAGGCCTGATGCTGAAAAGCCCAAAAAGCACCAATGGCTCTGGTAGAATGAGCCGTGATCCGAAAAGGGGGTTCCTTCCCCCAGGCAGAATATGCTTGCACCACCGCCTGTCTGATCCACTTACTGAGTGTGGACTTGGCTGGTGGCAAACCCTTCCTAGAGCCTTCCGCTAAGACAAAAAGCTAATCCAGTTTCCTGAAGGATTCAGTAGCAGCCAGATAATACTTTATGGCTCTAACCACATCCAAAGCATGGAGAGTCCTCTCCTTAGGATTAGTCGGTGCTGGACACAAGGAAGGTAAGACAACTTCCTCATTAAGGTGAAAAGGAGAAACGACCTTAGGCAAAAAAAATCAGGGATAAAACGAAAAACCACCTTGTCCCTGTGCAATTCAAAATAAGGTGGTTTCATACATAACGCGGCCAATTCCGATACTCGACGCACAGAGGTGATCGCTACCAAAAAAATCACCTTGAGCGTCAACACAGTCAATGTAGCGTCATACGTAGGCTCGAAGGGGGCACCCTGGAGAGCAGATAACACCAGATTTAGGTCCCACACCGGTAACACTGGTTTTCGCGGTGGTCGGACATGAGTGACCCCCTGAAAAAAGGTTCTGATCAATCTATAATTGGCAATAGACTTCTGAAAAAAAATAGTTAAGACCGAGACCTGACCCTTGAGGGTGCTCAAGTGGATGCCCAATTCTAGACCATGCTGCAGAAGCTCTAGAATTCTAGAAATAGAGAATATCTCCCACAAGGAAACTTCCTGGCCTCACACCAAGCGATATAGGCCCGCCAAACTCTGTAGTATATCATTGAAGAAGACTTCTTCCATGCCTGAATCATTGAGTGAATAATCATGGCTGATAAACCCTTCTCCGTCAGGATGGAGGTTTCAACAGCCAGGCCGTCAAAGCCACCCTCTGTAAATTCGGGTGCTGAAGCGACCCGTGTGAGAAGCTCTGGATTGTCGGACATGAGGCAGTGATCTGTTGACATCCTTACTATGTCCACAAACCAACTCCTCCTTGGCCAACGAGGAGCCACAAGGATGGTTGGTACCCCCTTTCTAGACTATTTTGCGTAGTACTCAGTCCAGGAGGAAAAGCATACAGAAGATTGAACCCTGCCCAGGGGATCGCCAGAGCATCTGTTGCTATGGCCAGAGGGTCTATTGAGAAAGACACAAACCTTGGGAGCTTGTGATTGTGTCTGGACGCAAAAAGATCTACGTCCAGGTGACCCCAGTGGAGGCACAGAGCTTGAAAGGCCTTCCTGCTGAGAGACCATTCCCCCAGACGCAAGGAGCTCCTGCTCAGGGACTCCGCCTCCTGGTTCTCTACCCCTGGGATGTAAACCGCCGAGATGCAGGGAACATTCTCCTATGCCCAAAGCAGAATCCGGCTCACTTCCTTGAGGGATCTCTTGCTCTGAGTACCCCCTGGTGGTTGATGTAGGCTACCGTCGTTCGATTGTCCGAGCGGACCTGAACCGCACGTCCCCTTAAATTGGGGGTCAGATGTAGGAGAACAAGCCAAATTGCCCTTAGTTCCAAGAGATTTATGGGCAACCGGTTCTCTCTCTGACCCCACTGACCCTGGATCTTCTGGGTCTGCCAGATGCCTCCTCAGCCTGTAAGACTGGCATCCGTGGTAACTATCTCCCAATGGGGAGTCCAAAAGGACTTGCCTACCAGCAGATGTCGAGAATCCAACCACCACAAGAGGGATTGCCTTGCCAGGGGGGACAGCACAAATCCTTGGTCCAGGGATTCTGGGGACCAATCCCAGCTGGATAGCAGGTTCGGCTGAAGAGACCTCATGTGGAATTGGGCAAAGGGCACTGCTTCGAAGCAAGCCACCATTAGGCTCACTAGTCTCATCCTTAGACGCACAGATGGCTGTTGACAAGCCAGCAAGGACTCTACCTGCGTCCGGAGACCCAAGACCTTCTGCTGTGGCTGAAAGACTTTGACCTGAACGGTGTCTAGGGTCCTCCCCAGGAAGGATCTCATTGTTGACGGAGTGATATGTGACTTGGGGTAGTTGATCACCCAACCAAAAGCTTCCAGAGTTGACAGCACAGTCCGGGTGTCGCTCTCAGCCTCCTGAAGGGACTGGGCCGAGATCAGAAGGTTGTCCAAATAGGGTAATACATGAATACCCTGACCCCTCAGGATAGCCATGATGCCCGCCAAAACCTTGGTGAACACTCAGGGGAGCTGAGGATATGCCGAAAGGGAGTGCCACAAACTGGAAATGGTGACCCTCCAATGCAAACCTCAAAAACTTCTGATCCCCTGAAAAAATAGGGATGTGTAAATATGCGTCCCTGATGTCCACCGTAGTCATAATGTTGCCAGGCCAAAACGACCTCATCACTGACCGCAATGTTTCAATGCGGAAATGCCTGACCCATATAAACCTGTTGAGGCCCTTTAGGTCCAAGATCGGCCGCATCGATCCGTCCTTGGTAACCGTAAAGAGGCTGGAGTAAAATTCTTGACCCTCCTCCTTCCGGGGCACATGACAAATCACCCCTGTCCGCGGGAGGTGCAGATCAGCGGCTCTCAAAGCCTCTGCTTTGAGTAGGTTTCGGGATGCCCTTGACCATAGAAATCTTGTGGGTGGTCTGGCTGCCAGCTCGATTTTGTAAACTGACACCACCTCCTGAATACAAAGATCTGAGACGTGATGTCTCCAGATTGGGGCAAACAGCAGTAGCCGTCCCCCCACCCATACGGGTGAGGGCGCCCCCTCATGCCTGTGTAGATTTGGCTGGAGGTTTGGGCTTAGATCCCCAAGCGGGATTGGGCTGACTGCGGGACCGACCTCTGCCCCAAGAATCCTTGCGGGCACTGGAAAAGGAAGATCCCCCCCCCCCGAAAGGACCGGTAAGACGAGGAGTGCCAAAAGGGCAAAGTAGGTTTCTCTGAGGGAGCTTACCATCCTTGACTAAAAGGTCCAGCCACTCCACGAACAGGCGACCCCCCCAAAAAGGGTAAATTTGTGAGGGACTTTTTGGCGGCCGCATCGGTCGACCACTGATTCAACCACAGGGAACGGCGTAATGCTACAAGCAAAGCCGAAGTCTTGGCACCTAGCCTGACTACATCATCCATGGCAGTAACAACAAAGCCGATGAAATCCAAACAGGCTCCGAGTTCCTTGGAATCCTGCGCCCGTTTGCGAGATTTATCCTTAGCCACAAACTGCTTTACCTTTTTCCTCGTGGCTAGGGATACAACTGCCGTGGCACACGCAGGGCGTAAAAGGGAACCCACCAAGGCAAAAGCATGGCAAGCCAACTGATCTATGCGTTTGTCTGCAGGTACTCTTAAAGAAGCATTATCAGGTGACGGCATAATAGTGGTGTTGGACAGACCTGAAACTGGAGGGTCCACCTCGGGAGGATGCGGCCATAATTTAATCAACTCAGCAGGGAAAGGATACGGTCTCTCTAGGCCCTTAGGAACCGACGGCAGCTTGTTAGGCCTTTCCCACTACTTAAGCACTATCTTAGAAAAACGTGGCTGTTCAGGAAAAACCCGCCGCTGTCCCTGAGGCCGAAAAAAAATCATCCTTCCTTCTCTTGGCCACTTTTGGAGGAACAATGTGTAAAGTGTCAAAAACAGGAAAGCAAGCTTTCTGTATCATCTGGAAGGAAGGAATCCTCATCCGAGGAGTAACCAGAGGTGCTATCTTCTCCACCAGGGGAGCAACTCACCATCCCGAGAGTGGGTCATCTGGCGACTCCCCTTCCTCTGCGGAACCAAAAGAAGCATACAAATCTTCGTCTCAGTAAGCCGGCTCCAAATGCCGCTTCTTACTCAAGGCCTTTTTAGGGGCTACCAATGAGAGCTGTTTCTCAAGGCTAGCCAGAAGCTGCGCCAAATCTGTGTGTCCCCTTTCTGGCTCCCCCTTCTCTAGGGGCTAACTGCAGCAGCAGAGGATCCGGAGAGGCTGAAGCAGGACTAGGGGCGGAAGCGACCGCCCTCTAATGGTCCGAAACAATGGTGCAAGTGGAACAAAGTGTATTGAACCCGCCCGGGGCAGAGCCTGTCTTGCTCAAGTGGAATGCCCCTGATGCCTCCATTATGGTGGTTTTTGAATATTCAATATTTGTGAAAGGCAAAATATACGATAATGTCCTAAGCCTATAGCCGATCCCCTACAGTAGAGACCGGGAGAAACCACAATCCTCAACCTTCTTCCCACAATCTAAAATCAAAAAGAGAAGAGACAGTAGTCAAAACATGGCCTACACTGCCATAATACATACAGATGTAGATACATATACATAGAAATATTTAAAAAATTATCTATTATTATCTTTTTTTTTTACATTCTAAAACAGCACGAAGGCACATGAAGAACAAGAATAGCAGGACTCGCGGTTACCGCGCGTTCCACAGGCTGAACACCGAAGCAGCACGCGTCCAGATCCAGAAGCTTCTGGCCGGGGGAGCGTCACAAGACCGACAGCCAGGCCGTGCGCTGCTTGCGTAGTGACTCCGCTGCTGTCTCCCCCCTCACCCGCGAGACGCGCCGACCCGCGTCCCCGAGCAAGGAGGCCTCCCCATCGGCGAGGGAACGAGGGTGCTATGTATAGAGGAGAGGCAGCAGAGACAGCTCCCCGCTCTAGTGCTGCTATGGCGACGGAGCTCTCCTGCCGCTCCCCCACGCAGTAAGACAGTAAGCACAAGCACCGCAAACATCGACATTAAAAAATAAAAAGACACGTGGGAAGAAGGGAGGCGGGATATAAAAATATATCAGGTTTCTCAGCAGGTTCACCATATAAAACCTGCTGCTGTCTTGCTTCTTATAGAGAAGCCTGCAGCCCAGAGCATAGAGGCCATGACAAAACGCCCCCCAGACCCCGGCGTTTCACCCCACCGTCACGGATCCCAGAAAACAGCCAAAGCCGGAGAGGCATCAGATGGGTCAGAGGATTCCGTGGCAATAGAGTCATGCAAAGCGTCAGGTTAGAGGCCCTGACAAAACGCCCCAGACCCCGGCGTTTCACCCTACCGTCACGGATCTCTAAAGAAGCCAAAGCTGGAGAGGCATCAGATGGGTCAGAGGAAAGCGTGGCAATAGAGTCATGCAAAGCGTCAGGTTAGAGGCCCTGACAAAACGCCCCAGACCTCGGCGTTTCACCCTACCGTCACGGATCTCTAAAGAAGCCAAAGCCGGAGGAGGCATCAGATGGGTCAGAGGAATCCGTGGCAATAGAGTCATGCAAAGCGTCAGGTTAGAGGCCCTGACAAAACGCCCCAGACCCCGGCGTTTCACCCTACCGTCACGGATCTCTAAAGAAGCCAAAGCTGGAGAGGCATCAGATGGGTCAGAGGAAAGCGTGGCAATAGAGTCATGCAAAGCGTCAGGTTAGAGGCCCTGACAAAACACCCCCCAGACCCCGGCATTTCACCCTACCGTCACGGATCCCAGAAAACAGCCAAAGCCGGAGGAGGCATCAGATGGGTCAGAGGAATCCGTGGCAATAGAGTCATGCAAAGCGTCAGGTTTGAGGCCCTGACAAAACACCCCCCAGACCCCGGCGTTTCACCCTACCGTCACGGATCTCTAAAGAAGCCAAAGCCGGAGGAGGCATCAGATGGGTCAGAGGAATCCGTGGCAATAGAGTCATGCAAAGCGTCAGGTTAGAGGCCCTGACAAAACGCCCCAGACCCCGGCGTTTCACCCTACCGTCACGGATCTCTAAAGAAGCCAAAGCCGGAGGAGGCATCCGATGGGTCAGAGGAATCTGTGGCAATAGAGTCATGCAGCAAGCCGACAGGTTAGAGGCCTTCACTCTGAATAAGAGCCTATCTTATATGTTTCCCACACACTGTACATACAGATTGCTCACATTAAAAATCATCCTACCTGCACCTACTGCATCTTATGAGCCTTTAAACATCCAAGATGGCGGCTTATGGAAGCCGCCATCTTATCAGGCAGCCTGCAAACAGGAAGTGCCTCCTGACTGTGCCGCTCTGCATTCTGGGACTGCTGACCTTTACCTGACCCCAGCTCTGCTCTGTCTGAGCAAAGCACAGCTATAACCCCGCCCCCCCTGTACCTTATCCCACTCTCCTCTCCTCAGTAAGTGTGATGCTTCTGAGTCAAGATAGCGGCGCCCGTATCCTGGAGTCCTGAACAGAGTTGCAGCCCAGTGTGGGAAAGAATAATAAGTGACTAAAAACGTAAAATTTATTAATTTTAGATGCTGGAGAATCGTTTTTTAAGGGTTGGGGCTTTTCAATAAATCACGCTGAAGGTCCGGTTTAATGACATTCTGAGGAATTGTAAATCACCAGGATTGGCTGCTTCTTTTGTCATTGCTGACCAATGGTGTCCCGGCTGTGCCACAGACCAATGGCGGCTCATGTGCAGGACACACACACAGTGGCTTCTGGGAGAAAGCACTTCCCAACCACCACACCGCTGCCACTTCCACAGACACAGCGGTTAGATCCCCTCTAGGGTCAGGGGAAACTAGGCTCCACCAATCAGGTACAAGCAGTGATTAAGCCCCTCCTGTGTAATATAAGAAGCGCCATTACCGTGACCGGCGGCTGCCGCTTTCTCTCTCTCGCCGCCTTCTATTCTTCTTCTCTCGGGGCTACAGGAAAATGGTGGCCGCCATTAGGCGGGACACTTCCTGCACCTCGCCCCCTCCTCCCCCCCCCCCCCCCCATTGAGGGACATAAAAATTGCCTATGGGGGCACGAGACGTAACCTGCTGCATTAGCGTTTAGCGGTGTCCTTCCTGCAGGAGGCCGCCATTTTCCTGTAGCCCCGGGAAAGGGAGAGGCTGCGCGTGCGTCACCATGCCAACCGGAAAAGGCGAGCAGAAGCCGGAAGTGGGGAGCGGAAGCCGGAAGTGTCCTGATGCAGGTAATGGCGACCGGAGGGCGAATGTAAGGGAGTCGCTCCCGAGATACACCCATCACATGACGACGCCCACCAGCATGAGGGGGGAGGAGCCAAGTCACGTGACCAAGAGGCTGCTGCAGCTCACCCTGGAGATCATCCGCCTGCTGACTGGAGAGCAGGTGAGGGGAAGTCACGTGATCCTTTGTCAGGTTTAGCCCCGCCCCTTGTTACCAAAGCAACAGGTGGCTTCATCTGAATGATAGTAAAACCTTCTATTGGGGGCGTGGTCTCATTTTCAGGCACCATTAATGATGACATCATCGCCCCCCTATTTATAGGAATGCGTAGACTCCGCCCCCTCTCACCACAGCCCCGCCCACCGTCCAGCACTAGGTGCCGCTGCACACTGTAAATAGCTTTTATTCTGCTCCGCCCTCCTCACCACAGCCCCGCCCACCATCCAGCACTAGGTGCCTCTGCACACTGTAAATAGCTTTCATTCTGCTCCATCCCATGCTCACCACAGCCCCGCCCACCATCCAGCACTGGGTGCGGCTGCACACTGTAAATAGCTTTCATTCTGCTCCGCCTCCCGCTCTCCAAGGACCCGCCCACCATCCAGCACTAGGTGCCGCTGCACACTGTAAATAGATTTCATTCTGCTCCGCCTCCCGCTCACCACAGCCCCGCCCACCATCCAGCACTAGGTGCCGCTGCACACTGTAAATAGATTTCATTCTGCTCCGCCTCCCGCTCACCACAGCCCCGCCCACCATCCAGCACTAGGTGCCGCTGCACACTGTAAATAGATTTCATTCTGCTCCGCCTCCCGATCACCACAGCCCCGCCCACCATCCAGCACTAGGTGCCGCTGCACACTGTAAATAGCTTTCATTCTGCTCCGCCCCTTCTCACCACAGCCCCGCCCACCATCCAGCACTAGGTGCCGCTGCACACTGCAAATAGCTTTCATTCTGCTCCACCTCCCGCTCACCACAGCCCCGGCCACCATCCAGCATTAGGTGCTGCTGCACACTGTAAATAGATTTCATTCTGCTCCGCCTCCCGCTCACCACAGCCCTGCTCACCATCCAGCACTAGGTGCCGCTGCACACTGTAAATAGCTTTCATTCTGCTCCGCCTCCCGCTCACCACAGCCCCGCCCACCATCCAGCACTAGGTGCCGCTGCACACTGTAAATAGCTTTCATTCTGCTCCGCCCCCCTCACCACAGCCCCTCCCACCATCCAGCACTAGGTGCCGCTGCACACTGTAAATAGCTTTCATTCTGCTCCGCCGCCCTCAACACAGCCCCGCCCACCATCCAGCACTAGGTGCCGCTGCACACTGTAAATAGCTTTCATTCTGTTACGCCTCTCGCTCACCACAGCCCCCCCCCATCCAGCACTAGGTGCCACTGCCCACTGTAAATAGTTTTCATTCTGCTCCGCCCCCTCACCACAACCCCGCCCACCATCCAGCACTAGGTGTCGCTGCACACTTTAAATAGCTTTCATTCTGCTCCGCCTCCCACTCACGCAAACCATACAGGTCATGTGACCATACAGGAAGAAGGCGGGTACAGACCATGTGACCATGGGTGCACACAACGTACTCCGCCCCTCCATGATGGTGCAAACCATACAGGTCATGTGACCATACAAGGAGGAGATGGGTGGACCCGTTGGTAAGAGGCTGGAGATAACCCACGTGTATCCATTTGGCTGCTGTGTCTCCCATGAAACCCTTTAACCAATGGTTCTCGTTGCAGAACTTTCCTCTGGTGATGTCAGGTGACCCCAAGCCAATCAACAAGCAGAAAATTCTAGAAGTCATTAACCAGATTTCTGAGCTGCTTGCTGAAGAGGTGAGTGGTGCCGGGGGATTGTGGGATATGTGAGGGGGCGTGTCCGAAGGGCGATGATGTCATTGTGTGTGCGTTTCAGGTTCCTGTACGGTGTCAGGATGTGGCGGTCTATCTCTCCATGGAGGAGTGGGAGTATCTGGAGGATCACCGGGATCTCTACACGGAGGCGGCCATGATGGAGGAGCTCCTCCCCCCATCACCAGGTAACACTGCGGAGGAGGAGCCTCCGAGGAATCCCCGAGACATCCTGCCCCATGTGCATAACCTGACATTTATCTGTGTTACACTTCATTTGCCATGTTACTGCCCATGCTTCCAATTCATCTGTTTGTAGCTGCCTGCTGTCCTCTTGTGTGTTAATTACTTTACACAGCTTATTATCGTCTGCATAGATTGATACATTCTCAATGTCATTAAACTGGACCTTCGGCATGATCCTCCCACTGTGTGTTTCCTGCAGGTAGGTCCGCCTCCGGAAAGCCACCCAAGGGATCTCCCCACTCACCTCACCTCAAGGATTCCTCACTGGAAGATGCCCAGAACACGCTCCACCCTATCGTGAAGCTAGAAGTGAAAGAAGAACCAATAGACGAGATGGATGTGAGACGTCCTGAGCGAAATATGGAGGAGGAAATCAGCAGAGGTAGGTACTCCACCCCCTAACTAATACCAGCACTAGTACTCACTAATTCAGGGCGCCGCAACTTTGATCCACCTGTTCAGTTTATCGGTAACTACCCCCTCGGGTTCTTTTCCATTGTAGTGTTATCCAGCATTCCTTATTTAATGAGTAATGATGGCACATAATGCTCCTGCCTGTGTGCATAACCTGACATTTATCTGTGTTACACTTCAATTCATCTGTTTGTAGCTGCCTGCTGTCCTCTTGTGTGTTAATTACTTTACACAGCTTATTATCATCTGCATGGATTGATTTCACTGTTTAATACATTCCCTAACTGTAACTGATTAATGGATTTATAAGGATATAAGATAACTAGTCTGGGTGTACAGCCAGGAGAGGCCCACAAGGCTTGTGTAACTGATTAATGGATTTATAAGGATATAAGATAACTAGTCTGGGTGTACAGCCAGGGGAGGCCCACAAGGCCTGTGTAACTGATTAATGGATTTATAAGGATATAAGATAACTAGTCTGGGTGTACAGCCAGGAGAGGCTCACAAGGCCTGTGTAACTGATTAATGGATTTATAAGGATATAAGATAACTAGTCTGGGTGTACAGCCAGGGGAGGCCCACAAGGCCTGTGTAACTGATTAATGGATTTATAAGGATATAAGATAACTAGTCTGGGTGTACAGCCAGGAGAGGCCCACAAGGCTTGTGTAACTGATTAATGGATTTATAAGGATATAAGATAACTAGTCTGGGCGTACAGCCAGGAGAGGCCCACAAGGCTTGTGTAACTGACTAATGGATGGGTAAGCTAGGAGTGTACTGAGATATTGTGAGAAATGGCCATAGGCTTTATGGTGAGCCTACTAGGGATGCGGAGTTCCTGTCTTGGCTTCTGAGGGGGTGATTTGGGAGTTTATGGAATGTTTTTTTTCTGTGTTCGGGCCCCCCCCCCCCCCCCCAATTGGCCTAGGTTTTGCCGCTGCCTGCTCGCTCTCCTCCCCCTCCCTCCCCGGTGTCGTGGGGGGTGGTAGTGGTGTGTATTTCTAGACTATTTTTAGACTGTTTTTGTATACTTTGGCAGCTGCCGGCGCTTTGTACTGCGCTCCGTGGTGGGTGGCGCTATAACTGTGAGGCATTTTTTATTGTGCGGATGACGTCGGCGAGGTCACGTGAGCGCCGTTTCCGCGCTCTTCGGGGGGGGGGGCGGTGCTGGCGGATGACGCGTATCGCGTCGTTCTCCCACGGCCCGCCCCTCAAGGTTCCTCTGTCGGCGCCATCTTGCTTCTGCTGCGTGTCTGGGGCCTCTCTTCATCTCTGGGCTGTGGCGGTAATTTCTGACTGTGCCGCTTCCTCCGGTGGTCTGGCGGCGGGCGCTTCTTGTCCTGCTTGGTCCGTGAGTCCCCCCTGGGGTTTTTTGTTGTCCTTGGGGCATGTGCTGCAGGATACTTATGTATTTTTGGTTATGTCTTTCAGGCGGGACACCCATGGGTTGTGGTTTCTCCCGGTCCTGCTCCTTACTCCCCCCCCTTCATCTCCCCTTACTATTCTGGGGGCATCCCGGGTGACGTTATTAGCCATTACCCTGTGCTGGCATATTGCACCTGTATTAATCACCATATGGAGGCTTCTGGGGATAACGCGCTCGGGGGTCCTTCGGGACGATCCCGGCGGTGTTCCATGTGTGGGGTAACCCCTATCAGCAATGACGTCACGGTGTGTGGGCCGTGCGCTCAAGCTGTCCTTGCACTTCAGTCTGGGCTGCCTGGTTCTTTACCAAGCTCTGCGCCCCCTTCGGCATCGCCCCCGAGGTGGCTAAGAGGAAACAGGGTGAGCTTTTTCGTGCTGTTACGCAGCGTCTAGAGTTTCCTGAGCAGAGTCATTTCACTAATATGGTGCTCAAGGAGTGGGAATGTCCTAGTAGATTGCCCCCGGTGCTTGAGGGGTTGGATAAGAAGTATCCTTTCCTGCTGATCTGGTTAAGTGATGGTCGGGTCCCCCTGAGGTAGACGCGCCTGTTCTTCGGTTGTCCAACACTTCAATCATGCCTTCCCCTGACACTACTACACTGCGGGACAGCGAGGGCCGGCGTATGGATCAGCTGGCCTGCCATGCCTTTGCATTTGTGGGGGCTGGGTTGCGTCCGGCCTGTGCCGCTGCCATAACTGCTATTGCTCTTAAGAGATGGATCAATCGTCTCCTTGATGGCGCTACAGCTGGAAGGGCTGAGTATAGGACCCTCTTGTTGTGCTCTGAATTTGTTGCCTTTATACTTACTGCGATGGATGATGTAGTACGGCTGAGTGGTAGGGCCTCTTCCCTCTTGGTGGCTATGCGCCGCTCTGTTTGGTTGCGTCAGTGGGCAGCTGACGCTGCTGCTAAGAAGGCTCTCACTGGGCTCCCCTTTGTGGGGCTTCGGCTCTTTGATGAGCGCCTGGATGTTTTAGCCTAGGATGGTAGGCTGCCTCAGCCTTTTCGGGGGACATCCGCTTCAGTCTCCTCCTTTCGTACCCCCAGACATCGAGGGCTCTTCTTGTCAAGTACCCGCAGGGGTTCTTGGGGCCGTGGCAGATCCCGTGGTCGTCCCGATCTCTCATGGGTTCCCAGGTCCAAACCTTCCCCCAAGCCCCCTCAGGCATGAGGAGGCACCCTCACCCATCCGGGTGGGGGGACGGCTTTGGATCTTTGCTCACGTCTGGAGGCTACGTGTCTCAGACCGGTGGATTCAGGAGGTGGTGTCCTCCGGTTACAAGATAGAGTTTGCAGCCTGGCCGCCACCCAGATTCATCAGATCCCGGATGCCTCACAACCCTCTGTCAGCTCAGGGGTTACACCTTGCGGTTCAACGTCTGCTGGAATTAGGAGTCATTTGCCTGGTGCCTTCCCAGGAACGGGGTCACGGTTTCTACTCCAACCTGTTCACGATCCCCAATAAGGATGGGTCCCTGAGGCCCATCCTGGACTTGAAGGGTCTCAACAGGTTTGTCAGATTCAAGCACTTTCGCATGAAGACCCTTCGCTCGGCTGTCAGTACCCTTCACCCGGGCGACTTCATGACCTCCGTGGACATCAAGGATGCTTATCTTCATGTGCCTATCTTCCCAGGTCATCAGAGATTTCTCAGGTTTGCTCTAGAGGATCAGCATTACCAGTTTGTGGCCTTACCATTCGGTATCACCTCGGGTGTTCACCAAGGTGCTGGCGGGCGTGATGGCTCTGCTGCCGCATCAGGGCATTCGCATCCTTCCTTACCTGGACGATATTCCGATTGCGGCTCAGTCTTTTCATCAGGCCGAGAAGGATACTCAGGTGGTGACCTCCACTCTCAAGTCCTTTGGCTGGGTGATCAACTATCTCAAGTCTTCTCTGTCTCCGTCTTTGGTGAGGTCCTTTCTGGGCATGACTCTGGATACCTCTCAGGTCAAGGTATTCCTGCCTCAGTTGAAAGTGGAGGGCCTTCAGAAGCAGGCTTGGGCTCTGCTCCCGTGTCCCCATCCCTCCATCCGGCAGGGGATGCAGTTAGTGGGCCTGATGGTGTCCTGCTTCGAGGTGGTCCGCTTTGCTCAGTTTCACATGAGGCCTCTTCAGTTGCACCTTCTGTCTGTTTGGAATCGGGACTCTGTTTCCCTGGATCAGGAATTTGCTCTGTCCCCCCTGGCCAGACAGTCCCTCTGGTGGTGGCTGGATCAAGGAATCTTCTAGTGGGCAGGACATTTCTGCCTCAGTGTTGGGAGACTGTCCTGCCAAGGGATCCAGATCTTCTCTCTCAGGGATGACCGTGCCATCCCAATTTACAAACGCTGGCTTTAACGGCTCTCCATCTTGATGGATAAGGGGCTGCCTGCTTCTGTTGTTGATACCATGATTAGGGCTAGGAAGAAGTCCTCGTCCTTTATCTACTATAGGATTTGGCATGCTTACATTGCCTGGTGTGAGTCTAGGTCTCTGCCTTGTAGGGTGTTTTCTATTCCCGGGATACTGGATTTTTTGCAGCATGGCTTGGATTCGGGCCTTCAACTTAGTACCCTCAAGGGACATGTGTCAGCTCTGGCAATTTTCTTCCAAAGATCTTTTGCCAATCACCGGTTGGTCAAGACTTTGTTTCAGGGAGTTACTCATGTGCGTCCACCACGTAAACCTATGCTACCTGTTTGGGATCTAAATCTGGTGTTGTCTGCTCTGCAGGGTCCTCCCTTTGAGCCTATCAGTGGGGCTGCTTTGCCCATTATGACTCTTGAGGTGGCCTTCCTGGTGGCCATTACTTCAGTCAGGCGAGTCTCTGAGCTGGCGGCTCTGTCCATCAAACCTCCTTATTTTGAGAGGCATCAGGATAAGGTGGTATTTCAGCTTAAGCCGGATTTCTTGCCTAAGGTTGTGTCTGCTTTTCATCTCAATCAGGACATTGTTTTGCCTTCTCTGTGTCCTAATCCTGCTAATTCCAGGAAGCGGACCCTTCATTCTCTGGACGTTGTCAGGGCCTTGAAGTTTTATTTGGTTGCTACTGAGTCTTTCAGGAAATCTAACGCTCTTTTTGTTCTTCCTGCTGGACCTAGGAAGGGTTTGCCTCTGGCTAAATCCACTATCAGCAAGTGGATCCGTCAGGCGGTGGTGCAAGCCTATTCTGCCAAGGGGAAGGTTCCCCCTTTTAGGGTTACTGCTCATTCTACTCGTGCTATTGGTGCGTCTTGGGCCTTTCAGCACCAAGCTTCTGTTGAACAAGTTTGTAAGGCCGCTACTTGGTCTTCTGTTCATACTTCTTCCAAGTTTTACAAGGTTGATGTTAAGGCCTCAGCTGATGCTGCTTTTGGCCGCAAGGTACTTCAGGCAGTGGTGGTTTGAACTGCCTGCTCTTACTCTTTGGGGATCCCACCCTACTTTATGGACACTGCTTTTGGAAGTCCCAGACGTTATGACTTCATGAAGCAGGCCGTGCCATGCAATGGGAAAAAGACAATTCTCTGAGTACTCACCTGTAGAATTGCTTTTACCATGCATGGCACGGCCTGCTTCACCCCACCCTTATTACGTTGTTCTTGGTTTCCTCTTTATGGTGATTGTTCCAAATTAGTTGGGGTTGTTATCTTTATTAGTTCCCGGTTCTTGTATCACTGCTTGTCAACTACTGGATAAGTCTATTGTGATTCCGTTTTCACATGGTACCGGGCGGAGCCACAACTCTTCTGCAGTGCACTGCGCCACCTTGTGGCGGAATACCCAGACGTTATGACTTCGTGAAGCAGGCCGTGTCATGCGTGGTAAAAGCAATTCTACAGGTGAGTACTCTCAGATTTGTCTTTTTTAACATTGGGACATTTTTCATGTTAGTGCTCCTTAATATATAAATATATATTAAAGAGAATGGGGCCCAATTCGCTGAAATACTCCAGAATAGCACCTCTAAAACCTTAGAAAACAGTGCCCGCCAGTATGGAATCTTTTAATATTAAATATAAAGGCTTGTCTATTATTGGATGCAACTGTATCACTGTATATGATTCCCTTAAAACCATCTGGACCTGGGGATTTGTCTATATGAATCTGTTTGAGGTGCACTTTACTTCCTGGTTAAACAGGGAAGATTTAATGGAGAACAGTGACACCCCGAGAACTCAATACTGCCTGAAATGTATTCCCACAGTTCTTCTGATACATTGACACCCCGAGAACTCAAAACTGCCTGAAATGTATTCCCGCAGTTCTTCTGATACATTGACACCCCGAGAACTCAATACTGCCTGAAATGTATTCCCGCAGTTCTTCTGATACATTGACACCCCAAGAACTCAATACTGCCTGAAATGTATTCCCGCAGTTCTTCTTCTCCTAATACAGTGACACCCTGAGAACTCAATACTGCCTGAAATGTATTCCCATAGTTCTTCTCCTCCAGATACAGCCACACATCCAGACCTCAATACTGCCTGAAATATTCTTCTGATACATTGACACCCCGAGAACTCAATACTGCCTGAAATTTATTCCCGCAGTTCTTCTCCTCCAGATATAGTGACACCCCAAGATCTCAATACTGCCTGAAACATATTCCCACAGTTCTTCTTCTCCTGATACAGTGACACCCTGAGAACTCAATACTGCCTGAAATGTATTCCCACAGTTCTTCTGATACATTGACAACCCGAGAACTTAATACTGCCTGAAATGTATTCCTGCAGTTCTTCTCCTCCAGATATAGTGACACCCCAAGATCTCAATACTGCCTGAAACGTAGTCCCACAGTTGTTCTCCTGATACAGTGACACCCCGAGAACTCAATACTGCCTGAAATGTATTCCCACAGTTCTTCTCCTCCAGATACAGTGACACCCTGAGAACTCAATACTGCCTGAAATGTATTCCCGCAGTTCTTCTCCTCCAGATACAGTGACACCCCGAGAACTCAATACTGCCTGAAATTTATTCCCGCAGTTCTTCTCCTCCAGATACAGTGACACCCCATGATCTCAATACTGCCTGAAACGTATTCCCACAGTTCTTCTTCTCCTGATACAGTGACACCCCGAGAACTCAATACTGCCTGAAATATATTCCCACAGTTCTTCTGATACATTGACACCCCGAGAACTCAATACTGCCTGAAATGTATTCCCGCAGTTCTTCTCCAGATACAGTGACACCCCGAGAACTCAATACTGCCTAAAGTTTATTCCCGCAGTTCTTCTCCTCCAGATATAGTGACACCCCAATATCTTAATACTGCCTGAAACGTAGTCCCACAGTTCTTCTTCTCCTGATACAGTGACACCCGAGAACTCAATACTGCCTGAAATGTATTCCCATAGTTCTTCTCCTCCAGATACAGTGACACCCCAGGAACTCAATACTGCTTAAAATGTATTCCCATAAGTTCTTTCCCCACAGTTCTTCTCCTACAGATACAGTGACACCCCGAGACCTCAATACTGCCTGAAATGTATTCCCACAGTTCTTCTCCTGATACAGCCACACCTCCAGATCCAGTACCACAAGAACACTTTGTTTCTCTCCATAACGCAACCTTCCAGTAACATTTCTTGAAATTAGTTCCACTTGTCCAAATAAATTACGCCACCAAAAAGCCACTAATCCAATTATCTCTTTCAAATATGATCTCCTCCACCAATGCTATCTTCCCAAATTCTTCTTGTGTTAAACACGGATCCCTAATCCCTCCTGTAGTCTGTGGCCTTGCTTTGTCCAGTTATCAGTGAAATACCTCATATGTGATAAGAGTTCAAGACTGTGGACTACATTCAGTGATTAGTTACATACGCAGCACCCAGGCTGAGGTTCAGATACTCATTAAGGAGAAGCGCTAATTTATCTGGCATTCGAAACTTCTCCTGTAATCAAGGTGGTGGAAGCTCTACATTGGATGTGTTGGATTGTGCTCTGACCATCCCATTGGCTCTCAAGCTCTCTGCCCGGTCAGTGGGATCTAGAGAAAGTCGTAGACGTGTCCTTTCTCTCTTTTGTGTGATTGGAAAACCTTGTATCTTGGAAACATTGACTTGCTTTTTATTTAAACGTGAACTTTTTGTTTAATTTTTTCTTCAGATGGAAGATACTGCTGGAATAATCCAAAGGAACGTGTCATTGTTACTCCAGATGATAAAATAGAGGATGACGTCACAGCAAAGTCTGCAGAAGACGTGACTACCCCAAACCTCCATCCAGGACTGTACCCTGCACATCTGTCAGAAGACCCGACTACCCCAAACCTCCATCCAGCACTGTACCCTGCACATCTGCCAGAAGACCCGACTACCCCGAACCTCCATCCAGGACTGTACCCTACACATGTGTCAAAAGACCCGACTACCCCAAACCTCCATCCAGCCCTGTACCCTACACATGTGTCAAAAGACCCGACTACCCCAAACCTTCATCCAGCCCTGTACCCTACACATGTCTCAGAAAACCTGACTACCCCAAACCTCCATCCAGGACTGTACCCTACACATGTGTCAGAAGATCCGACTACCCCAAACCTCCATCCAGAACTCTACCCTGCACATCTGTCAGAAAACCCGACTACCTCAAACCTCCATCCAGCACCGCACCCTGCACATTTGTCCTCCCACACGCGTACACACGGGGGAAGATCTGCCGGCCGCTCACTTTCTGTCCTCCATCATAATACACAGAGACCTCTGGAGAAGATCTATCAGTGTTCTGAATGTGGGAAATGTTTCAGCAAGAGGGGCGTTCTTATCTTACACCGGAAAAGCCACGCGCTGCAGAAGCCATTTAGCTGTTCTGAATGCGGGAAATGCTTCTCCCAGAAATCGCACCTGACCACGCACAGGAGAATTCACACGGGGGAGCGGCCGTATTCATGCAACGCGTGCGGGAAACGCTTTTCTCAGAAGGCTCACCTCCTCTCGCACAGGAGAGTTCACACAGGCGAGAAGCCCTATGCACGTTCTAAATGTGAGAGAGGTTTTTGTTTCTTATTGCCTAAATAACTCAAGCTCTTTATATCAATTAATCGTCTTGCTTAGGTCGGGGCCTAAACCTTTTACTTTCTTTTTCCCTTTCAGATGGACGATACGGCCTTAATATTCTAAAGGAATATGCAGTTGTCCCTCGAGAAGATGACATCAGAGCAAAGTCTACAGCAGCTTCCACAGCACCAGTCTCTCACCCAACACTGCACCCTGCTTATTTGTCATCCCACCCAACTATGCCGGGGGCATTCCCGGATCTCTTCCCTCCTGACCTCCATTATACACCACACACTCCCCCTGAGAAGACGTATTCCTGTTCTGAATGCGGAAAGTGTTTTTCCTGGAAGTCGCACCTTGCCACGCATGAAAAAATTCATACAGGGGAGAAGCCATATTCCTGTTCAGCATGTGAGAAGTGCTTCTCTCAGAAAGCTCACCTTATCTCACACGAGATAGTTCATGCAGGAGAGGAGACATTTTCATTTTCCAAATGTGAGAAACATCTCTTTAAAAGTAAACTCTTAGTTGTGAAGCGCGGCGGCGCTTTATAGGATAAATAGGTCCGATTCAGCAACATGCAAATTCCAATTTTCACACTTTTTTTTGCCATTTTTGCATCTTCTTTAGTCACTGTTGCGATTCGGCACCATCCTTTCCTTTTGAATGTGTTTTGCGAAACGAGCGCTGCTGCCACACACATCTCACCAGTGCGTTGCACTAGTTCCAGGCTGTGGTTGGTTGTAGCCAGTGCAGCGTCCATTGTTCTCAATAGATGCCAGTCCTGTACAGTCCAGTCCAATTTTCACACTTTTTTTTTGCCATTTTTGCATCTTCTTTAGTCACTGTTGCGATTCGGCACCATCCTTTCCTTTTGAATGTGTTTTGCGAAACGAGCGCTGCTGCCACACACATCTCACCAGTGCGTTGCACTAGTTCCAGGCTGTGGTTGGTTGTAGCCAGTGCAGCGTCCATTGTTCTCAATAGATGCCAGTCCTGTACAGTCCACGCGCTCAACTGTACGCATAACCAGTGCTATGCGCCGGTAAGATGGTGTGTGTGTGTGGCAGTGGTGTCGGCGTTCCCCTCCCGCCCACACACTTTTAGAGGAAAAGGGTGTCTTAGGGAGTGAAAGATATGGTCTATATTTGCAACATTTCTTGCCGTTCTGCTTTCTGATGAAATTACATTTTTGCACGCGAGCACACTTTCAGGATCCATGCGGAAAACGGGTTCGCACGCACTGAATGAAGTTGATTGCAGTGGACCAACAGCCAAAAATAAATTAAATTAGACCAACACAACTTAGATTATTGCACATAAAAAATCACTTACCGTTTTCTAACGCCTACTGAGATCAATTTTATAAACAAGATGGACGCTCATGGGCTTGCAAGTCGTGCTAGACTGTGCATTTCAGTTATGTCAGTTGGGAGAGGAAGCTCCAAAATGGCTGCTACCTTTCTTTTCCAACTGTCCCAGGCTGTTGGTCCGGTTTAATCTGCATGTCAATATATATTTTCATCATAAGAAGTTATATTTGCATGGTGCTGAATTTTTGTCCCTTTTGTCCTGCTTTTTTTTTTTTTTTATTTGGGCCTGAACTTTCCTTTTTTCCTCCAGATGAGAGCTACAGCCAAAAGAATCCGGAGGACCACATCCTTGAAAGAGAAGAGGACTTCACAGCAGGAGACCCGACTACCGGAACCTTCCATCCGGCACATCTGTCATCCCACTCGACGTCGCAAGACGGAAGCTTTTCTGACCACTCGCATTCTGCCCCCCATCATGTAACTCACAGGCCTCCTGAGAAGATCTATCCGTGCTCTGAATGTGGGAAACGTTTTTCCCAGAAATCCCACCTTACCACACATAAAAGAATTCACACAGGAGAGAAGCCCTATTCCTGCCCTGCGTGTGGGAAACGCTTCTCTCAGAAGGCGCACCTCATCTCGCACGAGAGAGTTCACACGGGAGAGAAGCCCTATGCATGCTCTGAATGCGGCAAACGTTTTTCCTGCAAAACTTACCTCCTGAGACATCAGAGAATTCACACAGGGGAGAAGCCATATGCCTGTTCGGAATGCGACAAATCTTTTTCCCGAAAGTCCACCCTCAACAAACATGAAGCCGTCCATATGGGGGAAAAGCCCTATTGCTGTTCTACATGTGGCAAATGTTTTTCTCAGAGAACGTTACTCTCCGTGCATGAAAACAGCCACTCGACAGAGATTCCTTTTAGTTGAGATAAATGCGGGGAACTGTTTTTCCTGTAAGTCACTATAGAAACAGGCCACACGGCCAGGGCTGGCTCCAGGTTTATGGGGGCCCTAAAGTAGTGTGTCACATGATGTTGCCTTTCAGCTCGGCTGCCACAATTGCGTCTTCTTCTGCTGCTGATCATCCTCCAGTCCTTATTGCCTTCCCTATAGTCACCGATCGCCCTCCAGTCCCAATTGCCTTCCCTATAGCCACCAATCGTCCTCCAGTCCCTATTGCCTTCCCTATAGCCACCAATCACCCTCCAGTCCCAATTGTCTTCCCTATAGCCACCAATCATCCTCCAGTCCCTATTGCCTTCCCTATAGCCCTCCAGTCCTTATTGCTTTCCCTATAGTTACCAATCACCCCCCCTCCTTATTGCCTTCCCGATAGTCACCAATCATCCTCCAGTCCTTATTGCCTTCCCTATAGCCACCAATTGCCCTCCAGTCCTTATTGCCTTCCCTATAGTCACCAATCGCCCTCCAGTCCCTATTGCCTTCCATATAGCCACCAATCACCCTCCAGTCCCAATTGTCTTCCCTATAGCCACCAATCATCCTCCAGTCCCTATTGCCTTCCCTATAGCCACCAATCGCCCTCCAGTCCCTATTGCCTTCCCTATAGCCACCAATCGTCCTCCAGTCCCTATTGCCTTCCCTATAGCCACCAATTGCCCTCCAGTCCTTATTGCCTTCCCTATAGCCACCAATCACCCTCCCGTCCTTATTGCCTTCCCAATAGCCACCAATCGCCTTCCAGTCCTTATTGCCTTCCCTATAGTCACCAATCATCCTCCAGTCCTTATTGCCTTCCCTATAGCCACCAATCGTCCTCCAGTCCTTATTGCCTTCCCTATAGCCACCAATCACCCTCCAGTCCTTATTTCCTTCCCTATAGCCACCAATCGTCCTCCAGTCCTTATTGCCTTCCCTATAGCCACCAATCACCCTCCCATCCTTATTGCCTTCCCTATAGCCACCAATCACCCTCCCGTCCTTATTGCCTTCCCTATAGTCACCATTCATCCTCCAGTCCTTATTGCCTTCCCTATAGCCACCAATCATCCTCCAGTCCTTATTGCCTTCCCTATAGCCACTGAATCACCCAATGAAGGTGCCAATCACCAGGATTTTGACTATCCTGGTAATTGATCCCGGCATCAGGGGTATCCTGATATAGGATGAAACCCACCGGATCGCCCAATGCGGGCCAAAACACCAGGATTTCGACTATCCTTGGTCATGGCATCGGGGGTATCCTGATATAGGCACCCATGGGCATGCTGATATATGATGAAACCCTCCCGAATAGCCCAATGTGGGCAAAAACACCAGGATTTCAACTATCCTGGTAATTGGTCCCAGCCCCCACGGGCATCCTGATATAGGATGAAACCCACCGAATCGCCCAATGTGGGCGAAAACACCAGAACTTCGACTATCTTCGTAATTGGTCCCGGCATAGTGGGTATCCTGATATAGGATGAAATCCACCGAATAGCCCAATGCAGGCGCCAATCACCAGGATTTTGACTATCCTATTAATTGGTTCCAGCCCCCACGGGCATCCTGATATAGGATGAAACCCACCGAATCACTCAATGTGGGCGAAAACACCAGGATTTCGACTATCCTGGTAATTGGTTCCGGCATCGGGGCATCCTGATATAGGATGAAACCCACTGGATCACCCAATGCGGGCGAAAACACCAGTATTTCAACTATCCTGGTACTTGGTCCCAGCCCCCACGGGCATCCTGATATAGGATGAACCCCCCCGAATCACCCATTGAGAGCGCCAATCACCAGAATTTCGACTATCCTGGTAATTGGTCCCCGCATCGGGGGTATCCTGATATAGGATGAAACCCACCGGATCACCCAATGTGGGCGAAAACACCAGGATTTCAACTATCCTGGTAATTGGTCCCGGCATTGGGGGTATCCTGATTTAGGATGAAACCCACCGGATCTGCCTAATGCAGGCGCCAATCACCAGGATTTCGACTATCCTGGTAATTGGTCCTGACATCGTGGGTATCCTGGTATAGGATGAAACACACCAAATCACCCATTGAGGGTGAAAATACCAGGATTTCGACTATCCTGGTAATTGGTCCCAGCCCCCACACGCATCTTGATATAGGATGAAACCCACCGTATCCCCCACTGCAGGCCAAAACACCAGAATTTCGACTATCCTGGTAATTGGTCCTGGCATCGGGGGTATCCCGATATAGGATGAAACCCACCGGATCACCCAAAGCGGGCGAAAACACCAGGATTTCGACTAGCCTGGTAATTGGTCCCGGCATCGGGGGTATCCCGATATAGGATGAAACCCACCGGATCACCCAAAGCAGGTGAAAACACCAGGATTTTGACTATCCTGGTAATTGGTCCCGGCATGGGGGGTATCCTGATATAGGATGAAACCCACCGGATCACCCAAAGCGGGCGAAAACACCAGGATTTCGACTATCCTGGTAATTGGTCCCGGCATCGGTGGCATCCTGATATAGGATGAAACCCACTGGATCACCCAATGCGGTCGAAAACACCAGTATTTCAACTATCCTGGTACTTGGTCCCAGCCCCCACGGGCATCCTGATATAGGATGAATCACCCATTGTGGGCGCCAATCACCAGAATTTCGACTATCCTGGTAATTGCTCCCGGCATCGGGGGTATCCTGATATTGGATGAAACCCACCGGATCACCCAATGCGGGCGAAAACACCAGGATTTGAACTATCCTGTTAATTGGTCCCGGCATCATGGGTATCCTGATTTAGGATGAAACCCATTGGATCCACCTAATGCAGGCGCCAATCACCAGGATTTCAACTATCCTGGTAATTGGTCCTGACATCGTGGGAATCCTGGTATAGGATGAATCCCACCGAATAACCCATTAAGGGTGAAAATACCAGGATTTCGACTATCCTGGTAATTGGTCCCAGCCCCCACGAGCATCCTGATATAGGATGAAACCCACCAAACCGCCTAATGCGGGCCAAAACACCAGAATTTCGACTATCCTGGTAATTGGTCCCAGCCCCCACACGCATCCTGATATAGGATGAAACCCGCCGTATCCCCCACTGCGGGCCAAAACACCAGGATTTCGACTAGCCTGGTAATTGGTCCTGGCATCGGGGGTATCCCGATATAGGATGAAACCCACCGGATCACCCAAAGCAGGCGAAAACACCAGGATTTCGACTAGCCTGGTAATTGGTTCCGGCATCGGGGGTATCCTGATATAGGATGAAACCCACCGGATCACCCAAAGCAGACGAAAACACCAGGATTTCGACTAGCCTGGTAATTGGTCCCGGCATCGGGGGTATCCCGATATAGGATGAAACCCACCGGATCACCCAAAGCAGGCGAAAACACCAGGATTTCGACTAGCCTGGTAATTGGTCCTGGCATCGGGGGTATCCCGATATAGGATGAAACCCACCGGATCACCCAAAGTAGGCGAAAACACCAGGATTTCGACTAGCCTGGTAATTGGTTCCGGCATCGGGGGTATCCTGATATAGGATGAAACCCACCGAATCACCCAAAGCATCAGGGGTATCCCGATATAGGATGAAACCCACCAGATCACCCAAAGCGGGCGAAAACACCAGGATTTCGACTAGCCTGGTAATTGGTTCCGGCATCGGGGGTATCCTGATATAGGATGAAACCCACCGGATCACCCAAAGCAGGCGAAAACACCAGGATTTCGACTATCCTGGTAATTGGTCCCGGCATCGGGGGTATCCCGATATAGGATGAAACCCACCTGATCACCCAAAGCGGGTGAAAACACCAGGATTACGACTATCCTGGTAATTGGTCCCGGCATTGGGGGTATCCCAATATAGGATGAAAGCCACCGAATCACCCAAAGCGGGCGAAAACACCAGGATATCGACTAGCCTGGTAATTGGTCCCGGCATCGGGGGTATCTTGATATAGGATGAAACCCACCGGATCACCCAATGCGGGCACTCATCCAATTAACGCTTTATATGGCGCATACTAAGGCGTGGCCTTAGTATGATTTGAACTTCGCGCTGGCGGCTGCCTCCCCGGCTCCCTTGTGGAGTGCGCTCTCGGCCTAACATGATGGCTCCAATGCTGCAGAGAATGCGTCACTGGAGCAGGTAAGATTACAGGCGCTCCGGGGAGGTGACTTACAGAGCGGGGTATAGGATGCCCCGGGGGCAGGCTAGCGGCCAGCCACTCCTTGCTGCCTTCCCTACAGCCACTTTGCAATCATTATTGCCAATCGTCCTCTGATCTTCCTCGCCTTCTCCACTGCCACTAAAGGGACCCCCACTGCTGCCGATCAACCTTCAGTCCTTGCCACCATCTAAGCTGCCACAGGGGGTAATTTGCCCACTTTAACAGTAAAAAGTTTACTTTTTTGCCCATGACCTACTTGTTTCGGGGACATCAATAACTGATCTCCTACATGGGGTTACTTGGTAGTAACTGCTTGTTGTTGGCGGGTTCTTGACATAAATAGGTTGGGGGACACTGCTCTAATCTTCATTTTATTCTCTGCTCTGGTCCTTGTCACCTACTCCAATTCCACCAATCACCCCCAGCCAGTCCTTGCTGCCTTCCCTACAGCTACTTTTCCATCAACGCTGCCACTCGTTCTCTGATCCTCGTCGCCTTCTGTTATGCAACAGAATTGTAAGATATAAAATTATATATTTTATTGAAAACATGACATGATATAAATCTTTTAAGTTGCTGACTTGGTTTTTAGTGTGTTGACTCAAACATTGAGAAATCCAGCTCTGTCCTTGTGACAAGCTGCCATTGTCTCTCCCTGAGAATGTGTTTGTTAACCTTAATACAATGTATTGTTAGAAGGTTTACACTGTGATTTATCCCCCCAAATCACAGTAAATAGGAAACTGAGAGGGTATTTGATCGTCAGAAGTCTAGTCAGCAGTAACTTCTGGCTTTGCCTCCTTAAAAAGGGTTCAGAGAGCTGTGAAAGAGGAATTATTAACCTGTGTTTTGAGACGTCTTAACACAGTGAGGTCTCTCTGTCTTTCGCCGCACCTGTGGAAGATTCCTCCGGCTGATGCTTAGGCAGATGGCGATAGGAGTTCGCTCTGTTTCATGCTGAAGTGCTGATTTCCCATTCAAGTTCCCATAGGAAAGGTGATGGTACTGAGTGGTGATGTTATATTAGTGTGTGAATGAAGGAGTTACACTACCTTGTAGAATGAGCAAGACTGCACATGGGGCCCACCAAAGAATCATTCTGCAGCCTAGTGTGAGCCTGAGTGGGCCATTACAGAGACCATAGGGCCTGGCAACTGCCTTAGTATACCCAGTGCTGGTGCCGACCCTGATTCTACATATTGTTAAAGTCCCTGTCCAGGCACGCACTAACTTCCCCCTCCCTCTTATCTCCTCGGGAACAGTGTAAAATGAGCAAAATCTCAGATTATTAGTATTTGTGAAGAACAGCATATCACGTGATGCCACAGTTTCCAGGAATCACGCAATATGTTTTCCCATTGCATGGCACGGCCTGCTTCACGAAGTCATTACATCTGGTATTCCGCCACAAGTTGTGGCTCCTCCCGTTACCATATAAAAACCATATAAAAACGGAATCACCATAGACTTATCCAGTTTTCCTCTGCAGTGATTCTGCGAAGATAGAAGATGGCTCTCTATATTGCACTGGTGAGCGGGCCAAACAAGCCTGCGGTCTTACATGGCTATTTCCACCCGTTTCCGGACCCTCTGTGCCTCCCAGCCTCGGCTGACGGATCGGGTGAAGGTAGAGGAGCACTAGGGTCAAGTGCTCATGGAGCGCTGCTCCAAGCCGCAGACCCTGTACCACAAAGGGTAGTCGGCCATAGGCTTTATGGTGAGCCTGTTAGGGATGCGGAGTTCCTGTCCTAACTTCTAAGGGGGTGAGTGTTTTTGGGGACTGTTTACTTGTTCTGGTGTTTTGGGGTTCCCCCCCCCCCCGTCCCTGGCCTGGGCCCTTGCCGCTGCTCACTTGCTTTCCCCGCTCCCTCCCCGTAGTGTCCTCGGGGGAGGGGGGGCGGGTGGTAGCGGCGAAGGTACCTTGGCTGTGTATTCACATGTTTTTTAACTGTGTTTTAACTGTTTTTTGCTGCCTCGCCGCTTTGTACTGCGCTCCGCGGCTGGCGGCGCTATATTTGTGATGCGTGTTTTCTCTACTGTGATGACGTCGGCGAGGCCACGTGAGCGCCGTTTTTGCGCTATTCGGGGGGGGCGGGCTGGTGGATAACGCGTATCGCGTCTTTCTCCCGCGGCCCACCCCTCAAGGTTCCTCTGCTGGCCCCATTTTGCTTCTGCTGCGCATTGGGGCCCTTCTCTTCCCGGAGCTGCGACAGTGATCCTGGTCTGCTTGACGCTTCTTCCTGTGGTCTGGCGGTTGGTGCCCTTGTCCTACTTGGTCCGTGACTCTGGCAAGAAGCGTCACCTAGCTCCCGTGACATCCCTCTTTCCTGAGGAGGATGAGGGACCTGATACTTTTGTTGACCTTTTTTAGGACTCTGACTCCTCTGGGGACCAGCAGGAGGGTTACGGCAGTGACCCTGGGTCTGCGTCGACTCATGGTTCCCTGAGGACACTGATAGCCTGTTAGCCCACATTTTTGAAGTCTTGTACATTGTTCCTCCTGAGGTGGCTAAGAGGAAGCAGGGTGAGCTCTTTCGTCCTGACAAACAGCGCCTGGAATTCCCTGAGCAGAGCCATTTCGCTAATATGGTGCTCAAGGAGTGGGAACATCCTAGTAGATTGCCCGCGGTGCCCAAGGGGTGGGATAGGAGTTATCTCTTTCCTGCCGACATGGTCAAGCGATGGTCATGTTCCCCTGAGGTGGACGCTCCAATGCTCGGGCTGTCCAACACCTCGGTCATGCCTTCACCTGGCGCTACTACACTGCGGGACAGCGAGGACCGGCGCATGGATCAGCTGGCCTGCCATGCTTTTGTGTGTGGGGGCTGGGCTGCGTCCGGTCTGCGCTGCTGCCATTACAGCTATTGCCCTTAAAAGACAGCTCAAGCGTCTCCTGGAGGGCACTACGGCTGGCAACGGGGGAGGATTATAGGTCCCTTTTGCTTTGCTCTGATTTTGTTGCCTTTGTCCTTACTGCCATGGATGATGCGGTACGGATGTGTAGTAGGACCTCTGCCCTTTTGGTGGTCTCACATGAGACCTCTTCAGTTGCACCTCTTTCTGTCAGTCTGAGCGGTTGGGGAGGCTTTTGGAAGTCTCTGAACTTCCAGGGACGGTGGGGCCCCCAGGAGGCTCATGCTCCCATCAATGTACTGGAACTGAGGGCGATCAGGTTGGTTCTGTCTCAGCTGACCACACACCTTCGGGGTCGGGCTGTTCAGATCCACAACCAGACGGCGGTTGCCTACATCAATCATCAGGGAGGGACTCGGAGCAAGCGAGGAAGTGTCCCTGATACTGTCTTGGGCGGAAGAGAATGTCCCCTGCATCTCGGCGGTTTACATTCCGGGGGTGGAGAACCTGGAGGCAGACTCCCTGAGCAGGGGAACGTCTCGGCTGGGGGAATGGTCCCTCAGCAACAGGGTATTTCACTCCCTGTGCCACCGCTGGGGTCAGCCGGATGTGGATCTGTTTGCGTCCCGCCACAATCACAAGCTTCCCAGGTTTGTCTCCCTGTCACAGGACCCTCTGGCCTTCGCCACGGATGCGCTAGCAATGCCTTGGATGGAGTTTCGGCTCCTCTATGTGTTCCCTCCATTCCCTCTGCTGGGCAGGGTGCTGCGCAAGATAGCCCAGGAAGGGGTACCAGCCATTCTGGTGGCCCCCTGTTGGCCAATGAGGGTGTGGTTCGCAGACGTCGTGCAGTTGACAGTAGATCAGTATGCCCTGCCCAAGGATCCGGATCTGCTCACTCAGGAACAAATGTGCCATCCCAATTTACAAACGCTGGCTTTAACGGCTTGGCTGCTGAAGCCTCCATCTTGATGGATAAGGGTTTGCCGGCTTCTGTTGTTACCATGATTAGGGCTAGGAAGAAATCCTCGACCTTTATCTATTACAGGGTCTGGCATGCTTACATTGCCTGGTGTGAGTCCAAGTCTCTTCCTTGTCGGGTTTTTTCTATCCCCAGGATTCTGGAATTTTTGCAACATGGTTTGGATTCGGGCCTTCAACTTAGTACCCTCAAGGGACAGGTGTCAGCTCTGGCAATTTTTTTCCAAAGATCCTTTGCCAATTACTGGTTGGTTAAGAATTTTTTCCAGGGGGTTACTCATGTGCGTCCGCCACGTAAGCCTATGCTACCAGTTTGGACCTGAATCTGATGTTGTCTGCTCTGCAGGGTCCTCCCTTTGAGCCTATCCGTGGGGCTGCCTTGCCCATTCTGACTCTTAAGGTGGCCTTTTCTTCGGTCAGGCGATTTTCTGAGCTGGTGGCGCTTTCCATCAAACCTCCTTATTTTGAGAGGCTTAAGCCAGATATCTTGCCTAAGGTTGTGTCTGCCTTTCATCTCAATCAGGACATTGTTTTGCCTTCCTTGTGTCCTAACCCTGCTAATTCCAGGGAGCGGACCCTTCACTCTTTGGATGTTGTCAGGGCTCTGAAGTTTTATTTGGTTGCTACTGAGTCTTTCAGGAAGTCTGACGCTCTTTTTGTTCTTCCTGCTGGACCTAGGAAGGGTTTGCCTCCTGCTAAATCCACTATCAGCAAGTGGATCCGTCAGGCGGTGGAGCAGGCCTATTCTGCTAAAGGGAAGCAACCTCCTTTCTGGATTACTGCTCATTCTACTCGTGCTATTGGTGCGTCTTGGGCCTTTCAGCACCAAGCTTCTGTTGAACAAGTTTGTAAGGCCGCAACTTGGTCTTCTGTTCATACTTTTTCCAAGTTTTACAAGGTTGATGTTAAGGCCTCAGCTGATGCTGCTTTTGGCCGTAAGGTACTTCAGGTGGTAGTGGTTTAAATTGCCTGTTGTTACTCTTTGGGGATCCCACCCTACTTTATGGACACTGCTTTTGGATGTCCCAGGTGTAATGACTTTGTGAAGCAGGCCGTGCCATGCAATGGGAAAAAGACAATTCTGTGAGTACTCACCTGTAGAATTGCTTTTGCCATGCATGGCACGGCCTGCTTCACCCCACCCTTGTTATCGTTGTTCTTGGTTGCCTCTGTATGGTGATTGTTCCAAGTTAGTTGGGGTTTTCTTGTTACTTTTATTATCTCCCGGTTTCTTGAATAACTGCTTGTCAACACTGGATAAGTCTATGGTGATTCCGTTTTTATATGGTATCGGGAGGAGCCGCAATTCTACAGGTGAGTACTCACAGAATTGTATTTTTCCTATTCCCACTGCGTTATTCCGCCCAGCGCCTTTAAACCTAGCCCAAGGGACACGGACGCACGAGTTGGATCGGACCCAGGAATCTTCATATCTCAGAAACGGGTCAGAAATGGTCGCCGGGTTCTACTTTGCCTGCTCTTGTAACGTATGTCTCTATGACTGAGCGATGTTTACCCCTGAGGAAGGACCCTGTGAGGATCAGAAACGGGCGTCGGGTTCTACTCTGCCCGCTCTTTTAACGTACGTCTCTATGACTGAGCGATGTTTACCCCTGAGGAAGAACCCTGTGAGGGTCAGAAATGGGAGTCGGGTTCTACTCTGCCTGTTCTTGTAACGTATGTCTCTATGACTGAGCGATGTTTACCCCTGAGGAAGAACCCTGTGAGGGTCAGAAACGGGAGTCAGGTTCTACTCTGCCTGCTCTTGTAACGTATGTCTCTATGACTGAGCGATGTTTACCCCTGAGGAAGAACCCTGTGAGGGTCAGAAATGGGAGTCGGGTTCTACTCTGCCTGCTTTTGTAACGTACGTCTCTATGACTGAGCGATGTTTACCCCTGAGGAAGGACCCTGTGAGGGTCAGAAACGGGCGTCGGGTTCTACTCTGCCTGCTCTTGTAACGTACGTCTCTATGACTGAGCGATATTTACCCCTGAGGAAGAACACTGTGAGGGTCAGAAACAAGAGTCGGGTTCTACTCTGCCTGCTCTTGTAACGTACGTCTCTATGACTGACTACTTTGTTACATCTTATTATGTGATTGCCCATAATTTGATGCAAGTGTGCAGTGTAAATATGTATATGTGTATGACTTCTGAGGCTGAATATTCACCATGCAACTATCTGAGCGCCATCCAGTGACGATTCTTTGATACTGTTAAGGAGTCTTTTCATTTATATATCACTTGATTCAGAACTCGTATACTTTACAACTGCCTATTGTCATTCCAAAGCGATTATTGTATAGGAGATTGCTCGTATATAGATCCTTTGTACTATTGAGCACTTTTGAATACACACTATTTTTACATTCAAATTTTTGGTCTCCTGGTGTGCAATTACTTGATCCTTAGAATTTTAATTGGTGCAACTTTGTCATCCGGTTCTGATTCTGGTATTTGGTTCGGGGCTAGGGCGAATAGCGGACCAGTTATTCTCTGATCTGTGTGGGAGACTAAAAGTCTAAACAGCCCGCTTCAAGTGTGCGTGAAAGCTAGCAGATCCCTGCTTGGGGTCTTTTGTGGCTGGGACTTGTGGTGGTATTCCAGGCCAGGGGTGGGGGAAAACCAGCCGGCGGGGGGGTCTTTTAACTAGGGACTGCCTTCATTTGCTCATCTCTGAGAGAGTGTGTCAGTTCCTCTGGCCCAATCATGGGCTTTTCCCTGTCGCGTTTTTGTTACAACTGCATTTGTCCCCCCTACCCAGCATAACCAGCCCTGGGACCAGCTATACAGGGCTTGTAGGATATGGGGTCCCCCCTACCCAGCATAACCAGCCCGAGACCAGCTATGCAGGACTTGTAGGACATGGGGTGCCCCCTACCCAGCATAACCAGCCTGGGACCAGGTATACAGGACTTGTAGGACATGGGGTCCCCCCTACCCAGCATAACCAGCCCTGGGACCAGCTATACAGGGCTTGTAGGATATGGGGTCCCCCCTACCCAGCATAACCAGCCTGGGACCAGCTATGCAGGGCTTGTAGGATATGGGGTCCCCCCTACCCAGCATAACCAGCCTGGGACCAGCTATGCAGGACTTGTAGGACATGGGGGTCCCCCCTACCCAGCATAACCAGCCCGAGACCAGCTATACAGGGCTTGTAGGACATGGGGTCTCCCCCTACCCAGCATAACCAGCCCGAGACCAGCTATGCAGGGTATAATATTATATCCTCCACCTTGTATTATATCCTATCAGGGGCAAAGCTGGTTATAGCTGGGGCTTGGAGGTCCCCCACCTTGTATTATATCCTATCAGGGGCAAAGCTGGTTATAGCTGGGGCTTGGAGGTCCCCCACCTTGTATTATATCCTATCAGGGGCAAAACTGTAGCGGTGGACCCTGTGTAAAGGGTCGCCATCCTCCCTCGTTTTCCCCCGTATTCGGGGGGAAAGAATGGGGGTGTGTGTGGCGGTCTCAGTGTATTGCATTGTTATGCTTATGGCCGTAGTTTTGCCCTTGGCGGCAACCGGGTGTCAGAGCCACGCTGCTTGCTCTTTTTATTTGGCCGCCACCGTCTTTGCCTTCTCACTTTTTCATGAAAATTTACTGTGCTGGGTGGCGGCGTCAGACTACTAGTATCCATTAGCAGATGCTTTTAACTAGCATATCCTATGCTTGGCTTGTCAAGCCTGGACGGCTAACTCAGAGCTTTGGGGGAGGCGGGGACCCGGTGTGGCGCGCTCCGTGGCACGCCCAGATTGAGCCCGCCCTTCGAGGTTCGGGTGGCGTCACTTTGTTGCTCTTCGCGCGCGCGTGTTTGCGGTCCTTTTCCTCCCCAGGTTGGTAAGTGCCCTCGCATGGCCCTGACACCTCTTATTCCCCTTCTGTCTTTCAGACGTCAAAGATTCCGGTGGCTTCTCCTGGCCTAACATATATTGTAGCGGGCTTAAAAAATTCCTAGTGGGTCTTTGGGACATCCAGGGTTGCCTATTGCATAAAATCCCTACTGGCATATATTGCATTAATAATCACCATATGGAGGCATCTCAGAATTATGTGACCGGGTCCCTCCGGGACAAGACCGGCTGTGTACAGCGTGTGGACAATCCCATGCTGATGCGGACAGAGCACGGGTCTGCGGACCGTGTGCTGAACAAGTACTGGCGCTGCAATCAGGGTTGCCAGTGGCTGCGCCTCGTTTCAATACACCTGTCTCCCCGTGCTTAAATCTCACTCCTGATGAGTCGCACTCGAGCGGGAATGAACAGCAAGTCGTTCCGCGCAGACTGCCTACGGCTGATCAGGTGATTTCGAGGTTGGCAGAGCGCTTCGAGGTCTTGTCTATCTCTCTTCCTGGTGAGGCTTCCAGGCCTAGAAGGGAGAGTTTCCATACAGCGCCGCCGCATTTGGAATTTCTGGACCAGGATCACTTCCAGGCTCTTGTACTCAAAGAATGGCAATGCCCTAGCAAACTTCCAGGGGTTCCAGGGGACTGGAAATACCCTTTTCCCCCTGATGTGGTTAACTGCTGGTCATCACCTCCCGTGGTGGATGCACCGATCATTGGGGTTCTTAACCCCCCCTTTATAGCAGCCCCTACTTATCGTACCCTTCGGGATGCTGAGGACCGGCGCATTGATAGGCTGGCTTCCCACGCCTTTTCTTGTGCAGGGAAGGCTCTGCGCCCAGTCTGTGCCACGGCCAGCGCTGCAGTGGCCGCTAGGACCCTCATCAGAAAGATGATTGATCATCAACCTGAGGATCTCCCCTGGGAGGTGTTTAATGCACTCTCCAGTTGTGATGCATTTGTAAGGTTTATCCTTTTAGCGCTGGATGACACCGTTAGGATGTGTGCAAGAACTTCCACCCTTGTGGTAGCTATACGCCGCTTGGTCTGGCTGCGACAGTGGGGTGTTGACGATGCTACAAAAAAGACTGTTACTGGGCTTCCCTTTAGAGGGCGACGCCAATTCGGGGCCCGTCTGGACCTGTTTGGGAAAAAGGGCAAAACACCCCTTCGCAGAAGGCTGTCTCGGCCTTCTCGAGGCAGGGGCTCCCCTCCCCACCCCTATGTTAGTGTCAAACCCGAACCAGGGGTGTCCTTCCAGCTTTTTGGTGTAGATTCCTGCCCCAGGAGTGGCAGACAACCCCCTGGCCCCTCCGGCAGGACTAAGTCCAAATCTTTCACCAAAACCCCCCAAGCACGATGGGACGCCCTCGCCCGTGTGGGCAGGTTGCCCTTAACAGGCAGAGGCAGGGGCCTCTACACCAACCTTTCCACGTTCCCCCAAAAGGATGAGGCACTCTGCCCATTCTGGCCTTCCATAGGTGCGGCAATTTACATTCACAGGCGGTTTCTGCATGGTTTCTCTGAGTTGGGCTGCCAGTGCCCTGTGTCCAGGGACCTCTTGCCATCTGTGGAGATCTAAGATGCTTATTTCATTGCCACTGTGTCTTCTGGACACCGAGGATAGTGTTGGAGGTCCAACACTGCTGATTGTGGCCTTGTTATCTGGCCTCTCTTCTGCTCCCAGAGTGATCACCAAGGCGATGACGGGGGTGATGTCTCTGATGAGACCAAGGGGGCGTCCGCGCGAGGAACTGCCTGGTCGTCCTTCTTTGCTTCCCAATCTCTACGTCAGGCCGAGTTTGTTACTCGGCTGGTGGTGTCCTTTGGGAGTCTTTGGATGGGTGCTCCTCAATTCACTTCAATTGCTCATTGTCCCCTTATTTGGTATCTCCATTCCTAGGGTTGAACTTGGATTCGGTTCAGGCGGGAACCTGCTTCTTTGACTATAAAGTGGACAATCTGGTTACATGGGCTTGGTCCCTCCTTGCTGTTCTGTCTCTTCACCAGGCTGGATTGCAGCTGGTGGGCCTGTTGGTGGCTGCTCAAAGGTTGTCCCGTATGCTCAGTGCCCTTGGGCTCTTCTGCAACTTATATTGTAAATGCTGGACTGGGTTCCAGCTTCCCTGGAGCCGGGTCTGTGTACCTTTCCACCTTGGTACGGTGGTTCCCCTGTGATTCCGGGGGAGGTGGGACCTTTAGGGGTCCATTCACCTATCTATTTTTCAAGCGGTAGGCTTTCAGGTTGGCTCTATCTCGCTGGACTTCTCCTTTGCGGGATCTGTCTATTTGGGGGGCTTTTTGGTCTGTCTGACGACAGTGGCCTGTATTGATTATCTGTGTGGACTCGGAGCAGGATGATCCTCCAGGAAGGTGTCTGACCCTGATCTGGGTGGAGGACAGTGTTCCCTGCATATCAGCGATATCTGCTCCGGTGGATGTCCTTCTGTGACAGGATGTGCTAATTCTTGTGTCTCTATGTGATCCTTCTAGTGTGGATCTTTTTTTGGGCCTCGTCACTATCATAGGTTCTTGGCCCTTGTTTCCCTGTCCCAGTTTGTTCTGACCTTGGTGATGAGGCTTAGTAACTTTATGGCTGGACATTCTATTCTGTATGTCTTATCTTCATTCACCCCGCTAGGCGGGGTTCTGCGTAAGTTTGCTCTGGAAGGGGGAACCAGTTATGCTGGTGGCCCCTGGGTGGCCTAGTGGAGTGTGGTTTGCAGATGTGGTACTGAGGACAGCGGACCTGTATGTTCTGTCAGGGGTGCTGATCTGCTCACTCAGGCCCCCTTTTTTATTTCACCCCAATCTACAAGCTCTGGTCTGGATGGCCTGACGGTTGATTTATCCACCTTGATGGAGATGGGCTTATCTTCTAGGTGACTGTGACTTCTGGAAGCCTAGCAGTTGGCTTCTTCTTCTTCCGTCTATTGTGGGGTATAGCATACCCATATTGATTGGTGTGAGTCTTGGTCTCTCCCCTGTTGGGCGCTCTCTGTTCCCAGGGTGCTAGAGTTGTTACTGCATGGGTTGGAGTTGGCTCTCCTACTCGGTTCTCGGGAGGTTCAGGTTCTGCCCTGTCCGCCTCCCTGTAGAAGTCCTTGCTTAGTTTTTTGCCTTGGTTAAGCATTCTTTTGGGGATTGCTCAGGTGCATCCCCCACGTAGTTCCAGGTTCCCTGTTGGGATTTGAATTTTATTCTGTTTGCCTTGCGGGGTGTTTCCCCTCGGACCTATTCCGAATGCTGTCTGACTGTTCTTATCCACGAAGTTGTCCTTCCGGGGGCTGTTGCTTCAGCCAGACGTGTGCCTGAGCGGGCGGCTCTGTTTAGCTAGCCCTCGTTCTTTGATATATACACCAAGATGAGGTGGTGTTCCGCTTTACGCCGGATCTTCTGCCTAAGGTGGTGTCTTAGGCTCATGTATTCAAGACATTTGTCTCTCTTCTGTGCTTTATTCCTAGTAACGCTAAGGCAAGGGGATCTACTTTCCCTCAACAGGTGCTGGAATTTTTTTCCTGGATTGTCTCTTGTCCCTTATGGGGACTGATGCCCCTTGGGATTGTGGGTGCCTACATCTGTATGTGCCTGATCTCGTCTGCTTCCAGGGGTTAAGCGGCCTTTGGCCTAGCCGTTACTTGGATTGCTGTCCCTTTCGGTCCTAGGGAAGGTTCGGCTTCTTCCTGGGCTACTGTTAGCGTTTGCTCTTGTCAGGCTGTTACTCAGGCCTATTCCTTTAAGGGGAAGAATTTTCTTCTCACTTTATTTCTGATTCCACTGGTGCCTTGGTATCTTTGGGCCTTTCAGCACCAGGTTTTGTTGCACAAGTTTGCTAGACCGCTACTTGTTTTTTCGTTCGTACCTTTTCAAAGTTTTTTTTTCTTTTTCTGACGTTAGAGCCTTTGCTCATGTCGCTCTTGGTAGCAAGGTTTGCAGGTGACAGTGCTTTTCCTGTCTGCTGTGCCTTTTTTGTTGGGGATCCCACCCTACTTTATGGACACTGCTATTGGATGTCCCAAGTGTAAGTATTATATATGGAGCAGGACGTACTGTATACTTAGAATAATACAATTCTGTGAAATACGTATACAGTACGTCATGCTCCACCCCACCCTGGTTTTTGCATTGTTCAGGATCCCCTGTATGGTGATTGTTACATTGTTGTTATTACCAGTTTTTGGTGGTTGGATTCTCCCGGCTTCTTTTTCACTGCCTTTCAATGCTGGGGATTTGTGGGAGGTCCCCGGGTATATGAAGGGCCGGGAGGAGCCTGTTTTTGCATGTCTGCAGTGCACAGCGCCATCTGGCAGAGGATAACCCAAGTGTAAGTATTATATCTGGAGCAGGCCGTACTGTATACGTATAATACCAATTCTACAGGTGAGTATTTCACAGAATTGTTGATTTTTTTGCTGAAGAAATCATGTTTGATGGCCTTTTGATGCAATGCTGAACCAGAACTGGTGACTGTTCCTGAGAATAAAAACCCTGTGTTTGCACAAGAACGCTGCCAGTGCAGCCTGTTTTATGCCATTCGGGATGCGGGCAACACGTGGTTTCTTAGGGTGACGGCATACAAAGGAAAAGTTGCTGTTTATGCTGAACTGTTTATGTCCTGGGTAAAGTGTGCTACTAAATTGCAATTCCAGACAGCGGCCATGGAGGAGTTAATTCAGCAAACTTGCAGCAACAGCAAACTAATGCACACCTACAGCAGGCAAAGTCGCAGCAACAAACTAATCGCTTATTGCTGGAGCAAGTTACTGAGCTGAGAGAGTCTTTCACTGCTCAAGCTGAGAAAAAGGAGACCAGCCCTTCTCTGACTTGTAATGTGAGGAAAGATGTGCAGCGTGCATTACAAAAAATTACTAATGATGATTAGGGATGAGATTAATCCAAATTCATTTCAGAAAAAAAAGTTTCACAGCGAATCTGAATATCGCAGCGATTCGCATGAATCACTTCCTTAAACTCCATTTCGTTTGATCCAGGCTATCTAAATTACTGGATCCAAATGTCAGGACATGTCCCATGGGGCAGGGAATCCTGGGAAGGCATCACATGCAGCCTATTAGCAGCCAGGCACCCCTAATGTCACAGCCCTATATAAGTGGCGGCCATCTTGTGGGCACTAACTTTAGTGGTGTATTGTGTTGAGAATGGGACAGAGTGAGGGAGAGAAAGAGACATGGAGATACAGAGTGGCAATGTACCAGTGTAAAGGAAAAGCGATTCTCCACAAGGACAGTGTGTGTAGCAGAAGCAATTCACATGTCAGAATTCAAGCATAGAAGCAGTGACAGGGAAGGGACACAGTGTGCTGCAGCAGTGGTGTGTGTCTACAATTCCAAAGGTTTAATTTGTTTTTTTTTCACAAAAGCTAATAGTAGCCAGCCAGTGAGCAGAGCACTAAAAGTGTAAACTGTGCGTACATCTAAATGGTGTAGCAATTTTTGTTGTTACTTAACTGGCCCTCACCAGGGCATCCCATTCAAATGCTTCTGACAGTTTTTTCATTTTGTTTTATGTTCAAGTGTTAGTAGGGCGGTTAGTGTGACAGGCCACACGCCTGCCCAAATAAATCCACCTCTTGCAACAAATCCCTGTTTTTAAGCCTGCTATAGTCCCATTTAACTGGCCCTCACCAGGGCATCCCATTTAAGCGCATCTGAAAGTTTTTGCATTTTGTTTTATGCCCAAGTATTGAAAGCCTAGTTAGTGTAAAAGGCTACACAAAACTACATACCAGGCCAAAAAATCCACCTCTTGGTTTTGTACGAAAACCTTGTGTTAAAGCTTGCTGTAGAGCTTTTAACTGACAATAAAGGTGATAGATCTAGCAGACAACAGACAAGCTGCCTGTGGCTGTCAGTCTATCTGCAGGCGCGCTAATTTCTGTAGGATGCTCAGGTGTGATAAGATGGGATGTTTAATCTTATCCTTGTTTTCCAAGTATCCTTAAATATTGTTGTTACTGCAAAGCTACATAAACCGTAAAAGGTACAAACCTGAGGGTGTGGGCCCCCTGAAAAGCAAGGATGGGACCCCTATAGAGGGAAATGAGGAGAAAGCTACTTTGCTTAACAACTTCTTTGCTTCTATATTCACAAAAGAATTTGACATGCCCAGTGAATTGCAGGGTAATAACCGAAACCCTCCATTAAATGTCACTGGTCTAACCAAGGAAGAAGTCCGGCACCGTCTCAAGCAGATGAAAATCGATAAATCACCGGGACCAGATGACATACATCCTCGTGTTTTAAGGGAGTTATGTACAGTAATAGACAAGCCGTTATTTCTAATATTTGTGGATTCCATAACTACAGGGTTTGTTCCGATGGATTGGCGCTTGGCAAATGTGGTGCCAATATTCAAAAAGGGATCTAGGGGGGAACCTGGGAACTACAGACCGGTAAGCTTAACATCTGTGGTGGGCAAGCTGTTTGAAGGTTTCTTAAGGGATACTATCCTGGAGCACCTTGGGGAAAATGACCTTATTACTCCATATCAGCATGGATTTATGACGAATCGCTCCTGCCAGACAAACCTGATCGGCTTTTATGAGGAGGCAAGTTCAAGATTGGATCAGGGGGAGTCACTGGATATCATATATCTTGACTTTTCTAAAGCATTTGATACTGTGCCACATAAAAGGCTGGTACAAAAGATGAGAATGCTTGGACTGGAGGAAAACGTGTGCAGATGGGTGGGAAATTGGCTTAGTGATCGGAAGCAGAGGGTGGTTATCAATGGTACACACTCAGATTGGGTCACTGTTACTAGTGGAGTACCACAAGGGTCAGTTCTGGGACCAATTCTCTTCAATATATATATAAATGACATTGGGTATGGATTAAACAGTAAAGTCTCAATCTTTGCAGATGATACTAAGCTGAGTAAAGTAATTAAAACAAAGGAGGACAACAGGCAACTACAAACAGATTTAGATAAATTGGAAGCATGGGCAGTTAAATGGCAAATGAAGTTTAACACAGATAAATGTAAGGTTATGCACATGGGAAGGAGAAATCTGTGTCATGATTACACACTAAATAAAGAAACACTTGGTAAAACAACAATGGAAAAGGACCTAGGGGTTTTAGTTGACAATAACCTCAACTGTAGTAATCAATGCCAGGCAGCTGCTGCCAAGGCAAACAGGATCATGGGGTGCATCAGGAGGGGCATGGGTGCTCATGACCAGAGCATCATTTTACCCCTGTACAAGTCACTGGTCAGACTCCATATGGAATACTGTGTACAGTTCTGGGCACCTGTGCTTAAGAAGGACATATCAGAACTGGAGCACGTTCAAAGAAGGGCAACAAAGTTAATAAAAGGAGTGCGGGGGCTAGAGTACCCGGAAAGATTGTCCAAGTTAGGCTTATTTAGTCTAGAAAAAAGACGATTGAGGGGTGATCTAATAACTATGTATAAATATATTCGGGGTCAATACAAGGATCTGTCCCACAATCTATTTATACCCCGGAGTGTAACCATAACCCGGGGGCATCCACTAAGGTTAGAGGAAAGGTGCTTTCTCCACCGACATAGGAGGAGATTCTTCTCTGTAAGAGCAGTGAGACTATGGAACTCGCTGCCAGAGGAGGTAGTAATGAGGGATACATTAAAAATGTTCAAAAGTGGCCTTGATGCCTTCCTGGCATGTAATAACATTTCTGGCTATGGCTACTAGACCACTGGAAGGAGTTAAGCAGGCTGAACTGGATGGACTAAAGTCTTTATTCAGCCTTACATACTATGTTACTATGTTAAGTCAAATGAGATTTTTGCGTTTGCAGTTTAATATTTATTACTCAATACATTTATAAAGTAACATACCTACTATAGAATTGACTCTAAATAGGTAAAATAAAATGGGACTTACCCACCAGGCCCGGTGGTAAACACCTAACCTGGGCCACTTTTGAATATGACTTATAGTTTAAGTAGATGAGGATCCCACTCTGTGATGTAGAAAGACGACTTCTTTTATTCAAATTAAAAGTGACATCTGACACCCCCGGTCAACAGTCGGTAGGTTCCTTGGACACAACCCTAAGTTGGCATGGCACAGGAGCAGTTCCTGTCCTCCCATTGCCTCTATCCTATGCTGTTCCCTCCCCCAGCGACTTATCTTATGCTTTGGGTTTAGCTCCACTAGTCAATTAGTTTGATCTGATAGAGGACAGTTAACAGCTACTGCCCATAAGTGGAGGAGACATCTGCCGATTCCTTCACAAGGCTGCCAAGTAGTGAGGAGAGTGGCGTGGGAGGTTGCAGGTTGCCCGTAAGTCAGCAGCTGAGGCAGCAAGGTGGTAGCATGGTTGGCAGTCAGCATGGTGGCAGAATTGGAAAGTCTGAAGGCAAACGTGCTTGGGCCAGGGTAGACCACCTGCTTCATGGGAGGCTACCTTCCCGGGAGGTAGTGGAACAGGGGTTTCTGGATATGTCGGCAGTAACAGTGAATTAGTGCAGACTGTTGGTGGGAAAATCAGCTACTCGGCGGTGTGGCAGTTTTTCATCAAGCATTCAAAGGAGGTTAACATGGCCACATGCAAGATGTGTAGGCCAAATGTGAAGAATGGCCAGGGTCCTATAGTTGGCAGCACGGCCCTGTGTCAACATATGAAGCGCCAGTATAAAGCGGCCTGGGAGAACTGCGGCTCCGAAGTGGTGGTCTAGTCTGCTGCATCACCCAGTGGCACGCGGCTCCCAGTTTCAGCAAGCCAAGGCTCCACCACCTTAGCTTAAGGGAGCTGTGTGTCATACCCATCCTCTGTCACTCCAGATGCTCCTGCTCCTCTTACTCCAAGTCAGTCATTCTGCCAGCAATCCATCAGCAAAGCCATATCCAAGAGACAACAGTATGCGCCCACTCATACAACGACGCAGAAGCTAAATGTGCTCCTGTCCAAGTTGCTGGTGCCGCAGTCCCTCCCTTTTCAGGTGGTGGACTCTGCACCTTTCAGAGAACTGATGGCTTGTGCCGAGCCGAGGTGTCACAAGCCATCATTTGTGAAGAAGGAAGTACCAGCCCTGCACAATTTTGTTGAACAGAAGTTGGGCCAGTCCTTGAGACTGTCGGTGTGTACCAAAGTGCACTGCAGCGTTGATGTGTGGAGCTGCAACTACAGTAAAGGACAATACAGGTCCTTTACGGCCCACTGGGTGAAGGTGGTTCCTGCACAGCCACAACAGCAACTTGGACAGGTCACAACGCTTCCTCCTCCACACTCTCAGGCCGTTGTTCCTGTAACGGTGTGCGACTCCATCTCCATAGCTTCCACTGCATGGACAAGTGTCAGTGGCCCTCCATGTGTGCAGAGCATGGCGGTGTCATGCTTTTCTTTACATGGTTTGCCTTGGTGAGTAACACGGGAGGAACTGCTAAAATTCATTAATCATGAAAACAAATTATGACTTACTCCACGCAAACTGCAAATGGGAACCATGATGACGGACAAGGAAGCCTGAGCCATGCCCCCTGCATGGCACACGTGTTCAATCTGGTTTTCAAGCATTTCCTGAAGTCTTCCCCCATCTGCAAGACATCCTAACAATTGGAAGGAAACTTTGCATGCACTTCAGCCACTCCTACACCGCAAAGCACACCCTCCTTCAGCTGCAGCGTCAGAATGGTATCCCCAACATAGTCTGAGTTGCAACATTTCCACCCGTTGGAATTCCATATGTTGGACCGACTATACGAACAGAGAAAAGCCTTCACAGATTTCTTTATGATCCAAGCGGGACTCCCCTTTGTAACTTCAATGTAAACCAGTGGAGCTCATACGTGACACCTGCCGTTTGCTCAGACCCTTTGAGGAAGCCACTTTATTAGTCAGTCGGCAGGATTACGGGATGAACAATGTCATTCCACTGCTTCATCTACTACAACATGTGTTGGAAACCGTGGCTAGTCAGGGCACTGAAGACGTGGTGTCTACATCTCATGGGCACAGGAACCCTGCTGAACTGGAGGAGGAGGGGAAGGGGCACAGTAAAGCACAGTTTAGGTTTTGTGAAATGAGCATTTTTCTGGTTATCTGACAGGAGAGGAGGAGCAGGAGCAGCCAGAGGTGCTAGAGGGTTGTGAGGAAGGCAAGAGAGAGGACCCAGACACACCGTGGCAGTATGCAGTGGAGTTGGAGGCAGGTAGTCACTTTGAGCCACTTGCACAAATGGCATGATGCATGCTCACATGCCTGCATAGTTACTGCCGAGTTGTTACCATTCGGCAGTTTGATTACTTCTCGCTCTCCACCTTATTAGACCCTCACTACCGGCACAAAATGGGGGCTTTTTTACACCCACTGAGAGGGAGGACAAACTGACCTACTACAGAGACATCCTACGTAGTCAGTTGGCTGATGCCTATCTGCGCCTTCCTCCATCCTATTACAGGTCTGACTCAGGGGGCCCTTTGTGCTCCCCTTCCACTGGAATGGCTACTGGGGAGGGGTGAGATGGCAGGAGCAGTAGCAGCTCCATCAGCAGCAGTCTACAGTTGCTGATGAGTAGCTTTCTTCACCCACATAGTGAGGCAACTCATGAGCAGCACCTGGAGCAGGACCTGAACCAGCAGATGGTGGCATAACTTGACCATGCCAACACACCTTGAGGATCTGCTGGACTTCTGGCCAGCCAAACTTGATTTGTGGCCGCAATTAGCAGAGCTTGCCCTGGGAAAGCTGTCCTACCCGGCCAGTAGTGTGCCATCAGAGAGGGTGTTTAGTGCAGAGGGGGAAAATGTGGAGAGACTCACCTTTGTGAAGATGAATCAGGCATGGATCAGCCAGGATTTCCACCCACCAATGCCTGATGCATCAGAGTAGAATGATCATGGTGCCACACCCACACTTCACAAATTTGGAAAGTGCAAAACAGATTTATGGTGCTGCTCCCCAGTTACAGACATTCCTCTGCATCAGACCTCAAGTAATTATTGGGAATATGCATTATGTAAATCTTAACTTTTAATAATATTCTTAGAATAACATATTTGGACCCCAAATTTGTATGTGTTCTCATGCTGCTGCCAACTCCAGGGTGTGTCTTTCAGGCAATATATGGTCTCATGCTGCTGCCAACTCCAGTGTGTGTCTTTTAGGCAATATATGGGCTTCCCATGCTGCTGCCAACTCCAGGGTGTGTCTATTAGACAATATATGGTCACCTCATGCTGCTGTCAACTTCAGTGTGTCTTTCAGGTGATATATGGTCTCCTCATGCTGCTGCCAACTCCAGGGTGTGTCTTTCAGGCAATATATGGTCTCATGCTGCTGCCAACTCCAGTGTGTGTCTTTTAGGCAATATATGGGCTTCCCATGCTGCTGCCAACTCCAGGGTGTGTCTATTAGACAATATATGGTCACCTCATGCTGCTGTCAACTTCAGTGTGTCTTTCAGGTGATATATGGTCTCCTCATGCTGCTGCCAACTCCAGGGTGTGTCTTTCAGGCAATATATGGGCTTCTAATGCTACTGCCAACTTTAGGGTGTGTCTTTTAGTGTTGCTGTCAACTTCAGTGTGTCTTTCAGGTGATATATGGTCCCCTCATGCTGTTGTCAACTCCAGGGTGTGTCTTTCAGGCTATGTATGGGCTTCTCATGTTGCTGCCAACTCCAGGGTGTGTCTTTCAGGCAATATATGGGCACCTTATGTTGCTACCAACTCCAGGGTGTGTTTCAGGGAATATATGGGCTCCTCATGCTGCTACCAACCCCAGGGTGTGTCTTACAGGCAATATATGGTCTCCTCATGCTGTTGCCAACTCCAGTGTGTGTCTTTCAGGTGATATATGGGCTCCTCATTCTGCTGCCAACTCCAATGTGTGCTTCAGGCAATATATGGCCTCCTCATGCTGCTGCCAACTCCAGGGTGTCTTTCAGGTTATATACGGTCTCCTCATGCTGCTCCCACCTCCATGCTGTGTCATTCAGGCACTATATGGGCTTTTCCTGCTGCTGCCAAATGCAGTGTGTATTTCAGGTGATATATGGGCTCCTTATGCTGCTACCAACTTCAGGGTGTGTCTTTCAGGTGATATAAGGGCTCTTCATGCTGCTGCCAATGCCAGTGTGTGATTTTAGGCAATATATGGGCTCCTCATTCTGCTGTCAACTCCAGGGTGGGACTTTCAGGTGAAATATGGGCTTCTCATGCTCCTGCCAACTCCAGGGTGTGTCTTTCAGGCAATATATGGGCTCATCATTCTGCTGCCAACTCCAGGGTGTGTCTGTAAGGCAATATATGGTCTCATGCTGATGCCACCTCAAGGCTCTGTCAATAGCAATGCCTCTGATCTGCATGTCATACTTCATTACAGTATTATTTCACTAACCCAGCATGCACTCTGTGCGTATTACAGCAAGGCAAAATGTTCTACAACCTTATTGAGGCTCTTAGTAGGCCAGAAATAGGCAATTCTGTCTTGATCTACTTACCATAGTATTGACCAGAAACTACTTTAGGTATGACAAAGACTATTACCTATTGTTGCAAGGGACGGCTATGGGCTCCAATGTAGCACCAGCCTATGCCAACCCATACATGGACCAATTCGAACAACACGTATACACTGACACAGCCTTTGAATCCCAGATCTATACTGGGTTTGCTACATTGGACGATATATTCTTCCTATGGCATGGCTCCCAGAACAGCCTACTTCAGTTGGTCACCCTTAACAGGGCCAAATCCACGATTAGCTTGACCCTGAAACACAGTCACACACAGGTGCATTTCCTGGATGTGAAGGTGTCCATTAAAGACAACATCATTTCAACAGACCTGTACAAAAAAGAGACAAGCAGGAATACTTGTTTGCACTTCAACAGTTTCCATCCCATTAATTTGAAGAAAAGTCTCCCTTATAGCCAATATATTCGACTACACAGAATCATTTCTGATGATGCAACATTTTTAGAAAGAGCAGATACACTTACCAAAGACTTCTTGCCACCCAGGTTCTCAAGACAGCCAAAATGAAAGCCCACATTTCTGCCCTGCTCTCCAATGCACCCACATCTCTGCTCTGATCCCATCAGCTCCAGTATTACAGTTAGACCTCAGCCATTTCCTGTGTGTACTATGTAGAGTTCTGGGGGGCACTGAGAGGTGTGGGGCCCATGAAATTGCATAGGTTGCATGGTGGAAAAGTACGCCACTGCCTACTCTGCCTATAAGGCATAGACCACAACCTGAGGCCCTCACTGCCTTCAATTGTGGCCCCCAGTACCCCTTGCAGAGTTGAACAGAGCTTGCATTGCCTACAGTGCAAGCTGCTGGTCAGTTGAGGGCAGTGCATCTTTAACTCTCATTGCAGAAAGTGGGGCACCTATGATTGTCTCTGTAGAGGAGGGTGACACACATGTGCTACTGGCCTGTGGTTTGTGCTGGGTGATTATGTAGACTCTTCCCACCTCAGCTCTGCCCAGCTTACCTCTGCTTACCTCTTTGATCCTTGTCTGTGCAAACTTCCCACCCTGTCCCATCTCACCTCTCCTGATCTATACCTGTCTGTAAACATCTCTTTCCACCTCGCCTCTGTCCATCACTTTTCAGAACATCTTACCTTGGGGCACCTGAACTCTGCCTACCGCTACCCCTGTGGCTTACCTCAACTCTTCGCACCTCACCCACACTCAATGTACCTCTCCCTGCTTTACCTTTTTTTACCCCTTCTCACCTCGTCCGTCACCTTTGCACATAATTTGAGTGCTTTAAGGTTAAAGCTTACCTCCAGTAAATGGTTTTGGTGTTGTTGTCAGCCTAAAATTTATTGTGGCCTCTTGATTCGGAACAATGCGGGCCTCATGTGCACCCCTGCTATAAGGTATTTATGCCCATGCCCACAGCTCCTCCGTGCAGTGCATCTTCATATTTACAACAGGCACTGGACAGCTCTGCATCTGCGCTAGCTCCAGGTGCGTGCACTACTATGTGGACACGACATTCACCGGATTGTGCAAGGACGAAAGGTCTTGTGCAATACCAACTCAGCATCCTCAAGTATGGGTGCATTGGTTCAGCTTACTTTCACCCCACCTCGTCCTATCTTACCTTTGCATATACATAAAGGCATATTCAGCGCATTAAGATTAAAGCTTACCTCCAGTAAATGGGTGGCGTTGCTGGCAGCCTAAATTTGATTGCGGCCCCTTGAATAGGAACAATAAGACAATGCGGCCCTCACGTGTACCCCTGCTATAAGGTATGTATGCCCATGCCCACAGCTCCTCCATGCAGTGCCGGCATCTTCAGATTTACAAAAGTAACTGTAGCTGGACAGCTCTGCGATTGCATTATCTCCAGGTGCGTCCACGTGCGCTTGCCCGCAGGGTGTGCACTACTGTGTGCGCACAGCATTATGCGGATTGCACAAGGACAATAGGTCTTGGGCAATCCCAACTCAGCATCCTCGAGTATGGGTGCCTTAGGTCAGCTGGTCGATCAGCTGACTTCCCTGAGCACCAACCAGTCTCCACTTGGAACTATTTAAAGAGGATTCTGGTAGTCATTCAACATTAAAAGATTCCTGTTCTGATCTGCTGCTTTGTCCTGAGGAAACCTCGGCTTGAATCACCTTATCATGCATGACCCGGCTTCCCCTCTGACCTAGCTCTCAGCTTACCCCTCTTGGGATTTGCTTGATCTCCTATGTATGACCCCCGTTTTGTGGACTAAAACCTCCTGTTATACTTTTGCCATGACTATATATCGTCTGCCATTTCTCTGCCGGTAACCACTGCTGACTATCCAGACCCTTGTCTCTCTGGGGAGCGACCTGGCACCACCCAAGGAGCAAATCTATCCTCCCTTACGGAGGCCTCTAGGAAAGCCCAGGGTGGTCCTTAGTCTTTATTCTTGCAGGGTCAAGCTTGGGTACTGAGTAGTAATCTCTGCTCAGCAGTGGTCACCAAGGCTCTCTGCCGACAGTGCTCACCCCTGGTCAGTATCCATGACATGAAGGTCTGTAAATTTCCTGAATCACTTAAATGCTTAACCATGCGAAAGAAAGCCACAATTTTGCCAAAGCCATGATAAAAAATCAAATGTCACAACCTAAAGCATAAAAATCAAATCTGAATTTACTAATTCTCTCCTCTAGTCAGATGAAAGTCCACCCAAACCCCCTAACCTAAGCAGGAGTATCAAACTAAAATACACAGTGGGCCAAAATTAAAAACTTGGACAGAGTCAGGGACCAACCTTGATATTTACTGAATGTCTATCCAATGGCGCATGAGCGCAGCCAATCGCCATGCTTGGCTCCATTCGGCCTTTCGTAGGCAACTTTTCTTAGTCTTTGATGGCTAAGGGCAAAATTGAGCTAAGTGCACCATCGGCAGCATCCCCAGCTATGCCATTCACAAATGCTTGGCATGGTCTCGCGTTTGGCAAAAGGTAAAATGGAGCATGGCACATGTGCCATTGGATCGGCAGTCAAGTTTTACTAGTGCTCCAGAGGGGGTCCAAACAGCGATATGGAATGCCCTGGGTAGTAAGGATCAGGCGGCTCTGGAGTCTTGTAGAATTTTGGTCCACTTTAATTGGCCAGCCCTGAAGACTTTTGTGGTTATATGTGGTTGGTAATCTTTAATGCAGCATGCCACTTTCCATGCCCGGATGGGGTAAGGTTCTCTGCCTTTCTTCACCAACACGCAGTCGCTTTTCATAGTCACGGGCTGAGCTGCCTTGACTGCCTCGTTGGCAGTTGCTTTTGCCAACCAATGGGGGGGGGGGGAGTACTTCCCTACTACATCATCATAGGGGCCGGGGTTTACAGCAAAGCCCCATCCTGCAATCTCAGTGGCTGCCAGGCTGCAGACTAGTAATGCAATCCAGCTGCCAGGCGGGGACTCTTGGGGACCAATCAGCGCTGGGTAGTAAGTGTGCAGTCCTGCATCTGGTTTAAAAGTAACGCCTGCAACTGTCCCTCATAGATAACAGCAAGGGAAAGGAGGCAGGGCAGACTTGCTCGCGGGCCAGATATGGGCCGTGTGCCACTCTGACTACTGTGGCCTAAAGCATATATATATTGTAGGGTGAGGGGAAATGTGACAAAAGCGGAGTATCTTCCCCCTAGGTTTCTTACCTACATTTGGTAATGGACTCCAAGCACTACATGAAAGAGAAGATAAACATTTGGGTTTCCTCCTAGTTGTTTAAAAATCAGGAGCCTTTGTAGTGTGGATGGGATAAAATTACTATCACTAAGGCAGCTCGGCCAGACTTACATAGGACTTTCCTGGCTGCACTTTACGTTACACAGACATTACACAGAAAGACAGACTAAAACAGACTGAAGCTGCAAGTTAAGGTCTCAGGACAGGATTGAGACTGGCAGCTTATTTAACTCAAAAGTAGAGGTGGATATAACTGGGGTGTGAACAGCCAGTGAGTGTAAAAACCAGTTATAGCCACAGCTTAGGAAGAGCACAGGATTTTACTTTATTTTTTATTTACCCTGCACTGCAGTACATATCTCCTCTACATGTGCTGGGCACATCTGAAAATTGGCAATAAATGCTCAGGGAAAGCGGAGTTTCTAAGCTCAGTAGCCTGCCCCTGTCTCATTACCTGCGAAGTCACTCTGAGCTGAATGTGTATATATATATATATATATATATATATATATATATATATTTATAGATGCATATACAATGATTCATAAAGTTATATTCATAACATAACCTGGTTAATAATATGTTTCGTGTAAATCATTAAACTAAATAGTCCCCTGCTTCAACAATATACAGGTATGATAACATAGGGTATGCATTAGGGGTACACATATTAATGTAGGGCGACTAATCATTTCCCACAATGACATCAACATAGCTACAACCCTGCATGACTTCTGCCATGTGTGATTAAGGCAGATTTGTGAGCAAAACATTTCCCGCAGAACAGGCATATGGCTTCTCCACTGTATGAACCCTTTTATGTATGATAAGGTTTGATTTCTGTGAGAAACATTTTCCACATTCAGAACATGAATATGGCTTCTCTCCTGTATGAACTCTTTCATGTATGATAAGGTATGATTTACAAGAAAAACATTTCCCACATTCAGGACATGAAAATGGATTCTCTCCTGTATGAACTCTTTCATGTATGATAAGGGATGATTTACAAGAAAAACATTTCCCACATTCAGGACATGAAAATGGATTCTCTCCTGTATGAACTCTTTCATGACTGATAAGGTATGATTTACAAGAAAAACATTTCCCACATTCAGGACATGAAAATGGATTCTCTCCTGTATGAACTCTTTCATGACTGATAAGGGCTGATTTATGAGAAAAACATTTCTCACACTCAGAACATGAATATGGCTTTACTCCTGTATGAACTCTTTCATGTGTGGTAAGGTCTGGTTTACGAGAAAAACATTTCCCACATTCAGAACATGAATATGGCTTCTCTCCTGTATGTACTCTTTCATGTATGATAAGGTCTGACTTACGAGAAAAACATTTTCCACATTCAGAACATGAATATGGATTTCCCCCTGTATGCACTCTTTCATGTGTGACAAGGTCTAATTTACGAGAAAAACATTTTCCACATTCAGAACATGAATATGGCTTCTCCCCTGTATGGACTCTTTCGTGTGTGATAAGCTGTGACTCATAAAAAAAACATTTCCCACATTCAAAACAGGAATATGGCTTCTCTCCTGTATGAACTATTTCATGTGAGGCAAGCTGTGATTTATGAGAAAAACATTTCTCACATTCAGAACATGAATATGGCTTCTCCCCTGTGTGAACTCTTTTATGTATATTAAGCTGTGATTTATGAGAAAAACATTTCCCGCATTCAGAACAAGCATATGGTTTTTCACCAGTATGAACTCTCTTATGTCGTTTCAGGTTTTGTGCATTGCAAAAAGATTTCCCGCATTCAGGACATGAATGTGGTTTCTCACCTGTGTGAACTCTTTGATGGTCGGTAAGGGCTGATTTTTCAAAAAAACATTTCCCACATTCAGTACATGAATATGGCTTAGCTCCCGTATGAGCTCTTTTGTGTCTCTCAAGGTTTCCTTTATCAGAAAAGCATTTCCCACATTCAGAACAGGAAAATGGCTTCTCCCCTGTATGAACTCTCTCATGCTGGTTAAGTTGTGATTTACGAGAAAAACATTTCCCACATTCAGAACATGAATATGGCTTCTCCCCTGTATGAACTCTCTCATGTATGATAAGGGATGATTTTGTAGTGAAACTTTTCATACATTCAGAACAAAAATATGGCTTCTCCCCTGTATGACTATGTTCATGGATGTGGAGATCTGATTGCCTGGGAAAACATTTCCCACATTCAGAACATGAATATGGCTTCTCCCCTGTATGACTTCGTTCATGGATGTTAAGATCTGATTGCTTGGGAAAACATTTCCCACATTCAGAACATGAATATGTCTTCTTTGATTTCTGAGATGTTTGTTTGGGAAGGAGCACAGAAGAGTCACATGAGAGAGCAGGCAGGGACAGAGCTTGATGGTTCACTGTAGTTGGGCTTCCGATACAGTCCACTGTGATGCCATCTGAAGAAACAGGGGCATATTCCTTCATATTATTTTGTCTGGATTTTCCAACTGAAAGAAGATAGAAACAGAGATACGGAAAGAGGATTATAGGGGAGTTTTTCCTTAAGCTAAACAAAAAACAATGGTTGCTTAAATTATTAAACCAAACATCAGCAAGATTGACCTCCAGTCAAAAAAAAATGAATGTTTAGTGAATTGCTCCCCTAAAGCCACCATCCAGTAATCAGTGATGTAAGCTATTTGAGAGGACCTAACCCACTGCAGATATTGTGGAATAGCATGCAGATCCTGAACTGCATGTGAACGGATATCTTAATTTAAACCTGAGCACCCTGCTTCTGAACAACTCAATCACTGTGCAATCATCCCTTATTTCTAGCCTGAATTAGAAAGCTATCATCTGTAATGACTCAACGCTGTTCTGCTTACAGCAGAAACATTCTAGATACATTTTAGATACATTGATTACACTGTCTGTGGCTTCAGCAATATTAAGATAACATGAAGAAACAGTTATCTTGCAGCTTCCTCCTCACAGAGAATACCACCAGGTTGTATATAGAATGATATTAATAATAGTAGTAATACTAGTTGCTAACAGGTTGGAGTAAATATCTCTGCCTGCAACATGTCTCTCACTGTCATGATCGGGTCATATTGATCTGACAGGCTGCAATCTCTGCCTGCAACACGTCTCTCGCTATCATGATCTAGTCACACTGCAATCTCTGCCTGCACCATGTCTTTCGCTGTCATGATCTGGTCACACTGAGCTGACAGGTTGCAATCTCTGCCTGCACCATGTCTTTCGCTGTCATGATCTGGTCACACTGAGCTGACAGGCTTTAATCTCTGCCTGCAACACGTCTCTCACTGTCATGATCTGGTCACACTGAGCTGACAGGCTGCAATCTCTGCCTGCAACACATCTCTCGCTATCATGATCTAGTCACACTGCAATCTCTGCCTGCACCATGTCTTTCGCTGTCATGATCTGGTCACACTGAGCTGACAGGTTGCAATCTCTGCCTGCACCATGTCTTTCGCTGTCATGATCTGGTCACACTGAGCTGACAGGCTGCAATCTCTGCCTGCACCATGTCTCTCACTGTCATGATCTGGTCACACTGAGCTGACAGGTTGCAATCTCTGCCTGCATCATGTCTCTCTCTGTCATAATCTGGTCACACTGAGCTGACAGGCTGCAATCTCTGCCTGCAACATGTCTCTCACTGTCATGATCTGGTCACACTGAGCTGACAGGCTGCAATCTCTGCCTGCAACACGTCTCTAGCTATCATGATCTGGTCACACTGAGCTGACAGGCTGCAATCTCTGCCTGCAACACGTCTCTAGCTATCATGATCTAGTCACACTGAGCTGACAGGCTGCAATCTCTGCCTGCACCGTGTATTTCACTTTCATGATCTGGTCACACAGAGCCGACAGGCTGCAATCTCTGCCTGCACCATATCTCTCACTGTCATGATCTGGTCACACTGAGCTGACAGGCTGCAATCTCTGCCTGCATCATGTCTCTCTCTGTCATAATCTGGTCACACTGAGCTGACAGGCTGCAATCTCTGCCTGCATCATGTCTCTCTCTGTCATAATCTGGTCACACTGAGCTGACAGGCTGCAATCTCTGCCTGCAGCATGTCTCTCACTGTAATGATCTGGTCACACTGAGCTGACAGGCTGCAATCTCTGCCTGCAACACGTCTCTAGCTATCATGATCTGGTCACACTGAGTTGACAGGCTGCAATCTCTGCCTGCAACACGTCTCTAGCTATCATGATCTAGTCACACTGAGCTGACAGGCTGCAATCTCTGCCTGCACCATGTATTTCACTGTCATGATCTGGTCACACAGAGCCGACAGGCTGCAATCTCTGCCTGCACCATATCTCTCACTGTCATGATCTGGTCACACTGAGCTGACAGGCTGCAATCTGTGCCTGCAACATGTCTCTCACTGTCATGATCTGGTCACACTGAGATGACAGGTTGCAATCTCTGCCTAGAGACCGCCCATTATGAATATGCTAAGCACACAGTGAGCTTACATCACATCGCTGTTGCCACACCCACTGTTTCTCACCCACGGATTGAAGTTTGGGACAGTGCAACATGTAGCCTGAGACAATGGGACAACAATCGGACGCTCTCCTTTAGTATAACTTTAAGAGGTTTCAGAAGATAGCTTTCCCAAGAGTGACGGCTGCCCCCCTCCTCCAGTGACCAAGCATTTGGGGACAGTTCTGTCTAATATAGTTGGTGAAAAGCAATGCAGAGCTTAGCTGGGGGGTAAGAGGAGACACCAGAGTGTGTGAGCAGAGGCCGAACAGAGGGAACATTTCATAGCGGGTTCACTTCTCACCTGGGGTGACCTGAAAGGGAACGTCCTCCTCCTCATTCTCCAAATTTATCATTACAGCGTCTCCAAGGTCTGCGAATAAAGATCAGAGGGGGCGTTACCCTGTGTGATAATGACGGGATGTGGTCAGTGAAGGGGTCTATGGCCTCAGTGTAGGGGTTTTGACAGGGAAGCCCCATTTACCCTGAGATAGCGGAAACTGCTGATCCTCCATCATGGTCTTCTTATAGAAAGCCTTATTTCTCTCTAATTGCTTGTCCCCGTCACTTCCTCGCTCGCTCTTGAATTTAGAACCTGTAATAAATTTCACTATTACACAACCATCGAGAGAGACGAAGTGAAGGAAATCCTTTTTCCAGAGGCCACTAGAGTAGAAACCTCCTGACCCCTGAGGAAAGTGCCGGTGTAGGGTCTGAAACGTTGGGGTTATTTCTGTCCTGTCGCAGTAATGTATGAAATCTTATTTACTGACAATCAGATAATTGTAATCACGTGTTTCTACATCTATGAGCGATATAAACAGCAGTCACAGGTCTTCTGCTATTGGTGCACAGATCAATGCCTGCAGTGCATGCACCATGCTAATTACCGCTCACAATGCACCCGCTACCAGCTCCAGTGAGTGAAGTATCTGCAAGCTGACAAAACCAATGCAGGCCCCTTTAACCCTTTCAGTGCCAGCAGCAGACAGAGGAAACCCAATTATGCAGCTTCCACCAGACTTACCCCTCAAACAATCGACAAGAAGGAAGTTGACAACCAATTACAGAAGAGACGGCTCCCAATCCCATAGGTAAAAAACAATGAAAGCGTAAATATAGCACAGTTACATTTTGTTTTACGTTATTTTGCCATTTAATTAAAAATAAACAAACACACAACAGTAAACAACCACAGTGCCGCAGGCGCCAGTATACCGCTTTGCAACCTACACACATAGATATTATTCGCGCATACATACACTCGGGAAGTAGTGAGATGATTGTCCAGCTAAGATCTTCACGTGTGTATCCTTCGAAGGAGGGAAGGAGTGATCCAAAGAGATACGGATGTCGAGACATCTCCGGAACCAGGTGCCCTTCAATCCTCCCCTTGGCTTAGCCAAGTCCAAAGCCCTCCAGGGCCACAAATCAACCCGTCCCTGGGGGAACCCCAATGGGTTGGAGAGCCCTCAAAAGACACTAATCCCCTCTAACAACTACCCCTAGGTATCCCCCACTGCCACATATTGCAATCATGAATCCCAAATTTTGCCAAATTTATGGTGAACCCCTGAGCAGTATAAGTCAGTTTATAAAAGGGTAATTTTTGATTAATCAATTTCTTCCATGCCTGCACTGACGGAACCACCAGATACTTCCAGTTTAGGAGTATACACTTCCTGGTGTAGAACATTAACATTCTCAGCAGCTGCCCTTACCTCCGAGATTGGCTCCAGCAACCCCAGAAGGCAGATCGCAATTGACCCCTGGACCCGAAACCCCACCACTTTACTCACTATTCCCATCACCTCTCCCCAGAAGCGCTCCAACACTATGCACGACCATGTTATATGTATCCATGTGACACTGTCCCTCCCAAACCTCAGACACAGTTCGCTATCCACTAAGCCCATTCTAAATAGGCTTAAATATATGCTTGGTGAATCCATTTGGTTTAAAGTAATCTATCCCTGGCCTCCATTACGGATTTGTGGATATTCTCTATTACTTCATAACAGCCATCCCAATCCAAACTCGGGTCCAGCCCCTGCCACTTCGTTTCAACCTTCTCCTAGGGCGAATTTAGGCATCCCAACATTGCGCTTTCAACAGGGGACTCATAAATCCACGGGCCTTCTCCAGAGAACTGGGCCTGCAGGGCGTTCCTAAGCTGGAGATAATGAAAAAGATTGTCTAGGGGACAGCTGGAACTTCCCACTAACATGTTCGAATGACATGAGGTTGCCTGAAATGTAAAACTGGCCCAGCAAATGCACTCGTTTCCACCCCAGAACTGCGTGTTCATCATGGCATTGAGCTCTGGTAATCTGGGGTTTCCCAAGAGGGGGTATACTGGGACCAAGCCAGTCCCCCTCCTACCTCCACTCCCAGCTTGGCCACTCTGCTCCAGATATTGCACACCATCCTCATGGACATTGTTGCCCTCTGCACATTCCCCATTCCCCTATACACCAAGGTGGACAGCCTCTCACTAGACTCCAACAAGGCCTTCTCCAGCAATATCACAGGATTATCCACAGGAAGGCAAATCCCCCAATGTGCATACAGGAACTGCGTGGCATAAAAATACAAATGCATGTTTGGTACCGCGAGGCCCCCCTCAGATACCTGGGGATTCAATACCCTTCTGTTGGAACTGGCTCCAAAAGAAGCTATATATAAGCACATCCACTGCCTTGAAGTGTGAGTCGAGCAACAGCACCATCATGTTAAAGATATTAATTCTACCCATAACAGAAAGAGGTAGATTTGCCCATTGCGAGATGCGCTTTTCAACTGAACTACAGGGGGCGATGTACTAATATTATCCCCAGGTATTTAACCTGGCTGAACACTTTCAGCCGTGACCCGGAGGAGACAAGGTTGCCAACCCCATCCACAGGCATTAAGCTGGATTTATCCCAGTTAATTTTAAGCCCAGAGAATTCACCAAATTTTTCTACTGTGTCCAGCAGCGCATCCAAGCCCTCACAGAAATCCGGAATACACCAACGTGTCATCCGCGTATAGTAAAAAGTATATTATCTCCTCTATCCCATTCAATTCCCACCCCTCAATGGCAGCAGATTCTCTAATTATAATTGCTAGTGGCTCGATAGCCAGGGTGAAGAGCAGCGGTGAGAACGGGCTTTCCTGCCTAGTTCCTTTGCTCAAAGAGAATGGGTTAGAGTAGATGCCATTATTCCTAACCCTGGCCACCGGGCCCTTATACAGCAGTTTTATATAATCAATTTAGCTTGCAGGAAGTCCAAATTTAGCCAATACCGCCCATAGGTATGGACACTCGACCAAATCAAATGCGAATCATTATCCAGAGAGACCACCTCCATGCTGCCCCAATTATCATGAGAGATCTGCAAATTGGAGAACAATCTATGACGATTAATACCTGTAATGCGCCCGGCATGAAACCCGACTGATCCAGCCCGACCACCTGGAGTATAGGTTTATTCAATCTAGTGGCCAAAATTTTGGCCAGCACTTTTGTGTCCTGGTTCAGAAGCGATATGGGCCTATACGATGCGCATAAGTCTGGTGGTTTACCCTCCTTATGGATTAGAGAAAGAGTCAGGCAAACCCCCGTCTCTGCCACCCGGCACAACACCTTGCGTAGTTTAGGCCTTTTTTGCTCTGCATCACGCTTATACCACTCTGCCAGCATCCAGTCAGGTCCAGGTGCTATCCGAATACGACTGGTTCCTATCGCTACCATAACCTCTTCCAGCGTACTAGGGCTGCCCAGGGCCTCCCGATCCTCTGAGGGGAGAGCCGGGAACTTACTACCAGCTAAATATTCATCCAGCTCCCCTACAGTAGAGGTCACTCTTGAAGAATAGAGAGCCGAGTAGAAAGAGTGGAACTACTTAAATATGTCCTCACTGCTAGTCACCCTTGAGCCCCGACATTTAATTCCCACTATAATATTAGGAGCACTCTCCGCTGTAGCCAGATATGCTGTCAGTCTCCTCGCCTTTCTCGCTCTTCTATGAGACTTGTGCAAATAGGTGCCCTATGGGCAAGGGCAAAGAAGGTGTGGGCAGCACTGGCAAATGTCAATATAGGTGCACTGCTCTTATGGGGTTAATGCCCATAACTTTACAGAATTCCAAATGGAGTGACCCCTAGAACACCCCTGTATTCCCCCCAAAAGAGACTTACTCTTGCACTCAAGTGGTATCAAAAAATCAAATCATTTTATTGCAAATTTACAAATTTAAAACCCAATTAAAAACACTAAATACAGGCCATATGCATGTTTCAGACACCGGGGGGCGCACCTGCTCTCTATTTTAAACCATCAATGTGAACTGCAGTGATTTAATATACCTAATTTAAACATTAATTAACCATATACTATATACAATGTGATAATCCACTATAAGCATATACCAATATCAAAATACAAAATCAAAGAAAACTATCTTTGAGTACTTTTTGCACTGACTTTTTACTTTGATATGGAAGCACTGACACTTTAAAAGGATGAAATTAGATAGGAGTTTTCTTTGATTTTGTATTTTGATATTGGTATATGCTTATAGTGGATTATCACATTGTATATAGTATATGGTTAATTAATGTTTAAATTAGGTATATTAAATCACTGCAGTTCACATTGATGATTTAAAATAGAGAGCAGGTGCGCCCCCCGGTGTCTGAAACATGCATATGGCCTGTATTTAGTGTTTTTAAAGTGGACCAACACCCAGGATTTTGACTATCCTGGGTCTTGGTCCACTTTGGTGGGGCACCCCCGATCGGGGTGCCCCGCTGTGTGAAACCCCCCCAACCCCCCGAAAAACTCACCTCTCCCCGCTCCCAGCGCCGACGTACAAGGGAAGATCTGGAACGTCTAAGCGGCGGCGGCCGCCGCCTCCTCCCTCGCGTCACTTTTGACGCACGCGCGCCCGCGCCGGCCAGTCGCAGACGGCCGGCGCGGAGGCGCGCACGCCTACAGGGGCGCGAGGGAGGCGGCGGCGCCGAAGATAAGGCAGGTGAGTTGGGGTGTTTGGGGGGGGTTTCACCCCGCGGGACATCCCGATCTCGGATGTCCCGCGGGGTGGGGGGTGATCGGCCCGGGAATCTTATAGATTCCCGGGCCGATCACCCGTGGGTGTTGGTCCACTTTAATTGGGTTTTAAATTTGTAAATTTGCAATAAAATGATTTGATTTTTTGATACCACTTGAGTGCAAGAGTAAGTCTCTTTTGGGGGGAATACAGGAGTGTTCTAGGGGTCACTCCATTTGGACTTCTATGAGACTTGGGCGTGCTCCATTGATCTCTGCACGCAGCTGCAGAAATGCCTTGGGTGTTTGTACTAGACTTGGCTATTCATTCATTGCACTGCTCACTACAACTGCACGAAGACTAGAGCATAAGCTCTTGGGTTTGTTTTTTACTCCCGGGTTTTCCTTGGCCTGTGTACAGGAAGTGACTTCATTCTTTCCCTGAAACGTCCTGTCCAGCTTTACTGACAACACTATTTAAATAGACAGCTGGCATGTATTCATTGCTGTGTTATCAGCTCAGTTCCTGGAAGCTGTGATTTCTGTTTCCCGCAACCCCTGACTGTTATACTGGATTGACATGGCCTGCTTCCCGATCAGCTACTGGATTAACCCTCGCACGGATTACACGGTTACAACTTTGGTTTGTTCATTGGACTTTGCTTGTTTGCCGCCAGCCCCTGAACTCGGATTGTTTATTGGACTTTGCCTGTTTGCTGCCAGCCCATGAACTCGTATTTGTTTTTCGGACTTTGCCAGCCCATGAACTCTGTTTTGTCTTATTGAACTTTATTTCCATGCTGCGCCCCACACCTGGAGCTCCGCCCAGCCCTCACTACTAGCCAGAAGTCTGCCAGAAGTCTACCTTTTCCTTGTTTGTAGCCGTGAAGCCTGACACTAACAACTTACCGTTTTTATCCCCTTTATCAAAGATATTTCCCTGTTTAAGTAGCAGTGTTCTTTTTGGCGATCTCCGTTAGGAGCAGGTTATATTCCCTTATGAGGGCTATTACAGTTGAGTGGTCCCTATCATCGGAAGAAGCTGCATAAGCCTCCTCCGCGCTGACCATTTGATTTTCGACAACTGCTCTCTCCCTCCTGGTCCTCTCCACGGCAATAGCTCTGATGGCACCCCTCAATATCTGCTTTGAAGGCATCCCATGTTAGCCCGACCGAATCCTTCCCAGTATTGAACTCCCAGTACATCTCAGCAGTGTACTGCAAATACTCATTAACCACTGGGGCGCCCAACCACAACGGGTTCAGGGTCCACCCCACCAAGCTCCTGCGCATTTTCACCAGCCCAACTGTAATCATCAGAGGGGAATGGTCTGAGATTCCCCAAGTCGGATATTCACAGGACAGTATCCTGGGGAGCAGCTGGGATGAGGCAAAGGCCAAATCAATCCAGGACAAGGTCCTATGCGTTGCTGAGTGACAGGAATACGCCCTCTTTGTTGGATGCCTCCACCTCCAAACCTCCGCCAAGCCTAACGCCTCGGCCCAGACTGCCAGACGGGTCCCTGTGCCTGGGCCCCCACCAAGCCTATCCAGAGCGCTGTCCAATGCCATGTTGAAGTCCCCTACCAGCAGCCAGGGATCTGAGAGGTACGCATTACCTTCCGAGAGATGTGTTGGAGGAGTTGCATGTCAAACGGAGGAGGAGTGTACAGCCCCACTATTTTAACATCAGTATCAAAAATCTTAGCATGGAGAATCACAAAGCATCCCTCCGGGTCCACATGCTTGGAATATAGAATACTACAATTCTGTGATTACTCACCTGTAGAATTGGTATTATGAGTATACAGTACCTCCTGCTCCAAATATAATACTTACAATCGGGTTATACTCCGCCAGATGGCGCTGGACTGCAGAGATATCGAAAATAGGCTTCTCCCGGCCCCTCAAATACCCGGGGACCTCCCACAAATCCCCAACATTAAAAAGCAGTTAACGAGAAGCCGGGAGAATTAAACAACCCAAACTATCAACTATAACAATGATAACAATCAGCATACAGGGGATCCAAGATAATGCAAAACCAAGGGTGGGTTGGAGCAGGACGTACTGTATACTTATAATACCAATTCTACAAGTGAGTAATCACAGAATTGTATTATTCTTAGTATACAGTACGTCCTGCTCCAAATATAATACTTACAATCGGGACATCCAATAACAGTGTCCATAAAGTAGGGTGGGATCCCCAAGAAAAAAGGCAGCAGCAGGCAGTTTAAACCACTGCCGCCTGCAAAACCTTTCGGCCAAAAACAGCATCAGCTGAGGCCCTAACATCAACCTTGTAAAACTTTGAAAAGGTATCAACAGAAGACCAAGTAGCGGCCTTGCAAACTTGTTCAACAGAAGCCTGGTGCTGAAAGGCCCAGGAAGCACCAATAGCACAAGTGGAATGAGCAGTAAGGCAGAAGGGAGGATTCTTCCCCTTAGCAGAGTAGGCCTGAATCACAGCCTGATGAATCCACTTGCTGATAGTAGACTTGACAGGAGCCAAACCCTTCCTAGGACCAGAAGGGACCACAAAAAGAGCATCAGTTTTCCTGAAAGGTGCAGTAGCTACCAGATAGTACTTCAGACACCTAACCACATCCAAAGAGTGCAAAACCCTCACCTTAGCATTGCTAGGATTAGGGCACAAAGAAGGAAGAACAATATCCTGATTCAAATGAAAGGCAGACACTACCTTCGGCAGAAAGTCAGGTTTGAAACGAAACACCACCTTGTCCTGGTGCCTCTCATAGTAGGGGGCTGAATGCACAGCACCGCCAACTCAGACACATGCCTGACAGAAGTGATAGCCACCAGAAATACAACCCTGAGCAAACGAATGGCCAAGGCAGCATCCTGCACAGGTTCAAAGGGAGCACCCTGCAAGGCTGACAGGACCAAGTTCAGATCCCAAAAAGGCACCATAGGTTTACGTGGGGGGCGCACATGAGTGACCCCCTGGAAAAAAGTCCTGATCAGAGAATGCTGAGCAAAGGACTTCTGGAAGAAAACAGCCAGGACAGAAACCTGACCCTTCAGAGTACTGAGTTGGAGCCCCATCTCCAACCCATGCTGCAGGAACTCCAGAATCCTGGGAATAGAGAACACATGACAGGGCAGAGACCTAGACTCACACCAGTCAATGTAGGCACGCCAAACCCTGTAATAAATGGAAGCGGAAGACTTCTTCCTAGCTTTAATCAAAGTATCCACAACCGAGGAAGACAGCCCCTTCTCCATCAAGATGGAGGTTTCAGCAGCCAAGCTGTCAAAGCCAGAGTTTGTAAATTGGGATGGCGTAGTGAGCCCTGAGTGAGTAGATCTGGCACCAAGGGCAGAGCGTACTGATCTACTTTAAAGATAAAATATAACTGCGCTGGTATTTCTTAAAATTATTAAATTATTGAATTATTATTGCGCAACGTGTGTTAATCCTTTACCCCTATGGATCCTAAATGCACATATTATTCCAAAAACACAGAGCAATCAATGATAAAACAACACACTTTAGGTCAGCTTTAACTCTTAAAACATTATATAAAAAAGTCCAAACTTCTGGGGTGGTTCCCCAATCTGAGAGTATCCTCTAAGGCCAAGGATTTTAGTGACCTTCTGTCACAGGGATGTTCAAAACACTGTAGCAAATTCCACCACGTGTGTATAACAGCAAATTGCTGATGAGAATCTCGTGCCCACCACCTCCTTCAAAATACTCTTACCAGACAATAATAAGCTTTAGCGCCTTATTAAAAATCCTCCATGTTTTATTCTTCTCTTATTGGATAGGAGAGCCGGTTAAATATTCTGGTCCCCGCTTTAACAGGTGGAGGTGTGCTTGAATGCCTTATTAGATCCTCAATATTCCATTCCTCTCTTGTTATCAACAGAGCCGATTTGGTATTCTTATCCCACTTTGGCTTTTAAAATTGTCCCAGATTGGACAAACCACATAGAAAGGAAAACCAAATAGAAAAATCTAGCGTAATATCGCTTTAATCATGTGCACTGGTTAAGTTAAAAATGCACTCACATAAAAACAATGTATATCAAGTATTTAGGAGACACCAGGCAAGATTCTCACCAAACCCTCAATGTGTCTAGGCCGATTGATGTCTCAAAGGGAGGGAGGGGAAGTGAAGTATCCCTGGAGTGTAGCTTGCCCGCGTACTGATAAGATCCGTCCGCCGCCGTCAACGCGTTTCATTGGTAACCAACTTTCTCAAGACATTGTTTTTATGTGAGTGCATTTTTAACTTAACCAGTGCACATGATTAAAGCGATATTACGCTAGATTTTTCTATTTGGTTTTTCCTTTCTATGTGGTTTGTCCAATCTGGGACAATTTTAAAAGCCAAAGTGGGATAAGAATACCAAATCGGCTCTGTTAATAACAAGAGAGGAATGGAATATTGAGGATCTAATAAGGCATTCAAGCACACCTCCACCTGTTAAAGCGGGGACCAGAATATTTAACCGGCTCTCCTATCCAATAAGAGAGGAATAAAACATGGAGGATTTTTAATAAGGCACTAAAGCTTATTATTATCTGGTAAGAGTATTTTGAAGGAGGTGGTGGGCACGAGATTCTCATCAGCAATTTGCTGTTATATACACGTGGTGGAATTTGCTACAGGGTTTTGAACATTCCTGTGATAGAAGGTCACTAAAATCCTTGGCCTTAGAGGATACTCTCAGATTGGGGAACCACCCCAGAAGTTTGGACTTTTTTATATAATGTTTTAAGAGTTAAAGCTGACCTAAAGTGTGTTGTTTTATCATTGATTGCTCTGTGTTTTTGGAATAATACATAGTGATCTACTGTCAGCTGCACCACGTCTGCGAACCACACTCTTCTTGGCCACCTGGGGCCACCAGAATTGCTGGCACCCCTTCCAGAGCAATCCTGCGCAGAACCCTGCCCAACAGGGGGAATGGGGGAAAGACATACAAGAGCTGAAAGTCCTTCCATGACATTGCTAGCGCATCCGAGGTCAGGGCCAGAGGATCCCTGGACAGAGAGACAAAAGCTGGGAGCTTGTGATTGTGGCGGGACGCAAACAGATCCACATCTGGTTGGCCCCAACGGTGACAGAGATTGAAACACCCTGCTGCATAGGGACCATTCTCCCTGGCGAGAGGTCCCCCTGCTCAGAGAGTCCGCCAGGCGATTTTCCACCCCCGGAATGTACACAGCTGATATGCAGGGGACATTGGCCTCCGCCCAAGTCAGGATCAGAGACGCTTCCTGGAGGGCCCCCTTGCTCCGGGTCCCTCCCTGATGATTGATGTAGGCAACTGCCGTCTGGTTGTCCGAGCGCACCTGAACAGGCAGGCCCCGAAGATGAGTAGTCAAGCGAACCAGAACTAACCTGATCGCTCGCAGCTCCAAGACACTGATAGGTGTGTGGGCCTCCTGATGGCCCACCTCCCCTGGAACCGCAGGGACTTCCAGAAACCCCCCCCAACCTGACAGACCGGCATCCGTGGTGACCGTCTCCCAGGAAGGGGCAAGAAAGGATCTGCCCCCCAACAGGTTCCTTGAGTCCATCCACCACAAGAGGGACCTCCTGACCAGGGAGGAGAGTACACAGACCCTGTCCAGGGACACTGGGTCCTTGTCCCATACTGACAATAGGTGAAGTTGCAGAGGCCTCAAGTGGAACTGAGCAAAAGGGACCGCTTCGAAGCATGCCACCATCAGGCCCACCAGCTGCATCCCCTGCCTGATGGAGGGATGGGGACAAGCTAGGAGGGACTGAGCCTGTGCAATCAGACTGTCCTCCTTCTGCTGAGGAAGGAAGATCCTTGCCTGAACTGTATCCAGATTCATTCCTAGGAATGGAGTTACCAAGGAAGGGGACAGTGAGGACTTGGGGTGGTTGATCACCCATTCAAATGACTCCAGAGTGGACACCACCAGTTGAGTATCCAACTCTGCCTGATGCAGAGACTGGGAAGTGATGAGCATGTCGTCCAGATAGGGAAGCACGCGGACGCCCTGACATCTGAGCAGAGACATCACGCCAGCCAGCACCTTGGTGAACACCCTGGGAGCTGAAGTGAGGCCGAAGGGCAAGGCCACAAACTGGTAGTGTTGATCTATCAGAGTGAACCTGAGGAACCTTTGATGACCTGGGAACACAGGAATATGAAGGTAAGCATCTTTGATGTCCACAGAAGTCATGAAATCCCCTTGGCGCAGGGAACTGATGGCAGAGCGCAGAGTCTCCATGCGAAAGCGCCTGCCCCTGACACACTTGTTGAGAAAGTCCAGGATGGGCCTGACAGAACCATCCTTTTTGGGTACTGTGAATAGGTTGGAGGTTGAAAGCCCTTGTCTTTTTCTCTTAAAGGGACCTGGCAGATGACCCCCAGCTCCAGGAGGCCTTGCACTGCATGCACTAGCTCCTGAGCTGACACAGGGTCCTGAGGAATCCGGGATCTGATGAATCTTGGAGGGGGATCGGCAGCAAACTCCAACTTGTAACCGGAGGACACTACCTCCTGAATCCACCGGTCTGAGACATGAATCCTGCAGACCTGAACGAAGTGCTGCAGCCGTCGGCGCCCCATCATGCCCAGGCACTGTCAAGCATATTTCTGATAAGTGTTCTAGTGGCCACAGCAGTAATGGCAGAGGCACAGACCGGGCGCAGTGCCGTCCCCGCACATGCAAAGGCGTGGGAGGCCAGTTGGTCAATGCGCCGGTCCTCAGCACAGGGTAGTAGAATCAGGGAAATGCATGCCAGAGGTGTTAGATAGCCCTAGGATCGGGGCATCCACCTCGGGGGGGGGGGGGGGGATGACCAACATTTAACCACCTCAGCAGGAAAGGGATACTTCCTATCCCAACTCTTTGGAACCCCGGGAAGTTTACTGGGGCGCTCCCATTCCTTGAGCACAAGGTTATGGAAATGTGCCTGCTCTGGAAATTCCAAACGTGATTTTGCTGTATGGAAAAGCTCCCCTCTTTGCCTGGGAGCCTCAGCAGGGAGAGAGATAGACAGAACCTCAAACATCTGGGTCAATAATCTGTCAGTGTCATCCGGGGCCCAGGGGTCAGAGCCAGAATCGTCATGACCCCTTGGTCTCTTGTCAGATGAGCCTGAATCAGAAAAGAGGTCCCCTTCATCAGACGGGGTATAGCCACACAGATTCTTAAACTCCTCAGTTCCCATAGGGAAAACAGTAACATTAGGCATCAGGTACCGCTTCTTAGCAGGGGCCTTACGCGCTAAGGACTTAGCAATCAACTTCTCAACAGTAGCCAGTCTAGAAGACACATCAGGCTGAGAATCCCCACTAGAATGCAACTCAGCAGGAGTGAGGTTTAAGCTTGGGGGAGTAGGTGAAGTGAAACGAGGTGCAGCCACTGGCAGGCCAGATTGCAATGCAAGCACCTGCTCAGCACAGGGTACACAGACCCGCACCTTGTCAGCGTCAGCACGAGGCTGCCCACACGCTACACACAGCCGGTCTTGTCCCAAAGGGACCCCGGTAACATTATCCTGGGATGCCTTCATATGGTAGGCAGGAGTCCGTTGCGCATAGGCCAACCAAGCAGGAAAGATGGCGTCGGTATACCTCGAGGGGCGGGCCAGTAACAGCAATGACGCGGAACGCGCCAAAGACGGGCCCCGCCCCCCCCCCCCCGAAGAGTGCGAAGCCAGAACGGCAAGCAGCCAATGATGGCGCACCAGCGCCTGAGGTAATGGCGCCGCCAAGCGCGGAACCAAGTCAGCGCGCGGCGGCAAATATAAAAATGCAGCATACACACGCAAGACAACCTAAACAGATAAAACATGTAAAACAAATAAGAGTCATCCCTCAGCAAACACAACCCCCCCACCCCGCACCCACCCTGCTCCACCAACCCCAACTCTGGAGAGCTTCGTACCACCCAAACCGATAAACCATTTTACTTAGGTGAAACAAGTTGCATATGAAGCAAGGGGGTCCATGAGAAAGGAAAACAACATTAACAGTTACACACAGGGGGTAGCGACGGCCATCTTTCTGGAGCCCCGGCAGTAGCCCAATTCCACAGCGGGACAGCAGACCAGATCACCGGCTCACGTGAGTGTTCAGCCGCTTCCTGCTGCACGAGTTAAAGAGGAGCATCGCAGGCCCTGGAGTATGAGACTCCGGCGTTGCACTCCCTGGGTTTCACTCACCTTTTCCTAGGAATTTCGCTGCATCCGCCCCGGCCGCATCTTCGCTCACCTCTAGACGTGCGCACACCCCCGGGCCTTTATAAATGGCCAGCGCGGGCGCGCCACAGCTGCACGGTGGGCGGGGGGATGTGGCTCGGCTCCTTTGCCATCAGTAGGGTGAAGGGAGCTGAGCGACAGTGAGCCCACTGACTGTGCCGTGACAGCGGGAGGAAGGTAAGTTAAACAGGGCGACCTGTGGGGGTACACACAGCTGGGGACGTCCCAATTTGGGGTGCAGAGGAACACACGGGAAAGTGAAATTCCTGTGTGTTGTTACTCTTTAAAGCGCCCACCCACCCACCATAAATGTTTTTTCTACAGTCCCAGTGGCAATTCTGCCTCTGGGGGCCCCTAGGTGGGCGGAGCAGCCCCCAAAGGCAGAATCGCCCCCCCCCCCGCTCGAAAGTTCAGGTCCCCATTTATTTCAATGGGGACCGGGTGCGGCTCAAGTTCAGGGCCACAAACTTATCGCTGAACACTCTGCAGCAGGTTAAAGCGCCCACCCACCAGTGACAATTCTGCCTTTGGGGGCCCCTTTATGGGCAAAGGGGCCCGAGAGGCAGAATAACCCCCCACCCAAAAAAAAAGTTCGGGTTCCCATTGATTTCCATGTACTCCGGGTTTGGGTGAAGTCTGGGTACATGAACCTGCAGCTCTAGGGCACTGTTTCTCAACCGGATATCCGGGGATAACTCAGCAAAGGGGAGGTCCGACGAGTCTGGTGCATTATATTACCAGTAAAGCATCATTCCTTCTTGCTATATAAGTGCTACAAAACCTGTGACCTGCTTAGATATCGGGGCTTAAGAGTTTCACCTTATGCCTTCTCTTTCTAAATATGTTGGCGTGGCCCTCGGCTCCGTGATGTCGCATTGTAATCAGCATAATGGGCGGGGTCTGTAAGACAGACATTCTCGCAGATAAAACCTGCCTCAGGGACGGGTCCCGTGGTGCAACCTGCCTCAGGGACGGGTCCCGTGGTGCAACCTGCCTCAGGGACGGCTCCCGTGGTGCAACCTGCCTCAGGGACGGCTCCCGTGGTGCAACCTGCCTCAGGGACGGCTCCCGTGGTGCAACCTGCCTCAGGGACGGGTCCCGTGGTGCAACCTGCCTCAGGGACGGCTCCCGTGGTGCAACCTGCCTCAGGGACGGCTCCCGTGGTGCAACCTGCCTCAGGGACGGCTCCCGTGGTGCAACCTGCCTCAGGGACGGCTCCCGTGGTGCAACCTGCCTCAGGGACGGCTCCCGTGGTGCAACCTGCCTCAGGGACGGCTCCCGTGGTGCAACCTGCCTCAGGGACGGCTCCCGTGGTGCAACCTGCCTCAGGGACGGCTCCCGTGGTGCAACCTGCCTCAGGGACGGCTCCCGTGGTGCAACCTGCCTCAGGGACGGCTCCCGTGGCGCAACCTGCCTCAGGGACGGCTCCCGTGGTGCAACCTGCCTCAGGGACGAGTCCCATGGCGCAACCTGCCTCAGGGACGGCTCCCATGGCGCAACCTGCCTCAGGGACGGCTCCCGTGGTGCAACCTGCCTCAGGGACGGCTCCCATGGCGCAACCTGCCTCAGGGACGGCTCCCATGGCGCAACCTGCCTCAGGGACGGCTCCCATGGTGCAACCTACCTCAGGGACAGGTCCCATGGCGCAACCTGCCTCAGGGACGGCTCCCATGGTGCAACCTACCTCAGGGACGGGTCACATGGCGCAACCTGCCTCAGGGACGGGTCACATGGCGCAACCTGCCTCAGGGACGGGTCACATGGCGCAACCTGCCTCAGGGACGGCTCCCATGGCGCAACCTGCCTCAGGGACGGGTCACATGGTGCAACCTACCTCAGGGACGGGTCCCATGGTGCAACCTACCTCAGGGACGGGTCACATGGCACAGCCTGCCTCAGGGACGGGTCACATGGTGCAACCTGCCTCAGGGACGGGTCACATGGTGCAACCTGCCTCAGGGACGGGTCCCATGGTGCAACCTGCCTCAGGGACGGGTCCCATGGTGCAATCTGCCTCAGGGACGGGTCACATGGTGCAATCTGCCTCAGGGACGGGTCACATGGTGCAACCTGCCTCAGGGACGGGTCACATGGCGCAACCTACCTCAGGGACGGGTCCCATGGCGCAACCTGCCTCAGGGACGGGTCACATGGTGTAACCTACCTCAGGGACGGGTCACATGGTGCAACCTACCTCAGGGACGGCTCCCATGGCGCAACCTGCCTCAGGGACGGGTCAAATGGTGTAACCTACCTCAGGGACGGGTCACATGGTGCAACCTACCTCAGGGACGGGTCACATGGCGCAACCTACCTCAGGGACGGGTCACATGGCGCAACCTGCCTCAGGGACGGCTCCCATGGTGAAACCTGCCTCAGGGACGGGTCACATGGTGCAACCTACCTCAGGGACGGCTCCCATGGTGAAACCTGCCTCAGGGACGGGTCCCATGGTGCAACCTGCCTCAGGGACGGGTCACATGGCACAGCCTGCCTCAGGGACGGGTCACATGGTGCAACCTGCCTCAGGGACGGGTCACATGGTGCAACCTGCCTCAGGGACGGGTCCCATGGTGCAACCTGCCTCAGGGACGGGTCCCATGGTGCAATCTGCCTCAGGGACGGGTCCCATGGTGCAATCTGCCTCAGGGACGGGTCACATGCTGCAACCTGCCTCAGGGACGGGTCACATGCTGCAACCTACCTCAGGGACGGGTCACATGCTGCAACCTACCTCAGGGACGGCTCCCATGGCGCAACCTGCCTCAGGGACGGCTCCCATGGCGCAACCTGCCTCAGGGACGGCTCCCATGGTGCAACCTACCTCAGGGACAGGTCCCATGGCGCAACCTGCCTCAGGGACGGCTCCCATGGTGCAACCTACCTCAGGGACGGGTCACATGGCGCAACCTGCCTCAGGGACGGGTCACATGGCGCAACCTGCCTCAGGGACGGGTCACATGGCGCAACCTGCCTCAGGGACGGCTCCCATGGCGCAACCTGCCTCAGGGACGGGTCACATGGTGCAACCTACCTCAGGGACGGGTCCCATGGTGCAACCTACCTCAGGGACGGGTCACATGGCACAGCCTGCCTCAGGGACGGGTCACATGGTGCAACCTGCCTCAGGGACGGGTCACATGGTGCAACCTGCCTCAGGGACGGGTCCCATGGTGCAACCTGCCTCAGGGACGGGTCCCATGGTGCAATCTGCCTCAGGGACGGGTCCCATGGTGCAATCTGCCTCAGGGACGGGTCACATGGTGCAATCTGCCTCAGGGACGGGTCACATGGCGCAACCTGCCTCAGGGACGGGTCACATGGCGCAACCTACCTCAGGGACGGGTCCCATGGCGCAACCTGCCTCAGGGACGGGTCACATGGTGTAACCTACCTCAGGGACGGGTCACATGGTGCAACCTACCTCAGGGACGGGTCACATGGTGCAACCTACCTCAGGGACGGCTCCCATGGCGCAACCTGCCTCAGGGACGGGTCAAATGGTGTAACCTACCTCAGGGACGGGTCACATGGTGCAACCTACCTCAGGGACGGGTCACATGGCGCAACCTACCTCAGGGACGGGTCACATGGCGCAACCTGCCTCAGGGACGGCTCCCATGGTGAAACCTGCCTCAGGGACGGGTCACATGGTGCAACCTACCTCAGGGACGGCTCCCATGGTGAAACCTGCCTCAGGGACGGGTCCCATGGTGCAACCTGCCTCAGGGACGGCTCCCATGGTGAAACCTGCCTCAGGGACGGCTCCCATGGTGAAACCTACCTCAGGGACGGGTCCCATGGTGCAACCTACCTCAGGGACGGCTCCCATGGTGAAACCTGCCTCAGGGACGGGTCACATGGTGCAACCTACCTCAAGGACTAGGGGCCCCCTCTTAGACATAAATTTGCATATGGCCCCCACAAACGATAAGCCCCGCCCCCTGTTGGAGAAGAGGGCGGGGCTGGCGGCCAATGACAGACACATAAAGGGTTAATGATTCCCGCACTTACCGGAGCCTTATTATACCCGAACCGTGAGGCGTTACAAGGAGGGGGCGTGGCCTGTGTGGAGAAAGAAAAGGGGAGTGGTCTATGTGTTCCTTGCGCCCACTGTCCTTTTTTCCCGCCATGTGGTGAAAGGAAAACAGCGACGTGGCCATTTTTTTTTTGTGGCGGCCATTTTCCCGGAGCTCAGTAATTAGCAGACATGTTTCGGGGTTGAATTCCTCTCACTAGTGATGGCACTGTGTTAGTTTCGGGGGCTGCGGCGGAATAAAGGGAGGGGCGCCATTTTCCTTTCTGGTCCCTCTGTGTTGAAGCAGAAAGAATGGCGCCATTAGTGGATGGCGGCCATTTTTCCAGTGCCTTGCCGTTAGTGTATAGCGGTTATTTTCCCAGTGCCTTCCCATTAGTGGATGGCGGTCATTTTCCTGGAGCCTCACATTGTGCCTTGCCATTAGGATATAGCGGCCATTTGCCGGAGCCCTACCATTGGTGCATAGCGGCCATTTTCCCAGTGCCTTGCCATTAGTTGATGGTGGCCATTTTCTTGGATCCTCACATTAGTTGAAGGTGGCCATTTTCCTGGAGCCTCACCATTAGTGGATGGCGGCCATTTTCCTTGTGCCTTGCCATTAGGATATAGCGGCCATTTTGCGGGAGCACTACCATTAGTGTATAGCGGCCATTTTCCCAGTGCCTTCCAATTAGTTGATGGCGGCCATTTTCCTGGAGCCTCACCATCAGTGAATGGCGGCCATTTTCCTGGAGCCCAACCTGTGCTTTGTAGAAGCGTAGATTGCGGGTGAGGCGGCTGTTGCTATGGTTTCTTGTCATGTGCTGAGACAGAGGCCGCTCCTCAGACGCAATATGGAGCCTCAGGGGCGGGGCAATGCTTTGTTATTGGCTAGCCCCACACCTGGGCTCCTTCCTCTACACCTGGGCTCCTTCCCCCACACCAGGATCCTTCCCCCCACACCTGGGCTCCTTCCTCTACACCTGGGCTCCTTCCCCCCACACCAGGGCTCCTTCCCCCCACGCCAGGGCTCCTTCCCCCCACGCCAGGGCTCCTTCCCCCCACGCCAGGGCTCCTTCCCCCACGCCAGGGCTCCTTCCCCCCCACCTGGGCTCCTTCCTCTACACCTGGGCTCCTTCCCCCACACCTGGGCTCCTTCCTCTACACCTGGGCTCCTTCCCCCCACGCCAGGGCTCCTTCCCCCCACGCCAGGGCTCCTTCCCCCCACGCCAGGGCTCCTTCCCCCCACACCAGGGCTCCTTCCCCCCACACCAGGGCTCCTTCCCCCCACACCAGGGCTCCTTCCCCCACACCCGGGCTCCTTCCCCCCACACCAGGGCTCCTTCCCCCACACCCGGGCTCCTTCCCCCACACCCGCGCTCCTTCCCCCACACCCGGGCTCCTTCCCCCCACACCCGGGCTCCTTCCCCCACACCCGGGCTCCTTCCCCCCACACCCGGGCTCCTTCCCCCCACACCCGGGCTCCTTCCCCCCACACCCGGGCTCCTTCCCCCACACCCGGGCTCCTTCCCCCCACACCCGGGCTCCTTCTCCCCACACCCGGGCTCCTTCCCCCCACACCCGGGCTCCTTCCCCCCACACCCGGGCTCCTTCCCCCACACCCGGGCTCCTTCCCCCACACCTGCGCTCCTTCCCCCACACCCGGGCTCCTTCCCCCCACACCCGGGCTCCTTCCCCCACACCCGGGCTCCTTGCCCCCACACCCGGGCTCCTTGCCCCCACACCCGGGCTCCTTCCCCCACACCCTGCTCCTTCCCCCACACCAGGCTCCTCCCCCCACACCAGGCTCCTCCCCCCACACCTGGGCTCCTACCCCCACACCTGGGCTCCTCCCCCATACCTGGGCTCCTCCCCCCACACACCTGGGCTCCTTCCCCCACACCCGGGCTCCTTCCCCCCACACCAGGCTCCTTCCCCCACACCTGGGCTCCTTCCCCCACACACCTGGGCTCCTTCTCCCACACCAGGGCTCCTCCCCCACACACCCAGGCTCCTTGCCCCACACCAGGCTCCTTCCCCCACACCAGGCTCCTCCCCCCACACCCGGGCTCCTTCCCCCCACACCCAGGCTCCTTCCCCCCACACCAGGGCTCCTTCCCCCCACACCAGGGCTCCTTCCCCCACACACCCGGGCTCCTTCCCCCACACATGGGCTCCTTCCCCCCACACCAGGGCTCCTTCCCCCCACACCTGGGCTCCTTCCCCCACACCTGGGCTCCTCCCCCACACACCTGGGCTCCTTCCTCTACACCTGGGCTCCTTCCCCCACACCAGGCTCCTTCCCCCACACCTGGGCTCCTCCCCCACACACCTGGGCTCCTTCCTCTACACCTGGGCTCCTTCCTCTACACCTGGGCTCCTTCCCCCACACCAGGCTCCTTCCCCCACACCTGGGCTCCTTCCCCCACACCAGGCTCCTTCCCCCACACCTGGGCTCCTCCCCCACACACCTGGGCTCCTTCCTCTACACCTGGGCTCCTTCCTCTACACCTGGGCTCCTTCCCCCACACCTGGGCTCCTTCCCCCACACCAGGCTCCTTCCCCCACACCTGGGCTCCTCCCCCACACACCTGGGCTCCTTCCTCTACACCTGGGCTCCTTCCTCTACACCTGGGCTCCTTCCCCCACACCTGGGCTCCTTCCCCCCACACCCGGGCTCCTTCCTCTACACCCGGGCTCCTTCCTCTACACCCGGGCTCCTTCCCCCACACCTGGGCTCCTTCCCCCCACACCAGGGCTCCTTCCCCCCACACCTGGGCTCCTTCCCCCACACCTGGGCTCCTTCCCCCCACACCAGGGCTCCTTCCCCCACACCAGGGCTCCTTCCCCCCACACCTGGGCTCCTTCCCCCCACACCTGGGCTCCTTCCCCCACACCTGCGCTCCTTCCCCCCACACCTGGGCTCCTTCCCCCCACACCTGGGCTCCTTCCCCCCACACCAAGGCTCCTTCCCCCCACACCTGGGCTCCTTCCCCCCACACCCGGTCTTCTCCCCCCACACCCGGGCTCCTTCCCCCACACCCGGTCTTCTCCCCCCACACCCAGGCTCCTTCCTCCACACCAGGGCTCCTTCCCCCCACACCTGGGCTCCTTCCTCCACACCTGGGCTCCTTCCCCCCACACCTGGGCTCCTTCCCCCACACCTGGGCTCCTTCCCCCCACACCAGGGCTCCTTCCCCCCACACCTGGGCTCCTTCCCCCACACCTGGGCTCCTTCCCCCACACCTGGGCTCCTTCCCCCACACCTGGGCTCCTTCCCCCCACACCAGGGCTCCTTCCCCCCACACCAGGGCTCCTTCCCCCACACCTGGGCTCCTTCCCCCACACCTGGGCTCCTTCCCCCACACCTGGGCTCCTTCCCCCCACACCAGGGCTCCTTCCCCCACACCAGGGCTCCTTCCCCCACACCTGGGCTCCTTCCCCCACACCTGGGCTCCTTCCCCCCACACCAGGGCTCCTTCCCCCCACACCAGGGCTCCTTCCCCCACACCTGGGCTCCTTCCCCCCACACCAGGCTCCTTCCCCCACACACCCGGGCTCCTTGCCCCACACCAGGCTCCTCCCCCCACACCCGGGCTCCTTCCCCCCACACCAGGCTCCTTCCCCCACACACCCGGGCTCCTTTCCCCCACACCCGGGCTCCTTTCCCCCACACCCGGGCTCCTTTCCCCCACACCCGGGCTCCTTCCCCCCACACCCGGGCTCCTTCCCCCCACACCCGGGCTCCTTCCCCCCACACCCGGGCTCCTTCCCCCCACACCCGGGCTCCTTCCCCCCACACCCGGGCTCCTTCCCCCCACACCCGGGCTCCTTCCCCCACACCCGGGCTCCTTCCCCCCACACCTGGGCTCCTTCCCCCCACACCTGGGCTCCTTCCCCCACACCTGGGCTCCTTCCCCCCACACCTGGGCTCCTTTCCCCCACACCTGGGCTCCTTCCCCCCACACCTGGGCTCCTTTCCCCCACACCTGGGCTCCTTCCCCCCACACCTGGGCTCCTTTCCCCCACACCTGGGCTCCTTCCCCCACACCAGGCTCCTTCCCCCACACCTGGGCTCCTTCCCCCACACCTGGGCTCCTTCCCCCCCACACCTGGGCTCCTTCCTCTACACTTGGGCTCCTTCCCCCCACACCTGGGCTCCTTCCCTAACACCTGGGCTCCTTCCCCCACACTTGGGCTCCTTCCCCCACACCTGGGGGGGGGGGGAAGGGGCTGGGGGTTAATTGCAAGTCACCTGCTAGCTGCGGGTTACTTGCCAGCCCCATAAGCCTTGTGATGTATACCTTGTGGTATAGTGGTCACATGGATCTCTTACAAGTTCACAAAGGGTTAAATATAAAATAAACACAGAAAATATGACATTTAAAATTTTTTTTTCTCTACTCACCTCCGATCCTGTGTCCTGCCCGATGACAGCTGCCAGTAGTGATCGGAGCAGGGCGTGTGAGGGACAGGAGATCGGAGTCTTCTCGCCTCTCACCCGCTCTGCACCGCTGCTACGGGCATCTGTCTGAGCCAGAGCGGGGTGAGAAACTATGAGCGGGATGACTTCATCCTGCTCCTCCCATAAAAGGTGTCTAGGGGCGGCAGTCAGCAACATCAGAAGCGGTGGGGGACCCTGTTCTGAGTCCTCACCTGAAGGCTGCGAAGCCCAGGAAAGAGAAGACCCAGACGGAGGGATCGGACGAGGATGTGAGTGAATGTAATTTTTTTTTTCACAGCAGGGGAGTGGGGGGGGCTGTTTTGGGCCTCCTCTTGAAGCCGGGAGACCCCCGGGTTGGGGATCGGATTCCCAACTGGAGGAAGAGGAGACCCTCAGCTTTCAAACCAGGCCGGAGGTGAGTTTTTATTTTTTGACAGTAACAAGGGAAAATGGCAAGCACTTAGATTCTACATGCTTGGCATTTAACGGTCGGAGAAGCGAAAATGTAGAAACTACGTGCTTGGCATTTAAAAGGTTAAAAGGAGTCCATGGTGGTGGTGGACGTGTCTGTAAGCCCTTGCAACCCACGCCGTCTGCCATGGATGAGGACAGAGATGCATCAACGCCTGCGGTCCCAGTTATACTTACCTGTGCAATTCCTGCACAGCTTCCTTCTTCCGCACCTACAGTGGAGTGGAGGGGGCAGATTCACCTCTTGGTTCATTTGTCCTTGTAGCACATTTTGACCAGGAAAGTGTCTTCACAGTCCAGTTCTGTTAAGAACTGTGGCCGTGAGCTCTCCAAGGATTGGGGAAAAAAAAGGTTTTTGCCTCTCTTTTTACTCAAAAAGTTTAAATGCTAACACGTCTAATTCCATGTCTGACATTCTGCTCAGCTTGGAATCAAATATGTTTAACAGATATTTTCCAAAAATCAGTCTCAGGGGGAGTGTTCTAGTTCAGTTCCCCCTGTTACTCCCTGTCTTACTTGGGCGTAATTTAGCTAAAATGTACAACTATATTCGCAGCCCTCAAATATATATTAAGGCAACTTAAGAGCTCAAATACATGTATATCCCTGAAAGTATGCCCTGGTTTGCCAGTAATCTCCAAGGAAAATGAGGCACTTTAAAGTTATTTTATATGTACAAAACAAAAATGCTACAATCAGTTTTAAAACATAGAAAGCCTAACAGGGCAAAAGCATATATATATTAAAACGGATTACTCATCTACTTTAATCGGGTCCAAGCAGAAATCAGCAGGCCACGTCCAATCTCCAAACAAGATGGCTGCTGTATTTAGCTTCACAATGCAGGTCTCTCTACCCCAAGGCAAAATCTCATCATCGTCATCTGTCTGTCCGTCCTCCAGTCAGCCTCACATCCTTTCTGCAGCTGCCCTCCAAGCAAAATATCTCTCTATCCAGTCCACTGTTTTTCATCAGGCTAACCCTTTGTTTCATTTGCAATCCGCAGGTCATCTCTGATTGGCCCAGGCAAAACTCACCAAGGTGGCCCAGGTTAATCTATTCACACCTGAAACTAAAGCTGCAAAAACCAGTCTCCAAAGAACAAAGGGGGGTTTCCCACCATGCTGCATATTAATTAAGAGTCAAACAAAAGGGATCATCCTATATACAGTGTACTTTTTGATTGTATAAGATTTGTTACAATTTCTATGGGAACAAAATATATAAAAAATCATAGATTCACACTCCCCAGACAGCCTCCACAATTCCGGCGGACAAATCTCCCCAGAAGAACCAGGATTCCCAGGAGGATAATGAGTCAGAAGGAATGAAGGATGAGGAACCAAAAGACAGCTCTGAAGTTATTTGTTTTGTTTATGAATGTGTCTGTTACAAGCTATTTATGTGTCAGAATGTTTCCATGAGCAACCGGGGGAGGTCTCTGTTCATGGCTTGCAGGAAGTTAAGCCAAAGGTTTTTCCATTGGATTAATCCATTAAAGAATGAATTTCTAGTAATCATATTTACTTTCCTTTAAGATCTAGAAAAATTGGTCTAAAGTTCCCAGAATAAACCCAGCAAAGTTTCAAAAAACATGGATTTGTCCTTTTAAGACAGTGGGCAAATTAAAGATCCAATGGATCGAAACGCTGATTTTCTCCAGCGGAGGGCGTGGGATGCTGAGGCTTTTAGGTCATCTAGAGATTTAGGCCATTGTCATGAATGACTTGCCTTCAGTCCGTGCCCGTGGTGTCCCTAGGCAACTGGCCAGGGTTTCTCCTGCCCAGCAGCCGCCTCTGCCTCCGGTGCCATCCCCAGCGGCGCGTGTGTCGCCGAGTAAGTCCTCCCCCCTTGCCCATTGTCACTCAGCTTGTGCTTGCTGGCCTATACAATCAGCTCATGTCCTCCGGTGGTGCAATACTCAGAATGGCCACCGGAGGCTGTTTAAAAGAACGAAGTCTAGAAGGTGCAGCTCTGAGCAGTTTGCCTGGGAAGCTCAGCTGGAGCAATCAGCCCAGAGCTCACCAATCAGACCACAGGGCCAGTGCTCCAATCTGCCGTCAGATCCTAAGTGCACCAATCCCAGCCACTGTCTCCCTGTCCAATCCTGCCGGTTTTCCCACTATAAAGGGATTTCCACTGCAGTGTGTCATTGCCTGTTATAGCGCCTAGTACCAAGCATTGAAGCTCGATTGATTCCTGTTGTCAACCTCAGCCTGAACCGACCTTTTGCCTGCCTGACCACGATTTTCGCCTGACCCCTCTGATACCTCGCCCCGTGACCTTCTGGATTGACCTCGGCTTGTTTGACTATTCTTTGTTACCTCCATTGGATACCTCGCACCGTGACCTCCCGGCTCTGACCTCGGCTTGTAATCGGACTTCCGCCATCCGGCATCCTCGCTTGGGACTCCCTGCCGTTCATCAGTCTCCACCTTAAGCTGATAATCTTTGCGCCCTATAAGTCCTGGGGGTAACCGAGTAGGAGAGGCATTACCCGCGTCTCCTACAAGCGGGGACTTGTCTATAGGCAGAAGAGGCGGTGGAGATTGGGGATTGTCAGCTCAAGACAGACTGGTGTTCGGTACAGTCCTTACATTATAACAGGCCCAAAAATTGATATGGAAGAACTTGTACAACAAGTGCAGGCCATGGCTACCGCCATTAACCAGCTGGCCCAACGTGTGGCTGATCAAGAAAATCGCCAGCTGCCTGCACCACCTGTATCCTCACCTCCTGTTGAGCCGAAGGTTCCCCTTCCTGAGAAATTTGATGGGGATCGTACAAGATTCTCCAACTTCAAGAACTCCTGTGAACTTTATTTCAGACTACGGCCCTACTCTTCAGGCACAGAAATGCAGAGGGTGGGCCTGGTTATATCTCTGCTCCAGGGTGATCCACAGTCCTGGGCGTTTGGCTTAGCGCCCACAGATGAGCCCTTGCAATCTGTCTCAGCCTTTTTCTCCGCTATGGAGATCCTATATTCGGACCCTGACAGGACTTCGACCGCTGATGCCAGGCTTCGAAGCCTGAAACAGGGGAAACGCTCAGCAGAGGAATATAGTGCCAAATTCCGCCGCTGGGCGATTGAATCCCATTGGAATGATCCTGCTCTCTGTAGTCAGTATAGAATTGGTCTTTCAGAAGGTGTTAAGGATGTTCTAACAAATTTTCCTTACCCTAAAAGCCTGGATGAACTCATGGTTTTGGCCATTAAAATTGGCAGACGGCTACGGGAGAGACATATAGAGAAGAATCACTCTCACTTCTGGGAATCTTCCCACCAGGAGTCATCCTCTATGGGTGTTGTCTCATCTTCGCCCCCAGAAGAGCCTATGCAACTTGGTGCTACTCACCTTTCCCCGGCTGAAAACAGTAGACGTCGCACCTTAGGCCTATGCATGTACTGCGGGGTTTCAGGTCACCTGGTTAGGACCTGCCCCAATAAAAGACCTTTGGCGGGATTGCAACGTCCTGACAAGATAGAGAAAGTTTGTCAGGACGGTCAGGTAACTTCCCTTCATAGAAATAAAATGTTGTTACCTGCTACTGTGGGTTGGGAGTTGTCCAGGAAATCCGTCTCTGCTTTTGTCGATAGCGGAGCAGTTGGCAACTTCTTGGATAAATCCATAGTAGCCGCCTTAGGCATTCCCTTAATCCCCCTTGGGAAGCCCCTTCAGATTTTGGCAGTAAACAATACTCCTGTTCCTAGAGGAACTGTCACCTCCAAAACCCCTTTAATTAACCTAGTTGTGGGACCTTCCCATTCTGAGAACCTTGAATTTTTTTGTCTTAGACAGCCCTGAAGCCCCGGTTGTCTTAGGGTTCCCCTGGTTAAAGGTGCACAACCCTACCTTTAATTGGGAAACTGGGGAATTGACAGGATGGAGCCCGCACTGTGCAGAACATTGCTATAGTATCACTGTTGGAGCAACCCAAGTCTCAGAGCTTATTTGTCCGTCTGCCTCTCCATCCATGAGGGTACCTCATGTATCTTTATTGAAGTCCGCCGGAACCATTCAGGGTGATAATCCTGTTAAGTCTGGTGAGGGTCCTGAGGCCCCTCGTGAAGGGAAGGGTACTGTCATGAATGACTTGCCTTCAGTCCGTGCCCGTGGTGTCCCTAGGCAACTGGCCAGGGTTTCTCCTGCCCAGCAGCCGCCTCTGCCTCCGGTGCCATCCCCAGCGGCGCGTGTGTCGCCGAGTAAGTCCTCCCCCCTTGCCCATTGTCACTCAGCTTGTGCTTGCTGGCCTATACAATCAGCTCATGTCCTCCGGTGGTGCAATACTCAGAATGGCCACCGGAGGCTGTTTAAAAGAACGAAGTCTAGAAGGTGCAGCTCTGAGCAGTTTGCCTGGGAAGCTCAGCTGGAGCAATCAGCCCAGAGCTCACCAATCAGACCACAGGGCCAGTGCTCCAATCTGCCGTCAGATCCTAAGTGCACCAATCCCAGCCACTGTCTCCCTGTCCAATCCTGCCGGTTTTCCCACTATAAAGGGATTTCCACTGCAGTGTGTCATTGCCTGTTATAGCGCCTAGTACCAAGCATTGAAGCTCGATTGATTCCTGTTGTCAACCTCAGCCTGAACCGACCTTTTGCCTGCCTGACCACGATTTTCGCCTGACCCCTCTGATACCTCGCCCTGTGACCTTCTGGATTGACCTCGGCTTGTTTGACTATTCTTCGTTACCTCCATTGGATACCTCGCCCCGTGACCTCCCGGCTCTGACCTCGGCTTGTAATCGGACTTCCGCCATCCGGCATCCTCGCTTGGGACTCCCTGCCGTTCATCAGTCTCCACCTTAAGCTGATAATCTTTGCGCCCTATAAGTCCTGGGGGTAACCGAGTAGGAGAGGCATTATCCGCGTCTCCTACAAGCGGGGACTTGTCTATAGGCAGAAGAGGCAGTGGAGATTGGGGATTGTCAGCTCAAGACAGACTGGTGTTCGGTACAGTCCTTACAGCCATCTTTTACAGCAGTGTGTGTGGCCCGTAACATGAGTTTATGGGTTGAGGGCTTGCAGATACAACTTAATTAAGGAAATTCAGTTAAGAATACTTTAAAGTAGGTTCTAGCTATTGCTATGGCGACTGCATATTTGGCCAATGCAGCTACAGAGTCGCTGAAAGTGGCAGCAAGAAGCACAGCTTTAGTGAACGCAGCCAGTCGTGCTCTGGGATGGCGACATGGCCTTTAAATCAAGATTGTACGGCATCCATTTTGAGGGAGGATTGCATTTTGGGCCATAGTTGGAATCCATACAGGATAGATACACCATGAAAGCGAAACAATTTCCTTCCAAAAAGAGCCCAGAGTAGTCCTTTGTTGTAAGTGATTCTTTGAATTATTTTTTCCTCAAAGAGTATCGAGAGCCGTCGGTGATTTCAGCCAAGGAATTCACAAATATACGTATCCGGAATCGAAGTCAAAAAATCGGTGATGGATTTAATTAATAATTTAGAATAAATGAAGAGGTGGATGCCAGTAACTTGCGTTACAAATACATATAAAACAGAGTTCGTCAATGGATTAAGTTCGGTTGAAATGTCCAGGAATAGAGGGCAAGTCTTTCTTAGGCTGGAAGTGAAATGGCGGCAAACTTCTCCTGTTGCCTTTGTCTGGTGACAAAAGAACTTGCTCTTCACAGTAAAAGGTGGGGGCTGATTGTCTGTGTATGCAGGGTTGTGTCTGAAAGAAAAGTGTCCTGATCCCTTCCCCCACGTGACTTAAGAAGCCTTCTATTCAGATCAAATTCCTAGCTGGAGGTATGTACAATCCCTCCTCAAATTCACAATCCCTCCTACTATCTGAACCAATTAACGTCAAAAGGAGGTCCATGAAATATAATATTCAGCTCAACTTACAAATGACAGATGTTATATGTTAATGGTCAGTAGTTCATACATCACATTAATTACATAGACTGACATGGAGACTTAGAGTAATTACATAGACTGACATGGAGACTTAGAGTAAACAAAGACCCAGACACTGTTATCCCTGTGTCTCGGTTTCAAATCTGGGAACAATTTACTCCCTGCATAGGGGGTCTGATAATCAGATTCCAAAGACAGAGCAATCCATCAAATGAAATTCCAAAAGTTGACCTCTCACACACACAATTTAATCTACTGAATTTTTATGGCGCCAAATAGTTTATTATATTCAAAATTAAAACATATTTTAAATATAACAAACCCCCCTGATTATGATTTTTATATAAATCATAATTTAATAATTAGAACATTCACACATCAGTCACTGCGTCATTCATTCCAGGTCTTGTTTTGGTTATCCATAAAAGATCCCTCTATCAATGAATTCCCAACATCAGGGCCCAATGCAAGTAGTTTCCTCATAAATGTTCTGTGTAACAATTTTCCGCTTCGTGAAATTTCTTTTCTAACTAAACTATGAAGATATTTAACTCTAACTACTAAGATTAATTGTAATATCATACATATAATAATAACGATAAATAAAATAATAACAGGGTGCAATAAAACATTTCCCATCGCTGTTGCCACTGAGGATTTTGACCACATATTAATAGATTTTTTTAATTTACTCCACCAAGAAGCTCCAGAGAAACTAGACCAATCGTGTTGTATAGACTGCAACACTCCTTGTTCATGTTTAAAAACAATCTCTGCTTGCTTAATCTCTGTTTGCAATGCCTTTAAAAAACCTCTATCTTTTATAAGTTCCGCTGTCCATTCCTGCCAAGGGAATTCATCTAATTGAGAAATATTAAATTTTGGAGGGAAGCTCTTTATTTCCCTATTCAGTATAGTGGTAATATTGATTTTGATTCCATTAAAATCAATACTTACTAATTCACCCGCTATACAATATAATCCCCTTTTCAGAACATCTGAATAAGCACAGGAACTCATGAGAGCCTTGATTTCTTCACTTTCTGTCATAACTTGGGAACAAAATTTCCTCTGTTCAACAGGAGTAAATAACTCAAAGGAGGTTTTAACTTCCTCAATTCTTGCTGTACACAAACTATGGTTATGGAAGCAAGAATGATATATTTCTTTAATTTGATTAGGCAAGCAGACGACCTTTGATTGGAAATGTAAACATGCTGATAGGTCTAGCTGCTCTGGCTCTGTCTGGTCAACATCAATAGCAAAATTCTTATATTGCAACTGATAATACAGAAGTTGGGTGTCGCTCACTGGTATTCCCAAAACAGTGACAGATACCAACTCTTGTTGTTGGCCTGCAATAGGAATCAATGACGTGGCATAACATTCCCCAGGCACACATCCTACCCACTTATTCACCCATAAATCAATATGATTTAAAGCAAACTGATATTCAGAGGGTAGGCTATGTATGATATTCAAAGGTGTAGTGCCACCCTGAAAAGCCTGGGCTATGATCTTGAAATTAGTAGAATATTCTACTTGTACCTCAAGACATGCTCTCGCTACTTGGGAATGCTGTGCACTAGTCATTAATGCCATTGTCACTTCTTGCAGGTGAAGAATGGAAGGACCCATCACTGTGGCAGTTTTAACAACCATACCTTGTAAAATCTGATTTATACTCCGCTGGGTCTGTATGCCTCTGCTTCCTAATAACCCCGCAGACTCCAAATCAGATCTCAATGTATTTATGTCTATGCTGTTTGTGATACCACTAACAGCTCCTACACCACCAATGATCCCTTCCATTATTCCTCTTTTATTCTTTTTATTTAGAGGTTTACTAAACCATTGTTCGATACCCAAATCCATATTCATCAGATGCTCATGACAATTAGGATATTGCGTGGAGACCTTCCAATCGGAAATGTTAAATTTCCATACAATATTGACAAAATTCCCATCTCGCAGCAAGGGTCTGGTCTGATAGTGATTGATCTGGAAGGGGCCTGCAGGTTCAAATAACCTACCCAGACATTAGTTTTTTTCCGGTGACTCAACCAGAACAATAGATGACTTACACTGTTTTCCCTGATTTTCCATCGATATGCAACAATTATAGATACCAGAGTCCTCAAGAATAGGATCTGCCTTAAAATAGATAAACCCTGCTTCAGATCTACTTACCACTCCTATGGGCCCTATTTGGATCATATGAGTGGTACCTAGCCTTAGACTCCCTAGGAATGTACCATCCTTTTCCCATGATATTAAAGAATCTTGGGGAAATTGTGCATCTGCTTTGCATATCAATTTAAAATCATTCGTACCCTCTCTGATTTTAACAGATTCTGGAGAAACCTTAATCTCTGGGATTTTCTGATCTGTAACAGTAAGATTTAATACAATTCTCACTGCAGAATTATTCTTTGCAATCATAAAATCCAAAACCCCATATCTTCCATCTTACATGCCCATGAACCTGTTCGATTGTTATGAACAAAGGTTCCATGTAATTTAGAAAATGTTGTTTTGGTATCGATACGAGCTTGGATCTTTATGTCATTATTGTATGCAAATGTTATTTCGACACAACAAGTATAACCATATCCTATACAGATGTTGCCCAAAATATCAATTGAGTCATCAACTGGGGAATTTTTCCATTCTACTATATCCCATCTTCTTTTCCTATAAAAAGAAACATTTTGTTCTGGTGTTAATAAGGTCTCCGGGTCTTCCTCAGGAATTGTAGGGATGCTCATTGTAACACCGCTGCTTAATTGAGTTCTTATAAGGATGTAAAGGAGTCCTAAGATAAAAATTTTCTCCTTAGATGTTATCACATCCTGTAATTTCAATGGCTGCATGTTTCAATATGTCTGTAAAATAAAAGTGCAGTATCAGTTATTTTGGCATAAACAATTTGCATTGATCTGCATGAACCCACATTTTTTGTTGTCGCCTCACATTTTTGTTAGAATTTAGAGGCCTTTGGACTTGAATCATTACTTGTCCCATAGAATCAATTATTTCATAAGGACCTTCCCAATTGCTCTGCCAAGGACCACTCTTGCGGAATGCTTTTACCATAACCATGGCTCCCTTCACAAATTTTGATTGATGTGGAAATGTTAAATTCATCTTTCGTCCTGTCATTAGTTCAAATGGTGAAAACTGAGTAGTAGAGGAAGATGTACCTCTTACACTCATCAATATGAATGGTAATGCGTCTACCCAGGTGTTCCCTCTACTCATTAGCATTTTAGCTATCCTTGTTTTAATAGTCCTATTCATTCGTTCAACAATACCAGCTGACTGAGGATGATAAGCTACATGAAACTGTTGTTCAATTCCTAAAATTCCACACATTGCCTGCATAATTTTACCTGTAAAATGAGTCCCACAGTCTGCTTCCAATTTAAAACAAAAACCCCAGGTAGGAAAGATGTGATTTACCAAAGCCTTGGCTGTGCTTATTGCATCATCTTTCCTTACCGGTATAATTTCAACCCATTTGGAAAATACATCTACCACCACTAAAGCATACCTAAATCCATACTTCCCTGTGGGTAAGGGTCCTATGTAATCTATTTGTAGAGTTTTCCAGGGACCGTCAGCTGGTGCAATTCTTAGTAAAGGTGGCTTTTGTCCTTTTGGTCTAGGGTTTATTTGTGCACATATCAGACAGGATTGCACTACTTCCTGCACTGTTTTTTCCATTTTATCCCAGTAAAATTTTTCCTTAAGAATTTCTAGTAACCTTTGCTGACCAATGTGACCTAAACTCTCATGATTATACTTTGTAAATTCTACCTGCAAGTGTTCTGGTATGACTGGTAATAAAATTCCATTTGAATCGTGGCACAATATATCATTTTCCAAGCAAAAAGGGGGCTTAGGGTCTTGTCGAATTTTTAGCCTGTTCTTTAGCAAATGAAAGAGGCTCCTGCTCTGTCCTATGTATTGCATTCACAATAGCAGGCTTTGTATCATTGTCAGCGTCAATTCCATCAATAGTCTCCCCCTGTACTGCTGCTTCCTTAGCTAGGCTGTCAGCTGTTCTGTTCCCAATGCTCAAGTCACTATTGTCCTTTTGATGTCCAGGGACTTTAATGATTGCATGACTACAGGGATTCTTAGATGCAATTTCAAAAATTGTTTCTAAAGTTTTCTTGTGAGCTAGATTTTTATTGGAGGAATCAACAAACCCTCTTCTCTTCCAGATCGGAAGATAATCTACAGAGTAAGAGCTATCACTATAGATTGCTAATGGCATACGATTTCCTTGATCTTCAACAATCAAAAGCGTTTTTAATGCCTCCAATTCTGCTCTTTGTGCCGAATGATGTCCCTCTAATTTATGCTGTATTGCATAACCTCTTTTAGGATACCAAATAGCATATCCTGTGCAATATTTCCCATTTGAAAAATATCTAGAGCCATCAATGAACACTGGTTCATCATCCTTCTCTGCCTCACGTCTAAAAAGAGGTGCAATTGAATCATGACGCTCAATTGAACATTCATGGGGTTCTCCTTCATATTGCATCAATTGGGGAAGCACATACTTAGCCTTATGATCAACATCAATGTTTTTAGAGGAGAGTAGCAGTAACCATTGAGCAAATCTTTGGTTAGAAACTCCAGGAAGATTCTTTCAAGAAGCATCTTTAAAGTAGAATGCGGAGTTTGCAATGTGATTTTGTTAAAACCAACTACATGCTCAGTAGCTTTCACTGCAAAATGTACTCCTACCAAATTTCTGATACACAAGTCAAATCCTTTTTCTACTGGTGTCAGTAGTCTGGAGTAATAACCTAGTATTCTCCATGTGTCACCTTGCAATTGCAACAACACAGCTGAGATGGCTTCATCTGAGACTGACACTTGAATTGCAAATGGCCTATTATTTTCAACTGTGGCTAGGGCTGGAGCTGACTGAAGATCTCTCTTTAGAGTCTCAAAGGCTGCCTGATGCCCATCTTTCCACATTTCAACAATCTCACCTGAGTCTTTAGTTAATAACTGATACAAGGGAGAAGCTTTGAAAGCAAAGTTCTCAATGAATTCCCTTGAGAAGTTCAACAATCCTAAGAATTGTCTTAACGCCTTGAGACTTGTTGGAACTGGAAGAGATGTGATAGCCTGCACTCTTTCACTCAAAGGTGATCTTTTGCCATGACTTATGATTAATCCTAGAAATCTTACCTCAGTTTTCATAAGCTGCACTTTGTTTGTGTTTAACTTAAGCCCTGCATTCTGCAATAGCTGAAACATCTCAGCTAGCAGAGACAGATGTTCCGCCTCTGTCTTTGAGCTAATCAAAATGTCATCTACAAACTGACGGACACAGTCTGGTCTGGAAAATTTTGATAAAACATTTGCTAATGCCTGATGAAATATTGATGGAGATAGGTGGAGCCCTTGAGCTAAGCGGGTTAGTATGTATTGGGTTGAATCAAATATAAATGAGAACTTATATTGACAACTTTTGGCAAGTGGAATGGAAAAGAAACCATTAGAGATGTCCAAAACTGAAAAAATTCTATGATCGGCATTTAAATTGGACAATATATCGGGTGTTTCTGACATAATACAAGTTGTCGTGGGTGTGTATTTATTTAACATTCTTAGATCTAATAAGAATCTATAGGAATTATCAGGTTTCTTAACACACCAGCATGGATTATTAGTCACTGAATTTCCCTTCCTAATCACACCTTGCTTAAGGAACTCTTGTATGATCACTGAGACTGGTTCAATTGCCTCTGGGGGTAATTTATATTGCCTTTGTGGTGGGGGGTCCTTACCCTCAATATTCACTAACACATCTTTCATAAGACCCACCTCATTTCTGAATTGTGCCCACAAAGATGGAAATTTCTGAACCAACTGTTTCAAAGCTAGATTATCACCCGTGTCTGGCCATTTATGGTCGGGTGAGATCTTGTCTGTCATACAGACGCTTCCAACTTCAGCATACTGATGTGGATCAATTAATATGGGCTTACGATTAATTGAATCCTTCCAAATAACACAATTTCCTAAATCAATCACCCATCCTCTGGTTTTCATTAAATCAGCTCCTAAAATCGATTCCGAATTATCACAATGCCAAATGTCAATATCAGTTTTCAAATGACCAGGAATTTCAAATGGTACCCGTTTACACAATGTAGCAGTGTCACTTCCTTTTTTGTTAAAACCAACAACCATACATGTTTTAGAATTTGTCTTCAATGGTAATTTAGCACCTGTGACAGTAAGCTGTGCTCCTGTATCCAGAAGAAAATTTGATTTTTGTTCATTTAATTCAGCTGTTACAAAGGGTCTTCCACAATTATCAAGCACTAATGGTGCAACAAATTCTAAATGTGTTGGTTTTGGTATGGCAACTTCAGGACCTAATCAGGGCTTGGGCAATAAACCTTGCATTTGCCTGTATTTCTTTAGCATAGGAACTGTCACTGATTGTAAGCTCTCTAAGTTGTTTTATTAATGGACCATAAGGTGTGTGAGCTTCTACTTCCTCTATGGCTGGGGGTGCTGATGGTTCCTTAGATACAAAACCATTCTCTTTTCCCAAATTCTTCAATTTTCTACTGTTCAAAAATTTGATACAATTGTATTTTATATGACCTGGCTTATTACAATAGTAACAAACTGTCTGTCTTGGTTTTACCTGTTCTCCCTTTTCATTCCTGTAGGGGGCAGCAGAGGGTGTTTTAAATCTTTGAGTCTCCTCTGCGGATCTATTTCCCTGAATCACAGAGATTTTAGCTTTCATGGGACCTGATTTTAATTGTCTCCTAATTTGTTCAATAAATTTTGCGGCTTCCAAAAGATTTGGTTTGTCACAAGCCAAAGTTTTTGAAACCGGATCAAGGTAGTGGAATTTCCTTACAAAAGACTTAACCATTAAATCAGAATCCTCATCCTCTGATAAACCCATGATCAATCTGTAAGCCTGTTCAAACTTTACCATAAAAGCAAAAGCATCTTCATTTGGCAAAGGTTTGAGACTATTCAGCATATCAACATCTGCTGAATCTCCACAGATAAATAAAATTAATTGCCGAAGTCAATCAGCCCGTGTACTGTGAACCAATTCTCCATCTATATCAACTGGAGAAGGCTCAACACGTCTGGACATATGGGTAGGAACCCAAATTTTGGATAATTTACTCTTTTGTTCATCTGTCAGATTGAATTTATCTGTGTTGGATTAAAAAATGTCCATTATGGAATGGATCAGCATTTTTATCATAGGATGGGATATCCTTTAATGTCTTCATCAATTGTTCATGAATCTTAACATTTACTCTGGCCGATTTATCTAAGAGTTTTCTCCTCCTAAATTCTGTCTCATCTTCTTCCATATCCTGCAAATCCATAGGAACTGCTTCAGGTATATAAGATACCTTTGGAATGCGCATCTTTAATTCACCTTTTGATGAACCAGCCTGCTCCTTATCAGTTTTCCTAGTGTTTGCCGATATAACTTTTATTTCATTTTTAAGTTTCTCTAATATGAGTTCCCTGCTATTTAACTGATCTTCTAAATTCCCTATATATTCGGCCAATAAAGGGCAATTTTCACAATTAAAATTTATCTCAGATTGATTTTCTATCTGAACTGTTGTTTGCATAGCTGCAACTTGCAAATTCTCCTTACAACCATCCCCCAAATCGATATTATCACAGGGTATGGTGGCTTTACTTACTTTACAATCCTTAATGCAAGTTTTTACTGGTTCCAACATTACCAATTCACCAAATTCTCTAAACATTCTCATAATATTTTGAATTTTCTTTTTGGATTTATTAATCATAAATCTAGAATTATCTATTTCTAGATTAGCTTTGATGAGCTGAGAATGCATTAATTTCCAAAGCTCTCCATCACACTTCTGATAAATCAAATCAGTAAATTCTAGGCTGCTCTTATCTGCCATATTATTAATAAAATCCATTACTCACCGTAACCTCAGACTTTTTTCTTCAAAAACGTCTTATCACTTGGCCTTCGAATTCCACGCTTAAAGAAGGCGTCCCTTCTTCTTCCTCAAAGTGACCTTCCGACAAAACACTGACAATTCGATCGGACTCCTAGGTTCTGCTGGACAGCTGAAGTTTGATTATCTCTCGATGTCTTCCCCCTGATCAAACTCAGATGGATCAGTAGATAATCTTAACGTGTCCAGATTCAGGGGCTCGCCAACTGTTGTAAGTGATTCTTTGAATTATTTTTTCCTCAAAGAGTATCGAGAGCCGTCGGTGATTTCAGCCAAGGAATTCACAAATATACGTATCCGGAATCGAAGTCAAAAAATCGGTGATGGATTTAATTAATAATTTAGAATAAATGAAGAGGTGGATGCCAGTAACTTGCGTTACAAATACATATAAAACAGAGTTCGTCAATGGATTAAGTTCGGTTGAAATGTCCAGGAATAGAGAGCAAGTCTTTCTTAGGCTGGAAGTGAAATGGCGGCAAACTTCTCCTGTTGCCTTTGTCTGGTGACAAAAGAACTTGCTCTTCACAGTAAAAGGTGGGGGCTGATTGTCTGTGTATGCAGGGTTGTGTCTGAAAGAAAAGTGTCCTGATCCCTTCCCCCGCGTGACTTAAGAAGCCTTCTATTCAGATCAAATTCCTAGCTGGAGGTATGTACAATCCCTCCTCAAATTCACAATCCCTCCTACTATCTGAGCCAATTAACGTCAAAAGGAGGTCCATGAAATATAATATTCAGCTCAACTTACAAATGACAGATGTTATATGTTAATGGTCAGTAGTTCATACATCACATTAATTACATAGACTGACATGGAGACTTAGAGTAATTACATAGACTGACATGGAGACTTAGAGTAAACAAAGACCCAGACACTGTTATCCCTGTGTCTCGGTTTCAAATCTGGGAACAATTTACTCCCTGCATAGGGGGTCTGATAATCAGATTCCAAAGACAGAGCAATCCATCAAATGAAATTCCAAAAGTTGACCTCTCACACACACAATTTAATCTACTGAATTTTTATGGCGCCAAATAGTTTATTATATTCAAAATTAAAACATATTTTAAATATAACATCCTTTCAGGCCTAAATCTAGAGGGTCACAGGACAGGGAAAGACCTTAAATTTCTAGGTAACCCTGAAAGTTTCCCAGGGGAAGGTGTAGAAATGGATTCCTGTTCAACCCCCCTGCACCCACCCCCAAAAAATCCCCAGTGCGGAATTCGGGTTCACCTAAGGGCCTTTACGAATATCTGGGCTCTTCTGGGTTCCAACCCCTTTGATGTTTGATGGGTGCAGAAGGGCTAAAGAGTTCCATTTCTCTTTCTTCGCTCCAAACACATTTTTTGTTACAGGCCTCCCTCAGGATCCACAAAAGTTTATGACCCTGGGTGAACAAATAAAAGCCCTACGAAGAAACAAAGTCATTGTTCCCGTACCTCCAGGCCAGAGGGGAGTCAGTTTCTACTGCCAAGTATTCTTGGTTCCCAAGAGTTCGGGGGGGGGGGGGGGTCGTTGGTTGATATTAAATCTGAAGTTGCTGCACACATTACCAGAAGTTCGGAATTGCAAACGTTGGTTCGTTCAGAAATTCCCAGGTTGCAGGATGTTTTATGGTGAAGGTAGACTTGCAAGATGCCTACTTGCACATCCCTGTGCATTTAGACTCCTAAAAGTATCTACTTTTTGCACTTCTGACTCAAGACAAGATTGTTCATTGGCAGTTTCAGGCCCTTCCTTTTGGTCTGTCAACAGCTCCCCCCGCCAATTCACAAAGCTCTTGGCGGAAGTTGCCTCAATTCTAAGATTAAGGGGGGTCCGAATAATCCCGTACCTCGAGAATTTCTTAATTCTTTCAGAATGAGAGCAAAAGATCAGAATAGACCTACAATATACTCTCGATCTATTTACCAAATTGGGCTTCTTGATCAACTTCAAAAAATTTGTGTTGATTCCATTACAATCTTTGGAATTTTTGGGACTAAGAATAAGTCGATACGAAGAAAACGTTTCATGGTATACAAAAATTAACACTGTAGATGAATTTTCCTCAGTAGCTGAGGGATCATGAATTTCTTGGTTACAATATGTTAACATGCATATTGTGGGAGTTATATCACTTTATAAAATATTTATCTAATCTCATAGAGGAGGGTTGTAGGCAGATCCTTCAGACACACCCAGGAGGCTGGGAATGCTGGCCACACCTCTTAGTGTTCAGTAGATAAGAAGGATTTTTGCAGGGTATTGATGCGATGGATGGACCCCCTACCTGATGCTAAATATATCTCTTTCTCCATTATAACATTTATTGTACTGTAACTAATGTAGAACTAACTATAACCTAACATGTAACAACGACCTGTAATAATGTAATAATAAGGTTATCTGGGGAAGCTTCATGAACATATTGGGTTAGTGAAGGTTATTTACTGTGCTGGTAAATTAAACCCGTTTTCTTTTATACATCTTACTGTGTGTGGTGGATAATCTCACACAATAGATTATATAGGCAAAGTATAAGGGAAGATATTTCTCAGGACATTTCACTGGATGTATGAGGACAACCTCAGTGACCATCGGTTTGTATCAGATTAATGGCCGCTGGGCTGATATGATTATTAGTGTTTGCGATATTTATAATATTAATCTCTAGTAGAAATATTGGAGATTAATGTGTAGCAAATATTATTTAAATCATATTTCCCCTCTTTAAGACTGCAAGAGAATAATGGGGAGTGGGCAGGTGCAGCCTGTGCATATACAGCCGGGAGTCGCTTTAGTTCTGGATGTCGCGTAGCCACGCCTCTGCAGAGACTTAGCCCAGAAGTGTCTGATTTTGTGTGCCAGAATGTAATAAAAGAACTTTACAGAGCTGAAATCAAAGAATACCTAAAAGACAGATGTAACCTCCTGACATTGCATTGTAAATGATCTATTATGTTTTATAAAAAAAAACACAACTAATTATCTCTATTTCTGACGAGTTTATGAACATTTCTCACAAATAGCCAAAAGATGATTATAGCTTCTCTCCTGTATGAATTCGTCTATGACTGATAAGATGTGATTTCCGAGAAAAAGATTTCCCACATTCAGGACATGAATATGGCTTCTCCCCTGTATGAACTCTGTCATGTAAGATAAGGGCCGATTTGTTAGAAAAACATTTCCCACATTCAGAACATGAATATGGCTTCTCTCCTGTATGAACTCTTTCATGACTAATAAGTTCCGACTTCTGAAAAAAACATTTCCCACATTCAGAACAAGAATACGGCTTCTCTCCTGTATGAACTCTTTCATGTTTGTTAAGGCCAGTTTTCCCAGAATAACATTTGCCACATTCAGAACATGAGTATGGCTTCTCCCCTGTATGAACACTTCCATGTACGACAAGCTTTCTTTTCTCAGAAAAACATTTCCCGCATATAGAGCAGGAATATGGCTTCTCCCCTGTATGAACTCTTTCATGTATTGTAAGTTGTGATTTAACGGGATAGCACTTCCCACATTCGGAACATGAATACGTCTTGTCCCCCGTATGGACTCTTTCATGTACTTTAAGGGTTGATTTCTGAGAAAAACTTTTCCCGCATTCAGAACATGAATACGGCTTCTCTCCTGTGTGAAGTATTTCATGTCTGATGAGGCTTGATTTTTTAGAGAAACATTTCCCACATTCAGAACATGAAAATTGATTCTTATATTCATGAGCGGTATGACGAGTATGTAATGGAATTTGGCATTCTTGTGTAGAGGGGTGTGATGAAAGATGTGCAGGGTTCTGTGCTGAACAGGGGTTTGAGTTAGTCGGGTCTTCTGTATATTTTGCAGTGATGTCCTTTTCTTCAATTTTAGTATCTGGAGAGATAACCGCATGTTCGGCCAAATCGTTCTGGCTGGATCTTTCACCTGGTATACAAGAAAAAGATGGTAAGTCTATTAGGTAGATTAATATTAGAATTAACATTTAGGTTAATAGGCAGCTCTATTTTACAAGCTGTACTTAAGACAAGGAGCTGCTGAAATCACATTACATTTAGAAGTAAAGGAACGTGTTTCGTAGACAAAAGGTCTGAGCCGAGCAAAGTGTTTTTTATTGTAGGGCAGGGTTATAGTTTAGGACATTCTTCACATTTTTTCTAGCAGATACAAGAAAGACCTTTAAGCAAGGACTGGGTCCTTCTTTTTGTGAGTGTAATTTAAACTGCCTACATTCTAGTTCCAGAACTCTTATAGACATTATGCTTGCAGCCTCTGACCCTGCTCTACACCTGTTCCAGGGCTGTGTCTGTGGTTTACCCTGAGACATCTGGTACTGGCTATGGCCTCTGGAGAAGAGTTAGTTTCTCAGCTGAGGGCCGCCTCAGTTTCCAGTGTCCTAATTCCTAAACCAAGTAACTTCCAAACCTCCCAGTGATTATTATTCACTAGTTCTGACAGATAAAGGCCAATTCGTTGACTAGGAAGCCAGACCAGATGACTAGTGTTAATTCTGGATTCCTTATGATGCTGATTGTCAAAAGTTTTTTTGTTGTTCAGAAGTCTGAATGTTTTTTCCAGAACCTAGGGTAACATGGGAAAGGTATAGGTATTGTTCTAATAACTGACTTCATCTACGTATGGCTCCAATATTGCCTGCTGCTGCTCACACACCCTTTCCAGCATATACAATGTGGAATTCCACCTGGTGGGCAAGTCACATACGGGTGGGAAGTCCAAAGATCCTTTGCAATGCAGACAGGTGAGCAGCAGAAGATTGGGAATGCTGAAAGCGCTTGCACTTGTCACGCACTTAATCCAGCGGCTCCAGCATGTGTGGTTAATAAGGGCTATAAAAGGCTTCCAGCAGCAGAGCAAAAGCCAAAGTGATCAGCGTGGGACACAGTGCTCTAGGATGGATGGGAGGTAAGTATTAAAAAATAATAAAATATTTTTTCTCTGTGTCCTTCTGTTTTTTTTTTTTAAATCACAATATATCGTCTTTCAGACAGAATCAGGATATATTGTATCGCGATACGTATCGTGTCAACAAATTCTTGCCAATTCACACCCCTACTGGTTAATGGGCCAGGAAGCTCTGCACCACCAAGCTGAGCACATGCACCAGGCAAGGGATCTGTATCGACCGGGCTCAGACCAAAGCTGCTACAAGGTTACGCCTATTGTCGCACACCACCATTGCCTAGTGCACACCTTATTTTCTCCAGAACCTGTTGGTGCAGTGCAGGGATGGTCTTTTGAGAAAAGTAATGGCGGCTGGGAATGGTCCTGTGATGCCCAGCGGGACACCAGCCTTATGTAAGCAGACAACCCCCAATTTCCACCGCCGCTTGCCGGGACGCTAGGTACGCCTCACCGGACACGGTTGCCCCCAGGACTTAGTAGGCACAAAGGATGTCTGCTTACGGTGAAGGCAGATGAACCACGAGGGTATCCCGAAGCCGAGGTCAGTACAGGGATGAGACAGGTGCGTAGTGAGGGGTAGCCAAAGGTTCAAGCCGGGAGGTCAGAGGTAATGAGGTATCCAAAGGGGCAGGCAGGTTCATGGTCAGACAAGCAAAGGTCGGTACTGGCAGCAGACGGGGATGGTCAATCAAGCCGGGTCAGAAAACTGGGAATCGCTAGTAGAATCACACCCAAAGCACAAGAGACTTTAACGGGCACTGAGCACTGGGCTGTATTTATTGGGGACCTGACCAATGGCCACCCGGGAAGGAGTGTGTGTGTGGTGATTGGTGCAACTTACAACACTTGTGAGTGATTGGTGAGACTTTCCAGGGGCTGGCCAGTCTTGGCAGCAGGGCTGACCAGCCCCTGATTCCTATCAGGTGTGGAGGATGCTTCGCCGCCTGCCACTCGCAGCACAGCGCCTCCTAGTGGAGAAATCGACAGAGCGTGGGGCGCGCGCCTGAGCATGCATCCGCACAGCTAAAGAGGGGCGGGGGAGGCTGCCAGAGCGGCGCACCAGGATCCCCGTCATCCAGGTGTGGCGGCCGCGCTCAGCAGCAGGAGATGCGCGCCGCCCAGCAGATGCTCGCCGCGGGCCCCAAGACACAGGTAAGTCTCTTACAGTCCGTATCCACCAGGCGGCATGGGAGCATTTCAAGTGCCAGCTATTTTAAAATGCTCGCATTCAGGGCCAGGGCTAAAGGGTGAGATGGGCCCAACTTCCGCTTTCTCTCCAAAGTTTTGAGGGATGGAAAGCTCAACGCTTTCCTGTGATGGTGTGGACAGGCTTGGCGATGGTGGTGGTGGTGCTGGTTTCACATCCAGTGGCGTAATTAAATACGATGGGGCCCTAGAGCAAACATTACATGGGGCCTTTTCACGGCTCACATAGTAACATTTTCTGTCCTTTAAACACAATTGGATTCAGCTAGACAACTAATGACTGAACCAGCAGAGACTTTCTTGCCAAATGAGCACAAATATGATGGTGGTGGAGAAACAATGATGGGGTCCCCCTGGGTCTCCTCAAATTATGCCCCTGCTCACATCTTCCCTTCGGGGGGAGACAGGTGGCCTTGTTATTGGGGAAGCGGTGGTAGATGTCAACCGAAGCAGCAGAGGGAGCCTCTTAAGTTTGCATGTTTTTTAGGTGTTTCTGCCACTGCAGCTCATGTTTGGATAGCAGGTGCCTGGTCATGGACATGGTGCAGAGATTATTAAGGCTTTTCCCTCATTTCAGGGAATGATGGCACAGCATGAAAATGACTTGTGTCTTCTCGTCTGGAACTGCTTAGAAAAATGCCCCGTTGGGGACAACCTTTGCCCCAGCTTTGGGGGGCTCAGTCCCTGGGCATGGTGGGCAGTAGTAGCAATGGGTTTGCACCCTTCTCCCATTTCTGCTGGCTGCTTGGGGCTGTGTGACCACTACCTCCTCTGCAAACTCTGATGGCCTTCAGTCCATGTTGGGTCTAGGCCTTTGTCATCACCACTGGAATCGTCTTCAACCCCCTCTTCCATGCTACTCTCCCTCTCAGCCTCCACATTGCAGAAAGCCATAGCAGTCAGCACTAGGGTTTCATCATTATTGTAGGTGTCCTGTGATGGTCCACTGGCCACATCCTCATCCTCCATCAGAAGTTGTTGGGCATCTGGGAACCCTAGGTCTGTAACTGGGGCAGGGGAAAGTGGATGGCTCCCGGTATCATGGAGCATTAGTAACTACATGACCTGTGGCTTGTTTTTGGTCATTTCTTAGTGATCCATATTTCAAAAGATATGATGCGATGAATATTGTCTTTTGAACAAAAGGTAAGTACTTGGATAGTCCATAAGCCCTACTCCCAGCTTTTTTAACACATAGAAACATAGAAGGTTGACGGCAGAAGGAGACCATACGGTCCATCTAGTCTGCCCTTATGTGTATACTGTATGTACTCTTTATCTTAGGATAGACACCGCACCCCTTTAGAATGTTGTTGGCTTAGCTGTTGTTGTTGTTGGCTTAGCTGTGTTCAGACATGTGCCCAGAGTTTGGCAAGCCCACGTGTTATTCTCTATGAGCCACTTCCTCGTGTCTTCACACACCAGAAGATACCATATTATTTCTAAATGAATTTCTCACCGTCAGCACTCATTATACTCTACAGGTAGCACCACTGCTGGGAATAAACAGAAAGCATGGGCAAGCACCTCAGAACACAGAGCAAGGAGGACCCTGAGCAGGTCACAAGGAGAGACAGCTGAAGAATGACACGTGAGCCAGGAACAGAGAAGTGCAACATCCAGACAGAGCCTATAACCTAAATGTAGGTGTATGAGACATGCAGGAGCGCGTGCAGAGACCAAAGACAGGGAATCGGGAGATGATATCACTCACCTGCACTGATCTGTACATTCATTTCCTCCTCCTTTTCCTTCCCAAATACCTCTTCCTCCTCCTTAGTTTTCACCTTCATCACTAAAATGTCTCTGGGCTCTGTGAATAAAGATGAGAAGGACATTGGAGAACACGGTAATGGGAAAGGGTGCTCAGAAAATGGGTCTAAGCTAGGAGAACGGCCATGCCCCTGTCACCAGATAAGTCATCATGGTGTCTCCTGTGACAGACGCTCTGTCTTTTGGATGTCATCAATATTCAGTTGCCCACCGGGTCATTCACTGGCCTTTTCTTAATTAGGTCATTGTATTTTGATACTGTTACAGGCAATGTCATTGTATTTTGACTGCCATTGTGTATTGTTGATTACGTCACAGTCAATGGCATTGTCCTGATTGATTATAATTATATTACAGCCTGCTATTGTTCTACTGATTGCGTCACCGGCAGAGTTGAGGGATTGTTTGCCCTGCTGCTATTGGTCGGTGTGTGTGTCATGCAATAGAGACTTGTGTATATAAGGCCCAGTGTGGCACTAATAAAGGACACTTCACTTTCACCCTCAATACTGAGTTCTGTCTCTTATTGGGGGAAACGCTATATTACAATTCACTAGCCCTTGTAAGGGCTGTTCCGGTTTCCTCACGGACAACTCTGGAATTCCAGCAGCACCTCTTACGATTGGGAAAAGGACGTCTCGGGCGGTGAAGCCCTCCGGCGATAAGGGTTATCGCTACAATTGGTGGCAAGCGGTCGGATGGTCCTTTGTGCCCAGAGAGAGTGCTACCCTGATGGAGAGTCAGTATGACGAGTTGAAAAGGCTGACCCTGAAGGATCTACTCGAGAGCCAGGGAAGGTCAGCTAGCAACCGCCCACGTCGGGAACTGATAGCCGAGCTGATCGAAATGGATCGTGCAGCAGTGAGGACCGAAACCAATATAGAGACTGATGAAGACGCTGCTCTCGTTCAAGCGGTTCGGAACAGATTGTCGGTCTATGGCCGAATCCATTACAAGAACTGATCGACCAAGTCTTCGCCGCAGCGGAGGCAGAGGCCAGTAAGCGAAGGGAAGATCGGCGACTTTCAACCCAGCAGCCTCTCAGCCTCAGTTACACTGGGGGGAGAAAGATTCCATTTGCAGCATTTAAGTCCTTCCAGGAAAGTGACGATGAGTCACGCACGGCAGTGCGCTTTACACCGGGTACCCACGGAGGAATGGGTCACCATATTATCAGGGAAATTATCTGGGAAAGCTTCCGATGCTTTCCGGGCCATCCCTGATGCGGACTTACCACACTACCATCTGGTAAAGGAGGCTTTGTTAGCCCGGAACGCTGTCACCCCGGAAGCCTACAGTTGTTTTTACTAGAACATTTTCACAATGCCTTGCAACCAGAGCTAAGAGTGTGTGTGTGTACAAGACCAGCAACCTGTGAGTACATGTGTGTGTACAAGACCAGCACCCTGTGAGTACAACTGTATGTGTGTACAAGACCAGCACCCTGTGAGTACATGTGTGTGTACAAGACCAGCACCCTGTGAGTACAACTGTATGTGTGTGTGGGTGTGTGTGTGTATCATCTTCACCCTCAATACTGAGTTCTGTCTCTTATTGGGGGGAAAAGACAAGACCAGCACCCTGTGAGTACAACTGTATGTGTGTACAAGACCAGCACCCTGTGAGTACATGTGTGCGTACAAGACCAGCACCCTGTGAGTACAACTGTATGTGTGTGTGTGTGTGGGTATAATCTTCACCCTCAATACTGAGTTCTGTCTCTTATTGGGGGGAAAAGACAAGACCAGCACCCTGTGAGTACAACTGTATGTGTGTGTGTGTATACAGGCCCGGTAGACAAAACGGTAATGCAGATGGATTATCCCGGCAAACAGAACTCTGCCCCTAACAAGAGTCCGGACAGCCCCACGTTAACCCGAACAGGGTCAATCCGGGTCTGCCGGGTGTTCCACAAAAAGGGGGCATTGTGACAGAAGCTCTGTCTTTTGGATGTCATCACTATTCAGTTGCCCACCGGGTCATTCACTGGCCTTTTCTTAATTAGGTCATTGTATTTTGATACTGTTACAGGCAATGTCATTGTATTTTGACTGCCATTGTGTATTGTTGATTACGTCACAGTCAATGGCATTGTCCTGATTGATTATAATTATATTACAGCCTGCTATTGTTCTACTGATTGCGTCACCGGCAGAGTTGAGGGATTGTTTGCCCTGCTTCTATTGGTCGGTGTGTGTCATGCAATAGAGACTTGTGTATATAAGGCCCAGTGTGGCACTAATAAAGGACACTTCACCTTCACCCTCAATACTGAGTTCTGTCTCTTATTGGGGGAAACGCTATATTACAATTCACTAGCCCTTGTAAGGGCTGTTCCGGTTTCCTCACGGACTCTGGAATTCCAGCAGCACCTCTTACCATTGGGAAAAGGACGTCTCGGGCGGTGAAGCCCTCCGGCGATAAGGGTTATCGCTACATCTCCCTCGCCTGATTCACGCACCTTTCAGTCGCTCCCACGGTGCAGGCTCGAGCCCGCTAAGCCAATCAGCACGCACACTTTCACGTGACTCCCTTCGGCTCCACGGACAGATAAGCCGTCTGGAAGGCTAAGCAGCCATCCATTCAGAAAGGCCAAGTTCGGGCAAGCGCACGGCTATAGGTGACCAGGGACGGGAACGCGGGTGTGGCATGGGCTTGGGGAGAAGATAAGTGAAACTGGCAACTGGACTGGACTGCAGAAGGGCCTCCGATGTTCCTCTTCAAAGAAGTCCCCCGTCCGTTTTCTAACGAATGGGTGTGGGACGCAGCTGAATTACTTCGGAGGAAACCAACTACTGTGCGGGGGAGAACGGCTTCCTGCCACTGCTATGTAAGGAGCGCAGAATTGAGAATAGGGGAGATGGCTGATGTGTGTGTGTGTGTCTTTGCTGACCGGCTGGGATGAGAGAAGAGAGATATTGACTGTATTGTGAAACATTGCTTCAGAGTTGTTACATTATAAAGTTTAGCTTGCTTTAAAGCGGACCAACACCCAGGGGGGATCGGCCCGGGAATCTATAAGATTCCCAGGCCGATCAGATCCCTCCCCGCGGGGCATCCGAAATCGGGATGTCCCGCGGGGTGAAACCCCCCAGGAAGCCCACAATCCTTTTGTGAATGGCCAGCGCGGGTGCGCTCCCTGTAAGAGGGATGCGGCGGACAAACTCTGCTTGTCCGGAACTGCCTCTCGCTTGTCCGTCGGCGGGATTTGGCTGCAGCGGTCACGTGGGAGCGGGGTGAGGTGAGTTTTCGGGGCTTTCTGGGACCAAAACCCAGGATAGTCAAAATCCTGGGTGTTGGTCCACTTTAAAGCAGGCTGTATAGCTCAGCTGGTAGAGCGTTGGATTCTGCACCAGTGAAAGTAAGGTTCAAATCCAACTCTAATGTTTTTTTTTGTTTTACTTCTTTACACAATTGTATTTCTCTGTTTTCATCCTGTATTTATTTCTCTCCACATTTAGTATTGTGACAGTTTTTCTCATGCTATCGCTGCATGCACGCAGAGTTTGGAAATGAGAACCCGGAGCGGCAGCATCCCTGGGAGCCCAACCTATATAAATGACTATCCATGGGAGTGTGCCTCATCTCGGAGATGCTGAGGATGCGGCCGCAACTATTTACATAGCCATGGGAGTCAGGGAAAAGGTGGGTATTGTGGCGACGCAGGTGGCTTTTTACACAATGGGGCATCCTGTATTGGGATGTGCCAAGGGAAGGCCAGCACTGGAGTGGAGGGAGTCAGGGAAAAGGTGGGTATTGTGGTGACACAGGTGACATGTCACACAGTGGGACATCCCATATTGGGGTGTGCCAAGGGAAGGCCAGCACTGGAGTGGAGGGAGTCAGAGAAAAGGTGGGTATTGTGGCGACACAGGTGACATGTCACACAGTGGGGCATCCCATATTGGGGTGTGCCAAGGGAAGGCCAGCACTGGAGTGGAGGGAGCCAGGGAAAAGGTGGGTATTGTGACGCAGGTGGCTTTTCACACAGTGGGGCATCCCATATTGGGGTGTGCCAAGGGAAGGCCAGCACTGGAGTCTTTTAGACTTTCAGATTCCGGGCAACCTCCGTCAGGCAGCGCCATCTCGCAATCCCATCAGGCACTACGCACAATATGAGATCTTGCCATCTCGCAATCCCATCAGGTACTGCACACATTCTGAGACCTCGCCATCTCGCAATCCCATCAGGCACTGCGCACATTCTGAGATCTTGCCATCTCACAATCCCATCAGGTACTGCGCACATTCTGAGATCTCGCCATCTCGCAATCCCATCAGGCACTGCACACATTCTGAGACCTCGCCATCTCGCAATCCCATCAGGTACTGCGCACATTCTGAGACCTTGCCATCTCACAATCCCATCAAGCACTGCGCACATTCTGAGATCTCGCCATCTCGCAATCCCATCAGGCACTGCGCACATTCTGAGACCTCGCCATCTCGCAATCCCATCAGGCACTGCGCACATTCTGAGACCTCGCCATCTCGCAATCCCATCAGGTACTGCGCACATTCTGAGACCTCGCCATCTCGCAATCCCATCAGGTACTGCGCACATTCTGAGACCTTGCCATCTCGCAATCCCATCAGGCACTGCGCACATTCTGAGACCTCGCCATCTCGCAATCCCAACAGGTACTGCGCACATTCTGAGACCTTGCCATCTCGCAATCCCATCAGGTACTGCGCACATTCTGAGACCTTGCCATCTCGCAATCCCATCAAGCACTGCGCACATTCTGAGACCTCGCCATCTCGCAATCCCATCAGGTACTGCGCACATTCTGAGACCTCGCCATCTCGCAATCCCATCAGGCACTGCGCACATTCTGAGACCTCGCCATCTCGCAATCCCATCAGGTACTGCGCACATTCTGAGATCTCGCCATCTCGCAATCCCATCAGGCACTGCGCACATTCTGAGACCTCGCCATCTCGCAATCCCATCAGGCACTGCGCACATTCTGAGACCTCGCCATCTCGCAATCCCATCAGGCACTGCGCACATTCTAAGACCTCGCCATCTCGCAATCCCATCAGGCACTGCGCACATTCTAAGACCTCGCCATCTCGCAATCCCATCAGGCACTGCGCACATTCTGAGATCTTGCCATCTCGCAATCCCATCAGGCACTGCGCACATTCTGAGATCTTGCCATCTCGCAATCCCATCAGGCACTGCGCACATTCTGAGATCTCGCCATCTCGCAATCCCATCAGGTACTGCGCACATTCTGAGACCTCACCAGCTCGCAATCCCATCAGGTACTGCGCACATTCTGAGACCTCGCCATCTCGCAATCCCATCAGGCACTGCGCACATTCTGAGATCTTGCCATCTCGCAATCCCATCAGGCACTGCGCACATTCTGAGATCTTGCCATCTCACAATCCCATCAGGCACTGCGCACATTCTGAGATCTTGCCATCTCGCAATCCCATCAGGTACTGCGCACATTCTGAGATCTTGCCATCTCGCAATCCCATCAGGTACTGCGCACATTCTGAGACCTCGCCATCTCGCAATCCCATCAGGCACTGCGCACATTCTGAGACCTTGCAATCCCATCAGGCACTGCGCACATTCTGAGACCTTGCAACCCCTTCAGGCACTGCGCACATTCTGAGACATCGCCATCTCGCAATCCCATCAGGCACTGCGCACATTCTGAGATCTTGCCATCTCGCAATCCCATCAGGTACTGCGCACATTCTGAGATCTTGCCATCTCGCAATCCCATCAGGTACTGCGCACATTCTGAGACCTCGCCATCTCGCAATCCCATCAGGCACTGCGCACATTCTGAGACCTTGCAATCCCATCAGGCACTGCGCACATTCTGAGACATCGCCATCTCGCAATCCCATCAGGCACTGCGCACATTCTGAGACATCGCCATCTCGCAATCCCATCAGGCACTGCGCACATTCTGAGATCTTGCCATCTCACAATCCCATCAGGCACTGCGCACATTCTGGGATCTTGCCATCTCGCAATCCCATCAGGTACTGCGCACATTCTGAGATCTTGCCATCTCACAATCCCATCAGGCACTGCGCACATTCTGAGATCTTGCTATCTCGCAATCCCATCAGGCACTGCGCACATTCTGAGATCTTGCCATCTCGCAATCCCATCAGGTACTGCGCACATTCTGAGATCTTGCCATCTCACAATCCCATCAGGCACTGCGCACATTCTGAGATCTTGCCATCTCACAATCCCATCAGGCACTGCGCACATTCTGAGATCTTGCTATCTCGCAATCCCATCAGGTACTGCGCACATTCTGAGATCTTGCCATCTCACAATCCCATCAGGTACTGCGCATATCCTGAGACCTCGCCATCTCACAATCCCATCAGGCACTGCGCACATTCTGAGATCTTGCCATCTCGCAATCCCATCAGGTACTGCGCATATCCTGAGACCTCGCCATCTCGCAATCCCATCAGGCACTGCGCACATTCTGAGATCTTGCCATCTCGCAATCCCATCAGGTACTGCGCACATTCTGAGATCTCGCCATCTCGCAATCCCATCAGGTACTGCGCACATTCTGAGATCTCGCCATCTCGCAATCCCATCAGGTACTGCGCACATTCTGAGATCTTGCCATCTCGCAATCCCATCAGGTACTGCGCACATTCTGAGATCTTGCCATCTCACAATCCCATCAGGCACTGCGCACATTCTGAGATCTCGCCATCTCGCAATCCCATCAGGCACTGCGCACATTCTGAGACCTCGCCATCTCGCAATCCCATCAGGTACTGCCCACATTCTGAGATCTCGCCATCTCACAATCCCATCAGGTACTGCGCACATTCTGAGACCTCGCCATCTCGCAATCCTATCAGGTACTGCGCACATTCTGAGATTTTGCCATCTCGCAATCCCATCAGGTACTGCGCACATTCTGAGACCTCACCATCTCGCAATCCCATCAGGTACTGCGCACATTCTGAGACCTCGCCATCTCGCAATCCCATCAGGTACTGCGCACATTCTGAGACCTCGCCATCTCGCAATCACATCAGGTACTGCGCACATTCTGAGACCTCACCATCTCGCAATCCCATCAGGTACTGCGCACATTCTGAGACCTCACCATCTCGCAATCCCATCAGGTACTGCGCACATTCTGAGACCTCGCCATCTCACAATCCCATCAGGTACTGCGCACATTCTGAGACCTCACCATCTCGCAATCCCATCAGGTACTGCGCACATTCTGAGACCTCGCCATCTCGTAATCCCATCAGGTACTGCGCACATTCTGAGACCTCACCATCTCGCAATCCCATCAGGTACTGCGCACATTCTGAGACCTCACCATCTTGCAATCCCATCAGGTACTGCGCACATTCTGAGATCTCGCCATCTCGCAATCCCATCAGGTACTGCGCACATTCTGAGACCTCCCCATCTCGCAATCCCATCAGGTACTGCGCACATTCTGAGATCTCGCCATTTCGCAATCCCATCAGATACTGCGCACATTCCGAGATCTCGCCATCTCGCAATCCCATCAGGTACTGCGCACATTCTGAGACCTCCCCATCTCGCAATCCCATCAGGTACTGCGCACATTCTGAGACCTCGCCATCTCGCAATCCCATCAGGTACTGCGCACATTCTGAGACCTCACCATCTCGCAATCCCATCAGGTACTGCGCACATTCTGAGACCTCGCCATCTCACAATCCCATCAGGTACTGCGCACATTCTGAGACCTCACCATCTCGCAATCCCATCAGGTACTGCGCACATTCTGAGACCTCGCCATCTCGTAATCCCATCAGGTACTGCGCACATTCTGAGACCTCACCATCTCGCAATCCCATCAGGTACTGCGCACATTCTGAGACCTCACCATCTTGCAATCCCATCAGGTACTGCGCACATTCTGAGATCTCGCCATCTCGCAATCCCATCAGGTACTGCGCACATTCTGAGACCTCCCCATCTCGCAATCCCATCAGGTACTGCGCACATTCTGAGAACTCGCCATCTCGCAATCCCATCAGGCACTGCACACATTCTGAGACCTCGCCATCTCGCAATTCCATCAAGCACTGCGCACATTCTGAGACCTCGCCATCCCGCAATCCCATCAGGCACTGCGCACATTCTGAGACCTCGCCATCTCGCAATCCCATAAGGCACCGCGCACATTCTGAGATCTCGCCATCTCGCAATCCCATCAGGTACTGCGCACATTCTGAGATCTCGCCATCTCGCAATCCCATCAGGTACTGCGCACATTCTGAGATCTCGCCATCTCGCAATCCCATCAGGTACTGCGCACATTCTGAGACCTCGTCATCTCGCACTGAGATCTTGCCATCTCGCAATCCCATCAGGTACTGCGCACATTCTGAGATCTCGCCATCTCGCAATCCCATCAGGTACTGCGCACATTCTGAGATCTTGCCATCTCGCAATCCCATCAGGCACTGCGCACATTCTGAGATCTTGCCATCTCGCAATCCCATCAGGCACTGCGCACATTTTGAGATCTTGCCATCTCGCAATCCCATCAGGTACTGCGCACATTCTGAGACCTCGCCATCTCACAATCCCATCAGGCACTGCGCACATTCTGAGCCCTCGCCATCTCGCAATCCCATCAGGCACTGCGCACATTCTGAGATCTCGCCATCTCGCAATCCCATCAGGTACTGCGCACATTCTGAGATCTCGCCATCTCGCAATCCCATCAGGTACTGCGCACATTCTGAGACCTCGCCATCTCGCAATCCCATCAGGTACTGCGCACATTCTGAGACCTCGCCATCTCGCAATCCCATCAGGCACTGCGCACATTTTGAGATCTTGCCATCTCGCAATCCCATCAGGCACTGCGCACATTTTGAGATCTTGCCATCTCGCAATCCCATCAGGCACTGCGCACATTCTGAGATCTCGCCATCTCGCAATCCCATCAGGTACTGCGCACATTCTAAGACCTCGCCATCTCGCAATCCCATCAGGTACTGCGCACATTCTGAGATCTTGCCATCTCGCAATCCCATCAGGTACTGCGCACATTCTGAGATCTCGCCATCTCGCAATCCCATCAGGCACTGCACACATTCTGAGACCTCGCCATCTCGCAATTCCATCAAGCACTGCGCACATTCTGAGACCTCGCCATCCCGCAATCCCATCAGGCACTGCGCACATTCTGAGACCTCGCCATCTCGCAATCCCATAAGGCACCGCGCACATTCTGAGACCTCGCCATCTCACAATCCCATCAGGCACTGCGCACATTCTGAGATCTCGCCATCTCGCAATCCCATCAGGTACTGCGCACATTCTGAGATCTTGCCATCTCGCAATCCCATCAGGCACTGCGCACATTCTGAGATCTTGCCATCTCGCAATCCCATCAGGTACTGCGCACATTCTGAGACCTCGCCATCTCACAATCCCATCAGGCACTGCGCACATTCTGAGACCTCGCCATCTCGCAATCCCATCAGGTACTGCGCACATTCTGAGATCTCGCCATCTCGCAATCCCATCAGGTACTGCGCACATTCTGAGACCTCGCCATCTCGCACTGAGATCTTGCCATCTCGCAATCCCATCAGGTACTGCGCACATTCTGAGATCTCGCCATCTCGCAATCCCATCAGGTACTGCGCACATTCTGAGCCCTCGCCATCTCGCATTCCCATCAGGCACTGCGCACGTTCTGAGACCTCGCCATCTCGCAATCCCATCAGGCACTGCGCACATTCTGAGACCTCGCCATCTCGCAATCCCATCAGGTACTGCGCACATTCTGAGATCTTGCCATCTCGCAATCCCATCAGGTACTGCGCACATTCTGAGATCTCGCCATCTCGGAATCCCATCAGGTACTGCGCACATTCTGAGATCTTGCCATCTCGCAATTCCATCAGGCACTGCGCACATTCTGAGACCTCGCCATCTCGCAATCCCATCAGGTACTGCGCACATTCTGAGACCTCGCCATCTCGCAATTCCATCAGGTACTGCGCACATTCTGAGATCTTGCCATCTCGCAATCCCATCAGGTACTGCGCACATTCTGAGATCTTGCCATCTCGCAATCCCATCAGGTACTGCGCACATTCTGAGATCTCGCCATCTCGCAATCCCACCAGGCACTGCGCACATCCTGAGATCTTGCCATCTCGCAATCCCATCAGGCACTGCGCACATCCTGAGATCTTGCCATCTCGCAATCCCATCAGGCACTGCGCACATTCTGAGATCTCGCCATGTCGCCAGGCACTGCGCACATTCTGAGATCTCGCCATCTCGCAATCCCATCAGGTACTGCGCACATTCTGAGATCTTGCCATCTCGCAATCCCATCAGGCACTGCGCACATTCTGAGATCTCGCAATCCCATCAGGTACTGCGCACATTCTGAGACCTCGCCATCTCGCAATCCCATCAGGTACTGCGCACATTCTGAGATCTCGCCATCTCGCAATCCCATCAGGTACTGCGCACATTCTGAGATCTCGCCATCTCACAATCCCATCAGGTACTGCGCACATTCTGAGACCTGGCCATCTCGCAATCCCATCAGGCACTGCGCACATTCTGAGATCTTGCCATCTCACAATCCCATCAGGCACTGCGCACATTCTGAGATCTTGCCATCTCGCAATCCCATCAGGCACTGCGCACATTCTGAGATCTTGCCATCTCACAATCCCATCAGGCACTGCGCACATTCTGAGACCTCGCCATCTCGCAATCCCATCAGGCACTGCGCACATTCTGAGACCTCGCCATCTCGCAATCCCATCAGGTACTGCGCACATTCTGAGACCTCGCCATCTCGCAATCCCATCAGGTACTGCGCACATTCTGAGATCTCGCCATCTCGCAATCCCATCAGGTACTGCGCACATTCTGAGACCTCGCCATCTCGCAATCCCATCAGGTACTGCGCACATTCTGAGACCTCGCCATCTCGCAATCCCATCAGGTACTGCGCACATTCTGAGACCTCGCCATCTCGCAATCCCATCAGGCACTGCGCACATTCTGAGACCTCGCCATCTCGCAATCCCATCAGGTACTGCGCACATTCTGAGACCTCGTCATCTCGCAATCCCATCAGGCACTGCACACATTCTGAGACCTCGCCATCTCGCAATCCCATCAGGTACTGCGCACATTCTGAGATCTTGCCATCTCGCAATCCCATCAGGTACTGCGCACATTCTGAGACCTCGCCATCTCGCAATCCCATCAGGCACCGCGCACATTCTGAGATCTCGCCATCTCGCCAGGCACTGCGCACATTCTGAGACCTCGCCATCTCGCAATCCCATCAGGCACTGCGCACATTCTGAGACCTCGCCATCTCGCAATCCCATCAGGCACCGCGCACATTCTGAGATCTCGCCATCTCGCAATCCCATCAGGCACTGCGCACATTCTGAGATCTTGCCATCTCACAATCCCATCAGGCACTGCGCACATTCTGAGACCTCGTCATCTCGCAATCCCATCAGGCACTGCGCACATTCTGAGATCTTGCCATCTCACAATCCCATCAGGTACTGCGCACATTCTGAGACCTCGCCATCTCACAATCCCATCAGGCACTGCGCACATTCTGAGATCTCGCCATCTCGCAATCCCATCAGGCACTGCGCACATTCTGAGACCTCGCCATCTCACAATCCCATCAGGCATTGCGCACATTCTGAGATCTTGCCATCTCGCAATCCCATCAGGTACTGCGCACATTCTGAGATCTTGCCATCTCGCAATCCCATCAGGCACTGCGCACATTCTGAGATCTCGCCATCTCGCCAGGCACTGCGCAAATTCTGAGACCTCGCCATCTCGCAATCCCATCAGGTACTGCGCACATTCTGAGACCTCGCCATCTCGCAATTCCATCAGGTACTGCGCACATTCTGAGATCTCGCCATCTCGCAATCCCATCAGGCACTGCGCACATTCTGAGACCTCGCCATCTCGCAATCCCATCAGGCACTGCGCACATTCTGAGATCTCGCCATCTCGCAATCCCATCAGGCACTGCGCACATTCTGAGACCTCGCCATCTCGCAATCCCATCAGGCACTGCGCACATTCTGGGATCTCGCCATCTCGCAATCCCATCAGGTACTGCGCACATTCTGAGACCTTGCCTTCTCGCAATCCCATCAGGTACTGCGCACATTCTGAGATCTTGCCATCTTGCAATCCCATCAGGCACTGCGCACATTCTGAGATCTCGCCATCTCGCCAGGCACTGCGCACATTCTGAGACCTCGCCATCTCGCAATTCCATCAGGCACTGCGCACATTCTGGGATCTCGCCATCTCGCAATCCCATCAGGTACTGCGCACATTCTGAGACCTTGCCTTCTCGCAATCCCATCAGGTACTGCGCACATTCTGAGACCTTGCCTTCTCGCAATCCCATCAGGTACTGCGCACATTCTGAGATCTTGCCATCTTGCAATCCCATCAGGCACTGCGCACATTCTGAGATCTCGCCATCTCGCCAGGCACTGCGCACATTCTGAGACCTCGCCATCTCGCAATCCCATCAGGTACTGCGCACATTCTGAGATCTTGCTATCTCGCAATCCCATCAGGTACTGCGCACATTCTGAGACCTCGCCATCTCGCAATCCCATCAGGTACTGCGCACATTCTAAGACCTCGCCATCCCGCAATCCCATCAGGCACTGCGCACATTCTGAGACCTCGCCATCTCGCAATCCCATCAGGCACCGCGCACATTCTGAGATCTCGCCATCTCGCAATCCCATCAGGCACTGCGCACATTCTGAGATCTTGCCATCTCACAATCCCATCAGGCACTGCGCACATTCTGAGACCTCGTCATCTCGCAATCCCATCAGGTACTGCGCACATTCTGAGACCTCGTCATCTCGCAATCCCATCAGGCACTGCGCACATTCTGAGACCTCGCCATCTCGCAATCCCATCAGGCACTGCGCACATTCTGAGACCTCGCCATCTCACAATCCCATCAGGCATTGCGCACATTCTGAGATCTTGCCATCTCGCAATCCCATCAGATACTGCGCACATTCTGAGATCTCGCCATCTCGCCAGGCACTGCGCAAATTCTGAGACCTCGCCATCTCGCAATCCCATCAGGTACTGCGCACATTCTGAGACCTCGCCATCTCGCAATTCCATCAGGTACTGCGCACATTCTGAGATCTCGCCATCTCGCAATCCCATCAGGCACTGCGCACATTCTGAGACCTCGCCATCTCGCAATCCCATCAGGTACTGCGCACATTCTGAGATCTTGCCATCTCGCAATCCCATCAGGCACTGCGCACATTCTGAGACCTCGCCATCTCGCAATTCCATCAGGCACTGCGCACATTCTGAGATCTTGCCATCTCGCAATCCCATCAGGCACTACGCACATTCTGAGATCTCGCCATCTCGCAATCCCATCAGGCACTACGCACATTCTGAGATCTCGCCATCTCGCAATCCCATCAGGCACTGCGCACATTCTGAGACCTTGCCATCTCGCAATCCCATCAGGCACTACGCACATTCTGAGATCTCGCCATCTCGCAATCCCATCAGGCACTGCGCACATTCTGAGACCTTGCCATCTCGCAATCCCATCAGGCACTACGCACATTCTGAGATCTCGCCATCTCGCAATCCCATCAGGCACTGCGCACATTCTGAGACCTTGCCATCTCGCAATCCCATCAGGCACTGCGCACATTCTGAGATCTCGCCATCTCGCAATCCCATCAGGCACTGCGCACATTCTGAGATCTTGCCATCTCGCAATCCCATCAGGCACTGCGCACATTCTGAGACCTTGCAATCCCATCAGGCACTGCGCACATTCTGAGACCTTGCAATCCCATCAGGCACTGCGCACATTCTGAGATCTCGCCATCTCGCAATCCCATCAGGTACTGCGCACATTCTGAGATCTCGCCATCTCGCAATCCCATCAGGCACTGCGCACATTCTGAGACCTTGCCATCTCGCAATCCCATCAGGTACTGCGCACATTCTGAGATCTTGCCATCTCGCAATCCCATCAGGTACTGCGCACATTCTGAGACCTCGCCATCTTTCAATCCCATCAGGTACTGCGCACATTCTGAGACCTCGCCATCTCTCAATCCCATCAGGTACTGCGCACATTCTGAGACCTCGCCATCTCTCAATGCCATCAGGCACTGCGCACATTCTGATACCTCGCCATCTCGCAATCCCATCAGGTACTGCGCACATTCTGAGATCCCGCCATCTCGCAATCCCATCAGGTACTGCGCACGTTCTGAGATCTTGCCATCTCGCAATCCCATCAGGTACTGCGCACGTTCTGAGATCTCGCCATCTCGCAATCCCATCAGGCACTGCGCACATTCTGAGATCTTGCCATCTCGCAATCCCATCAGGTACTGCGCACATTCTGAGATCTTGCCATCTCGCAATCCCATCAGGCACTGCGCACATTCTGAGACCTCGCCATCTCGCAATCCCATCAGGTACTGCGCACATTCTGAGACCTCGCCATCTCGCAATCCCATCAGGCACTGCGCACATTCTGAGATCTTGCCATCTCGCAATCCCATCAGGCACTGCGCACATTCTGAGATCTTGCCATCTCGCAATCCCATCAGGCACTGCGCACATTCTGAGATCTTGCCATCTCGCAATCCCATCAGGCACTGCGCACATTCTGAGACCTCGCCATCTCGCAATCCCATCAGGTACTGCGCACATTCTGAGATCTTGCCATCTCGCAATCCCATCAGGCACTGCGCACATTCTGAGACCTCGCCATCTCGCAATCCCATCAGGTACTGCGCACATTCTGAGACCTCGCCATCTCGCAATCCCATCAGGTATTGCGCACATTCTTAGACCTCGCCATCTCGCAATCCCATCAGGTACTGCGCACATTCTGAGACCTCGCTATCTCGCAATCCCATCAGGCACTGCGCACATTCTGAGACCTCGCCATCTCACAATCCCATCAGGCACTGCGCACATTCTGAGACCTTGCCATCTCACAATCCCATCAGGCACTGCGCACATTCTGAGACCTTGCCATCTCACAATCCCATCAGGCACTGCGCACATTCTGAGACCTCGCCATCTCACAATCCCATCAGGCACTGCGCACATTCTGAGACCTCGCCATCTCACAATCCCATCAGGCACTGCGCACATTCTAAAACCTCGCCATCTCGCAATCCCATCAGGTACTGCGCACATTCTGAGACCTCGCCATCTCGAAATCCCATCAGGCACTGCGCACATTCTGAGACCTCGCCATCTCGCAATCCCATCAGGCACTGCGCACATTCTGAGACCTCGCCATCTCGCAATCCCATCAGGCCCTGCGCACATTCTGAGACCTCGCCATCTCGCAATCCCATCAGGTACTGCACACATTCTGAGACCTCGCCATCTCGCAATCCCATCAGGCACTGCGCACATTCTGAGACCTCACCATCTCGCAATGCCATCAGGCACTGCGCACATTCTGAGATCTTGCCATCTTGCAATCCCATCAGGCACTGCGCACATTCTGAGACCTCGCCATCTCGCAATCCCATCAGGCACTGCGCACATTCTGAGATCTTGCCATCTTGCAATCCCATCAGGCACTGCGCACATTCTGAGATCTCGCCATCTCGCAATCCCATCAGGCACTGTGCACATTCTGAGATCTCGCCATCTCGCAATCCCATCAGGCACTGAGCACATTCTGAGACCTCGCCATCTCGCAATCCCATCAGGCACTGAGCACATTCTGAGACCTCGCCATCTCGCAATCCCATCAGGCACTGCGCACATTCTGAGACCTCGCCATCTCGCAATCCCATCAGGCACTGCGCACATTCTGAGATCTTGCCATCTCTCAATCCCATCAGGCACTGCGCACATTCTGAGACCTCACCATCTCGCAATGCCATCAGGCACTGCGCACATTCTGAGATCTTGCCATCTTGCAATCCCATCAGGCACTGCGCACATTCTGAGACCTCGCCATCTCGCAATCCCATCAGGCACTGCGCACATTCTGAGATCTTGCCATCTTGCAATCCCATCAGGCACTGCGCACATTCTGAGATCTCGCCATCTCGCAATCCCATCAGGCACTGTGCACATTCTGAGATCTCGCCATCTCGCAATCCCATCAGGCACTGCGCACATTCTGAGATCTTGCCATCTCACAATCCCATCAGGCACTGCGCACATTCTGAGATCTTGCCATCTCTCAATCCCATCAGGTACTGCGCACATTCTGAGACCTCGCCATCTCTCAATCCCATCAGGCACTGCGCACATTCTGAGATCTTGCCATCTCACAATCCCATCAGGTACTGCGCACATTCTGAGATCTTGCCATCTCTCAATCCCATCAGGTACTGCGCACATTCTGAGATCTCGCAATCCCATCAGGCACTGCGCACATTCTGAGATCTCACCATCTCGCAATCCCATCAGGTACTGCGCACATCCTGAGACCTCGCCATCTCGCAATCCCATCAGGCACTGCGCACATTCTGAGATCTCGCCATCTCACAATCCCATCAGGTACTGCGCACATTCTGAGACCTCGCCATCTCGCAATCCCATCAGGCACTGCGCACATTCTGAGATCTCGCCATCTCACAATCCCATCAGGCACTGCGCACATTCTGAGATCTTGCCATCTCGCAATCCCATCAGGCACTGCGCACATTCTGAGATCTTTCCATCTCTCAATCCCATCAGGCACTGCGCACATTCTGAGACCTCCCCATCTCGCAATCCCATCAGGCACTGCGCACATTCTGAGATCTCGCCATCTCGCAATCCCATCAGGCACTGCGCACATTCTGAGATCTCGCCATCTCGCAATCCCATCAGGTACTGCGCACATTCTGAGATCTCGCCATCTCGCAATCCCATCAGGCACTGCGCACATTCTGAGACCTCGCCATCTCGCAATCCCATCAGGCACTGCGCACATTCTGAGACCTCGCCATCTCGCAATCCCATCAGGTACTGCGCACATTCTGAGACCTCGCCATCTCGCAATCCCATCAGGCACTGCGCACATTCTGAGATCTCGCCATCTCGCAATCCCATCAGGTACTGCGCACATTCTGAGATCTCGCCATCTCGCAATCCCATCAGGCACTGCGCACATTCTGAGATCTCGCCATCTCGCAATCCCATCAGGTACTGCGCACATTCTGAGATCTTGCCATCTCGCAATCCCATCAGGTACTGCGCACATTCTGAGACCTCGCCATCTCGCAATCCCATCAGGCACTGCGCACATTCTGAGACCTCGCCATCTCGCAATCCCATCAGGTACAGCGCACACTCTGAGATCTCGCCATCTCGCAATCCCATCAGGCACTGCGCACATTCTGAGATCTCGCCATCTCGCAATCCCATCAGGCACTGCGCACATTCTGAGACCTCGCCATCTCGCAATCCCATCAGGCACTGCGCACATTCTGAGACCTCGCCATCTCGCAATCCCATCAGGCACTGCGCACATTCTGAGACCTCGCCATCTCGCAATCCCATCAGGCACTGCACACATTCTGAGACCTCGCCATCTCGCAATCCCATCAGGTACTGCGCACATTCTGAGATCTTGCCATCTCGCAATCCCATCAGGCACTGCGCACATCCTGAGATCTCGCCATCTCGCAATCCCATCAGGTACTGCGCACATTCTGAGATCTTGCCATCTCGCAATCCCATCAGGTACTGCGCACATTCTGAGATCTTGCCATCTCGCAATCCCATCAGGTACTGCGCACATTCTGAGATCTTGCCATCTCGCAATCCCATCAGGTACTGCGCACATTCTGAGATCTTGCCATCTCGCAATCCCATCAGGCACTGTGCACATTCTGAGATCTTGCCATCTCGCAATCCCATCAGGTACTGCGCACATTCTGAGATCTTGTCATCTCGCAATTCCATCAGGTACTGCGCACATTCTGAGATCTCGCCATCTCGCAATCCCATCAGGTACTGCGCAAATTCTGAGACCTCGCCATCTCGCAATCCCATCAGGTACTGCGCACATTCTGAGACCTCGCCATCTCGCAATCCCATCAGGTACTGCGCACATTCTGAGACCTCGCCATCTCGCAATCCCATCAGGTACTGCGCACATTCTGAGACCTCGCCATCTCGCAATCCCATCAGGTACTGCGCACATTCTGAGACCTCGCCATCTCGCAATCCCATCAGGCACTGCGCACATTCTGAGATCTTGCCATCTCGCAATCCCATCAGGTACTGCGCACATTCTGAGATCTCGCCATCTCGCAATCCCATCAGGCACTGCGCACATTCTGAGATCTTGCCATCTCGCAATCCCATCAGGCACTGCGCACATTCTGAGATCTCGCCATCTCGCAATCCCATCAGGTACTGCGCACATTCTGAGATCTTGTCATCTCGCAATCCCATCAGGTACTGCGCACATTCTGAGATCTCGCCATCTCGCAATCGCATCAGGTACTGCGCACATTCTGAGACCTCGCCATCTCGCAATCCCATCAGGCACTGCGCACATTCTGAGACCTCGCCATCTCGCAATCCCATCAGGTACTGCGCACATTCTGAGACCTCGCCATCTCGCAATCCCATCAGGTACTGCGCACATTCTGAGACCTCGCCATCTCGCAATCCCATCAGGTACTGCGCACATTCTGAGACCTCGCCATCTCGCAATCCCATCAGATACTGCGCACATTCTGAGACCTCACCATCCCGCAATCCCATCAGGCACTGCGCACATTCTGAGATCTTGCCATCTCACAATCCCATCAGGCACTGCGCACATTCTGAGACCTCGCCATCTCGCAATCCCATCAGGCACTGCGCACATTCTGAGACCTCGCCATCTCGCAATCCCATCAGGTACTGCGCACATTCTGAGACCTCGCCATCTCGCAATCCCATCAGGCACTGCGCACATTCTGAGACCTCACCATCTCGCAATCCCATCAGGCACTGCGCACATTCTGAGACCTCGCCATCTCGCAATCCCATCAGGTACTGCGCACATTCTGAGACCTTACCATCTCGCAATCCCATCAGGCACTGCGCACATTCTGAGACCTCGCCATCTCGCAATCCCATCAGGTACTGCGCACATTCTGAGACCTCGCCATCTCGCAATCCCATCAGGCACTGCGCACATTCTGAGACCTCGCCATCTCGCAATCCCATCAGGTACTGCGCACATTCTGAGATCTCGCCATCTCGCAATCCCATCAGGTACTGCGCACATTCTGAGATCTTGCCATCTCGCAATCCCATCAGGTACTGCGCACATTCTGAGACCTCGCCATCTCGCAATCCCATCAGGCACTGCGCACATTCTGAGACCTCGCCATCTCGCAATCCCAACAGGTACTGCGCACATTCTGAGACCTCGCCATCTCGCAATCCCATCAGGCACTGCGCACATTCTGAGACCTCGCCATCTCGCAATCCCATCAGGTACTGCGCACATTCTGAGATCTCGCCATCTCGCAATCCCATCAGGTACTGCGCACATTCTGAGATCTTGCCATCTCGCAATCCCATCAGGTACTGCGCACATTCTGAGACCTCGCCATCTCGCAATCCCATCAGGCACTGCGCACATTCTGAGACCTCGCCATCTCGCAATCCCAACAGGTACTGCGCACATTCTGAGACCTCGCCATCTCGCAATCCCATCAGGTACTGCGCACATTCTGAGACCTTGCCATCTCGCAATCCCATCAGGTACTGCGCACATTCTGAGACCTCGCCATCTCGCAATCCCAACAGGTACTGCGCACATTCTGAGACCTCGCCATCTCGCAATCCCATCAGGTACTGCGCACATTCTGAGACCTTGCCATCTCGCAATCCCATCAGGCACTGCGCACATTCTGAGACCTTGCCATCTCGCAATCCCAACAGGTACTGCGCACATTCTGAGACCTCGCCATCTCGCAATCCCATCAGGTACTGCGCACATTCTGAGACCTTGCCATCTCGCAATCCCATCAGGTACTGCGCACATTCTGAGACCTTGCCATCTCGCAATCCCATCAGGTACTGCGCACATTCTGAGACCTTGCCATCTCGCAATCCCATCAGGTACTGCGCACATTCTGAGACCTTGCCATCTCGCAATCCCATCAGGCACTGCGCACATTCTGAGACCTCGCCATCTCGCAATCCCAACAGGTACTGCGCACATTCTGAGACCTCGCCATCTCGCAATCCCATCAGGTACTGCGCACATTCTGAGACCTCGCCATCTCGCAATCCCATCAGGCACTGCGCACATTCTGAGACCTCGCAATCCCATCAGGTACAGCGCACATTCTGAGACCTCGCCATCTCGCAATCCCATCAGGCACTGCGCACATTCTGAGACCTCGCCATCTCGCAATCCCATCAGGTACTGCGCACATTCTGAGATCTCGCCATCTCGCAATCCCATCAGGCACTGCGCACATTCTGAGACCTCGCCATCTCGCAATCCCATCAGGTACTGCGCACATTCTGAGATCTTGCCATCTCGCAATCCCATCAGGCACTGCGCACATTCTGAGACCTCGCCATCTCACAATCCCATCAGGCACTGCGCACATTCTGAGACCTCGCCATCTCGCAATCCCATCAGGTACTGCGCACATTCTGAGACCTCGCCATCTCGCAATCCCATCAGGTACTGCGCACATTCTGAGACCTCGCCATCTTGCAATCCCATCAGGCACTGCGCACATTCTGAGACCTCGCCATCTCACAATCCCATCAGGCACTGCGCACATTCTGAGACCTCGCCATCTCGCAATCCCATCAGGCACTGCGCACATTCTGATACCTCGCCATCTCGCAATCCCATCAGGCACTGCGCACATTCTGAGACCTCGCCATCTCGCAATCCCATCAGGCACTGCGCACATTCTGAGACCTCGCCATCTCGCAATCCCATCAGGTACTGCGCACATTCTGAGACCTCGCCATCTCGCAATCCCATCAGGCACTGCGCACATTCTGAGACCTCGCCATCTCGCAATCCCATCAGGTACTGCGCACATTCTGAGACCTCGCCATCTCGCAATCCCATCAGGTACTGCGCACATTCTGAGATCTCGCCATCTTGCAATCCCATCAGGCACTGCGCACATTCTGAGATCTTGTCATCTTGCAATCCCATCAGGCACTGCGCACATTCTGAGATCTTGCCATCTCGCAATCCCATCAGGCACTGCGCACATTCTGAGATTTTGTCATCTTGCAATCCCATCAGGCACTGCGCACATTCTGAGATCTCGCCATCTCGCAATCCCATCAGGTACTGCGCACATTCTGAGATTTTGTCATCTTGCAATCCCATCAGGCACTGCGCACATTCTGAGACCTCGCCATCTCGCAATCCCATCAGGTACTGCGCACATTCTGAGATCTCGCCATCTCGCAATCCCATCAGGTACTGCGCACATTCTGAGATCTCGCCATCTTGCAATCCCATCAGGTACTGCGCACATTCTGAGACCTCGCCATCTCGCAATCCCATCAGGTACTGCGCACATTCTGAGACCTCGCCATCTCGCAATCCCATCAGGTACTGCGCACATTCTGAGACCTCGCCATCTCGCAATCCCATCAGGTACTGCGCACATTCTGAGATCTCGCCATCTCGCAATCCCATCAGGCACTGCGCACATTCTGAGATCTCGCCATCTCGCCAGGTACTGCGCACATTCTGAGATTTTGTCATCTTGCAATCCCATCAGGCACTGCGCACATTCTGAGATCTCGCCAGGCACTGCGCACATTCTGAGACCTCGCCATCTCGCAATCCCATCAGGTACTGCGCACATTCTGAGACCTCGCCATCTCGCAATCCCATCAGGTACTGCGCACATTCTGAGACCTCGCCATCTCGCAATCCCATCAGGTACTGCGCACATTCTTAGACCTCACCATCTCGCAATCCCATCAGGCACTGCGCACATTCTGAGATCTCGCCATCTCGCCAGGTACTGCGCACATTCTGAGATCTCGCCATCTCGCAATCCCATCAGGCACTGCGCACATCCTGAGATCTTGCCATCTCGCAATCCCATCAGGCACTGCGCACATTCTGAGATCTTGCCATCTCGCAATCCCATCAGGCACTGCGCACATTCTGAGACCTCGCCATCTCGCAATCCCATCAGGTACTGCGCACATTCTGAGACCTCGCCATCTCGCAATCCCATCAGGCACTGCGCACATTCTGAGATCTCGCCATTTCGCAATCCCATCAGGCACTGCGCACATTCTGAGATCTTGCCATCTCGCAATCCCATCAGGCACTGCGCACATTCTGAGATCTTGCCATCTCGCAATCCTATCAGGCACTGCGCACATTCTGAGATCTTGCCATCTCGCAATCCCATCAGGCACTGCGCACATTCTGAGACCTCGCAATCCCATCAGGCACTGCGCACATTCTGAGATCTTGCCATCTCGCAATCCCATCAGGCACTGCGCACATTCTGAGATCTCGCCATCTCGCAATCCCATCAGGCACTGCGCACATTCTGAGACCTCGCCATCTCTCAATTCCATGAAGCACTGCGCACATTCTGAGACCTCACCATCTCGCAATCCCATCAGGTACTGCGCACATTCTGAGACCTCGCCATCTCGCAATCCCATCAGGCACTGCGCACATTCTGAGACCTCGCCATCTCGCAATCCCATCAGGCACTGCGCACATTCTGAGATCTCGCAATCCCATCAGGCACTGCGCACATTCTGAGACCTCGCCATTTCTCAATTCCATGAAGCACTGCGCACATTCTGAGACCTCGCCATCTCGCAATCCCATCAGGCACTGCGCTCATTCTGAGATCTCGCCATCTCGCAATCCCATCAGGCACTGCGCACATTCTGAGATCTTTCCATATCGCAATCCCATCAGGCACTGCGCACATTCTGAGACCTCGCCATCTCGCAATCCCATCAGGTACTGCGCACATTCTGAGATCTCGCAATCCCATCAGGCACTGCGCACATTCTGAGATCTCACCATCTCGCAATCCCATCAGGTACTGCGCACATTCTGAGATCTTGCCATCTCGCAATCCCATCAGGTACTGCGCACATTCTGAGACCTCGCCATCTCGCAATCCCATCAGGCACTGCGCACATTCTGAGATCTTGCCATCTCGCAATCCCATCAGGCACTGCGCACATTCTGAGATCTCGCCATCTCGCAATCCCATCAGGTACTGCGCACATTCTGAGATCTTGCCATCTCGCAATCCCATCAGGCACTGCGCACATTCTGAGATCTTTCCATATCGCAATCCCATCAGGTACTGCGCACATTCTGAGATCTTTCCATATCGCAATCCCATCAGGCACTGCGCACATTCTGAGATCTTTCCATATCGCAATCCCATCAGGCACTGCGCACATTCTGAGATCTCACCATCTCGCAATCCCATCAGGTACTGCGCACATTCTGAGATCTTGCCATCTCGCAATCCCATCAGGTACTGCGCACATTCTGAGACCTCGCCATCTCGCAATCCCATCAGGCACTGCGCACATTCTGAGATCTCACCATCTCGCAATCCCATCAGGTACTGCGCACATTCTGAGATCTTGCCATCTCGCAATCCCATCAGGTACTGCGCACATTCTGAGATCTTGCCATCTCGCAATCCCATCAGGTACTGCGCACATTCTGAGACCTCGCCATCTCGCAATCCCATCAGGCACTGCGCACATTCTGAGATCTCGCCATCTTGCAATCCCATCAGGTACTGCGCACATTCTGAGATCTTGCCATCTCGCAATCCCATCAGGCACTGCGCACATTCTGAGACCTCGCCATCTCGCAATCCCATCAGGCACTGCGCACATTCTGAGATCTTGCCATCTCGCAATCCCATCAGGTACTGCGCACATTCTGAGACCTCGCCATCTCGCAATCCCATCAGGTACTGCGCACATTCTGAGACCTCGCCATCTCTCAATCCCATCAGGTACTGCGCACATTCTGAGACCTCGCCATCTCGCAATCCCATCAGGTACTGCGCACATTCTGAGATCTTTCCATCTCGCAATCCCATCAGGTACTGCGCACATTCTGAGACCTCGCCATCTCGCAATCCCATCAGGTACTGCGCACATTCTGAGATCTTGCCATCTCGCAATCCCATCAGGCACTGCGCACATTCTGAGATCTCGCCATCTCGCAATCCCATCAGGTACTGCGCACATTCTGAGACCTCGCCATCTCGCAATCCCATCAGTTACTGCACACATTCCGAGATCTCGCCATCCCATCTTGCCATCTCGCAATCCCATCAGGTACTGCGCACATTCTGAGATCTCGCCATCTCGCAATCCCATCAGGCACTGCACACATTCTGAGACCTCGCCATCTCGCAATCCCATCAGGCACTGCGCACATCCTGAGACCTCGCCATCTCGCAATCCCATCAGGCACTGCGCACATTCTGAGATCTTGCCATCTCGCCAGGCACTGCGCACATTCTGAGACCTCGCCATCTCGCAATCCCATCAGGCACTGCGCACATTCTGAGATCTTGCCATCTCACAATCCCATCAGGCACTGCGCACATTCTGAGACCTCGCCATCTCGCAATCCCATCAGGTACTGCGCACATTCTGAGATCTCGCTATCTCGCAATCCCATCAGGCACTGTGCACATTCTGAGACCTCGCCATCTCGCAATCCCATCAGGTACTGCGCACATTCTGAGACCTTGCCATCTCGCAATCCCATCAGGCACTGCGCACATTCTGAGACCTCGCCATCTCGCAATCCCATCAGGTACTGCGCACATTCTGAGATCTCGCTATCTCGCAATCCCATCAGGCACTGTGCACATTCTGAGACCTCGCCATCTCGCAATCCCATCAGGTACTGCGCACATTCTGAGATCTCGCCATCTCGCAATCCCATCAGGCACTGCGCACATTCTGAGACCTCGCCATCTCACAATCCCATCAGGTACAGAAGAATCAGGGCCTAAAGCAGTCGGATGTCTCCAGGTCAGCTTGTGGGGACATCCAAAAGGTAAGCATGGCCCGATCGGGAAGGCGGGGGTGCGGCCATATTTATGTTTTCTTCACACACTAACGCAGGGCACGATCCGCGTCCCCGAGTGAATATGAAGAGAAAGAGTTTACGGCGAATACATTAACATCTCATCTCACATTCACTTGGAGAAGACTAAAGAGATGTCCCGAAGCCACTCGTACATAGCTTTTCCTTAAAGTGGACCAACACCCAGGGGACCGATCCGATCCCTCCGCGCAGGGCATCCAAAATCGGGATGCCCCGCTGTGTGAAACCCTTCAGGACACCCAGAAACCTTACCTGAATCCCGATCCAAGGATGCACGCACATCTCGCGCTTCTCTCCAGCAGGGCGCGTGCCTGCGCTGGCCATTTGTGAAGAACAGTGAGATGCGGCCGCCAGCGTGCTCGGAGGCGCTGTGGTTGGACGGCGCTTTGACGCGCGTACCACAGCGGCTCCGAGCGCGCTGATTTGACGAGGGGCCGTAGGAGCAGGGTGAGGTGAGATTTTACTCGCGATCTGGGAGGTTTCACATAGCGGGGCATCCCCGATTGGGGTGCCCCGGGGAAGTGGACCAGGACCCAAGATAGTCAAAATCCTGGGTGTTGGTCCACTTTAAAGATCAAAACCGGACCTGGAGTCTATAAGGTCATCCGATTCCCTCCCCCCTGAGCATCCAGATCCCCTGCGTGAAACCCACTTCCTCCCGGCCCCCTGTAAAGCTCTCCTTCCTGATCCACCAGCATATATGCGAGCCACGCCCGTCATCAGCTACAGCTTTAAATAGGGGCGGAAAAAGCATTTGGCGTGTGTGAATAGCCAGTGTGTGCGCTCCCCCTGTTAGAGGGCAGCAGGGATGCAGCCACTGGCTCCTTACAGCTGGACACGGCCCTAAGCCGATAATGACAAACGCAACTAAACGCACTGACAGGGAATATGGAAATAATATCACTCACCCGCCCTGATCTGTACAGCAACTTCATCCTCCTTCTCCTCAGCTTTCATCTTAATCACTAGAATGTCTCCGGGATCTGTGAATAAAGACGAGAAGGACCCTGTGATGGGAGGAGCTGCTGAGCCTCCATCATGGTGTCCCCCCTGTAGAGATGTTGGTGTCCCCATACTCCCCCTGTAATCAGATATAGCCCCGCCTCTTACCCTGTGATGGGAGGAGCTACTGAGCCTCCATCATGGTGTCCCCCCTGTAGAGATGTTGGTATCCCCATACTCTCCCCTGTAATCAGATATAGCCCCGCCTCTTACCCTGTGATGGGAGGAGCTGCTGAGCCTCCATCATGGTGTCCCCCCTGTAGAGATGTTGGTGTCCCCTTACTCCCCCTGTAATCAGATATAGCCCCGCCTCTTACCCTGTGATGGGAGGAGCTGCTGAGCCTCCATCATGGTGTCCCCCCTGTAGGGATGTTGGGGTCCCCATACTCCCCCCTGTAATCAGATATAGCCCCGCCTCTTACGCTGTGATGGGAGGAGCTGCTGAGCCTCCATCATGGTGTCCCCCCTGTAGAGATGTTGGGGTCCCCATACTCCCCCTGTAATCAGATATAGCCCCGCCTCTTACCCTGTGATGGGAGGAGCTGCTGAGCCTCCATCATGGTGTCCTCCCTGTAGCGTATGATCCGGTTCTGTATCTCTGGAAGACATGAGATGAGATGTGATATCAGCCTCTGAGATATACAGGAAGTCAGGTGGTCAGATATCCCAGCATCCTTTGCACACACACACACTGTCTGGGGTCTGAGTTCAGGCAACGTTAAGATGAGAATTTAGAATCTGGTCGCTCAGTTACTTTTCCCACATATTATGTTTCCATGACAACAGTGTGACCTCAGGATCCCCCCCATTTCTGTGGTGAGCGATTCTAGATCTGTGCGGTTGTTACTATCGCATCTCTAGGCGCGTTTCATGCAATAAGCAACATCGTCAGGGGAACTTTTTCTCTCAAATAAATAAATTGTCAATAAGAAAGGCAGCCCCGTCCTGCCCCGCCTCTGAGGAGCCATATTGCCGGCCTGTGTCCCAGCACATGAGGGGAAATCATCACACAGCCAACTCACCTGCAATCTGCTCTGCTACACGCAGAATAATGGCCGGACTCCGGGAAAATGGCCGCCATTCAGAGCCTCTCCTAAATGTTCGCTGTCGGCGGGGCTCCGGGAACATAGCCGCCATTCAGAACCTCTCCTAAATGTTCGCTGTCAGCGGGGCTCCGGGAAAATGGCCGCCATTCAGAGACTCTCCTAATGTTCGCTGTCGGCGGGGCTCCGGGAAAATGGCCGTCATTTCGATCTTTTCCTACATGTCCGCTATCAACGAGGCTCCGCGAAAATGGCCGCCACTCACTCCTATCGTAAAGGTCTGCTATGAGCGGGACGGGCCAGAGGGCAGAAGACTCCAAGAGAGGATCTACTTGGCTATAAACAGCGTAACCAGAGGGATGAGGTGAGATTTACCTCAGAATTTAACAATGATTGGTCTAATTTAAGCTCCATATTTAAAAATCACTGGCCAATACTGAGGACAGACCCACATCTTACCAGGTGGGTCTTCTACAATATGACGGCTAATAGCGGGGCTCCGGGAAAATGGCCGCCATTCAATCATTTCCTAAATGTCCGCTATCAGCGGGGCTCGGGGAAAATGGCCGCTTCTAACCTCCACTTTGACATATCCACAATCGACGGGGCTCCGGAAATACGGCTGCCATTTTATTCTCTCTAATATATCTACTATCACATTGGCTCACAAAAAATGGCCTCCATTCACTCATTTCCTACATGTCTGCTATCAGCGGGGCTCCGGGAAAATGGCCACCATTCAGTCCACTCCTATATATCAACTATAACATCGGCTCGTAAAATATGGCCGCCATTCTCCTCGTCTTCATATTTAATATTATTAGGGCTCTGGGAAAATGGCCGACACGCAACTCCTCTCCTCTTTGTTCATTATAAGTGGGACTCATGTAAAATGGCCGCCACACACCTCCTCTCCTCATTGTTCTTTATAACTGGGACTCCGGTAAAATGGCCGCCACACACCTCCATTCCTCATTGTTCATTATAAGTGGGACTCCGGTAAAATGGCCGCCACACACCTCCTCTCCTCATTGTGCATTATAAATGGGACTCCGGTAAAATGGCCGCCACACACCTCCTCTCTTCATTGTTCAATATAAGTGGGACTCCGGTAAGATGGCCGCCACACACCTCTCTCCTTTATGTTCATTATAAGTGGGACTCCGGTAAAATGGCCGCCACACACCTTCTCTCATTGTTCATTATCAGTGGGACTCCGGTAAAATGGCCGCCACACACCTCCACTCCTTTATGTTCATTATAAATGGGACGCTGGTAAAATGGCCGCCACACACCTCCACTCCTATATTTCCGTCATCAGCTGGGTTTCGGGACAATGGCCGCGCTGCGTCACCTCGGCCCCGCCTACCGCAGCTGAAAGCATTCAGTGGTCGACACAGGGCTACAGAAACATGGCGCCCGACCGGAAGTAGACGTAGTATACCTGCTAGCGCTGGCCGCAGAGGGCTCCGGTAAGTGCGGGAGGTATTAACCCTTCATGTGCCTCCCTAAAAGAGTGAGTGCGCAGCATCATGGCTCCCGGTCAGCAGAGGACGCCTCCGCAGGGGTGAGCAGATTGTGGTGTGATACGAGGCGCCGCTGCCATATGGAGCCGAGTTAATGTGGAACAAAACCCTGGGATTTTCATTCCCCACATGACAGAAGCACCTCAAACGTTTCTGATTGGATGAGAGCCTGCGCATGTGCATTAGAACCTGAGAACCGTGGGATGCCCCCCACTGGCTGTACTGAGGGATGCCCCCACTGGCTGCACTGAGGGATGCCCCACTGGCTGCACTGAGGGATGCCCCCACTGGCTGCTCTGAGGGATGCCCCCACTGGCTGCTCTGAGGGATGCCCCCACTGGCTGCTCTGAGGGATGCCCCCCACTGGCTGTACTGAGGGATGCCCCCCACTGGCTGTACTGAGGGATGCCCCCCACTGGCTGTACTGAGGGATGCCCCCACTGTCTGCTCTGAGGGCTGCCCTCACTGGCTGCTCTGAGGGGTGCCCGCCACTGGCTGCTCTGAGGGGTGCCCGCCACTGGCTGTACTGAAGGATGCCCCCACTGGCTGCACTGAGGGATGCCCCCACTGGCTGTACTGAGGGATGCCTCCACTGGCTTCACTGAGGGATGCCCCCGCTGGCTTCACTGAGGGATGCCCCCGCTGGCTGTACTGAGGGATGCCCCCACTGTCTGCTCTGAGGGATGCCCCCACTGGCTGCTCTGAGGGGTGCCCGCCACTGGCTGTACTGAAGGATGCCCCCACTGGCTGCACTGAGGGATGCCCCCACTGGCTGTACTGAGGGATGCCCCCACTGGCTGTACTGAGGGATGCCCCCACTGGCTGCACTGAGGGATGCCCCCACTGGCTGTACTGAGGGATGCCCCCACTGGCTGTACTGAGGGATGCCCCCGCTGGCTGTACTGAGGGATGCCCCCACTGGCTGCACTGAGGGATGCCCCCACTGGCCGTACTGAGGGATGCCCCCGCTGGCTGTACTGAGGGATGCCCCCGCTGGCTGTACTGAGGGATGCCCCCACTGGCTGCACTGAGGGATGCCCCCACTGGCTGCACTGAGGGATGCCCCCACTGGCTGTACTGAGGGATGCCCCCACTGGCTGTACTGAGGGATGCCCCCACTGGCTGTACTGAGGGATGCCCCCACTGGCTGTACTGAGGGATGCCCCCACTGGCTGCACTGAGGGATGCCCCCACTGGCTGTACTGAGGGATGCCCCCACTGGCTGTACTGAGGGATGCCCCCACTGGCTGTACTGAGGGATGCCCCCGCTGGCTGTACTGAGGGATGCCCCCGCTGGCTGTACTGAGGGATGCCCCCACTGGCTGCACTGAGGGATGCCCCCACTGGCCGTACTGAGGGATGTCCCCGCTGGCTGTACTGAGGGATGCCCCACTGGCTGCACTGAGGGATGCCCCCCACTGGCTGCACTGAGGGATGCCCCCGCTGGCTGTACTGAGGGATGCCCCCACTGGCTGCACTGAGGGATGCCCCCACTGGCCGTACTGAGGGATGTCCCCGCTGGCTGTACTGAGGGATGCCCCCACTGGCTGCACTGAGGGATGCCCCCCACTGGCCGCACTGAGGGATGCCCCCACTGGCCGTACTGAGGGATGCCCCCACTGGCTGTACTGAGGGATGCCCCACTGGCTGCACTGAGGGATGCCCCCCACTGGCTGCACTGAGGGATGCCCCCCACTGGCTGTACTGAGGGATGCCCCCCACTGGCTGTACTGAGGGATGCCCCCCACTGGCTGTACTGAGGGATGCCCCCGCTGGCTTCACTGAGGGATGCCCCCGCTGGCTTCACTGAGGGATGCCCCCGCTGGCTTCACTGAGGGATGCCCCCGCTGGCTTCACTGAGGGATGCCCCCGCTGGCTGTACTGAGGGATGCCCCCGCTGGCTGTACTGAGGGATGCCCCCCACTGGCTGTACTGAGGGATGCCCCCGCTGGCTGTACTGAGGGATGCCCCCCACTGGCTGTACTGAGGGATGCCCCCGCTGGCTGCACTGAGGGATGCCCCCCGCTGGCTGCACTGAGGGATGCCTCCACCGCTGGCTGTACTGAGGGATGCCCCCACTGTCTGTACTGAGGGATGCCCCCACTGTCTGTACTGAGAGATGCCCCCACTGTCTGTACTGAGAGATGCCCCCACTGTCTGTACTGAGAGATGCCCCCACTGGCTGTACTGAGGGATGCCTCCACCGCTGGCTGTACTGAGGGATGCCCCCACTGTCTGTACTGAGAGATGCCCCCACTGTCTGTACTGAGAGATGCCCCCACTGTCTGTACTGAGAGATGCCCCCACTGGCTGTACTGAGAGATGCCCCCACTGGCTGTACTGAGAGATGCCCCCACTGGCTGTACTGAGAGATGCCCCCACTGGCTGTACTGAGAGATGCCCCCACTGGCTGTACTGAGAGATGCCCCCACTGGCTGTACTGAGAGATGCCCCCACTGGCTGTACTGAGAGATGCCCCCACTGTCTGTACTGAGAGATGCCCCCACTGGCTGTACTGAGAGATGCCCCCACTGGCTGTACTGAGAGATGCCCCCACTGTCTGTACTGAGAGATGCCCCCACTGTCTGTACTGAGAGATGCCCCCACTGTCTGTACTGAGAGATGCCCCCACTGTCTGTACTGAGAGATGCCCCCACTGTCTGTACTGAGAGATGCCCCCACTGTCTGTACTGAGAGATGCCCCCACTGGCTGTACTGAGGGATGCCTCCACCGCTGGCTGTGCTGAGGGATGCCCCACTGGCTGCGCTGAGGGATGTCCCCCCACTGGCTGCGCTGACTGGCTTACCTACCCCCCCTAGCTCCCATGCTGCAGCGGGTTTCCTGTCCATCCTCCCCATCCACTGTGGTGGTCACCGCGGCAACAGAGGATGCTGGAGCTGCAGTGGGGGGTGGTGAGGAGAGATGCTCGCCCCTGCCGAGGTGATGCTGCTGGATCTGGGGTCTGCATCTACCTGCCCACCTACCTGCCTCACATCCCAGCCACCTACCCACCTATCCACACTGTTACCTCCCTAAGCAGCCACACACCTGCTCACCTACCTCCCTGCTTATCCGCCCATGCACTCACCTCCCTACCTAGCGATACCGTACATGTATGACTATAGAATATATCCAGATTCTGTCTCAAAGACGAAACATCGTGATTTTTTTTTAATTTCATTCTTTTTAATTAAAAAAGAAGACATAGGGTCCCCTTTCCTGGGGGGGCATCTTTTTTTTTTAATTTTAAGGGTTAAAAACCCTTGATGACTGCCAATCAGGACGTCTGGACAGCAAGTGGGTGGGGGGGGGGGGTACTTCCATTTTTGTTACACTGAAAGTCGATCAATGGACCAGATCATCACTGAGGAGACAGACAGAGGAGGAAGCACAATGCTCCAGCCACTCAATGTAAGGCAATTCACTGTCCATTTCTTTTTTAACTTGACAATCACTTTAAGTTTTACCCCCCCCCCGTGCTAAGTGTAAACCCAAAGAAAATAAAAGACACTCACCTTCACCAGGGCCGGATTAAGTGTGGTGGGGGCCTCTGGGCACACAATCTGGTGGAGGCCCCAGATACAGTATAAACTAATAATCCAGCCAAGTAACTGATTGGTGGTTGTCTGGCACCCGCCTACTTACTGGGACGTCAGATGGAGTCCCTTGTGCCCCCCTTGTGCGGGTGCTGCTGCTTTGCCATTCTGGGTGGGGGGTGGTGTAGTCTCCCGGCTGGTTCCCTGCATTGAGCTGCCAGCGGCTGTGCTTGGTGGCTTATGTGCAGTGACAGCTCTGCACCCATCACTGTAGCGTTGCTGGCGGCGGCTTTGCTGCTCTAGACTCTCCATCCTGCCCTGCGGTGGCTTTGGCCATCAGATACAAGTTTGTTAGTAATTACGAATTCTTGTGTTTTAGCGGCAGGACAGAAGGAAACTCAACGTTTCGGAACCTACACCGGCTCTTTCCTCGAGGTTAAGAGGAGCATTGTGGAGAAAGGAATTTTTTTTTTTTTTTGCTCCGAATCTCCGGATGGTTGTTCAATCGTAAAATTGATTCACATACGTTATTTTGGAGGTCTAGCTACCAAACAAAAAAAATCACACAAAAATTCTCACAGGGAAAAAAAGGCTCTGCTGAATCAGACAAGGGGGAAAAATGGACGAGAACAGAAATTTTCATGCAAAAAAAAACGAGAACGAGCTCTGAATAAACCCTATAGTTCATAGATGTAGAAACACATGATTACAAAATAGAAAATATCAGATAAAAGTTTGTTAGTAATTAAGAATTCTTACGTTTTAGCGACAGGACAGAAGGAACCCCAACGTTTCAGAACCTACACCGGCTCTTTCCTCCGGGTGTAAGGAGGAGCTTTGTGGAGAAAGGGTTTTTTTGCTCCGAATCTCCGGATGGTTGTACAATCGTAAAAATTGATTCAGATCCGTTATTTTTAGGTCTTGCTACCAAACAAAAAAATTCACACACAAATTCTAACAGGAAATAAGGCTCTGATGAATCAGACAAGGGGGGAAAAAATGGACGAGAACGGAAATTTTCACACAAAAAAACGAGAACGAGCTCTGAATCAACCCTATAGTTCATAGATGTAGAAACACATGATTACAAAATAGAGAATATCAGATAAAACTATTAGTAAATAAAAATTCTTATGTTTTAGCGGCAGGACAGAAGGAAACCCAACGTTTCGGAACCCACACCGGCTCTTTCCTCAAGGGGTTAAGATGAGCATTGTGGAGAGGATATATATATTTTTTTTTTGCTCTGTCTCTCCGGATGGTTGTACAATCGTAAAATTGATTCAGATCCGTTATTTTTAAAATCACACAAAAATTCTCACAGGGAAAAAAAGGCTCTGCTGAATCAGACGAGGGGGAAAAAATGGATGAGAGCCGAAATTTTCATGCAAAAAAAAAAAATGTCGAACGAGCTCTGAATCAATCCTATAGTTCATAGATATAGAAACACATGATTGCAACATACAGAATATCAGATAAAACTATTAGTAAATTAAAATTCTTTTATAGCGGCAGGACAGAAGGAAACCCAACGTTTCGGAACCTACACCGGCTCTTTTCTCGAGGTTAAGAGGAGCGTTTTTTTTTTGCTCCGTCTCTCCGGATGGTTTTACAATCGTAAAAATTGATTCAGATCCGTTATTTTTAGGTCTTGCTATCAAACAAAAAAATTCACACACAAATTCTCACCGGAAATAAGGCTCTGATGAATCAGACAAGGGGGGAAAAATGGATGAGAACAGAAATTTTCACGAAAAAAAAAAGTGAGAACGAGCTCTGAATCAAGCCTATAGTTCATAGATGTAAAAACACATGATTACAAAATAGAGAATATCAGATAAAAGTTTGTTAGTAATTAAGAATTCTTACGTTTTAGCGGCAGGACAGAAGGAAACCCAACATTTCGGAACCTACACCGGCTCTTTCCTCCGGGTGTAAGGAGGAGCTTTGTGGAGAAAGGGTTTTTTTGCTTTGTATCCGGATGGTTGTACAAATGTAAAATTGATTCAGATCCGTTATTTTTAGGTCTAGCTACCAAACAAAAAATCGCACACAAAAATTCTCACTGGAAATGAGGCTCTGATGAATCAGACAACGGGGGAAAAATGGACGAGAACGGAAATTTTCACGCAAAAAAAAAGCGAGAATGAGCTCTGAATCAAGCCTATAGTTCATAGATGTAGAAACACGTGATTGCAACATACAGAATATCAGAGAAAACTATTAGTAAATAACATTTTTTATGTTTTCACAGCAGGACAGAAGGAAACCCAACGTTTCGGAACCCACGCTGGCTCTTTCCTCAAGGTTAAGAGGAGCGTTGTGGAGGAAGGATTTTTTTTTTTTATTTTGCTCCGAATCTCCGGATGGTTGTACAATCATAAAAATTGATTCAGATCTGTTATTTTTAGGTCTTGCTACCAAACAAAAAAATTCACACACAAATTCTCACCGGAAATAAGGCTCTGATGAATCAGACAAGGGGGGAAAAATGGACGAGAAGGGAACTTTTCACGCAAAACAAATGTCGAGAACAAGCTCTGAATAAACCCTATAGTTCATAGATGTAGAAACACATGATTGCAACATACAGAATATCTGATAAAACTATTAGTAAATAAAAACTTGTATGTTTTTGCAGCAGGACAGAAGGAAACCCAACGTTTCGGAACCTACATCAGCTCTTTCCTCGAGGGGTTAAGAGGTGCTTTGTGGAGAAAGGATTTCCTTCGCTTCGTCTTGGTCTTCGGATGGTTGTACAGTTGTAAAATCTGTTAGAGATGCTAAATTCAGACTTGAAGAGCGAGCGAGGAGGTGACGAGGACGAGCATTTAGAGAAGACCATGATGGAGGATCAGCAGCTTCCGCTATCTCAGGGTAAATGGGGCTTCCCTGTCATCCCCCCACACTGAGGCCATAGAGACTGACCAGATCTCGCCATTATCGCAGACACGCAGGTTAATGTCGCCTCTATTGTTTTTATTCTCAGATCCTGTAGTTAAAACGGAGGAGGACAGTGAGGTATTTGTGAAGGATGAAGAGGAGGGCTTTCCTATTCAGGTCACCCCAGGTGAGAAATAAACCTTCTAATACCCATCCACACATTAAACCGGACCTTCAGCGTGATTTAATGAAAAGCCCAAAACCTTAAAAAACGATTCCCCAGCATCTAAAATTAATATATTTTAGTCGCTTAGTTATTATTCTTTCCCCCGCTGCAACTCTGTTCAGGACTCTAGGATACGGGCGCCGCCATCTTGACTCAGAATCATCACATCCTGAGGACAGGAGAGTGGGATAAAGTGCAGGGGGCGGGGTTATAGCTGTGCTTTGCTCAGACAGAGCAAAGCTGGAGTCAGGAAAGGGTCAGCAATCCCAGAATATGTACAGGGGGGGAAACATACAAGATAGGCTCTTATTCAGGGTAAGGGTCCGGATTAATGGGAGCAATCTGTATGTACAGGGGGGGAACATACAAGATAGGCTCTTATTCAGGGTGAAGGTCTGGATTAATGTGGGCAATCTGTATGTACAGGGGGGAAACATACAAGATAGGCCCTATTCAGGGTGAAGGTCCGCTTTACCTCTTGTTTTATGTCCAGCTTGAGGATTACAGACTCCACAATCTTATCTCCTTACCTTCTTACAGATGGAAGATCCGGGCAATATAATATGAAGGAACGTGACGCTGTTTCTCCAGATTGTAAAATGGAAGATGATATCGTAGCAGATTGCACCGGAGGCCCAACCACCGTAAACCATCATCAAGTTCCACCCCCTAAACCTCCCCCGTCTGACATTTCTATGCCAACTGCGCTTCTTCCCCGTCATACATCTAAGAAGACCTATTCGTGTCCCGAATGTGGGAAATGTTTTCTTCATAAATCAGCCCTTATCAGGCATGAAAGAGTTCACACAGGGGAGAAGCCGTATTCCTGTTCTGAATGTGGGAAAAGTTTCTCGCACAAATCCTCTCTTAACTTGCACGAAAGAATTCATACAGGCGAGAAGCCGTATGTCTGCTCTGAATGTATGGTGTGTTTTACTTCGAGATCAGCCCTTATCACGCACGAAAGAATTCACACTGGAGAGAAGCCGTATTCTTGTTTCGAATGTGGCAAATCTTTTTCTCGTAAATCGTTACTTAACAAGCACGAGAGAGTTCATACGGGGGAGAAGCCATTTTCCTGTCCTGAGTGTGGACAGCGTTTTCCCCAGAAATCTGCTCTTAGCACGCATGAAAGAATTCATACAGGGGAGAAGCCATATTCTTGTTCTGAATGTATGGAATGCTTTCCCCATAAATCCTACTTAATCCGACACGAACGAATGCATACGGGAGAGAATCCCTACTCCTGTTCCGAATGCGGGAAAAGTTTTTCTCTCAAATCTTCTCTTAAAACACACAAACGGATTCACACGGGGGAGAAGCCGTATTCCTGCTCTGTATGTGGGAGACGTTTCGCTCATAAATCGGCCTTTGTCAAACATGAGAGAATCCACACCGGAGAGAAGCCGTATTCCTGTTTTGAATGCGGGAAATGTTTTTCTCGTAAATCATTTCTTAACACGCACAAAAGGGTTCATACGGGGGAGAAGCCGTATCCCTGTCCTCATTGCGGGAAATGCTTTTCTGATAAAGGAAACCTCATCAGACACGAAAGAGGTCATACGGGGGCGAAGTCGTATTCGTGTGCTGAATGCGGGAAATGTTTTATTTCTAATAGAAATCTCAGACGACATAAATGTGTTCATACAAGGGAGATGTCGCATGCTGGTTACCAATGTGGGAAAGGTTTTTCTCATGAATCCGCCCTTATCACACATGGCAGAAGTCATGCAGGGTTGGAGCTGTAATTAAAAAATAATGGAGCTTCTGGTATATAAATGGATGAATCCTTAAAGAGGAACGTTGAACAGTCTAGGGCAGTGGTCCTCAAGTGGCCAAATTTCTGGACCCCTGCCCTGACAGCCCTGAACTCGGTTGCTTCTGTGTTGCCGTGATCAGTGCTGCCCCCTTTACTTTATTGTGATGTAATGCTTAGTCTCCCTGCCACTGTCATAACTTTGCTGCCAGGCACCTTGCATTGCAATATGAACTACTGCGCAGGCAGGAAGTGGCATTGCAAGGTACACACAAATTTTTTTTTCTCTGTATTTTTGTCCCATCTAATCCTGTCCCGCTGCCCCAGATAACCTCCATCTATCGCTGTCCCACCACCTCATCCCCCCAGCTCTGCCCCATCCATCTCCTGTTCTCCCAGCTCAGCCCCATCTATCTCCGTTCCCCCAGCTCAGCCCCATCTATCTCCGTTCCCCCAGCTCAGCCCCATCCATCTCCTGTTCTACCAGCTCTGCCCCATCCATCTCCTGTTCCCCCAGCTCAGCCCCATCCTTTCATTCCCCCCTCAGCTTTACCACATCCATTCCTGTCTCCCCAGCTTTGCCCCATCAATCCCATCCATTCCTGCCCCCCCCCCCAGCTGTGCCCCATCCATTCTTGTCTTTTTTAGTTTTGACTGTGGAATCTAAAGCCCCCCCTAGTGTGCGGATTTTTAACTATGCATCCTCCACTATCCAGCCTCCCTGCCCAGACCTTCACCTCTCACAGGATGCCTGAATATGGCCCTTCACAAGAGGTGGTTGAGTACCCCTGGTCTAGGGAGTACCCCAAAAAAAAACACTGTTAGACTTATTGGGGATCCTTCAGCTTGACCGACCACATGGAGAGATTGGGCTCCCCCCCGGGAGGAAACGCAAAGATTGAACAGAGATTAAAAGCCCCGCCCCTTCCTCTCCACCTCAGTAATAGAAAAGTAATACTCTAACCACCCTTGGACTCTGGGCGGTTAATAAGAGGTCAAGCTGCAGGATTCCCAGAAAAAAACGTTACCGGCAAGTCCAAGTCATCCTTCAGCTTGACCGACCACATGAAGAGATTGGGCTCCACAAAGATTGAACAGAGATTAAAAGCCCCACCCCTTCCTCTCAGTAATAGAAAAGTAACACCCTATCCACCCTTGGACTCTGGGCAGGTAATAAGTGGTCAAGCTGAAGGATTCCCGAAAAAAAAATTACCGGTAAGTCCAAGTCATCCTTCAGCTTGACCGACCACATGGAGAGGATTAGGCAAGTAATAATACCTTAGGGATGGAAAACTGCAAGAAGAACTCTTCTAGCAAAGGCCTGGTGCTTTGCAGATAGTAAATCAAGTCTATAAAGTCTGAGGAAGGTGATGACCACATTGCAACTTTACATATCTCATCTATGGATGCCCCAGTTCTTTCTGCCGAAGATGTAGCCATAGCTCTTGTGGAATGGGCCGAAGTCTAACAGCACCTCTCTGTCCAACGGTTTCCCAGGGAGGAAACACAACTGAGGAGGAGAGGAAGGGATGGGGCTTTTAATCTCTGTTCAATCTCCTCCCAGGGGGTGGAGCCCAATCACTCCCTGTGGTCGGTCAAGGTGAAGGATGACTTGGAAAAGCCCCAAACTTTGCCATCTGTTCCCTTTAGATCTTCGATCAAACAATTGGAAAATAAAACTTACCTGGCCTTTCTTCTGCTATTGTTAGTTCTTCTCTGGGTGCCAGTGTAGGGCAGCGCTATCTTGCCTTCCCAGGATGCACTGCACAGCCCTCCAGGATCTCGCATCTGCACAGTGTATTGCCTGTGTTGGCTGAGGAAAAACCGTGAGACTTGCAGAGCGGCATCCAATTTGGGGCAGGGGGAGGAGGACACGGGGGAGTGGCACGGCTAAGACATCGCCAGGTGACAGAGCCAGGTGAGGGGTGTATTAGGACCTGGTCAAATAGAGGTCCATTGTTCCTCTTCAATGGGAAGTGCACTGGGCGCGTTTCTCTTCTCTTCAGGAAAAGCCCCATAGCTCTTGTGGAATGGGCCGAAGTCTAACAGCACCTCTCTGTTCAACGGTTTTCCTGGGAGGAAACGCAAAGAACTGATGAGAGTAAGGGGCGGGGCTTGTAATCTCTGTTCAGTCTTTGTCTGTCAAACTTCTCTGTCTGTTTCCTTCAGACCTGCGATCTAACAATTGGAAAATAAAACTTACCTGCCTTCTGCCCTTATGTGTTTGTTCTTCTCTGGGTGTCAGCATAGGGCAGCGCCATCTTGCCTTCCCAGGATGCACTGGGCCGCCCTCCAGGATCTCGCACCTGCACAGTGTATTGTCTGTGCCGGCTGGGGAAAAGCTGTGAGACTTGCAGAGCAGCATGCAAGGTGGGGCAGGGGGAGGAGGGCACAGTGGAGTGGCACAGCTAAGACATCAGGGCCTTGGGAAAAGCAGCAGTGAAAATACAATTCTGTGAAACTCACCTGTAGAATTGTTTTTGGATACATCCAGTTCAGGTCGTCCCAATATCCTTACGACTGGGTGTTCGCCCCTGCAGTATCAGTCTTAGGCAGCTAAGACACTGGGGCCTCGGAAAAAGCAGCAGAACGTAGGTGATTCGGACTCTGGCAACATCCAAATGGTAAGCAGAGCCAGGTGAGGGGTGTAATAGGACCTGGTCAAATAGAGGTCCATTGTTCCTCTTTAATGAGAAGTGCACTGGGCGCGTCTCTCTTCTCTTCAGGAACAGCCCCATAGCTCTTGTGGAATGGGCCGAAGTCTAACAGCACCTCTCTGTCCAACGGTTTTCCAGGGAGGAAACGCAAAGAACTGATGAGGGGAGGAAGGGGCGGGGCTTGTAATCTCTGTTCAGTCTTTGTGTTTCCTCCCAGGGGGTGGAGCCCAATCTCTCCATGTGGTCGGTCAAGCTGAAGGATGACTTGGAAAAGCCCCAAACTTCACTGTTTAGGCCTTAGATCTAACAATTGGAAAATAAAATTTACCTGTCTTCTACCCTTCCTTCTGTGCTTGTTGATTCTTCTCTGGGTGTCAGCGTAGGGCAGCGCCATCTTGCCTTCCCAGGATGCACAGCGCCACCCTCTGGGATCTTGCATCTGCACAATGTATTGCCTGCGCCGGCTGGGGAGAAGCCGTGAGATTTGCGGGGCAGGGGGAGATAGGGCACAGTGGAGTGGCACAGCTAAGCCCTGTGGTGTCAGTCTTAGATTGCTAAGACACCAGGGCTCTGGAAAAAACAGCAGAACATCCATGAGGACTCTGGCAACATCCAAAAGGTAAGCAGAGCCGGGGGAGGGTTGTAATAGGACCTGGTCAAATAGAGGTCCTTTGTTCCTCTTTAATGAGAATCATCGCACTGCAGGATTCCCAGAAAAAAACATTACTGGCAAGTCCAAGTCATCCTTCAGCTTGACCGACCACAGGAAGAGATTGGGCTCCACAGAGATTAAAAGCCCCACCCCTTCCTCTCAGTAATAGAAAAGTAACACCCTATCCACCCTTGGATTCTGGGCAGGTAATAAGTGGTCAAGCTGAAGGATTCCCGAAAAAAAATTACCGGTAAGTCCAAGTCATCCTTTAGCTTGACCGACCACATGGAGAGGATTAGGCAAGTAATAATACCTTAGGGATGGAAAACTGCAAGAAGAACTCTTCTAGCAAAGGCCTGGTGCTTTGCAGATAGTAAATCAAGTCTATAAAGTCTGAGGAAGGTGATGACCACATTGCAGCTTTACATATCTCATCTATGGATGCCCCAGTTCTTTCTGCCCAAGACGTAGCCATAGCTCTTGTGGAATGGGCCGAAGTCTAACAGCACCTCTCTGTCCAACGGTTTCCCAGGGAGGAAACACAACTGAGGAGGAGAGGAAGGGGTGGGGCTTTTAATCTCTGTTCAATCTCCTCCCAGGGGGTGGAGCCCAATCACTCCCTGTGGTCGGTCAAGGTGAAGGATGACTTGGAAAAGCCCCAAACTTTGCCATCTGTTCCCTTTAGATCTTTGATCAAACAATTGGAAAATAAAACTTAGCTGGCCTTTCTTCTGCTATTGTTAGTTCTTCTCTGGGTGCCAGTGTAGGGCAGCCCTATCTTGCCTTCCCAGGATGCACTGCACAGCCCTCCAGGATCTCGCATCTGCACAGTGTATTGCCTGTGTTGGCTGAGGAAAAACCGTGAGACTTGCAGAGCGGCATCCAATTTGGGGCAGGGGGAGGAGGACACGGGGGAGTGGCACGGCTAAGACATCGCCAGGTGAGGGGTGTATTAGGACCTGGTCAAATAGAGGTCCATTGTTCCTCTTTAATGAGAAGTGCACTGGGCGCGTTTCTCTTCTCTTCAGGAAAAGCCCCATAGCTCTTGTGGAATGGGCCGAAGTCTAACAGCACCTCTCTGTTCAACGGTTTTCCTGGGAGGAAACGCAAAGAACTGATGAGGAGAGGAAGGGGCGGGGCTTGTAATCTCTGTTTAGTCTTTGCCTGTCAAACTTCTCTGTCTGTTTCCTTCAGACCTGCGATCTAACAATTGGAAAATAAAACTTACCTGCCTTCTGCCCTTATGTGTTTGTTTCTTCTTCTCTGGGTGTCAGCGTAGGGCAGCGCCATCTTGCCTTCCCAGGATGCACTGGGCCGCCCTCCAGGATCTCGCACCTGCACAGTGTATTGTCTGTGCCAGCTGGGGAAAAGCTGTGAGACTTGCAGAGCAGCATGCAAGGCGGGGCAGGGGGAGGAGGGCACAGTGGAGTGGCACGGCTAAGACATCGGGGCCTTGGGAAAAGCAGCAGTGAAAATACAATTCTGTGAAACACACCTGTAGAATTGTTTTTGGATACATCCAGTTCAGGTCGTCCCAATATCCTTACGACTGGGTGTTCGCCCCTGCAGTATCAGTCTTAGGCAGCTAAGACACTGGGGCCTCGGAAAAAGCAGCAGAACGTAGGTGATCCGGACTCTGGGAACATCCAAAAGGTAAGCAGAGCCAGGTGAGGGGTGTAATAGGACCTGGTCAAATAGAGGTCCATTGTTCCTCTTTAATGAGAAGCGCACTGGGCGCGTCTCTCTTCTCTTCAGGAAAAGCCCCATAGCTCTTGTGGAATGGGCCGAAGTCTAACAGCACCTCTCTGTCCAACGGTTTTCCAGGGAGGAAACGCAAAGAACTGATGAGGGGAGGAAGGGGTGGGGCTTGTAATCTCTGTTCAGTCTTTGTGTTTCCTCCCAGGGGGTGGAGCCCAATCTCTCCATGTGGTCGGTCAAGCTGAAGGATGACTTGGAAAAGCCCCAAACTTCACTGTTTAGACCTTAGATCTAACAATTGGAAAATAAAATGTACCTGTCTTCTACCCTTCCTTCTGTGCTTGTTGATTCTTCTCTGGGTGTCAGCGTAGGGCAGCGCCATCTTGCCTTCCCAGGATGCACTGCGCCACCCTCTGGGATCTCGCATCTGCACATTGTATTGCCTGCGCCGGCTGGGGAGAAGCCATGAGATTTGCGGGGCAGGGGGAGAGAGGGCACAGTGGAGTGGCACGGCTAAGCCCTGTGGTGTCAGTCTTAGATGGCTAAGACACCAGGGCTCTGGAAAAAACAGCAGAACATCCATGAGGACTCTGGCAACATCCAAAAGGTAAACAGAGCCGGGGGAGGGTTGTAATAGGACCTGGTCAAATAGAGGTCCTTTGTTCCTCTTTAATGAGAATCATCGCACTGGGCGCGTCGCTCTTCTCTTTAGGAAAAGCCCCATCACCAGTGTTTAAATCAGACCAAACTAACTGAACCTAACTGAATAGATCGCACAGAATACTCGCCTTAATTATGAGGCAGCGCCGGGAAAGAAGCCCCCACGATTGGCCGGCACAGAAGACGCAACTACGACCCACGTGACCGCCCAGCGGCCAATCGTGGGACTTCTTTCCCAGTGCTGGCTCGTAATGAAGTTGTGTATTCTGCGCGATCTGTTCAGTAAGTTGCAAAGGAGCTCCAGCGTTCTGGATGCCCCCCCCCCCCCCCCCGAGCTTCTTGCTATCTGCAGAGAGTGGGACCAACACCTGTTAAAGTAATAATGGGTGTTGGTCCGGTTCTAATGCGCTTACCAGATATACTGGGCTTTCTCCTTTTAAGTGTCGGTCAACCATACTTATAAATGTATCACCTTGGAAATCTCATTGGCTCTTTTTTGTTTTTCACTGAGAGCGGCTCCACAAGGAATGTAAAAAGCAGAATCTTCCATCGCGGTAGCCAATCACTTGTAAAAAAAATGTTTAGAGGTTAGAAAGGATGCAGGTCTGTCAAGCTTTTAAATGTTAGGCAGGAACCAACGTGCTCAAGGTGGCGTCCCGCTGTGCCTGTGCCGGCACTCTCCTCGACCCAACTACTTCCTAAATCCAAGCCTTGTTTCTGCTTTGCTGACGTCACTGGCGCATCAACATTTGTTCCTGCATGTCCTTTAGAGGGACCCTGTAGGAAAAGTGTATCAGCAGTTCACCTCGTCATGGATCCCCTTTCCCTTGCTGTCAGAATGCAGCTGCTACATGACGTAGAAGCAAGGCGAATATTAGTATTATTATTGTTTATTTATATAGCGCCATCGTCTTCCGTAGCGCTTTACAAGGTGTCATTACAGACAGGGTAAAACATATAGTACAGAGAACAATACAAAATTAGATGCCACAAGCGTTGTGATCACAATAGGAAGGAGAGTCACGCCTTTGCGAGCTTACAGTCTAAAGGATGGGGGTGGAGACAAAAGAGGAAATGTCACAAGTGGTAGAGCTTGAGTTGGGCTGCATGTGCCATTTGAAGGTTATCGGAATTGCTTAACCAGGTCATACGCTTGTCTGAAGAAGTGAGTTTTGAGGCACTTTTAAAGGCATGGAGTGATGGAGAGTGACGGATTGAGCGGGGGAGTGTATTCCAGAGAAGTGGGGAGGCGCGGGAGAAGTCTTGAAGGCTGGAGTGCGAGGTGGTAACCAAAGAGGAGGACAGGAGAATTTCAGAGGCGGAGCGGAGGTTGCACTTGGGTTGGCATCGTTGGATCAGAGATGAGATGTAGGGGGAGGGGCCTGGTTAGAGAGAATGTTGTAGGTAAGTGTTAGAAGTTTGAACTGAACTCTATGGGAGACAGGTAACCAGTGGAGGGATTGACAGAGGGGGGCAGCACTGGAGAAGCGAGAGGAGAGCTGGATAAGGCGAGCAGCAGAGTTTAGAAACGATTGGAGGCGGGATAGTCTGTTTGTTGGCAAGCCAGAGAGGAGGGTGTTGCAGTAGTCCAGTCGGGAGATGACCAGGGCACAGGGCACTAGCATTTTAGTTTTATCAGGTGAGAGGAAGGGACGGATGCAGGAGATATTTTTGAGATAGAGATGGCAGGAGGTGGCTAGGGCATGAATGTGAGGAAGGGGCAGGGCTAGGAGACAGCAGGAGGTGGGGCTAGGGGGTGAATGTGAGGAAGGGGCATGGCCAGGAGACAGCAGGAGGTGGGGCTAGGGAGGGAATGTGAGGAAGGGGCAGGGCCAGGAGACAGCAGGAGGTGGGGCTAGGGAGTGAATGTGAGGAAGGGGCAGGGCCAGGAGACAGCAGGAGGTGGGGCTAGGGAGTGAATGTGAGGAAGGGGCAGGGCCAGGAGACAGCAGGAGGTGGGGCTAGGGAGTGAATGTGAGGAAGGGGCAGGGCCAGGAGACAACAGGAGGTGGAGCTAGGGTGTGAATGTGAGGAAGGGGCAGGGCCAGGAGACAACAGGAGGTGGGGCTAGGGCATGAATGTGAGGAAGGGGCAGGGCCAGGAGACAGCAGGAGATGGGGCTAGGGGGTGAATGTGAGGAAGGGGCAGGGCCAGGAGACAGCAGGAGGTGGGGCTAGGGAGTGAATGTGAGGAAGGGGCAGGGCCAGGAGACAGCAGGAGGTGGGGCTAGGGAGTGAATGTGAGGAAGGGGCAGGGCCAGGAGACAGCAGGAGGTGGGGCTAGGGGCATGAATGTGAGGAAGGGGCAGGGCTAGGAGACAGCAGGAGGTGGGGCTAGGGAGTGAATGTGAGGAAGGGGCATGGCCAGGAGACAGCAGGAGGTGGGGCTAGGGAGTGAATGTGAGGAAGGGGCAGGGCCAGGAGACAGCAGGAGGTGGGGCTAGGGAGTGAATGTGAGGCAGGACCAGGAGACAGCAGGAGGTGGGGCTAGGGAGTGAATGTGAGGAAGGGGCATGGCCAGGAGACAGCAGGAGGTGGGGCTAGGGAGTGAATGTGAGGAAGGGGCAGGGCCAGGAGACAGCAGGAGGTGGGGCTAGGGAGTGAATGTGAGGAAGGGGCAGGGCCAGGAGACAGCAGGAGGTGGGGCTAGGGAGTGAATGTGAGGAAGGGGGCAGGGCCAGGAGACAACAGGAGGTGGGGCTAGGGAGTGAATGTGAGGAAGGGGCAGGGCCACCAGACAGCAGGAGGTGGGGCTAGGGCGTGAATGTGAGGAAGGGGCAGGGCCAGGAGACGGCAGGAGGTGGGGCTAGGGAGTGAATGTGAGGAAGGGGCAGGGCCAGGAGACGGCAAGAGGTGGGGCTAGGGAGTGAATGTGAGGTGTGAATGAGAGAGAGGAGTCCAGAATGACGCCCAGGCACCAAGCTTGAGTTATTGTAAGATTATTTACAGAAATTGTGGTGTTAGAGAGAGGAGGGGAGTGAGATGGTGGGAAAATGATCAGTTCTGTTTTGTCCATGTTCAGTGTAAGGGAGTGAGATGTCCTGAAGGAAGAGACGGCTGTTAGACAATCAGGAAGGCGAGAAGAGAGATTCGGGCCAGAGAGGTAGATCTGAGAGTCATCTGCATAAAAGTGATATTGGAAGCCCAGCGAGGTTATTAGTTATCCGAGACCAGAAGTGTATATTGAAAAAAGTAGGGGTCCTAGGACTGAACCTAGTGGTACAATAAATGTGTGATCAGTAAGATAGGAGGAGGAGGAGCCAAGAGAGTGCAAGACCTTGGATTCCAAGAGAAGAAAGAATATTGAGAAGGAGAGCATGGTCGACTGTGTCAAAAGCAGAGGTCAAAATCTTCTATTGACTCCAGGACCCCTCTGATATGGAAGTTCTGGTGCCTTGATCGACAATCAACATTTGCAGAGGTCCTCTCCTGGCTGAGATTAAAAATCCGACATCTTGAGGGTATTAGT